>CM038678.1:469702130-470434335 GCA_021605205.1 Aegilops longissima
CGCTCTTGTTCGACGGGATCCTCGGGCACAACGACTTAAATGCCGCCGAGGCTTGCCTCGTCTCCGGAGGGAGGTAAGTAATTTTCATCCTCGACCTCTTCGCCGCCGCCTCTCATGAGGGCTTGCTTCTGCCTCCTCCCGCGCTGGATCGTGGCCGAGGGAGTTGTCTTCGCACTTCGGGGTGTTATTATCTCATGTGCCGGAATTCCATTATTGCCGTGGCGGGATTTAGAGCGGCGCCACGACGCCGGCGCTGGGCTGTTTCTTTAAGAATCGGCCTCCACGCTTCTTCGCCGTCCCCCATCTTTTGGGGTGTCCACCATGTATATGTCGTATGATGAGGTGGTCTTCTAGTGTCCTGTAGGCACTGGTTCTTAGTAGTCTCCGCATCGTCGCCCATACCGCCGATGTCTTGAGTCGAGTCGACTACGCCGATTAAATCGCCGACGGTGGCTACGAAGTGGGTGGTGGGTGGGCTTTGAATTTCTTCGTCGTCTGATCTCAACCATCCCGGCCATAGTTCGCCAGGCTCTCCGGATAGCGAGAGATGCTTCAAGAATTTATGATATCGCCAAGGGCGAGTGCTGGAAGATGTCCGCAGCGGTGAATTCCATGATCGGCGCCCAATCGGATTCGACCGGCGGGCGCAGGAGGTTCTGAGTCCGCAGGAGTCCGCACCTCGAGTCATGAGCTTTATGCGGGACAAGGTAAGTGTTCGCTCCATCGCCGAGAAGTTACAGCTCCCGAGGCGGTGTCCAGCCATCCATCCTCGATCCGAGCGATCGCTCCGGACTATGGGTTGGAGCGATTCATGCGCGCCTCCAAGGTGCTGTCCGCCGCGAGTTAAGTCATGCCCATCGTGACGCTGCACGCCGGCTGCGGCTCAGATCCATCAAGATCAAGTCCCCGCGATATCGGCCGTGAAGTTTAGGCTTCCAAACCTGACTGGCGGCCAGGGCGTAGCTTCGATCTGCTCGGATGGCTGCAAGCAGTTGGCCCGCGAGCGGGCCGCCAATACGAAGATCTGTCCGGGAGAAAAGTCTCACCCAGACTGCGTCGTTGTCGATTGAAGAGGCCATCAAGCCTATCGGTGACGCACGGAGGAACTCTCAATGAAAGCACCAATGTCGGTGTCAAAACCGCGGATCTCGGTAGGGGTCCCGAATGTGCGCCTAGGCGGATGGTAATAGGAGACAAGGGACACGATGTTTTACCTGTGTTCGGGCCCTCTTGATGGAGGTAAAACCCTCGTCCGCTTGATTGATATTGATATTGTGGATGTTTACAAGAGTGGATCTACCACGAGATCAAGGAGGCTAAACCCTAGAAGCTAGCCTATGGTATGATTGTAAGGGTTGTTGATGTTGTTCTTCTGTCCTACGGACTAGAGCCATCCGGTTTATATAGACACCAGAGAGGGCTAGGGTTACATAGAGTCGGTTACAATGGTAGGAGACCTACATATCCGTATCGCCAAGCTTTCCTTCCACGCCAAGGAAAGTCCCATCCGGACACGGGGAGAAGTCTTCAATCTTGTATCTTCATAGTCTTGGAGTCCGGTCGATGATGATAGTCCGCCAATGATAGTTCGGTGATGATGGTAGTCCGCTATCCGGACACCCCTAATCCAGACTCCCTCGGATCAGATGTTCCTGCAAGACGGTTAGATGCAAGCACTCACGTCCTCGTGTCCCGCCTCGAGCGAGCTCAGCCGCCGGGTATGCTGTGTCGCGATGTCGTGGTCAAGGCTGTGGTGGGGGCTGGAGAGCCAGTAAGAGCTCCTAAGTCGTGATGCTTATGAGCCCCCCTTTTAACGTGCAAGCGGATTGCATAGGGTGAACAGGCCCACAGCGGGTGGCAATCGAGCAGGCGATAGCCGTTGGCAGGTTAGGCATAAAGAGCAGATCAACTTGGACAAATGCAGGAAGATACATGCCACTGGGTCTGGCCCAAGCGGCTTGGGGATGATGTAGCCCGAGGGGCGCCCCCAGCAAGGTAAGTTAGACTTAAGCAAAAGGGATACATGCCACAGGGACGGACCCATGTGACCTGGGAATAATGCAGCCCGAGGGGCGCTCCAAGCTTAAACGAACTTGGAAGATGTCATCTGGTTCTGTAGACGAAGTAGAGTTGGTGCAGCTGAAGCCATGCGTTGAAGGAATAGCTCCTCATGAGCACCCGGGACCCTGAGCCTCGGGAGGCTCTGGGGGCTCAGGAGGTTCCCTGAAGACCGTCTCCATCTCCTCCAGAACGGCGCGGAACCTGGCCTCTTGAGCCGCCAGGACTTGCCGCACGTTGCGCTGGTAGGCCGACGCCACGCTCGGCAAGCCGAAGGGCATGCGAACGTAGCTGTGTGGTGGGCCCTCACAGCGGCCCACACGTGATGGCCAAAAGCGCTCCTGAGATGCGACCCTATTGAGCCCTGGGACGTCGACGCAGACAGCAGCCCGGCATCCTCGCCTGGATGGGGAGATGCGCCTTGTGAGCGGCCATGGCCGCGCATGGCTCTTGCTTCTTGCAGTTCCTGGGTGATCTTGGTGATGAACTCCTAGGTGGTGGGCACTCCTTGCCTTGTGTTCTCCTGAGGAAGGTGTGCCATGAGGCATGCTTCCAAGTGGTGCCCAAGCGCCTCCCTCGTGAGGTTGGCAAGGTCTGAGGCGCTCCAGGAGAGAGCCCCCGAGTCCTGCCTGAGGAGGGCGCCGGGCGCGCTTTCCTATGCGGTGGAGGGAGGCGCCCCTAGAGCGGGCGCTGATCCTCACGAGGCTCCTGACGCGACGCCATCTTCTTGGGGTCCTGCGCAGCGTGGCAGCTTCTTCTTGGGGATGATCTCCGGAGGGCCTTCGCTTCTGCTGTCAGGGTTGTCGATTGCTGCGGCTTGGAAGGCGCGCTCAAGGGAGCACACCGCATCCCTCTCTTCACATGGGACCATGATGATTCCCCCGCTTCCTGGCATCTTGAGAACGTTGTAGCCATGGTGAGTGACTGCCATGAACTTGGCCAGGGCTGGATACCCGAGGATGGCATTGTACGGCAGGCGGATGTGCGCGACGTCAAAGTCGATGAGCTTGGTGCGGTACTTCTTGCGCTCCCCGAAGGTGACAGGCAGGCGGACTTGCCCTGTCGGTGTGGTGGAACCGTTGGTCACTCCTGAGAAAGGCTTGGTTGGCTGGAGCTGCTCATAGGGCACTTGGAGGTTGTCGAACGTGTCGACGGATAGGACGTTGAGCCCTGCGCCGCCATCGATGAGAGTCTTGGTGACTTGCACATTGCTGATGACTGGGGAGCACAACATAGGGAGTGCGCCAGCAGTGGCTGCGCACTTGAGCTGGTCTGCCGAGTTGAAGGTGATGGCGCATTGGGACCACCTGAGCGGGCGCGTGGCCTCGAGCTTGGGGAGCACCGCGTTCACCTCGCGAGCAAACTGTTTGAAAATGCGCTGAGAGGTTGGGGCTTGAGCGCCGCCCAAGATGCAAGCGATCGCACGCGGCTCCTGGAAGCCCCCAACCCCCTCGTCCTGGTGGTGGTCGTCGTTCCTTCTTGGTGGCGGCAACGGGGGAAGACCGGCGTTGCCCTGGGGGCAATCCTCACGAGGCGGGTCCCTCCAGGCGCCCTCATGAGGTTGGTCCTGCCAGCGGTCCTCACGAGGCCGGTCGCGCCACTCCTGGCGCGGGCCACGGTCGTCTCAGTGTCCGCCTCCGCGTCCTCCTCCGCGGCCGTAGCCCCGGTTGTTGCGCTTGGGGTGTCGGCCGTAGCGTCCTTATCGTATGGCTCTGAGCTCTTGGCAGTCGCTGGTGTTGTGGGTGTTCAGGTTGTGGAAGGCGTAGAACGATCGGCCGTTCTTGGACGACTCGGGCTGATCTCTACCTCGCATAGTGTTGGGCTCCGCTGCGAGCACTACTGCCTCTTTGCGCTTCACGTCCTTGGCCTTGGCCTTCTTCTCCTCCACTCCTGCAGCTGGAAGCTCAAGGAGAGAGAGGCGCCCCTCCTCAGCTCTTGCGCACTTGGTTGCCAGGTTGAACAACTCGTGAGATGTGCAAAGCTCCTCGTTGATAGCCAAATATTCCTTCATCTTGACGTCACAGACGCCATCTGAGAACGCGGAGATGATGGCTTTGTCCGTGACCTTGGGGATCTTGAGGCGGGTGTTGTTGAAGCACTAGATGTACTTCTGGAGGGTTTCTCCTGGCTGTTGCTTGATGCGGCGTAGGTCACCCGCGGCCGGTGGGCGGTCGCGAGTGCCCTGGAAGTTGGCAGCAAAGCGGACACGCATCTCATCCCAGGAGGAGATTGAGTCGTGCTGTAGGTTCAGGAGCCAGGAGCGGGCCCCATCCTTGAGAGCCATGGGAAACCATTTCACAATGACTTTTTCATCGGCGTTGGCCGCTTCGATGCTCAGCTCGTAGAGCTGCAGGAACTCCATGGGGACGGCGGTGCCATCATAGCGAGGAGGCAGGTCTGGCTTGAACTTGCCTGGCCAGGGGACGCTACGCATTTCGGGGGTGAAGGCGCGGCAGCCGACCGTGGTCGCCGGGGCCCGCTTCTGAGGCGGAGCTTGATCTTGGCGAGGTCCGCGCTGCGCCACCGCAGGTGGCACACGGTCTTACCGAGGTGGCGCGGGGAGCGCCGGTGCAGCTTCTCGCGGCCGCAGGATTTCTTGGCAGCTTCTTTCTTCACGCGAGGGCGCTGGGCGCGGCGGATCACGCCGTGGAGGCACGCGCCTTGGTGCCAAGGCACCATCTTGGGGTTGAGGCGGTGGAGGCATGCCATGGGCCCAGTCGCCCGCGGCTGGTTGAGGGGGAGGCAGAGAGTGGGATGGCGCCGGAGAGTCCCCTGCGGCACGGACGAGCTCGGTGACGCGGTCGAGCCACTCCTCATAGAGGTCGTCGACGGGGCGGTAACGCAGGAGCTCGTTCACCGCGATGAGCGCGGCCCGTGCCTCCATAGGAGCGCGGTGCGCATGAGATGAAGAACTAGCAGGGGTGAGTGACGGAGTGGCGGTGCGACCGTCCTGCCGCACCGAAGGATGCAGCAAGGACGCCTGCTGCTCGTTCCCCGCTGGGCCGGTGGCAGCGTTGGCAGCGGGAGACAGAGAGCGACGAGGTGGCCCGCCTACGGGAACCGTCTGAGCGACGCGGGCGGAGAGGGCATCCCGACACTCAGCTCAAGCACGGCGAGCGTCCGCCATGGAAGCGACGGAGCGATGGTGCAACGAACCGACGGAAGTGGAAACTATGGCGCACCCTACCTGGCGCGCCAAATGTCGGATGTGGGGTTCCGGCAACCCTTAAGGTTCGAACACTGGGGCGCGCGCGAAGTCTTTTCCTCCTATCGATCTACGCTCTAGCTCGCTAAGATCTTTGCGGACGAACTCGATGAACTCACAACACAGAAAGACACGGGGTTTATACTGGTTCGGGCCATCGATGTGGTGTAATACCCTACTCCAGTGTGGTGGTGGTGGATTGCCTCTCGGGCGGATGATGAACAGTACAAGGGAAGAACAGCCTCCTGAGGTTGAGGTGTTCTTGCGCGTATGAACTTGTGGCGTGAGGGTTCGATCTCCCCACCAGTTCGGGATCCGTCCCCTCTTGCTGTGGTGGCTAGTCCTATTTATAGAGGCCCTGGTCCTCTTCCCAAATATTGAGCGGGAAGCCAACGACGGCGGGCAAATTTGAAGGGGGATAGCTAGTATGAGCTATCCTGACAAAAGCGGTCTTCGCCTGCGAAAAGCTCTGGGGTGACGCCATCTTGGGCTCCACAATGTCCTGCGCCTTGCTGTCCTCCTGGTCTTGGTCTCGTTGCACCAATATGGCAACCTTTGCCGGATGCCTCGGCAAGCTCCGACATAACAGGCACAAACACCGAAGCAATGGTGATAATACCGAGGACACTACAGTTAATGCCGGATTCAGCGGCTCTAAGTTCGGTCAGCGGAAGAAACCATACAAGAGAAACAATCAGGGACCATCCAGCCTGGACCGCATACTCGATCACCCGTGCCAGATACACGGCACCCCAGAAAAACCAGCCAACCATACTAACAGAGACTGTTGGGTCTTTAAATAGGCCGGCAAATTAAACGCCGAGAACAGGGAAAAGGGATCACAAAGCGAGGACGACGACGAGGAGCCCCAGCAATCGAACACTGGGGGACATAAGAAGTTTCCCCCTCAAGTCAAAACGGTGAACATGATATATGCTACACACATCCCCAAAAGGGAGCGCAAGCGCGCACTAAGGGACATTTATGCGATGAGCCAGTCGCCCCAAAATTCAACCCATGGTCATCATGCCCGATCACTTTTGATCGTCGGGATCACCCGACCAGTATCCGGCATGGCGGATCAGCAACACTAGTCCTGGACCCAATCATTGATGGATTCCACCTAACGCGCGTCCACATGGACGGTGGTAGCAGCCTCAATCTACTCTATCAAGACACAGTGTGCAAAATGGGCATTAATCCATCAAGGATCAAGCCAACGAAGACTACCTTCAAAGGAGTCATACCATGTGTAGAGGCCCGCTGTACGGGCTCAATCACGCTAGAGGTTGTCTTTGGATCCCCCGACAACTTCCGAAGCGAGGAGTTAATCTTCGACATCGTCCCATTCCACAGTGGTTATCACGCACTGCTCGGACGGACGACATTCGCTTGATTCAATGCGGTGCCGCACTATGCTTACCTTAAGCTTAAGATGCCCGTCCACGCGGCGTCATAATGGTCAAAGGAAACACGGAACTCTCCCTCTGTACATAGGAGCACACCGCCGCCCTAGTAGCAGAAGCACAAAGCGGTCTTCTCAAGCAGAACCGTAATCCGGCTGCCGAGCCGCTGGACATCGTAAAGAGGGTCCGGACTACGCTGCACCAGGCCAGCGCGGCTCATCAAGAGCTCGACTAGCAATTTGGCCTCCATCCCAGCCCCGATCAGGTAGGGGCATTCGTACCACACGTGCATCATTACGTACTAGAAATCCCATAGTCATCGACGGAGGCACAACTATTTTGTGATCTATAGTTCGGCTCAACCGATCCCGGGCGCACATATATTGTCACTATTTCCTTTTTCCTTTCCAGGTTTATTTTGCATAGGCCTTCTTTGACGATCCGACTACTGGTCCTGTCAAAGAATAAAAACACCAGGATGGCAAGAAGCACAGACGTATAGGGAAAGCTCTAGAGGTTAGTTCAAACAACCACTCTACCTATTGCCAGGACCCACACGTAGCTTGCCTTCAGTCGCGGCATGTTAAACAACCGGTTGCTTATCGCACCATTTGTATCAATGCGCTTTGACGCATTCACCCAATTGTAATGGAAACAGTTCGTGGCTCAAGTTTAAGGGCCCAAGATATTACATCTGCTTTCTTTCTATTTTCCTTTAATAACTTATCTTCTAGCACCCGTACACTTTGGTACGTTTCCTATTTGCCAGGGGCTCCCAGGCGCCCCACAATATGGCAACAAAGTCCTAACACTCTTTATAGTATAGTTCGGCACCCCGAATTTAGCATTATATGCATTGGCTCCGAATCATGTCTTTGGTCAATAGTTGGGTTGCCCGGCTCCTGTGCTTGCTACCTTACGTTCCGCTACATCGGCTAAGGTAGTAAAGGGAGAACTACTGCGATTGTGCCCTGGTTTATCCAAAGGAGCACCTCAGTAGAGAAAGCCGAAAACTGACTGTCATGATACAGCGAGAGCCAGTCAGCTGTTCGGAGGTTACAAATCGTTGGAGATTTCTCCCGCATTACGTGAAGGATCGGTACTTCCCGATCATACGCTCATAGCACTTTGGTTGGAAAACCAGGGGCTGCGCCTATGTTTTATTGTAAAACTCCTATGGCTAAGTGAGGGCATTTAAGCCGCATAGTCTGATTGCCTGGTTCGTTGCGCTAAACAACTCCTTCAAGGACCATACAATTGGATCAAGATTGTTTAGATTCCATCTGAACACCCCGCACTTACCTACGTAAAGGCGGTTTACAACCGCCAACCTCGATTCCATACAACACGGCCGCACAGGAGGAAAAATTTAAAACATAACAAAAATTATATTACAAACTGACTTTGTTTCATCATACAAGGCAAAGACAACACGAATGTATTCATTCGAAAATAATGTCCTGCCCACACCGCGTTGCCACAATGAGAGACCCTTCTAGGACATCCGCAAAATAGCGCTCGGGTGTGCAGTGCTCCTTGCCCTCTGGCGGCCCCCTGGCCAACTCGACGGTGTTCATCTTTGCCCACCACATCTTGCAACGAGCAAAGGCCATACGAGCACCTTCAATACAGGCCGATCGCTTGACGATATCCAGCCGAGGACAGGCGTTCTCCATCCACCTCACGAGTCCGAAGTAGCTGCCTGGCATAGCTTCGGCTGGCCATAGCCGGATTATCAAATCCTTCATGGCTAGTTCGGCCACCCTATGCAGCTCCACCAGCTGTTTCAGCTGATCAGTGAAAGGCACGGGATGCTCTGGCACGAGATACTATGACCAGAATAGCTTCTCTGTGGAATTCCCTTCCTTGGCTCGAAAGAACTCCGCGGCGTCGGACACACTTCGCGGCAGATCAGCAAAAGCCCCTGGTGAACTCCGAATCCGAGTTAGCAAAATATATTTCCTTTTCACATATTTGCTTTGCATACTGAATGCCTTACCCACCGCAATATTCCTCGCCTCCTGGATCTCTTGGAGGGCGCCCTGGGCCTCGTTCTGGGCCATCTCCGTGCTCTGCTGAGCCTTGGAGAGCTCGGCCTCTTTAGCCGACGCGTCACACTCCAAGGTCTCACACTTCTTCACCGCGTCGTGGAGCTCTTGTTGGACCTCGTTGACCCGGGCCTTGAGCTTCTTACGGGCAGCCTGCTCCTTGACAGCCTTCCCCTCGGCTTCGCCCAGAGCCTTTTTCAGGGCCTCAACCTCGGTCGTCGCTCCTATACATATCATGACACTTTGGTCAATATTTTTTTTACTCTTTTTGAATATTTCCCGGGTTATCACATACCTTGATTCTCCTAGAGCCGCCTCCTCACCTGGCCGAGCTCCTCCTCAGCTTGCTCCAGCCTCCGCTTCAGATCAGAGACTTCGGCAGCATGTGAGGCCACGGCCAGCAGCGACGCCTGCATATTTATTCCAGACAAATTTAGTTAGTTTCCTGCAATAAAAGGACTGATCCTCTGTCCGTCTTTTCTTTCCGAACACCGGACAGT
This sequence comes from Aegilops longissima, assembly GCA_021605205.1. Lineage (NCBI taxonomy): Eukaryota > Viridiplantae > Streptophyta > Magnoliopsida > Poales > Poaceae > Aegilops > Aegilops longissima. Next base: position 469,711,348 of record CM038678.1, read on the forward strand.
GTCTCAGGGGCTACTGTCTATATTGGTATTTTCTCCTTTTGTGTCGCTTACCTCAAAACCTATCAGCAGGCTGCTGCAGGCTTCGGCTAGTCCGCTCTTAATGGACTGAACCCTTTCAATCACCGTGCTCATAAGAACACGGTGCTCATCCACAATGGAAGCGCCTCGCAGTGCTTCCAGCAGATCATCTGGTGCCCTGGTTAGACAGGGGTCACCAGTGGAATAGGCATACCCCCTTCTTTCGAAGGAGGTTGCGTGTCGGATTCTGGAGCCGTATCGGTCTCCGAAATCAAGTCTGGTTCAGGGCCGAACTAAGTACGGCCCTCCTCCCCAGTCTCCCGGGGGATTGGTTCCCCTGGTGTTCGGCGACTGGGGACTCACCTTCGGGCGCCTCTTGATCCTCTTCCCGGCCTAGGAAGGTCCGTTGGGAGAGCACCTCGTCGTTCCCTTTGGCCTTGGGAGAGTAGGCGGCTGGCAGTGTCTCCCTGTCCATCTTGATGAGGATCGCTGGGAGCTGTTGTGGGCTGGACTGTGTTAGCATAATTAACCATGTCAATACATTGAAATGGAGAGGCTGGACATACGGGTATGCGGGAGCCATATCACTTACGAAGCAGCTTGAGGCTTGGTGCGGGGGTGTCGCTCCGGACTGCTGTCGATGTCCCACGCAGATTTGTCTGCAAAAGAGCCCTTCCCCTTTTTTGGCGTCCCCGCCTCCAGGTTCGTGGAGGCTGCCTTCTTCTTCCTTCCCTCGTCAGGGGGAGGGTTGTTCTCCTCCTCCTCCTCCTCATCGTCGCCATCTTCGGCGGGGAGGAGCGGCTCTTGTCTTCGGACGCAGCGCACTTGCAACGGGGGCCACTCCGGACCCCCTTGGCCTTCCCCTTGGCCTTCTTCGTCGGCGCTGTATAGGGCGCCGACACCAGTATCTTCGCCAAACGCGTAATGACTGGTTCTTCAGGTAGCGGAGCCGGGAACTGGATCTTCTTCGCCCTCTCCATCCATTCCTGAAGAGGCAATTGCAGTAAAAGTTCAGATATCCTCCTTGAAGCAAACAAGTAGAGGATGCGTTAGTAACTTACCTCGCTGGCAGGATGGTTAATATTGTGCCCACGATCCGAATCCATGGATGGTGGTATCTCGTCGCTCTTGAAGAGCAACCTCCAGGCATCTTCGTGAGTTGTTCCGAAGAGCCTCTCCAGGGTTTGGTGCCTCCTCGGATTAAACTCCCAAAGGGGGCGCTTTCGGCTTTGGCAAGGGAGGATCCGGCGAACCAGCATCACTTGGATTACATCGACAAGTTTGACGTTCTTGTCCACCATGCTTTGAACACGCGTCTGCAGCGCTGTCAGCTCGTCTGGCGAACACCAGTTCGGGCTCTTCTCGACCCAGGAGGTGAGTGATACGTCTCCAACGTATCTGTAATTTTTTATTGTTCCAGGCTATATTATATTCTATTTTGGAAGTTTAATGGGCTTTATTATACACTTTTATATATTTTTGGGACTAACCTATTAACCGGAGGCCCAGCCCGAATTGCTGTTTTTTGCCTATTTCAGTGTTTCGAAGGAAAGGAATATCGAACGGAGTCCAAACGGAATGAAACTTCGGGAACGTGATTTTATGAACAAACGTGATCCAGAGGACTTGGAGTGGACGTCAAGCAACCGACAAGGAAGCCACGAGGCAGGGGGCGCGCCTACCCCCTGGGCACGCCCTCCACCCTCGTGGGGCCCTCGTAGCTCTCCTGACCGACCTCCTTCGCCTATATATACTCATATACCCTGGAAACATCAGATATGGAGCCCAAATCCTATTTCCACCGCCGCAAGCTTCTGTACCCGTGAGATCCCATCTTGGGGCCTTTTCCGGCGCTCCGCCGGAGGGGGCATTGATCATGGAGGGCTTCTACATCAACACCATAGCCTCTCCGATGATGTGTGAGTAGTTTACTTCAGACCTTCGGGTCCATAGTTATTAGCTAGATGGCTTCTTCTCTCTCTTTGGATCTCAATACAAAGTTCTCCTCGATTCTCTTGGAGATCTATTTGATGTAACTCTTCTTTTTGCGGTGTGTTTGTCGAGATCCAATGAATTGTGCGTTTATGATCAAGATTATCTATGAACAATATTTGAATCTCCTCTGAATTCTTTTATGTACGATTGGTTATCTTTGCAAGTCTCTTCGAATTATCAGTTTGGTTTTGCCTACTAGATTGATCTTTCTTGCAATGGGAGAAGTGCTTAGCTTTGGGTTCAACCTTGTGATGCTCGATCCCAGTGACAGTAGGGGAAACGACACGTATTGTATTGTTGCCATCGAGGATAAAAAGATGGGGTTTATATCATATTGCATGAGTTTATCCCTCTACATCATGTCATCTTGCTTAAAGCGTTACTCTTTTCTTATGAACTTAATACTCTAGATGCATGCTGGATAGCGGTCGATGTGTGGAGTAATAGTAGTAGATGCAGGGAGGAGTCGGTCTACTTGTCACGGACGTGATGCCTATATACATGATCATACCTAGATATTCTCATAACTATGCTCAGTTCTATCAATTGCTCGACAGTATTTCGTTTACCCATCGTAATACTTATGCAATCTTGAGAGAAGCCACTAGTGAAACCTATGGCCCCCGGGTCTGTTTTCCATCATATTAATCTCCCGTCAACAAGCTATTTCTAGCGCCGTTTATTTTGCTTTCTTTACATCTACTCTTTATCATAAAAATACCAAAAATATTATCTTATCTTCTCTATCAGATCTCACTCTCGTAAGTGACCGTGAAGGGATTGACAACCCCTTTATCACGTTGGTTGCGAGGTTCTTATTGTTTTTTGTGTAGGTGCATGGGACTCGAGCGTGGTCTCCTACTGGATTGATACCTTGGTTCTCAAAAACCGAGGGAAATACTTACGCTACTTTACTGCATCACCGTTTCCTCTTCAAGGGAAAAGCAATGCAGTGCTCGAGAGGTAGCAAGAAGGATTTCTGGCGCCATTGCCGGGGAGTCTATGCACAAGTCAAGACATACCAAGTACCCATCACAAACTCTTATCCCTCGCATTACATTATTTGCCATTTGCCTCCCGTTTTCCTCTCCCCACTTCACCCTTGCCGTTTTATTCGCCCTCTTTTCCCTTCGCCTCTTTTTCGCTTGCCTCTTGTTTGCTTGTGTGTTGGTTTGCTTGCTTGTCACGATGGCTCTACCTAGATTTGGTGATCCTCACCTTAAAAGGTTAGAAGAGATTGAAAGCAATGTCTGAAGTTTTATGACTTTATAATTTGAGCATAATAATTTCTTTAGAAACGAGCTTAAGGAACAAAAAAGCTTTATGGGGTACATGAATAAAGAGCTCGATGATATGTCTAAGGAATTTTATGGTTTGAAATCTCAGATTGCTCATCTTGAAAAATTATTAGCAGAAATCTCGGGTAAGCAGGCCACCTTAGTTAATAAGATGGCCGCTAAACCGGAAAGTTTTTATGAGAATAAAGATGAAGGTCTAAAAGTTATTGATGTGTCCCCTATTAAATCTATGTTTTGCAATATGAATCTTGATAATGATGGGACTGGAGATGAGTCAACTTTAGTTAGAAGGCGTCCCAAAAATTCGGAGTGTTTAGATCTTGATGCAAAATTTGGTAAAAGTGGGATTGAAGAGGTTAAAACTTTAGATATCAATGAACCCACTATCTTGGATTTCAAGGAATTTAATTACGATAATTGTTCTTTGATAGATAGTATTTCCTTGTTGCAATCCGTGCTAAATTCTCCGCATGCTTATAGTCAAAATAAGGCTTTTACTAAACATATCGTTGATGCTTTAATGCAATCTTATGAAGAAAATCTTGAATTGGAAGTTCCTATCCCTAGAAAACTTTATGATGAGTGGGAACCTACTATTAAAATTAAAATTAAAGATCATGAATGCTATGCTTTGTGTGATTTAGGTGCTAGTGTTTCCACGATTCCAAAAACTTTGTGCGATTTGCTAGGTTTACGCGAATTTGATGATTGTTCTCCAAACTTGCACCTTGCGGATTCCACCATTAAGAAACCTATGGGAAGAATTAATGATGTTCTTATTGTTGCAAATAGGAACTATGTGCCCGTAGATTTCATTGTTCTTGATATAGATTGCAATCCTTCATGTCCTATTATTCTTGGTAGACCTTTCCTTAGAACGATTGGTGCAATTATTGATATGAAGGAAGGAAATATTAGATTCCAATTTCCGTTAAGGAAAGGTATGGAACACTTTCCTAGAAATAAAATAAAATTACCTTATGAATCTATTATGAAAGCCACTTATGGATTGCCCACCAAAGATGGCAATACCTAGATCTATCCTTGTTTTTATGCCTAGCTAAGGGCGTTAAACGATAGCGCTTGTTGGGAGGCAACCCAATTTTATTTTAGTTTTTTGCTTTTTAATTTTGTTTAGGAATGAATCTTTGATCTAGCTTCTAGTTAGATATGTTTTTATGTTTTAGTTAGTGTTTGTGCCAAGTAAAACCTATAGGATCTTCTTAGATGATAGTTACTTGCTCTTGCTGAAAATTCCAGAAACTTTCTGTTCACGAAAACAATTGTTAAAAAACACCAGAACGTGATAAAATACTGATTCCAATTGAAGAAGATCAATAAACAAATTGTCTAGGTCGTCCTATTTTGGTGAAATTTTTGGAGTTCCAGAAGTTTGCGTTAGATACAGATTACTACAGACTGTTCTGTTTTTGACAGATTCTGTTTTTCGTGTGTTGTTTACCTATTTTGATGAATCTATGGCAGTAAAAGAGTTTATAAACCATAGAGAAGTTAGAATACAGTAGGTTTAACACCAATATAAATAAATAATGAGTTCAGTACAGTACCTTGAAGTGGTGTTTTGTTTTCTTTCGCTAACGGAGCTCACGAGATTTTCTGTTAAGTTTTGTGTTGTGAAGTTTTCAAGTTTTGGGTAAGGATTTGATGGATTATGGAACAAGGAGTGGCAAGAGCCTAAGCTTGGGGATGCCCAAGGCACCCCAAGGTAAATACAAGGACACCAAAAAGCCAAAGCTTGGGGATGCCCCGGAAGGCATCCCCTCTTTCGTCTTCGTCCATCGGTAACTTTACTTGGAGCTATATTTTTATTCACCACATGATATGTGTTTTGCTTGGAGCGTCTTGTATGATTTGAGTCTTTGATTTTAATTTACCACAATCATCCTTGCTGTACACACCTTTTGAGAGAGACACACATGATTCAGAATTTATTAGAATACTCTATGTGCTTCACTTATATCTTTTGAGCTATATAGTTTTTGCCGTAGTACTTCACTTATATATTTTAGAGCACGGTGGTGGTTTGTTTTATAGAAACTATTGTTCTCTCATGCTTCACTTATATCATTTTGAGAGTCCCACAAAACAGCATGGTAATTTGCTTTAATTGTGAAACTAGTCCTAATATGATAGGCATCCAAGATTAGTAAAAACTTTCTTATAAGTGCGTTGAATACTAAGAGAAGTTTGATGCTTGATAATTGTTTTGAGATATGAAGATGGTGATATTAGAGTCATGCTAGTTGAGTAGTTGTGAATTTGATAAATACTTGTTTTAAAGTTTGTGATTCTCGTAGCATGCACGTATGGTGAACCGTTGTGTGATGAAGTCGGAGCATGATTTATTTATTTATTGTCTTCCTTATGTGTGGCGGTGGGGGACGAGCGATGGTCTTTGCCTCCCAATCTATCCCCCTAGGAGCATGCGCGTAATACTTTGTTTTGATAACTAATAGATTTTTGCAACAAGTATATGAGTTCTTTTAACAAATGTTGAGTCCATGGATTATATGCACTTTTATCCTTCCACCATTGCTAGCCTCTCTACTACCACGCACTTTTCGCCGGTATCATATACCCACCATATACCTTCCTCAAAACAGCCACCATACCTACCTATCATGGCATTTCCATAGCCATTCCGAGATATATTGCCATGCAACTTACCACTGTTCCGTTTACTATGACGCGCTCCATCATTGTCATATTGCCTTGCATGATCATGTAGTTGACATCGTATTTGTGGCAAAGCCACCGTTCATAATTTTTATACATGTCACTCTTGATTCATTGCATATCCCGGTACACCGCCGGAGGCATTCACATAGAGTCATATTTTTGTTCTAAGTATTGAGTTGTAATACTTGAGTTGTAAGTAAATAAAAGTGTGAAGATCATCATTATTAGAGCATTGTCCAAAGTGAGGAAAGGATGATGGAGACTATGATTCCCCATAAGTCGGGATGAGACTCCGGATGAAAAATAAAGAAAAGAGAAAAAAAGAGGCCATAAAAAAGAGAAAAGGCCCAACTAAAAAAAAGAGAAAAGAGAGAAGGGACAATGCTACTATCCTTTTTCCACACTTGTGCTTCAAAGTAGCACCATGATCTTTATGATAGAGAGTCTCTTGATTTGTCACTTTCATATACTAGTGGGAATTTTTCAGTATAGAACTTGGCTTGTATATTCTAATGATGGGCTTCCTCAAATTGCCCTAGGTCTTCGTGACGAAGCAAGTTGGATGCACACCCACTTAGTTTTCATTATTGAGCTTTCATACACTTATAGCTCCAGTGCATCCGTTGCATGACAATCCCTACTCACTCACATTAATATATATTAATGGGCATCTCCATAGCTTGTTGATACACCTAGTTGATGTTAGACTATCTTCCCCTTTTTGTCTTCTCCACAACCACCATTCTATTCCACCTATAGTGCTATATATCCATGGCTCACGCTCATGTATTGCGTGAAGATTGAAAAGTTTGGGAACACCAAAAGTATGAAACAATTGATTGGCTTGTCATCGGGGTTGTGCATGATTTAAATATTTTGTGTGGTGAAGATAGAGCATAGCCAGACTATATGATTTTGTAGGGATAACTTTCTTTGGCCATGTTATTTTGAGAAGACATGATTGCTTTATTAGTATGCTTGAAGTATTATTACTTTTATGTCAATATTAAACTTTTGTCTTGAATCTTTCAGATCTGAATATTCATACCACAAATAAGAGAATTACATTGAAAATTATGCTAAGTAGCATTCCACATCAAAAATTCTATTTTTATCATTTACCTACTCGAGGACGAGCAGGAATTAAGCTTGGGGATGCTTGATACGTCTCAAACGTATCTATAATTTTTTATTGTTCCATGCTATATTATATTCTGCTTTGGATGTTTAATGGGCTTTATTATACACTTTTATATTATTTTTGGGACTAACCTATTAACCGGAGGCCCAGCCCGAATTGCTGTTTTTTTGCCTATTTCAGTGTTTCGAAGGAAAGGAATATCAAACGGAGTCCAAACGGAATGGAACCGTCGGGAACGTGATTTTCTGAACAAACGTGATCCAGAGGACTTGGAGTGGACGTCAAGCAACCGACGAGGAAGCCACGAGGCAGGGGGCGCGCCTACCCCCCTGGGCGCGCCCTCCACCCTCGTGGGCCCCTCATAGCTCTCCTGACCGACCTCCTTCGCCTATATATACTCATATACCTTGGAAACATCATATACGGAGCCAAAACCCTATTTCCACCACCGCAACCTTCTGTACCCGTGAGATCCCATCTTGGGGCCTTTTCCGGCGCTCCGCCGGAGGGGGCATTGATCACAGAGGGCTTCTACATCAACACCATAGCCTATCTGATGATGTGTGAGTAGTTTACTTCAGACCTTCGGGTCCATAGTTATTAGCTAGATGGCTTCTTCTCTCTCTTTGGATCTCAATACAAAGTTCTCCTCGATTCTCTGGGAGATCTATTTGATGTAACTCTTGTTTTTGCGGTGTGTTTGTCGAGATCCGATGAATTGTGGGTTTATGATCAAGATTATCTATGAACAATATTTGAATCTCCTCTGAATTCTTCTATGTATGATTGGTTATCTTTGCAAGTCTCTTCGAATTATCAGTTTGGTTTGGCCTACTAGATTGATCTTTCTTGCAATGGGAGAAGTGCTTAGCTTTGGGTTCAATCTTGCGGTGCTTGATCCCGATGTGATGAGGGGAAATGACACGTATTGTATTGTTGCCATCGAGGATAAAAAGATGGGGTTTATATCATATTGCATGAGTTTATCCCTCTACATCATGTCATCTTGCTTAAAGCGTTACTTTGTTCTTATGAACTTAATACTCTAGATGCATGCTAGATAGCGATCGATGTGTGGAGTAATAGTAGTAGATGCAGGCAGGAGTCAGTCTACTTGTCACGGACGTGATGCCTATATACATGATCATACCTAGATATTCTCATATCTATGCTCAATTCTATCAATTGCTTGACAATAATTCGTTTACCCACTGTAATACTTATGCTATCTTGAGAGAAGCCACTAGTGAAACCTATGGCCCCTGGATCTATTTTCCATCATATTAATCTCCCGTCAACAAGCTATTTCTAGCGTATTTTATTTTGCTTTCTTTACTTTTACTCTTTATCATAAAAATACCAAAAAAATATTATCTTATCATCTCTATCAGATCTCACTCTCGTAAGTGACCGTGAAGGGATTGACAACCCCTTTATCACGTTGGTTGCGAGGTTCTTATTTGTTTGTGTAGGTGCGTGGGACTCGAGCGTGGTCTCCTACTGGATTGATACCTTGGTTCTCAAAAACTGAGGGAAATACTTATGCTACTTTACTGCATCACTCTTTCCTCTTCAAGGGAAACCAACACAATGCTCAAGAGATAGCAGTGAGTCGCATGGGTGCGCCGGAGTTAAATTCGGCGGCTGCGGCCCAATTGGTGCCGCGGGGTTCTGTAATTGTTGGACCTTGAAGTATGTCTAGAGGGGGGGTGATTAGACTACTTGACCAATAAAAACCTAACCTTTTCCCAATTTTAGACTTTGCCAGATTTTAGCTATTTTAGAACAAGTCAAGCAATCTTCACACAATTCAAGCAAGCATGCAAAGAGTATATAGGCAGCGGAAATTAAAGCATGCAACTTGCAAGAATGTAAAGGGAAGGGTTTGGAGGATTCAAACGCAATTGGAGACACGGATGTTTTTGTTGTGGTTCCGATAGGTGGTGCTATCGTACTTCCACGTTGGTGGAGACTTCAACCCACGTAGGGTAACGGTTGCGCGAGTCCACGGAGGGCTCCACCCACGAAGGGTCCACGAAGTAGCAACCTTGTCTATCCCACCATGGCCGTCGCCCACGAAGGACTTGCCTCACTAGCGGTAGATCTTCATGAAGTAGGCGATCTCCTTGCCCTTACAAACTCCTTGGTTCAAATCCACAATCTTGTCGGAGGCTCCCAAGTGACACCTAGCCAATCTAGGAGACACCACTCTCCAAGAAGTAACAAATGGTGTTTTGATGATGAACTCCTTGCTCTTGTGCGTCAAATGATAGTCTCCCCAACACTCAACTCTCTCTCTCATAGGATTGGATTTGGTGGAAAGAAGATTTGAGTGGAAAGCAACTTGGGAAGGCTAGAGATCAAGATTCATGTGGTTGGAATGGAATATCTTGGCCTCAACACATGAGTAGGTGGTTCTCTCTCTAACTGGTAAGTTGGAAGTGTAGGTTTGTTACGATGGCTCTCTCCACGAATGAAGAGGAGGTGGAGGGTATATATAGCCTCCACACAAAATCTAACTGTTACACACAATTTACCAAACTCGGTGGGGCCGAATTATCAAACTCGGTTAGACCGATTTAGTAAACCTAGTGACCGTTAGGGTTTTCGGTGGGACTGACATGCATTTCGGTAGGACCGATTTGGTTAGGGTTAGGGCATAACGTAATCTCGGTGAGACTGATTACACAAACTCGGTGAGACCGAATTTGGTCATTAGCTAACCAGAGAGTTGGTCAGGTAAACTCGGTGGGACCGATTTGCTCTTTCGGTGAGACCGAAAAGTTACAAAAGGGAAACAGAGAGTTTACATTGTAATCTCGGTGGGGCCGATTCGCTCTTTCGGTGAGACCGAAAAGTTACGAAGGGGAAACCGAGAGATTACAATCCCATCTCGGTGAGACCGAGATCCCTATCGGTGAAACCGATTTGCCTAGGGTTTGTGGCAGTGGCTATGACATTTGAACTCGATGGCGCCGGATAGAAAGAATCGGTAGGGCCGAGTTTGACTTTGGGTTTAGGTCATATGTGGATGTGAGAAAGTAGTGGAGGGTTTTGGAGCATATCACTAAGCACATGGAGCAAAAGGCTCATTAAGCAATACCTCATCCCTTCTTGATAGTATTGGCTTTTCCTATAGACTCAATGTGATCTTGGATCACTAAAATGTAAAATGTAGAGTCTTGAGCTTTTGAGCTTGAGCCAATCCTTTGTCCTTAATATTTTGAGGGATCCACTTTCATCATCCATGCCATGCCATTCATTGAGCTTTCCTGAAATATTTGTCTTGGAATAGTATTAGCTCAATGAGCTATATGTTGTTATGAATTACCAAAACCACCTAGGGATAGTTGCACTTTCAGTAATGTAGAACCATTGTTTCTGCTATTCCTTGACAGTCTCCACGAAAGTGCCTTTTGGCCAGGAGACATTGGCCAGCTTACTCACCATAGCTTCTCCGCACTCCGCGTGCTGGCTGTCCACTACCTTTGGCTTCACGTTGAAGACTTTGAGCCACAGCCCGAAGTGGGGCTGGATGCGGAGGAAGGCCTCACACACGATGATGAACGCCGAGATATTGAGGAAGGAGTTCGGGGATAGATCATGGAAGTCTATCCAGTAATAGTACATCAGCCCACGGACGAAAGGGTGGAGTGGAAACCCTAGCCCGCGGAGGAAATGAGGGATGAATACCACCCTCTCGTTGGGCTTCAGCATGGGGGTGACTTGCCCCTGGGCTGGAAGACAGTGGGTGATTTCCTTCGCCAAATACCCGGCCGCCCGAAGCTCAGTAATGTCCTTCTCCTCGATGAAGGAGACCATCCATTTGCCTTGGCCTCTGGATCCGGACATGGTCGGATGCTTGCCGGAGATGTAGAAAGATGGGGACTTGGGCGCTGGAGCTCAAGGATGGAAGGGGAGAGGACGGAGAAGGCGTGAGTAGACAAGGGCGAATTCTTATCGCCTTATAAAGGCAGTGAATACCGAACGCCTTCCCACTCGCCTATTCCCAAGGGCTGTGTAAATGGCACGGTTGGGTTACCCATACCCGTATTGATGAGAATCTCGCAATAAGGGGACACGATCTCTGCTTCTATAAGACGTGCCAATAGCAACCACGTCTCGAAACATGGAGCGGCAGATGAAAAACAGTTCGAAATTACGACCGGACAGATATGACATCATGTTATAAAAAGTTGTCAGCGGATTGGACTCGTGTAATATTATATTCTCTCTGCGGTTGTGTGTGATGTGTGTTACAGGTCCGGATACAATCATCCGTCCGGAGATTATCTTGGAGTTCGGAAAGGGGAACCCGCCTTGCAATACCGAAGACACATTTGCGCGTCGGACTCCTCGTCATTGAAGCCAGGTGTCGGTGTCAAAACCGGCGGATCTCGGGTAGGGGGTCCCGAACTGTGCGTCTAGGCGGATGGTAACAGGAGACAAGGGACACGATGTTTTTACCCAGGTTCGGGCCCTCTTGATGGAGGTAATACCCTACTCCTGCTTGATTAATATTGATGATATGGGTAGTACAAGAGTAGATCTACCACGAGATCGTAGAGGCTAAACCCTAGAAGCTAGCCTATGGTATGATTGTTGTTCGTCCTACGGACTAAAACCCTCCGGTTTATATAGACACCGGATAGGTTAGGGTTACACAGAGTCGGTTACAATGGTAGGAGATCTACATATTTGTATCGCCAAGCTTGCCTTCCACGCCAAGGAAAGTCCCATCCGGACACGGGACGAAGTCTTCAATCTTGTATCTTCATAGTCTTGGAGTCCGGCCGTGATGATAGTCCGGCTATCCGGACACCCCCTAGTCCAGGACTCCCTCAGTAGCCCCTGAACTAGGCTTCAATGACGACGAGTCCGGCGCGTTGATTGTCTTCGGCATTGCGAGGCGGGTTCCTCCCCCGAATACTTCATAGAAGGTTTTGAACACAAGGATAGTGTCCGCTCGCAAAACAAGTTCCACATAACACCGTAGAGAGAATAATTTTGCACAGATCTGCTGACGTATTCAGCGGCGTGACATCACACCACGGCCAGGCCTTTATATGAATCGCTTTTTCTGTTCCACCTCGCGTTTAGCGAGGCGGTTTCGGCACGCCTTATCAAAGCATAGATCGTGCCCCCTTATTCCGGGATTCTCATCAATACGGACGTGGTAACCCAACCGTGCCGCTGGCACGCCTCCTATCAAAGGCGAGTCCTAATCGGCCACGGGGAGGGCTCTTGGTATTCAACCTCTTTATAATGAGACCAAGGCCCTCTTTCTTTTTACACCCTCCATCGAGTTCGCCTCGCGCTTCGAGTTCCAACACCCAAAGCTTCAGATCTAGGCGCTTCAGACCTTCGACGATGTCCGGCTCCGACAAACGTGGCCGGTGGATGGCTTCTTCCGTCACAGAAGAAGACGTGCTAAAGCCGCGAGACGCCAGTGTTGGAAATATGCCCTAGAGGCAATAATAAAAGCATTATTATTATATTTCCTTGTTCATGATAATTGTCTTTTATTCATGCTATAACTGTATTATCCGGAAATCGTAATACACGTGTGAATACATAGACTACAATCGTCCTAGTAAGCCTCTAGTAGACTAGCTCGTTGGTCAACAGATAGTCATGGTTTCCTGACTATGGACATCGATGTCATTGATAACGGGATCACGCCATTAGGAGAATGACGTGATGGACAAGTCCCAATCCTAAGCATAGCACAAAGATCGTGTAGTTTGTTTTGCTAGAGCTTTTCCAATGTCAAGTATCTCTTCCTTAGACCATGAGATCGCAATTCCCGGATACCGTAGGAGTGCTTTGGTGTATCAAACGTCACAACGTGGCGGGTGACTATAAAGGTGCACTACAGGTATCTCCGAAAGTGACCATTGGGTTGACATGGATCGAGACGGGATTTGTCACTCCGTATTACGGAGAGGTATCACTGGGCCCACTCGGTAATGCATCATCATAATGAGCTCAAAGTGATCAAGTGTCCGTCACGGATCATGCATTGCGGTACGAGTAAAGTGACTTGCGATAACGAGACTAAACGAGGTATTGGGATACCGACGATCGAGTCTCGGGCAAGTAACATACCGTCGACAAAGGGAATAGAATACGGGTTGCTTGAACCCTTGACATCGTGGTTCATCCGATGACAACATCGAGGAGCATGTGGGAGCCAACATGGGTATCCAGATCCCGCCGTTGGTTATTGACTTGAGGTAGTCTCGGTCATGTCGCATGTCTCCGAACCCGTAGGGTCTACACACTTAAGGTTCGGTGACGCTAGGGTTATTAGGAAGACAAGTATGTGATTACCGAATGTTGTTCGAGTCTGGATGAGATCCCTGACGTCACGAGGAGTTCCGGAATGGTCCAAGGTAAAGATTTATATATGGAAAGTGGTTAAACGGACTCGAAAGTTTCGGGGTATACTGGTAATGTACGGGGCCACCGGAGAGTTCCGGAGGTCCACCGGAGGGCCACCTCTCGGGGGCCCATGGGCTAAGTGGGAGGGGAGCCAGCCCCTGGTGGCTGGGCGCACCTCCCCTTAGGCCCATGCGGCTAGGGCATGGGAGGGAAACCCTAAAGGGGCGCCCCTTGGCTTGGGGGCAAGCCACCCTCCCTCCTCCCTTGGGCAGCCGCCCCATCTAGGGTTTCCCTAGATGGCCGCCCCCTTGCCCTCTCCTCCTATAAATAGAGGGGTGGGGAGGCTGCAAACACCATTGAAGGCGCAGCCCTCCCTCCCCAACACCTCTCTTTCTCCACGCGAAGCTTGGCGAAGCCTGCGGAGAACTGCCAGACCAACTACACCACGCCGTCGTGCTGCCATTGAGTTGTCTTCCTCAACCTCTCCTTCATTCTTGCTGGATCAAGACGGAGGAGACGCCATCGTCCCGTGCGTGTGTTGAACACGGAGGTGCTGTCCTTTCAGACTTTGGTCATCGGTGATCGGAATCACGTTGGGAGCGTCTTCATCATCACCACTCCCTCGAACGCTTCGCACTCGATCTACAAGTGGTATGTAGATGCAAACTCTCTCGTGACTCGTTGCTTAGATGAACTCATAGATAGATCTTGGTGAAACCGTAGGAAAATTTTAATTTTCTGCAACGTTCCCCAACAGCCAGGTATCTAACCGGCGAGATTTCGCATAGGCTGCCTGCTCCGGGGCAGGTCACTCCCACTCCCGAGCCCGGCGAGAACGTGGTGTTCGTGTCTCACTTCCTTCGGGGTTTAGGCTTCCCGAGGGATCCCTTTGTGCGGGGGCTCATGTTTTATTATGGGCTGGATTTCCATGACTTGAATCTGGAGTCCATCCTCCATATTTCTTCATTCATTGCTGTATGTGAGGCCTTCCTCCATATTACCCCTCACTTTGGATTGTGGCTCAAGACCTTGAAGGTGGAACCAAAGATGATCGAGGGGCAGCAGACAGAGTGCGGAGGGGCGGTCATAAGCAAATGTGCTGATGCTCCGTGGCCCAAGGGCTCTTTTCAAGAGGAGCTTGGTTTGTGGCAACGGGAGTGGTTTTATATCACCGCTCCCAGGGGCACCAAATGGGCGGCGCTCCCTGCCTTCCGCTCAGGTCCACCACAGCGGCTGGCGTCATGGGTCAACAAGGGGCTCGACTGGGGGCCGTCCAAGGACAAGATGAATACAGAAGTTAAACGAGCATCCGACACCCGAAAGGTACCCCACATAGGCCTTTTGGGGATCAAAGCCAAACCTATCTAGTCTTGCACGTTGTCACCCACCGCTCTTGCCAAAAACAAAGAAATGTTCCTTTGCTGCAGGGCCGTATTCGAGACCTCCAAGAAAGAGAGATCAATCTAGTTGCAGCAGCGCAGGTTATGTTGATCCGGCGCCTTCAGCCCTGCAAACGTCGCCCCCTTCGCCTGTGGGAATTTAATCCGGAGGGACCACGAGCTCTCCAAAATTTTATGGGCACGATGCCCGTGGAGATGTATAAACTGTTCTTCGGATCACGAGAGAAGTGTCCGGACTTAACTGAGGATGCAGGACTAAGCTGCAATCGCCCAGATACTCAAGTAAGTAGTCCTGTAACCGGACAAGCTGTTCATTCATTGGTTATATGCATGCCCTTTAAAGGAGCCGTTTCTTGAACAGGAGTGGATAGCCAAGGCAAAGTTGATAAGGTGTCCGGCTCCCCTCCCAGAGAACACGCCGGATCTCATGCTGGCCAAGATGTTGAAGGCCGCGCCTTTTAAAGAAGGCGAAGGGGGGAGCGGAGAAGCAACTGCCTCTACGGAGGAGGCTATTAAGGAAGGAGGGATTAAAAGCCCCGCCTTCCGAGGAGAGAAGAGGACCGCTTCAGAAGATCCGGAGGCCAAGGCCTCAAAGAGGGGAAAAGAATCTTCGTCAGGGAGTCCGGCGCTGGGAAGTAACCCAGCCCCACTATTTCCCCAAGGGATCAGCCCTCAATGAGCCGTAAGTAAAAAGAAGGGTCTTGTAAATAAGGAATATCCTGCATTTATTTATGAAGATAACCAAATTGTACCTTGTAGTTTGGACCTCAGCCCTTCTCGTGAGCTCATCTTGGGGATCTTCTTCCGGAGATGATGGAGAGCAAACGCCTCCACTGTCGCACCCTCATGCGAGGCGGGCGACCACTGAGGTGTCGTCGCGGAGGTTTCCCCAAGTCCGGCGGGGCGGAGGTCCGCGCCAAGTGGTGTGCGATCGGAGGAGTGAAGGATCTGCTCGGGCGAAGCGGTTATCTCGTAAGATCACCGTGCTCGATGGGTACGGTGATTGAAAGAATTGCATCCGCGGAGAGCAGATTGCATGCAGCCATCGAAGCTTCTTGGCGGGGTTCGAGGTGCATAAAAATGATGTACTTTCACAGCTTATGCATATAGAATGCGCCAGATAGATAGTAGCCCACGAGACTCGGTATGTTGTCAAAATTGACAGCGTGCGAGGATCGAAATCTCAGTTATAACATATCGCCGCTCCTAAACAGATGGCGGGGCGTCCGGTGGCCGGTCGAACTGATGAATATGCCGAACTAAAGCGGCAACTTGACGAGGCGGATGCAGACATAGCGCTGGTCAATAAGCGGTTAACGAGTCACAAGGTATGCGACTTCTACGCGGACACCTGGTAAGGGAGCCTGACGCCCATGTCTTACCATTTGTATGCTTAATGCAGATGGTGCCGCTGCTGTGGAAGAGCTGCGGGCGGAACTCGCCCGAGCGAAAGAGCAAGCCAGAAATAGTAATGCGGCCGCTTTAAGGGCGGCCGAAGAGCTAAAAGCCGAACGGGCTGCTCACTGCCGAAGCAAAGAGGAAATGGCTGATATGGCCAGAGAGTTGAAGAATACTGCCGACCGCTGCGAGGTTCTTGAAAAGAACGTCAAAGCGGAGCAAGAGGGTTTGAAAAGGCCGCCGCTGAATCAAGGATGCCCGCTCGGCTTTGAGATCTGCCAAGGAGGAGCTGAGTCAGGCCGGGGCGATTGCGGCTGGAAAACCATTTCTGCTGCGGAGGAAATATACGGATCCAAAGTATGCTCAATTGGACAAGTTGTGGAGTTCGGAGGATGCTTATCTGGACTTAGCGGCGAGCGATGCGGACGTGATTGAGCACTTCCGAGGCCAGAAGGGGCACAGAAGGGAGGAGCTATATTGGTCGCAATTCCATAGTCCGGAGCGTCTCCTTCCATTGACCGATCGGTTGGCCGAATGGGCCGAGCTGAATCGACTATCCGGACTTGCCATGAAGCATGTCATGACTCATTTGTGGCCGGGCGTACCCCATCCGAAGAGTTATTTTGGTTTAGTGCAGCAGTTCCTTGGTGAGGTACCGCATATCGACGGAATAAAGCGGTCGGCATGTATTGAGGGAGCGCGGATGGCTCTGGCCCGTGTCAAGACATACTGGGCAGATATGAAGGCCATCGATGTTGCATCCCAAGATTCGGACGGAAGCCGAGTACCTGCCGAGAATTACTTTGAGGAAGTCCTGCCGGGCGCTCGTTTAATAGAGACGCAGTGCTCGAAGGATCTTATGTTTAAATGACATGTATGATTTGTGAAAACAATGTTTCAATATGATATAAGAGCTTTTTATACTTGTGCGTTCAAGTAGTAAACTGCTCCCTATGCGGCCGTTTATGTATATGTATATATAACCTGAAATATGGCAGTCCTTGGCTTTAGCCCCCACGCACATAGTGCGGGGGTGTTTGCAAAGAAGGCGCTTTTTCACACTTAATACAACGTCTTGGTCCTGTTAAGGAGGTGGTAGCGTAGCAAACTAGGCAACCGGACTATAATGCTTTATCACTTTCACTTAGCCATAGGAGTTCGAGGGTGGGGCTACTATATAGCCCCTGGGGGCACCGCACTCTCCTGAACTCGGGGTGCGTATGTGCCTGACCGAAAACCAGTCCTTCGTTAATGCGGAGGAATTCTAAACATTCCGATTAGTCATCGAGTGGTTGACCAGTCTCTCGCTATATCATGATAGTCAGCCGCTTTCTCTCGAGGTGCTCGCCCGGCGAACCGGGCACACGATCGCGATAGTTCTCCGGTGCCGCGTTAGCGATAGAGCGGAACGTAAGGTAGAAAACACAGAGCCGGGCAAACCCAACATTTGACCAAAGACATGATTCGAGCTGATGCATATAAGGCCTAACTCTCGAGACGCGAATACTCCCTAAGGTATTCGGTCTTTATAAAACGGGCAGAATAATGCCCTAAGCCCCACGTGTCCGTGCACGCAAAAAATTCTGGTGCGGCCAATGCCAAAACGCCAGCCTCCTCCTTGGTTATAGCAAGAAACCGGGATGTATATCAACAAGAGACAGAAAAAGGTTTACGCAGGTCTTAATCTGAAAAGAATCCTTGCAATGGGTCCCTCTCGCACGCTCTGCGCTGTGTCTCCGTTGTGCCGTATCCTCGGGCCGGGTGTAGCACGTTGTTCATCCGTAAAAGAGAGGAACTTAGTTTAAAAAAGAAAAAATATCGTGCGAAAGATGTACTTTATATTAAATAGACAGAGTACGAGTCGAAGAAGTGAATAAGATTGAGCTTTATTGTCTCTTGTGATATATGCATGCGGCCCCTTGTATGGGGGTATGCCACTAGTAGGCGCCGGACTCGTCTAGCCGTGTCCGGGGTTTGAATGACCAATTCAGGTTCTTTGACTAGCGGAGCCGGATAGGTGTGGGGCTGTCAAGGCAGTCTCACGTTCCTCCGTGCTCAAGTAACACTAAATACGCCCTTTTAATGAGATGATGCCGCGTGGACCGGGCATTTTAAGTGTGAGAGATGCATAATGCGGTATTGCGTTAAAGCGGGCGAAAGCTTCGCGTCCCAATAGTGCTTGATGGCTACTTCTGAACGGGGCGACATGGAAGATTAACCTTTCGTGACGGAAGTTCTCGGATGAACCGAACACAACTTCGAGCAGTATGGAGCCCGTACAATGGGCATATGGGCCTGGCATTACTCCTTTAAAGGAGGTGTTGCTACAGCGAATTTTGGTTGGGTCTATCCCCATCCTACGGATTGTGTCCTGATATATCAGGTTTATGTCGCTGCCGCCATCCATGAGGACTTGGGTAAATTGGAATCCGTCGATTATAGGATCCAATATCAAGGCAGTCCATCCTGCGCTCCGGATACTTTCGGAATAGTCCTGATGGTCGAAGGTGATTGGTTTTGACAACCAGTATGCGACGCGCATTTTAGTGGGCGCCGCCCTGTTTTTCCCTTTGATCACGTGAAGTGAGTTTACTGTTTTAACCTCTTGTGGGAAATTATTTTGTTTTCCGGGGCTCTGCTTGTGGTGCTCGTCGTCATCTTCACTTGGTGTGTCGAGCCCCTTGTGTTCGGCGTTGAGTCTGCCGGACTGTTTGAAGACCCAACAATCTCTGTGGGTATGGTTTGCGAGGCCTCCCGAGTCTCGTGGATTTGACATATCTTGTCCAAGATTTTGTGTAAGTTGGATAGCTCATCGCTATTGTCCTTAAGTGGCAGCTTTTTATTGTTCTGCCGTGAGCTTTTGAATCCGGCGTTGATTGCCGCGCTCTTTGGACCGTTCCTTTTAATCCGGCGCTGGTCCTTGTTGCGTCGTGGTTTCCGTTCCATCCCTCGACTTGGATGTACTTGGGTCGCTGGTGCTGCATCTTGCTAGCTAGCTATCCTCTCCAGCATAAGCGGGTCATGAGGCTTGTTAATGCGACCATTGTTCTTGGCTTTTCTTGGCGAGGTGTCGGCAAGCCATTCGTCTCGGACGTTGTGTTTGAAAGCTGTTAAGGCTTGGCGTCCGGACGATCGACTATTTGGTTCTTTTAGAAAGGAACCTGTTCCGAAATTTCGGGCTGATTCTTGGGCTGTTGAGTTATGTGACTTAGATCGCTCGCATCCGGAGGGCGGCATAGGTCCCCTGAAAATTTGCCCAAACGCATCCTCGAGCTCTTCCCAACTTCCAATGGTATTTTCGGGGAGGCTTTTAAGCCAATGCCGAGCTGGCCCTTTGAGTTTTAGGGGTAAGTATTTTATGGCGTGAGATCATCTCCTCTAGCCATGTGTATGTGGAGGATGTAATCCTCAATCCGCACTCGTGGTCTCATTGTTCCGTCGTATGCCTCTATGTTTACGGGTTTGAATCCGCTGAAATTCATGATCCAACACCTCATCGGTGAAACATAGGGGATGTGCGGCGCCCCTGTATTTGGGTGTGCCGTGATGTTCAGATATTTGGCGTGTTACCTTGCTTTGAAGAGCTTGCTTTCTTGGCCCATAGATGGACCTAACTGGGCCATCCTTTTGATGTGGATCCTTATGCGGATCGCATATCGGCTTGTGTGCGGCGCCATTTGCCGCTCTCTTTTTGCCGTGGGTCGCCCATCCGACCGGTGGCCTTCTTACTTTTTGATTGTGGGGCTCTATGGCCTCCTCATCAAATTCGGGCGATAGCTTTCTCTTTGGGTAGCTCTTTGTTCGGGCGATCGCCGCCAGATTTGTCTCATGATGTTGAATACTTTGCTCCATCTGATCCTGAGTCGTCTTCCACTATTTTGAGCTTCGCTTGCTTTTCAGCTACGCTGCAGCGATGGCGGCGAGCCTTTTCTCGGAGGTTATTCTGCTCCAACGATTTGTCCGGCGTGAGATCGTCCGGACTGTTGTCTTCGCCGGGGACGGGTTGTTTATCCAAGTTGTCTTGTTCGGACGAATGCTCGATAGCATGTTCGTCGTCCACCGGTTCGCCCTGCTCTATGGCTGGATCTCTGTTGAGGCGGGACTTAGTTCGGCGTTTACGTTGCCGTTTTGACTGCTTTTCGAGGGATTTATCCTTCGTAGCGTCCCGTTGTTCCTCGTCTTCATTTCCTTTAGGTGTATCCACCATGTATACATCATGGGGTGAAGTAGTTGTCCAGCATCCTATAGGCGCTGGTTCAAGGTTGTCTCCTACATCGTCGTCCATACCGTCGATGTCTTCGGAGTCGAAATCGAGCACGTCGTGTAAGCTTTCGATAGTGGCTCTGAAAGTGGGTGGTGGGTGGGCGTTGAATTTCTTCGTCGTCCGCATCCCAACCTTCCCGACCGTAGTCCGCCATGGCTCTCCGGATAAAGAGAGAGACTTTAGTGAATTCAGGATGTCGCCAAGGGGCGAGTGCTGAAAGATGTCCGCGACAGTGAACTCCATAACCGGTGCCCAATCGGATTCGATTGGTAGGGGCGCGGAGGGTTCGGAGTCCGGAGAGGAGTCCGGCACCCTGGAGTCGAGGTCCTCGCAAAGGACAGGGATAGAGTTCGGCTCAATCGTCGTAAAGATCGTATCCCCCGAGGCGGTGTCCAACCACTCGTCCTCGATCGGGGAGTCCGGCTCCGGATTGAGGGCCGAAGCAGATGCTGGTGCGGCCTCCAGGGCACTGTTCGGCTGCAGAGCTAAATCATGCCCATCGAGACAGTGCGGCACGCTTGGCTGCAGCTCGAATCCGTCGAAGATCAAGTCTCCGCGGGTATCAGCCGTATGGTTCAAACTTCCAAATCTGACCTGATGGCCAGGGGCGTAGCTTTTGATCTGCTCCAGATGGCCAAGCTTAATTGCCCGATGCAAAACCACCGAATCTGAAGACCTGTCAGGGAGAAAAGTCTCACACCGACCACGTCGTTGTTGATGATCGAAGGAGCCATCGGGCCTATCGGTGGCGACACGGAGGAACTCTCAATGAAAGCCCCAATGTCGGTTGTCCAAACCGGCGGATCTCGGTAGGGGTCCCAACTGTGTGTCTAGGCGGATGGTAACAGGGAGACAAGGGACACGATGTTTTACCCAGGTTCGGGCCCTCTCGATGGAGTAATACCCTACTCCGCTTGATTAATATTGATGATATGGGTAGTACAAGAGTAGATCTACCACGAGATCGTAGAGGCTAAACCCTAGAAGCTAGCCTATGGTATGATTGTTGTTCATCCTCACTAAAACCCTCCGGTTTATATAGACACGGATAGGTTAGGGTTACCAGAGTCGGTTACAATGGTAGGAGATCTACATATCCGTATCGCCAAGCTTGCCTTCCACGCCAAGGAAAGTCCCATCCGGACACGGGACGAAGTCTTCAATCTTGTATCTTCATAGTCTTGGAGTTCGGCCGTGATGATAGTCCGGCTATCCGGACACCCCCTAGTCCAGGACTCCCTCACCAGGTTCAGGGCTACTGAGGGAGTCCTGGACTAAGGGGACCTCGGGCGTCCGGCCTATTAGCCATGGGCTGGACTGATGGGCTGTGAAGATACGAAGACCGAAGACTGCACCTGTGTCCGGATGGGACTCTCCTTGGCGTTGAAGGCAAGCTTGGCGAACGAATATGTAGATTCTTTTCCTTTGTAACCGACCTTGTGTAACCCTAGATCTCCCCGGTGTCTATATAAACCGGAGGACTTAGTCCGGAAAGGGAGATACTCATTACCTTAGTCATACATGCTAGACTTCTAGGGTTTAGCCATTACGATCTTGTGGTAGATCAACTCTTGTAACACTCATATTCATCAAGATCAATCAAGCAGGAAGTAGGGTATTACCTCCATAGAGAGGGCCCAACTCAGGTAAACATCGTCCCCTCGCTCCTGTTACCATCGACCTTAGACGCACAGTTCGGGACCCCCTACCCGAGATCCGCCGGTTTTGACACCGACACTCCCTTCCTCCCATGTAAGTACCTAGGAGACGTCTCCTCCAAAAGAGTTTTCCCATGGTGCCTTACCCACTGCGTTGTCTCATGCTCCAAAGGGGCGACGCTCGTCTCGTCGAGCTGTATCAAAGGCGTCTTCTAAGAAGGCGATACCTGCGCAGGGCGAGTCTTTGAAAAGAAAGGCCAACGGTGATACTACCAAGCCCCTGTATTCATCAAAGAGGTATAGTTTTTAACACGCACCCAGCGAACATACCAAATTATGACGTTCCCGTTGGGCTATCTTGTAGGAAGAGCATACGTCGGACTATATCCGGGGACCTCGCCGGCCGTGCATCAACCAATCCGGCTTCGGACCCTGCCATAAGGACTAGGGTTGATACAGGTAAAATGCCGGATTGTCATCTCCAAGAGGATTCGGATAATATCTCTGTCACCAATTCCGAAGTGGAGAGCACGATGATCATCGGCGGAGGAAAGAGGCCATGCGCGACCCAAGTTTCACCAAAGAGGCGTTCAATGCCCTTAGCTCAACAGATGCATACATCCGAGCTGCCCGGGATTGACTTGCCGGAGCCACTCACCAACTTTCAAAAGATATGCATGTAAAAAATTAGTGTGGATTCAATAATCACATGCCAGTATCCCCCGAGACTTGAAGCAGTTGACCCAACTGATTTAAGGGTTGTTTAATGTTATCAGGTACTCACGGCGAAAAATAACATGCTGTCTCAGGAGCTTGAAGAATGTCGGACCAAGCTAGCTGTTGCCACCACCGAACTGGAGGATTTGAAGAAATCCCAGAAGGCGTCGGATGGTAAGCACAACAATGTCCAGAAAATATGATCCTGTGCTAACAATGATTTTTGAATATTCATTGTTTTATTTACGGCAACAGGATCGGTAGATCAGTTGGAGGAGAGGCTAAAGGCCGCTCAGGCGGACAAGCAACATGCCGAATGACAAGAAGCTGCTGGTCAACGTGTATTAACACGGACCATTAATGAGAAGAACAAACTACAGGATACCAACATCAAGCAAGCCGAGGAGCTAAAGGGCATAAGAGCCCAACTGTCGGATGCTTTGAAGGAGAACCGAAAGCTGAAAGGCGGCATATTTAGTATCTCCCTGAACCTTACCTTCATAAGATCCCTTGATGGAGAATTTTTACGAGATTTGTTCCTGTAGGTTTGTTAACTGGGCGACCTGAAGGAGAAGTGTCTGGATTTCAAGGAGACTTACTGCAAGAGTTATCCAAAGTGCACGAGCGAGCTCGGAAAGCAATGAGGAATATGGCTAAGGCTTTATGGCCATCAGATTCTCCTCCAGGACTAATGGGGGAGCTCGCGGAGCTATTCAAAGGAGCTCGTCTTTGCTTTGAGCTGTGGAAGGCATCAGCATGTCGAGAGGGTGCACGAGAGGCCTGGGCCATGGTGAAAACGCGATATACTGGACTTGATCCAAATCATATGGCCCGGGTCATACCTTGGGATCGGACGGACAAGAAATTCCCGTGAGCTTGGTGTATGATCAAGTAAAGATAGCTGCCAAATTTTCATAGCAGGACTGTAAACTAGACAGCCTGATAGATGGCATAGATAACGAGTAGGCGTGCGATTTTATGTGACAATACACTTTATCAGCAAACTTATCTCCGGCCGAATTGTAAAAGATTGTCATGGCAGACTTTCCGCTTCAGCCTCCGAACCCCAAGGGTGGAGTGTTTCTGAATCCTATACCGGTGGAAAACACCAAGTACATCTGGAAACCAGGCGATCTGGTCATAATGCTTGAACAGACAAGCTGTATTCAGGGAGTTATGTTATATTACTTTTTTATGTAAGAAACATCTTCCAGGAAGAATAGTTCCTTTAAGGGTTCCTCTACCTGGGTCGGCATGAGTTTTAGCATGACTAAGCCGTGATGCAAAAGAATCACAGGAGTCTTTGTATTTTCGGTAGTTTATATTCCTACGAAGGCAGTTTGTCGTTTATCCACCGACCAATTATTCCCTTAAGAACGCTAGCTTTCGGCTTCACCCGTCTGAGGTATATGTCCAGATGACCCGGTTGTAACACTCGCAGAGGTGCTCCCTTTATGCCCTAGCCGAACAAGCGGGAACGTAGGGCATAAGCACAGGAGCCAGGTAACCCAGCTTGGCAAAAACTTAAGTCATAGAGGTGCATATAATGGCAAAGACAAGACGTATATGAGTAAGCAATACACATATATATGGTGAACTTTATGCTTGAAATAATACTAGGCTTCTATTGAAGGAAGCCCCTAGTTACAGTGGGATGTGTACATTTAAGGATGTGTACCCCTCAAGTGTGCGGCTTACCCGAACACACGCTAGAAGTCGTAAAAGAAATGAAAAGAAAAAGGAAAAAAGAAAAAGGAGAAAAAGGTAACGAACAATGTGTCCGGACTTAGGCGTAGAATCTTCGGAGTCTGGCAGCGTTCCATGGGTTCGGCTCCAAGCGATTGTCCGATGCATTGCGAAGGTGATAGGCTCCTCCAGTGAGAACTTCATCTATAATGAAGGGACACTCCCATTTGGGCTTGAGCTTGTCCTTTTTCTTCTGAACAAGTTCACCGACATTATAAGTCTTAGCCCGCACTTCTCAGCTTTGGTATCTTTGAACTTGTTGTTGATAGAATGTGGAATGGGCTTTTGCGACGTTGCGCCCCTCCTCCAGGACGTCTAAGTCGTCCTGCCGATCGAGCTCGGCCTCTCTCTCCTCATACATGCGCACTCGAGGTGAGTCATGAATAATATCACAGGGCAAGAGAGCCTCTGCGTCGTACACTATGAAGAACGGTGTGTATCCGGTCGTGCGATTGGGTGTGGTCCGCCGCCCCCAGAGTACGGAGTCGAGCTCCTCAACCTAGTGTTTATCCGACTCCTTTAAGGATCGCACTAGTCTGGGTTTAATGCCGCTCATTATCACGCCATTGGCTTGTTCGACTTGACTGTTTGTTTGAGGGTGATATACGGAGGCGTAATCGAGCTTGATGCCTAGATTATCACACCAAGTTTTTACCTCGTCGGCTATAAAGTTAGAGCCATTGTCGGTGATGATGCTGTGTGGGACACCATAATGGTGTACGACACCGGATATGAAATCTGTCACTGGTCCAGCTTCAGCCGTTTTAACTGGTTTGGTCTCTATCCACTTAGTGAATTTATCTACCATAACCAGCAGGTATTTTTTCTTATGGCTTCCCCCTTTAAGGGGTCCAACCATGTCCAGCCCCCAGACCGCAAAAGGCCAAGTAATGGGGATTGTTTGTAGGGCGGTAGGCGGCATATGGATTTGATTGGCGAAAAGCTGGCATCCGACACAGCGTTGGACGAGGTTATGTGCATCTTCTCGGGCCGTAGACCAGAAAAACCCAGTAAGGAAGGCCTTACTTACAAGGGCCCGAGCTGCGGCGTGATGGCCACAGAGACCAGCATGGATTTCAGCCAAGAGCTGCCGCCCCTCCTCTTCGGAGATACATCTTTGAAGGACTCCGGTAGTACTTTTCTTGTAGAGTTCTCCTTCATGAACCTTGTAGGCTTTCGAGCGTCGAACGATGCAACGA
This sequence comes from Aegilops longissima, assembly GCA_021605205.1. NCBI lineage: Eukaryota > Viridiplantae > Streptophyta > Magnoliopsida > Poales > Poaceae > Aegilops > Aegilops longissima. Next base: position 469,737,266 of record CM038678.1, read on the forward strand.
GCCTCATTCTAGTCCTCAGGGAGCTCCCGCCTATTAAGGTAGGACAGGAAGGGTTCATTCCATGGAGCAATTAACGCCATGATTACATGGGCGGAAGGCGTTGGTTCTGTGCCCGAGCCCCCAATGATGTCCGAATCGTGTTCGGCATCTGGGGGCGTGATTGGCGCCAGACTGGTATTTTCGCTCTCGTCCTGCCATACCACGGATGGCTTAAAGAGCCTTTCCATGAAGGTGTTAGGCGGGATGGGGACGCGTTTAGCGCCCATTCGAGCAAGGATGTCCACTGCTTGGTTACTGTCTCGGGCCACATGATGAAACTCGATCCCCTCGAACCGAGCTGATATTTTGAGCACGACATTCCGGTAAGCTGCCATCTTTGGATCTTTTGCATCGAATTCTCCATTTATTTGGGATATTGCAAGATTTGAATCCCCGCTCACCTCGAGGCGTTGTATGCCCATAGACACAGTCATCCGAAGACCATGCAGTAGTGCCTCATATTCGGTTGCGTTATTGGAGTCCGTATACATGATTTGCAATATGTAACGGACTGTGTCCCCTGTAGGGGGTGTTAGGATGACACCGACCCCTAATCCGGCTAACATTTTAGAGTCGTCGAAGTACATCACCCAGTTGGAGTATGTGTCGTACTCTTTAGGGAGTTCGGCTTCCGTCCATTTGGCGATGAAGTCGGCCAACACCTAAGATTTAATGGCTCGGCGTGGTTTATACGTTATTTCAAATGGTAGGAGCTCGATGGCCCATTTTGCAATACGGCCGGTGGCGTCTCGATTGTTTATGATGTCATTGAGTGGTACGTCGGAGGCCACCGTGATCGAGCACTCTTGGAAGTAGTGTCACAGATTCCGAGATGCCATGAAAATCGCATATGCTATCTTTTGATAGTGCGGGTATCGGGATTTGCATGGTGTGAGAACCGCCGGTATGTAGTATACGGGTTTTTGGAGTGGGAATTTATGTCCCTCTTCCTCTCGTTCGATGATGAGTACAGTGCTGACCACTTGGTGAGTTGCAGATATATACAGTAGCATAGGTTCGCCGATGTTAGGTGCGGCAAGGATTGGGTTGTTTGTTAGCAGAGTTTTTATTTCTTCCAACCCGGCTGTTGCCGCGTCCGTCCACTCAAAGTGGTCGGTACATCGAAGCAGGCGATATAGCGGCAGCGCCTTCTCTCCCAATTTGGAGATAAAGCGGCTGAAGGTTGCCATGCACCCAGCTAGTTTTTGGACCTGTTTTAGGTCTGTTGGTATTGCCAACTATGACAAGGCTCAGATTTTGGCTGGGTTTGCTTCAATTCCTCTATTGGAAATGATGAACCCAAGCAGCTTTCTGGCCGGAACGCCGAAAACGCATTTTTCCGGATTGAGCCGTATGTCATATGTTCGAAGGCTGTCGAATGTAAGACGTAAGTCGTCCCCCAATGATTTGGCATGTTCAGTTTTGATGACTACATCATCTACATATGCCTCCACCGTCTTGCCAATTTGTTTTTCTAGGCATGTTTGAATCATGCGCTGGTATGTGTCGCCGACATTTTTGAGTCCGAAAGGCATAGTGTTGAAGCAGAAGGGCCCATACGGGGTAACGAATGCCGTTGCAGCTTGATCGGATTCCTTCATCTTAATCTGATGGTATCCGGAGTATGCGTCGAGGAAACACAGTGAATCGTGTCCTACGTTGCATCAATGATTTGGTCAATGTGGGGCAGTGGGAAGGGGTCCTTAGGGTAGGCCTTATTGAGGTCTTTAAAATCGACACAAAGGCGCCATGATGTGTCCTTCTTTGGCACCATGACCAGGTTTGCTAGCCAATACGGGTGTTTTGTTTCTCGAATAAACCCGGCTTCAAGTAGTTTGGCTAGCTCCTCCCCCATAGCTTGGGTTCGGAAAATCGCTGTGGCGTTTGCTTAACTGGCTTGAACCCCTTTATTATGTTGAGGCTGTGTTCGGCCAGTCTGCGCGGGATTCCTGGCATATCCGAAGGGCACCAGGCAAAAATGTCCCAATTCTCGCGCAGGAATGCTCTTAGAGTAGCGTCGATCGTCAGATCCAGTTGTGCTCCAATGGTTGCTGTTTTATTAGGATCCGTCGGGTGAACTTGGAATTTGACTATTTCGTCTGCCGGTTTGAGAGAAGTGGATTTTGGCCTTTTGTCGAGGATTACATCATCTCTATCCACTGTGGAACGCAGAGCGGTGAGCTCCTCGGCCGCAAGGGCCTCGAATAGTGCCTCGAGGGCCAGGGATGCAGTTTTGTTTTCAGGGTGGAGTGCTAGGTCCGGATCACTGGCGATAGTGATAACTCCGTTGGGCCCGGGAATTTTGAGCTTCATGTACCCGTAATGAGGTATGGCTTGAAAGCGTGTGAATGCATCTCGCCCCAATAGGGCATGATATCTGCTATTGAAAGGTGCCACCTGGAAGATTAACTCTTCGGACCTGTTCTCAGGCGTGTCGAATACCACATCAAGTTTTATTTTTCCTTAACACCACGCTTCTCGGCTGGGGATAATACCTCGAAAGGTTGTACTTCTCTGCTCGATGCGGCTCTTGTCCATTTACATTTTGTCGAGCGTGTCCTCGTAGATGAGGTTCAATCCGCTGCCCCCGTCCATGAGCACTTTAGTAAGCCGAAAGCCATCCACAATTGGGTTTAGAACTAAAGTGGCTGGTGCTCGGACTGATCGGGCCCATGGTTCGTCAGTGGCGTTGAAAGTTATCGCCATTTCGTTCCAAGGGTTCATTGCGGCTACTTGGTTAACTTCAGCGAGGTCGCGGAGCGCCCTTTTACGCCGATTATTTGAAGAAAAGGTCTCGAAGACCATAAATACATTGAGATCGTTATCCTCATAGGAGTACCTCACTGGGGTAGTGTAGGTGAGGATGGCCTCACCGCTTTTAGCCACCTGCCGGAGTATCCAACATGCCCGAAGGCTCTGTGTTGGTTCGGAATTCGGCATCGTGTGTATCTGACAAGGCTTGTCGAGCCATTCATCAAGAACAGTTCTCTGTCCCGTTAAGGGCTTAATTTTCTTGTCCATGAAGTGATGATCAGGTTCCCCATGAGGGTGCATCCTTTTTGCCTGGCCGGTGGGTGGCTTAAAGGCCGATGGTTCCCACCGAGTTGTCTGGGCTTTCCAGGTGCTTTCCATTGTGCAATACTTCTGTACTATGTGTGCCAAATCTGCAAAGTGCAGTATGCGGCATCGGTTGAGGGCATTGAGGATCCCCTCGTCCGTACAGTTGCGGCAAAAGACTGATACCGCATCATCGTCGCAGCAATCGTTAATCTTGCTTTTAACAAGTAGGAATCTAGCCCAAAAGTGATGCACTGTTTCCTGAGGTTGCTGTCGTATATACATTAAGTCACATATGTCCGGGGGACCAGAATTGCTTGGAGAGTATTGATTGTGGTGGGCGGGTGGGCTTAAATCCGAACCCTAGCCCATTGTGGAAGCCGAATTTTGAAAAATTTCTGAGGTCACTAGCCCAGGATTCGGAGTGCCATGGGGGTTTTTAGGCTCAATGCCTGATTCTATGTTTGAATGACAGATGGTCTCTTCTCTAAGATGGGTTTCCAGCTTGTAGGGCTCGGAGATCCGAACATAGTTTGTTTTTAGCATAGGTGGAGCGGTATCCTCAACTTGCTCTTCCACGACGGTCACCAGGTGGGTGACAGGTGGGGACCTGATTTCCCTCTGATCGGGTTTAAGCCCAATCAGATCATAATCTGTTGCGACCCGCAGGGCGGCGATGTGATCTAGCAGTTCATTTAAAGACGAGATATCTGCCGGATCCATCTTATCGACGCTTTCGGGGTTGATGCGGAGATGATTTTTGGCAATCTGGGGGACCGCTTTGGGCTTAATGGCCGGGCAGGCGCCCATGGTGAAACTGCCGATCTGGAGGATCTGCCCAGGAACTAGGGCCCTTCCAGAGGTGATTTTGTCGTTGACAACAAGGCGAGCCATCGATCCTTCTATCGACAACACAGAGGAACTCTCAATGAAAGCACCAATTCGGTGTCAAAACCGGCCGATCTCGGGTAGGGGGTCCTGAACTATGTGTATGTGGATCGAAGGTAACAGGAGGCGGGGGACACGATGTTTACCCAGGTTCGGGCCCTCTTAATGGAGGTAATACCCTACTTCCTGCTTGATTGGCTATGATGAGTATAGGGGTTACAAGAGTTGATCTAGCTCGAGATCGTAATGGCTAAACCCTAGATGTCTAGCATGTATGATTGTGATTGCCTCTATGGACTAAACCCTCTAGTTTATATAGACATCGGAGAGGGTCAGGGTTGTACAAAGTCGGTATACAGTGAAAGGAAACTATATGACTAGCCGCCAAGCTTGCTATCCACGCCAAAGAGAGCCCCATCCGGACACGTGGAAAGGCCTTCTATCTTGTACCTTCACGGCCCATTAGTCCAGCCCACGTCACATAGCCCGACCATACGAGGACCCCTTAATCCAGGAATCCCTCAACCACAACCACTTGACTCAACTGGGAGTTAATCTTCCTGATGATAGTGTCATTGACAGAGTTCTTCAATCATTGCCACCAAGCTACAAAAGCTTCATGATGAACTATAATATGCAAGGGATGGATAAGACAATTCCCGAGCTCTTCGCAATGCTAAAGGCTACGAAGATAGAAATCAAGAAGGAGCATCAAGTGTTGATGGTTAACAAGACCACTAGTTTCAAGAAAAAGGGTAAAGGGAAGAAGGGGAACTTCAAGAAGAACGGCAAGCAAGTTGTTGCTTGATGTCTACTACGCAACCTTCTTCTTGTAGACGTTGTTGGGCCCCCAAGTGTAGAGGTTTGTAGGACAGTAGCAAATTTCCCTCAAGTGGATGACCTAAGGTTTATCAATCTGTGGGAGGCGTAGGATGAAGATGGTCTCTCTCAAGCAACCCTGCAACCAAATAACAAAGAGTCTCTTGTGTCCCCAACACATCCAATACAATGGTAAATTGTATAGGTGCACTAGTTCGGCAAAGAGATGGTGATACAAGTGCAATATGGATGGTAGATATAGGTTTTTGTAATCTGAAAATATAAAAACAGCAAGGTAGCAAGTGGTAAAAGTGAGCGTAAATGGTATTGCAATGCTAGGAAACAAGGCCTAGGGTTCATACTTTCACTAGTGCAAGTTCTCTCAACAATAATAACATAATTGGATCATATAACTATCCCTCAACATGCAACAAAGAGTCACTCCAAAGTCACTAATAGCGGAGAACAAACGAAGAGATTATGGTAGGGTACGAAACCACCTCAAAGTTATTCTTTCCAATCAATCCGTTGGGCTATTCCTATAAGGGTCACAAACAGCCCTAGAGTTCGTACTAGAATAACACCTTAAGACACAAATCAACCAAAACCCTAATGTCACCTAGATACTCCAATGTCACCTCAAGTATCTGTGGGTATGATTATATGATATGCATCACACAATCTCAGATTCATCTATTCAACCAACACATAGAACCTCAAAGAGTGCCCCAAAGTTTCTACTAGAGAATCAAGACGAAAACGTGTGCCAACCCCTATGCATAGGTTCATGGGTGGAACCCGCAAGTTGATCACCAAAACATACATCAAGTGAATCACGTGATATCCCATTCTCACCACAGATACGCACGGCAAGACATACGTCAAGTGTTCTCAAATCATTAAAGTCTCAATCCGATAAGATTACTTCAAAGGAAAAACTCAATCCATTACAAGAGAGTAGAGGGGGAGAAGCAACATAAGATCCAACTATAATAGCAGAGCTCGCGATACATCAAGATCGTTCCAAATCAAGAACACGAGAGAGAGAGAGATCAAACACATAGCTACTGGTACATACCCTCAGCCCCGAGGGTGAACTACTCCCTCCTCGTCATGGAGAGCGCCGGGATGATGAAGATGGCCACCGGTGAGGTCCCCCCCTCCGTGAGGTGCCTAACAGGTCCCGATTGACTTTTGGTGGCTACAGAGGCTTGCAACGGCGGAACTCCCGATCTAATCTCCGTTCTGGAAGTTTTAGGATACGTGGGTATATATGGGTGAAAGGAGTACGTCGGTGGACCGAAGGGGGGCCACGAGGCAGGGGGGCGCGCCCCAGGGGGGTGGGCGCCCCCCCCCCCCCCACCCTCGTGGGCACCTCCCTTCTTCCCTTACGTGCACTCCAAGCCCATCCGGTAGGTTTCCTTCCAAAAATAACTTCTCCAGTTGATTTCGTTCCGTTTGACTTCGTTTGATATTCCTTTTCTTGAAACACTTGAAATAGGCATAAAACAAAGAATCTGGGCTGGGCCTCCGGTTAATATGTTAGTCCCAAAAATAATATAGAAGTGGATAATAAAGCCTAATATTGCCCAAAACAGTAGATAATATAGCATGGAGCAATCAATAATTATAGATACGTTGGAGACGTATCAAGCATCCCCAAGCTTAATTCCTGCTCGTCCTCGAGTAGGTAAATGATAAAAAGATAATTTTTGATGTGGAATGCTGGTTGGCATAATTTCAATGTAATTCTTCTTACTTGTGATATGAATATTTAGATCCGAAAGATTCAAGAAAAAAGTTCATATTGACATAAAAATAATAATACTTCAAGCATACTAACAAAGCAATTATGTCTTCTCAAAATAACATGGCCAAAGCAAGCTATCCCTACAAAATCATATAGTCTGGCTATGCTCTATCTTCACCACACAAAGTATTTAAATCATGCACAACCCCGATGGCAAGCCAAGCAATTGTTTCATACTTTTGGCATTCTCAAAACCTTTTCAATCCTCACGCAATACATGAGCGTGAGCCATGGACATAGCACTATAGGTGGAATAGAATGGTGGTTGTGGAGAAGACAAAAAGGAGAATATAGTCTCACATCAACTAGGCGTATCAAAGGGCTATGGAGATGCCCATCAATAGATATCAATGTGAGTGAGTAGGGATTGCCATGCAACGGATGCACTAGAGCTATAAGTATATGAAAGCTCAAAAAGAAACTAAGTGGGTGTGCATCAAACTCGCTTGCTCACGAAGACCTAGGGCATTTTGAGGAAGCCCATCATTGGAATATACAAGCCAAGTTCTATAATGTAAAATTCCCACTAGCATATGAAAGTAACAACATAGGAGACTCTCTATCATGAAGATCACGGTGCTACTTTGAAGCACAAGTGTGGCAAAAGGGTAGTAGCATTGTCCCTTCTCTCTTTTTCTCTCATTTTCTTTTTTATTTGGGCCTTTTCTCTTTTCTTATGGCCTCCTTTTTTTCTTTTTATTTTATTTTATTTTTCGTCCGGAGTCTCATCCCGACTTGTGGGGGAATCATAGTCTCCATCATCCTTTCCTCACTGGGACAATGCTCTAATAATGATGATCATCACACTTTTATTTACTTACAACTCAACAATTACAACTCAAAACTTAGAACAAAATATGACTCTATGTGAATGCCTCCGGCGGTGAACCGGGATATGCAATGAATCAAGAGTGACATGTATGAACGAATTATGAACGGTGGCTTTGCCACAAATACAATGTCAACTACATGATCATGCAAAGCAATATGACAATGATGGAGTGTGTCATAGTAAACGGAACAGTGGTAAGTTGCATGGCAATATATCTCGGAATTGCTATGGAAATGCCATGATAGGTAGGTATGGTGGCTAGGTATATGGTGGGTGTATGATACCGGCGAAAAGTGCGCGGTATTAGAGAGGCTAGCAATGGTGGAAGGAAGAAGAGTGCGTATAATCCATGGACTCAACATTAGTCATAAAGAACTCATATACTTATTGCAAAAATCTACAAGTTATCAAAGCAAAGTATTACGCGCATGCTCCTAGGGGATAGATTGGTAGGAATGACCATCGCCGTCCCCCGACCGCCACTCATAAGGAAGACAATGAATAAATAAATCATGCTCCGACTTCATCACATAACGGTTCACCATACGTGCATGCTACGGGAATCACAAACTTTAACAAAAGTATTTCTCAAATTCACAACTACTCAACTAGCATGACTCTAATATCACCATCTCCATATCTCAAAAAAATTATCAAGCATCAAACTTCTCATAGTATTCAACACACTCATAAGAATGTTTTTACTAGTCTTAAGTACCTAGCATATTAGGATTAAGCAAATTACCATGCTGTTTAAGACTCTCAAAATAATATAAGTTAAGCATGAGAGTTCATATATTTCTATAAAACAAATCCACCACCGTGCTCTAAAAGATATAAGTGAAGCACTAGAGCAAACAACAAACTACTCCGAAAGATATAAGTGAAGATCAATGGGTAGTCGAATAATTATGTAACTATGTGAAGACTCTCTAACATTTAAGAATTTCAGATCTTGATATTTTATTTCAACATCAAGCAAAGCAAAAGAAAATAAAATGACGCTCCAAGCAAAACACATATCATGTGGTGAATAAAAATATAGCTCCAAGTAAAGTTACCGATGAACGAAGACGAAAGAGGGGATGCCATCCGGGGCATCCCCAAGCTTAGATGCTTGGTTATCCTTGAATATTACCTTGGGGTGCCTTGGGCATCCCCAAGCTTAGGCTCTTTCAACTCCTTATTCCATAGTCCATCGAATCTTTACCCAAAACTTGAAAACTTCACAACACAAAACTTAACAGAAAACTCGTGAGCTCCGTTAGCGAAAGAAAACAAAACACCACTTCAAGGTACTGTAATGAACTAATTATTTATTTATATTGGTGTTAAAACTACTGAATTCCAACTTCTCTATGGTTTATAAACTATTTTACTAGCCATAGATTCATCAAAATAAGCAAACAACACAATGAAAACAGAATCTGTCAAAAACAGAACAGTCTGTAGTAATCTGTAACTAACGCAAACTTATGGAACTCCAAAAATTCTAAAATAAATTGGTGGACCTGAGGAATTTGTCTAGTGATCATCTGAAAAAATAATCAACTAAATAGCACTCTCCAGTAAAAAGTTGAAGCTAATCTCGTGAGCGCTAAAGTTTCTATTTTTTACAGCATGATCATAAAGACTTCACCCAAGTCTTCCCAAAGGTTCTACTTGGCACAAACACTAATTAAAACACAAAACCACATCTAAACAGAGGCTATATGGATAATTTATTACTAAAAAGAACCAAAAATCAAGAAACTAAAATAAAATTGGGTTGCCTCCCAACAAGCGCTATCGTTTAACGCCCCTAGCTAGGCATGATGATTTCTATGATGCTCGCATAAAAGATAAGAATTGAAACATAAAGAGAGCATCATGAATAATATGACTAGCACATTTAAGCCTAACCCACTTCCTATGCATAGGGATTTTGTGAGCAAACAACTTATGGGAACAAGAATCAACTTGCATAGGAAGGTAAAACAAGCATAACTTCAAAACTTTAAGCACATAGAGAGGAAACTTGATATTATTGCAATTCCTACAAGCATATTTTCCTCCCTCATAATAATTTTTAGTAGCATCATGAATGAATTCAATAATATAACCAGCACCTAAGGCATTCTTTTCATGATCTACTTGCATAGAAAAATTACTACTCTCCACATAAGCAAGATTCTTCTCATTCGGAATAGTGGGAGAAAACTTAACAAAATAACTATCATGTGATTGAAAATTAAGATCAAGATGACAAGTTTCATGGTTATCATTATTCTTTAAAGCATACGTGTCATCAGAATAATCATCATAGATAGGAGGCATGCTTTCATCATAGTAAATTTGCTCATCAAAGCTTGGGGGACAAAAAATATCATCTTCATCAAACATAGCTTCCCCAAGCTTGGGGCTTTGCATATAATTAGCATCATGGATGTTCAAAGAATTCATACTAAAAACATTGCAATCATGCTCATCATACACATATTTTATGCCAAGCATTCTATGTAATTCTTCTTCTAACACTTTGGCACAATTTTCTTTTCCATCATACTCATGAAAGATATTAAAAAGGTGAAGCGTATGAGACAAACTCAATTCCATTTTTTTGTAGTTTTATTTTATAAACTAGACTAGTGCTAAAAAAAGAAACAAAAATATTCAATAGCAAGATCTAAAGATATACCTTCACTTACCTAGTCTCCCCGGCAACGGCACCAGAAAAGAGCTTGATGTCTACTACGCAACCTTCTTCTTGTAGACGTTGTTGGGCCCCCAAGTGTAGAGGTTTGTAGGACAGTAGCAAATTTCCCTCAAGTGGATGACCTAAGGTTTATCAATCCGTGGGAGGAATAGGATGAAGATGGTCTCTCTCAAGCAACTCTGCAACCAAATAACAAAGAGTCTCTTGTGTCCCCAACACACCCAATACAATGGTAAATTGTATAGGTGCACTAGTTCAGCGAAGAGATGGTGATACAAGTGCAATATGGATGGTAGATATAGGTTTTTGTAATCTGAAAATATAAAAACAGCAAGGTAGCAAGTGGTAAAAGTGAGTGTAAACGGTATTGCAATGCTAGGAAACAAGGCCTAGGGTTCATACTTTCACTAGTGCAAGTTCTCTCAACAATAATAACATAATTGGATCATATAACTATCCCTCAACATGCAACAAAGAGTCACTCCAAAGTCACTAATAGCGGAGAACAAACGAAGAGATTATGGTAGGGTATGAAACCACCTCAAAGTTATTCTTTCCAATCAATCCGTTGGGCTATTCCTATAAGTGTCACAAACAGCCCTAGAGTTCGTACTAGAATAACACCTTAAGACACAAATCAACCAAAACACTAATGTCACCTAGATACTCCAATGTCACCTCAAGTATCCGTGGGTATGATTATATGATATGCATCACACAATCTCAGATTCATCTATTCAACCAACACATAGAACCTCAAAGAGTGCCCCAAACTTTCTACTGGAGAATCAAGACGAAAACGTGTGCCAACCCCTATGCATAGGTTCATGGCTGGAACCTGCAAGTTGATCACCAAAACATACATCAAGTGAATCACATGATATCCCATTGTCACCACAGATACGCACGGCAAGACATACATCAAGTGTTCTCAAATCATTAAAGTCTCAATCCGATAAGATTACTTCAAAGGGAAAACTCAATCCATTACAAGAGAGTAGAGGGGGAGAAGCAACATAAGATACAACTATAATAGCAGAGCTCGCGATACATCAAGATCGTGCCAAATCTAGAACACGAGAGAGAGAGAGAGAGAGAGAGAGAGAGAGAGAGAGATCAAACACATAGCTACTGGTACATACCCTCAGCCCCGAGGGTGAACTACTCCCTCCTCGTCATGGAGAGCGCTGGGATGATGAAGATGGCCACCGGTAAGGGTTCCCCCCCTCCGGCAGGGTGCCGGAACAGGGTCCCGATTGACTTTTGGTGGCTACAGAGGCTTGCGGTGGCGGAACTCCTGATATAATCTCCGTTCTGGAAGTTTTTGGATACGTGGGTATATATGGGTGAAAGGAGTACGTCGGTGGACCGAAGGGGGGCCCACGAGACAGGGGGCGCTCCCCAGGGGGGTGGGCGCGCCCCCACCCTCGTGGGCACCTTCCTTCTTCCCTGACGTGCACTCCAAGCCCATCCGGTAGGTTTCCTTCCAAAAATAACTTCTCCGCTTGATTTCGTTCCGTTTCGACTTCGTTTGATATTCCTTTTCTTGAAACATCAAATAGGCATAAAATAGCAAATGGGTTCGCCTCCGGTTAATATGTTAGTCCCAAAAACAATATAAAAGTGGATAATAAAGCCTAATATTGCCCAAAACAGTAGATAATATAGCATGGAGCAATCAAAAATTATAGATACGTTGGAGACGTATCACTGCTCATGTGAAGAAGCCCAAGTCTGGACCTAAGCCTGAGACTGAGTGCTTCTACTGCAAAGGGACTGGTCACTGGAAGCGGATCTGCCCCAAGTATTTGGCGGATAAGAAGGATGGCAAACTGAAAGGTATATTTGATATACATGTTATTGATGTGTACCTTACTAATGCTCGTAGTAGCGCTGGTATTTGATCTCGGTTACATTGCTCATATTTGCAACTCAAACAGGGGCTACAGATTAAGTGAAGATTGACTAAGGACGAGGTGACGATGCGCGTGGGAAATGGTTCCAAAGTCGATGTGACCGCCGTCAGCATGCTACCTCTACATCTACCTTCGGAATTAGTTTTAGACCTGAATAATTGTTATTGGTGCCAATGTAAGCATAAACATTATATCTGGATCTTGTTTGATGCGAGACGGTCATTCATTTAAATTAGAGAATAATGGTTGTTCTATTTATATGAGTAATATCTTTTATGGTCATGCACCCTTGATGAGTGGTCTATTTTTATTGAATCTCGATAGTAGTTATACACATATTCATAGTATTGAAGCCAAAAGATATAAGTTTAATAATGATAGTGCAAATTATTTGTGGCACTGCCGTTTAGGTCATATTGGTGTAAAGCGCATGAAGAAACTCCATGCTGATGAGCTTTTGGAATCACTTGATGCTTGCGAACCATGCCTCATGGGCAAGATGACTAAGACTCCATTCTCCGGAACAATGGAGCGAGCAACAAACTTGTTGGAAATAATACATACTGATGTATGCGGTCCGATGAGTGTTGAGGCTCACGGCAGGTATCGTTATTTTGTGACCTTCACAGATGATTTGAGCAAATATGGGTATATCTACTTAACGAAATATAAGTCTGAAACATTTGAAAAGTTCAAAGAATTTCAGAGTGAAGTGGAAAATCATCGTAACAAGAAAATAAAGTTTCTACGATCTGATCGTGGAGGTGAATATTTGAGTTATGAGTTTGGTCTTCATTTGAAACAGTGCGGAATAGTTTCGCAGCTCACGCCACCTGGAACACCGCAACGAAATAGTGTGTCTGAACGTCGTAACCGTACTTTATTAGATATGGTGCGATCTATGATGTCTCTTACTGATTTACCGCTATCGTTTTGGGGTTATGCTATAGAGACGGCTGCATTCACATTAAATAGGGCAGCATCTAAATCCGTTGAGACGACACCATATGAACTGTGGTTTGGTAAGAAACCGAAGTTGTCGTTTCTTAAAGTTTGGGGCTGCGATGCTTATATGAAAAAGTTTCAACCTGATAAGCTCGAACCCAAGTCGGAGAAATGTGCCGTCATAGGATACCCAAAGGAGACTGTTGGGTACACCTTCTATCTCAGATCCGAAGGCAAGATATTCGTTGCTAAGAATGGAACCTTTCTAGAGAAGGAGTTTCTCTCGAAAGAAGTGAGTGGGAGGAAAGTAGAACTTGATGAGGTAATTGTACCTTCTCCCGAATTGGAAAGTAGTTCATCACAGAAATCAGTTCCAGTGATTCCTACACCAATCAGTGAGGAAGCTAATGATAATGATCATGAAACTTCAGATCAAGTTACTACTGAACCTCATAGGTCAACCAGAGTAAGATCCGCACCAGAGTGGTACGGTAATCCTGTTCTGGAGGCCATGTTACTTGACCATGACGAACCTATGAACTATGAGGAAGCAATGATGAGCCCAGATTCCGCGAAATGGCTTGAGGCCATGAAATCTGAGATGGGATCCATGTATGAGAACAAAGTGTGGACTTTGGTTGACTTGCCCGATGATCGGCAAGCAATAGAGAATAAATGGATCTTCAAGAAGAAGACTGACGCTGACGGTAATGTTACTGTCTACAAAGCTCGATTTGTTGCGAAAGGTTTTCGACAAATTCAAGGAGTTGACTACGATAAGACCTTCTCACCCGTAGCGATGCTTAAGTCTGTCCGAATCATGTTAGCAATCGCCGCATTTTATGATTATGAAATTTGGCAAATGGATGTCAAAACTTCATTCCTTAATGGATATCTTAAATAAGAGTTGTATATGATGCAACCAAAAGTTTTTTTTCGATCCAAAAGGTGCTAACAAAGTGTGCAAGCGCTAGCGATCCATTTATGGACTGGTGCAAGCCTCTCGGAGTTGGAATATATGCTTTGATAGTGTGATCAAAGCATATGGTTTTATACAGACTTTTGGAGAAGCCTATATTTAAAAGAAAGTGAGTGGGAGCCCTGTAGCATTTCTGATATTATATGTGGATGACATATTGTTGATCGGAAATGATACTGAATTTCTGAATAGCATAAAAGGATACTTGAATAAGAATTTTTCAATGAAAGACCTCCTTGAAGCTGCTTATATATTGGGCATCAAGATCTATAGAGATAGATCAAGACGCTTAATTGGACTTTCACAAAGCACATACCTTGATAAGATTTTGAAGAAGTTCAAAATGGATCAATCAAATAAAGGGTTCTTGCCTGTGTTACAAGGTGTGAAGTTGAGTGAAACTCAATGCCCGGCCACTGCAGAAGATAGAGAGAAAATGAAAGTCATTCCCTATGCCTTAGCCATAGGTTATATCATGTATGCAATGCTGTGTACCAGACCTGATGTGTGCCTTGCTATAAGTATAGTAGGGAGGTACTAAAGTAATCCAGGAGTGGATCACTGGACAGTGGTCAAGAACATCCTAAAATACCTAAAAAGGACTAAGGATATGTTTCTTGTTTATGGAGGAGACAAAGAGCTCGTCGTAAATGGTTACGTTGATGTAAGCTTTGACTCTGATCCAGACGACTCTAAGTCACAAACCGGATACGTATTTATATTGAATGGTGGAGCTGTCAGTTGGTGCAGTACCAAGCAGAGCGTCGTGGCGGGATCTACGTGTGAAGCAGAGTACATAGCTGCTTTAGAAGCAGCAAGTGAAGGAGTCTGGATGAAGGAGTTCATATCCGATCTAGGTGTAATACCTAGTGCATCGGGGCCAATGAAAATCTTTTGTGACAATACTGGAGCAATTGCCTTGGCGAAGGAATCCACATTTCACAAGAGAACCAAGCACATCAAGAGATGCTTCAATTCCATCCGCGATCTAGTCAAGGAGGGAGACATAGAAGTTTGCAAAATACATATGGATCTGAATGTTGTAGACCCGTTGACTAAGCCTCTTCCACGAGAAAAACATGATCAGCACCAAGACTCCATGGGTGTTAGAATCGTTACTATGCAATCTAGATTATTGACTCTAGTGCAAGTGGGAGACTGAAGGAAATATGCCCTAGAGGCAATAATAAAGTTGCTATTTATATTTCCTTATATCATGATAAATGTTTATTATTCATGCTAGAATTGTATTAACCGGTAACTTAGTACATGTGTGAATACATAGAGAAACAGAGTGTCCCTAGTATGCCTCTACTTGACTAGCTCGTTAATAAAAGATGGTTAAGTTTCCTAGCCATAGAATGTGTTGTCATTTGATGAACGGGATCACATCATTAGAGAATGATGTGTTTGTTGAGTTGGCATAGATCGAGATTAGGATTTGTCACTCCGTGTATCGGAGAGGTATCTCTGGGCCCTCTCGGTAATGCTCATCACAATAAGCCTTGCAATCAATGTGATTAATGAGTTAGTTGCGGGATGATGCATTACGGAACGAGTAAAGAGACTTGTCGGTAACGAGATTGAACTAGGTATGGTGATACCGACGATCGAATCTCGGGGAAGTAACATACCAATGACAAAGGGAACAACGTATGTTGTTATGCGGTTTGACCGATAAACATCGTGTCCCTTGTCTCCTGTTACCATCCGCCTAGACGCACAGTTCGGGACCCCCTACCCGAGATCCGCCGGTTTTGACACCGACAATCTTCATAGAATATGTAGGAGCCAATATGAGCATCCAGGTTCCGCTATTGGTTATTCACTGGAGATATGTCTTAGTCATGTCTACATAGTTCTCGAACCCGTAGGGTCCGCACGCTTAACGTTCGATGACGATTTGTATTATGAGTTATGTGATTTGATGGCCGAAGTTTGTTCGGAGTCCCGGATGATATCACGGACATGACGAGGAGTCTCGAAATGGTTGAGACATAAAGATTGATATATTGGACGATATTATTCGGACACCAGATGAGTTCCCAAACATACCAGATAATTATCGGAGTGTCGGAGGGTTATCAGGGAGAGAGGAAGGGCCACAAGGGGCTGGCCGCGCACCCCCCTTGGGTCGGAATTGGACTAGGGGAAGGGGGCGGCGCCCCCCTTTCCTTTCCTTCTCCCTCTCCCTTCCTTCTTCCCCTTTCCTCCAGGTGGAATCCTAGTAGGACTTGGAGTCCTAGTAGGACTCCCTTCTCCTGGCGTGCCCTACAAGGCCGGCCGGCCTCCCCCTACCCTCCTTTATATACGGGGGCAGGGATGCACCCTAGAACACACAAGTTTCTCTTAATCGTGTGCGGTGCCCCCTCCACAGTTACACACCTCGGTCATATCGTCGTAGTGCTTAGGTGAAGCCCTGCGCCGGTAACTTCATCATCACCTTCGCTACGTCGTGCTTCTGACGGAACTCTCCCTCAGCCTCAACTAGATCAAGAGCTTGAGGGACGTCATCGAGCCGAACGTGTGATGAACGCGGAGGTGCCGTACGTTCGGTACTTGGATCGGTTGGATCGCGAAGACGTTCGACTACATCAACCGCGTTAGTATACGCTTCCGCTTTCGGTCTACGAGGGTACATAGACACACTCTCCCCGCTCGTTGCTATGCATCTCTTAGATAGATCTTGCGTGATCGTAAGTAAATTTTTTGAAAAACTTTGTTCCCCAACATTATTAACAAAAAGAGTGACTTGAGTCATTTGACATAACTTTATTTTCACTTTGGCATAGCTATAGATTCATGGATGCCCAAATTTGACACGCATGTTGTGTATGAGTTGATGTTGACCGTGTGCGTCATACTTATACACAACCTGGCACAAACGAGTCTAGTGGGGCAGGCTTCAACGTGCTGAAGCCTGCCCTCTAGAAAAAATGATGTTTTAATTAGTACTAGGATGCTACGATTCGGCCCGGCTGAGGGAGTCCTGAACTAAGGGATCCTCGGGCTGCCGGTCTATCTCTTATGGGTCGGACAGGTGGGCTGCTCTGTGACTATTCCTGGAAGGCCAAGCTATAAGCCGACTCTGTGTGCGGGAAGGAAACCTCTGAAGTCTTGGCGTGTTCTCCAAGTCAAGATGGCGTATGCGTGTTTATTCCCTTATTGTAACCGACCATGTGTAACCCTAGATTTTTTTTGAAAAGGGATGTGTAACCCTAGATACCCCTGATGTCTATATAAACCAGAGGGTTTAGTCCGTATAGGCTAGAAGAAGAACCATTAGCCTACTCATCTAGGGTTAGTCATCTGATCTCGTGATAGATCGACTATGTAACCATCATACACACATCAATACAATTAGCAGGACGTAGGGCCCGAATCTGGGTAAATACTGTCCTCGAACCTCGTGTGTTGTGAAGACTTAGTTTTTTTGCAAGTATTATCTCGGGGGGTAATAGGAACAGACTTAATACACACAATAATAATAATAATAATAATAATAATAATAATAATAATAATAATAATAATAATAAGGAGTAAAGCAATAACCTTTAAATTGCTACCTGTTATCCCAAAGATTCACTACTTTTACTCTGTCAGTGGAGATCTCGACAAGAAAACACCAACCTAGAGAAGTCATCAGAAATATGGAAAAACATATTTATCGCCTCAGGCGAAAGAATGTCGATGTAGCGCATAAGGGGTTGCTCAAGTAGTCTAGTCGTCATGTGATCATTCCTGGTTCATCGGTTGTTTTTATTCCCATTTTGTTCTTCTAGGAGTATATTTTTTTCCTTAATTGTTTTCATTAGTTTTCTTTGGGTTTTATTTTTCTTCTTTTTTCTGTTATTATATTTTCACCTGCTTAAAAATTCATAAATATTTCTTAAAAGAAATAACGTAAATTTCATGAACATTTTCTGAAATCCTGATCATATAGTAATACACTAATATTTTCAAAATTCGAGACCATTTTAAAAGTCACAAGGTTTTTATAAATTTCATGAAAAAAATAAAATATTTTTGAAATTGTGTTTTAATATATGAAAATTATTTAATTACTATTTCTAAAAACTAAGAATATTTTTTGAACATAAATTAGACTCATTTTTAGTTAATGAACACTTTTATATTTGTAAGTATTTTAAATATTCGTGATCATCTTTTAGATTCCTGATCATTTTTAATCTTCTAATAACAATTCTTTTACTCTGTGAAAAAACTGTACTCCCTCTAATACAATTAATAGACGTTGCTTTAATACGAATTAATTGATTATTTTACTAAATAGTACTAAAGCAGCGCCAGTTAATTTGGTCGGAGGAAATAGCTGTTTTCTTAAACCCCGAAGAAAAGAAAAGCGAAAGAAAACCGGTAGAAAGGAAGGTTGCAGTCAATGCCTTAGTGGGCGGTTGCCGGCGCTATTTGATGGCATAGACAGAGGGTCAAACAGAAAGCCTCATAGCATGAGAATAACAGTTTCTTTTTTTAGGGCAACGCTATGTCTCGCTTACAGTGAGACCTAGTGTGCTCTCGCTTCAAGCTCCTTCCTAAATGGACCTGCCTAGGCGGCGGGAGGCCACGGCCTTGTTTTTTTACTTTTTTTTGTACTTTCAAATATTCTAAATAAATATACTACAAAAACACTTACATAAAAACATTTTCAAAAATGTTAACCAAGCATTTGATTTTTTAATATGTATAAAAATGGTTCTTATGTATACGAAAATTGTATAATATGCATGAAAAGTTGATCATATATTTTAAAACGTTAATAAAGCATTCAAAATGTTAACCAGTATTTAAAAATATTAAATGTATATAGTAAAAATCTTGACCATGTATTAAGAAAATATAAAACTAGTATTTAAAAAATATTAATCAAGCATTTGAAAATGTTTAAATGTGCATAGAAAAAATGTTGACCATGTATTAAAAAATGTGAATGTTGTATTTAAAATGTTAATCAAGCATTTGAAAAATGTCAAAAATGTGTATAGAAAATGTTCACCATAGACTAAAAATTGTTAACCAAGCATTTTAAAACGTTAAATGTGCATAAAGAAAATGTTTCTCATGCATAAGAAAAATATGCAATGTGTGTGAAAAAGTTAGACCATGTATTTAGAAATGTTAATCAAGCATTTGAAAAATATGTTAAACAAGTATATGAAAATGTTAAATAGTTTTTGGCCATGTATTGAAAACATTGATCTTGTATTTGAAAAATGTAATCAAGCACTTGAAAATATTAAAATGTGTATAGAAAAATGTTGACCATGTATTAAAAGATGTTAATCTTTTATTTGAAAGATGTTAATCAAGCACTTGAAAATGTGTATATAAAACATGTTGACCATGTATTAAGAGAATGTTAAACTTGTATTTCAAAATGTTAAACCTATATTAGAAATATGTTCTTGACGATACGAAGAATGTTGAATGAAAACTAAAATAAGAAAAAGTGTAAACCAAAAAGAACAAAATAAACAAAATAAAAAGGAAACAAAAAATGAAGAAACAAGTGCAAAAAGAATAGAAAACAATGAAACCGATAAAGAAAAATAATAAACCCATTGCAAACCAAGAAGGAAACAAAAAACCGAAGTAAAAAAATGCAAAATGAGAAAGAAAATAATAACCAATGGAAACCATAAAGAAAAACACATAAAAAGGAAAGAATCGAAAGAAAATTGGTGAAAAAGAAAGGGAAATAAAGAAAACAGAAGAAAATCAACAAAAATGGAAGAAAGAAACAACGAAAAACAAAGAAAAAATAAAGAAAAAACAAAGAAAACATAGAAAGAAAAGAAAAAAACAGATGAATACCGAGAAAAACAAAGAAAACCAAACTTGTGTCAAAGAGTGAAAAATCCAAAGAAAACCAGTTATAAAACAAAAACAATAAAAGAAATAAAGCCCCCAAGAGAAAACCAGAGCAGGAGCTACCATACAGCGAGCAAACTACAGTGAACGAATAACTTTGATAATGGGCTGGCCCGCTGGCGATGCGCCTGACGCGAGAGCTAGTGCCATCGAGATATAGCTCTCGCGCTTTTTTGAGGGCCTGGACAAGAATCGACTTTGGGGATGTTATTATTTATTAGCATACAACAGGTGGTTGAATCGGCTCCCTCTCAAAAAATTTGTTGGATGGGCCGCAACCCACATGCCATGACAACAAGTAACTCCAAGAGCCTGGCTATTTTGAGGGCGACCTAGGGTTAGCTTCTCCGTTGCCGCCGCCACCGGCCCGGCATCGGCGTCTACCTCCATTCTGAGCATGTAGGAGAGAGGTTTTGAATCCTAGGAGGATCTTCCATGGGGTCTTGAATCCACCTGGGGGATCTTCGCACATGGAGCTCTTGAACTCCATGGGAGTGGTAAGCGGATGAGCAAAACTCAATCTCCAATGAACTAAGCCTTTGCTAACCATTGTTAGGTGGAGGTAGGGGTCCTTATATAGTAGTCCACGAGGTAGGAGGGAATAAGAGGGGGGGGGGGTACATGGGCCTCTGGCCAGGTTAGGCACGCGCAAGTGGCGGACGTCCGGGCTGGGGGCCAGATGTCCGGGGTCATGGCCAGATGTCCGGGCTGGCTTCGGTTCAGCTTCTGTAGGTCTCGGGCTGGATTTCCGGGCGGGTGCTGGATTTCCGGCTGCTCGCGTTGGGCCGGATGTCCGGGTCGTGTAGCTTTGCAGCCGCTGTCTTGCTGCTGTAGTTATACCCATCAGGGGCCGATATCCGGGCCAGGGGCCGGATGTCCTGGTCCTATAGCATTCCAGCGGTTCCTCTCGTTGAGCCTCTTCGTCCATGTACTTGGGGACTTGGTCTTCATTCCGAGCATCTCCGAGTGGGCCTTCTTGGTGCCTAAGCACACATAGGACCTCTTTCTCGATAGTTCTTGGACGTGCTCGTGTCATCAGTCCACTTGGCACTTGGGGAGACGAAGGTGGGCCCATGGGGATGACCGTAGGATGCTCCGCATCAACAATCTTTTGTTCCTTGATGCTACCACTAAGTGTTGGGAAACGTAGCATGCAATTTCAAAAAAAATATTATGCTCATGCAAGATCTATCTAGTAGATGCATAACAACGAGGGGGGTGTGTCTACGTACCCTCGTAGACCATAAGCAGAAGCGTTTGACAACGTGGTTGATGTAGTCGAACTTGTTCTAGCTCCGACCGATCAAGTACCAAACGTACGACACCTCCGAGTTCTGCACACGTTCAGCTCGATGACGTCCCTCGTCCTCTTGATCCAGCAAGATGTCGAGGAAGTAGACGAGTTCTGTCAGCACAACGGCGTGGTGACAGTGATGGTGAAGTGATCCGTGCAGGGCTTCACCTAAGCACCGCGAGAATATGACCAGGGGTGTATACTGTGGAGGGGGGCACCGCACACGGTTAACAATTGATGTTGTGTGTTCTAGGCGCCCCCTCCCCACATATATATAGGTGGGAGGGGCTGAGTGGCAGCCAAGGGGCACCCCAAGTAGGCCGAATCCTACTTGGGGTCTTCCCCAATTCGGCCTCCCCCCTTCCATAATTGCCGGTGGGGGAAAAGGGAAGAGGAAGGAGAGAAGGAAAGGGGGGTGGGGAACCCCCTCTTTCCCTTCTCCCACTTAGCCTCCTTCCATGGGGGGGGGGACTGATAACCCACAAGTATAGGGGATCGCAACAGTTTTCGAGGGTAGAGTATTCAACCCAAATTTATTGATTCAACACAAGGGGAGCCAAAGAATATTCTCAAGTATTAGCAGTTGAGTTGTCAATTCAACCACACCTAGATAACTTAGTATCTGCAGCAAAGTATTTAGTAGCAAAGTAATATGATAGTAGTGGTAACGGTAACAAAAGGTAACAGTAGCAAAAGTAATATTTTTGGTATTTTGTAGTGATTGTAACAGTAGCAACGGAAAAGTAAATAAGCGAAGAACAATATGTGGAAAGCTCGTAGGCATTGGATCGGTGATGGAGAATTATGCCGGATGCGGTTCATCATGTAACAATCATAACATAGGGTGACACAGAACTAGCTCCAATTCATCAATGTAATGTAGGCATGTATTCCAAATATAGTCATACGTGCTTATGGAAAAGAACTTGCATGACATCTTTTGTCCTACCCTCCCGTGGCAGCGGGATCCTAATGGAAACTAAGGGATATTAAGGCCTCCTTTTAATAGAGAACCGGAACAAAGCATTAGCACATAGTGAATGCATGAAATCCTCAAACTATGGTCATCACCGGGAGTGCTCCCGATTATTGTCACTTCGGGGTTGCCGGATCATAACACATAGTAGGTGACTATAGACTTGCAAGATAGGATCAAGAACTCACATATATTCATAAAAACATAATAGGTTCAGATCTGAAATCATGGCACTCGGGCCCTAGTGACAAGCATTAAGCATAGCAAAGTCATAGCAACATCAATCTCAGAACATAATGGATACTAGGGATCAAACCCTAACAAAACTAACTTGATTACATGATAGATCTCATCCAACCCATCACCGTCTAGCAAGCCTACGATGGAATTACTCACGCACGGCGGTGAGCATCATGAAATTGGTGATGGAGGATGGTTGATGATGACGATGGCGACGAATCCCCATCTCCGAAGCCCCGAACGGACTCCAGATCAACCCTCCCTAGAGGTTTTAGGGCTTGGCGGCGGCTCCATATCGTAAAACGCGATGATTTCTTCTCCTTCATTTTTTTCTCCCCGAAAGCAAATATATAGAGTTGGAGTTGGCGTCGGAGGAGCTCCAGGGGGCCCACGAGGTAGGGGGCGCTCCCTAGGGGGGAGGGCGCGCCCCCACCCTCGTGGACAGGGTGTGGGGTCCCTGGTCTTCATCTTTTGCAATGATTTTTTATTATTTCCGAATAGACGTTCCGTGGAGTTTCAGGTCATTCCGAGAACTTTTGTTTCTGCACATAAATAACACCATGGCAATTCTGCTGAAAACAGCGCCAGTCCGGGTTAGTTCCATTCAAATCATGCAAGTTAGAGTCCAAAACAAGGGCAAAAGTGTTTGGAAAAGTAGATACGACGGAGACGTATCAACTCCCCCAAGCTTAAACCTTTGCTTGTCCTCAAGCAATTCAGTTGATAAGCTGAAAGTGATAAAGAAAAACTTTTACAAACTCTATTTGCTCTTGTTGTTGTAAATTTGTAAAGCCAAAGATTCAAGTTTTCAGAAAGATTATGACTAACCACATTTGCAATAACTCTCAGGTCTCATGTTTACTCATATCAATGGCATAATCAACTAGCGAGCCATAATAATAAATCTCAGATGACAACACTTTCTCAAAACAATCATAATATGATATAACAAGATGGTATCTCGCTAGCCCTTTCTGAGACCACAAAACATAAATGCAGAGCACCTTTAAAGATCAAGGACTGACTAGACATTGTAATTCATGGTAAAAGAGATCCAATCATAGTCACACCCAATATAAATTAATAGTAATGAATGCAAATGACAGCTGTGCTCTCCAGCTAATGCTTTTAATAAGAGGGTGATGACTCAACATAAAAGTAAATAGATAGACCCTTCGCAGAGGGAAGCAGGGATTTGCAGAGGTGCCAGAGCTCGGTTTTGAAAGAGAGATAAATAATATTTTGAGCGGCATACTTTCATTGTCAACATAACAACTAAGAGATGGCGATATCTTCCATGCTACACAAATTATAGGCAGTTCCCAAACAGAATGGTAAAGTTTATACTCCCCCTCCACCAACAAGCATCAATCCATGACTTGCTCAAAACAACGAGTGTCTCCAACTAGAAACAGTCCCAGGGGGAGTTTTGTTTGCAATTATTTTGATTTAGTTTGCATAAAGTATGGGACTGGGCATCCCGGTGACCAGCCATTTTCTCGTGAGTGAGAAGCGGAGTCCACTCCTCTTGAGAATAACCTGCCTAACATGGAAGATAAGGGCAGCCCTAGTTGATACATGAGCTATTCGAGCATACAAAACAGAATGTTTATTTGAAGGTTTAGAGTTTGGCACATACAAATTTACTTGGAACGATAGGTAAATACTGCATATACGAAGGTATAGTGGACTCATCTGGAATAACTTTGGGGTTTAAGGGATTGGATGCACAAGCAGTATTCCCGCTTAGTACAAGTGAAGGCTAGCAAAAGACTGGGAAGCGACCAACTAGAGAGCGACAACAGTCATGAACATGCATTAAAATTAATAAACATTGGATGCAAGCATGAGTAGGATATAATCCACCATGAACATAAATATCGTGAAGGCTATGTTGATTTGTTTCAACTACATGTGTGAACATGTGACAAGTCGAGTCACTTAAATCATTCAAAGGAGGATACCACCCCATCATACCACATCACAACCATTTTAATAGCATGTTGGCACGCAAGGTAAACCATTATAACTCATAGCTAATCAAGCATGCCACGAGCAACTATGATCTCTAATTGTCATTGCAAACATGTTTATTCATAATAGGCTGAATCAGGAACGATGAACTCATCATATTTACAAAAACAAGAGAGGTCGAGTTCATACCAGCTTTTCTCATCTCAGTCAGTCCATCATATATCGTCATAATTGCCTTTCACTTGCATGACCGAACGATGTGAAAATAATAAGAGTGCACGTGCATTGGACTAAGCTGGAATCTGCGAGCATTCAATAAACAGGAGAAGACAAGGCAATATGGGCTCTTGGTTAAATCAACAATAATGCATATAAGAGCCACTTCAACAATTTAATCATGGTCTTCTCCTATGACCCCCAAAGAAAAGAAAAGAAATAAAAACTATTTACACGGGAAAGCTCCCAACAAGCAAAAGAAGAACGGGAAATCTTTTTGGGTTTTCTTTTTAATTATTACTACTACATCAAGAAAAGTAAACTAACTAGAACCTACACTAATTTTTTTTGTTTTTTTTCTTAAGGTTTATCAAACACACAAGAAGAAAGCAGGAAAAAGAAAATAAACTAACATGGATATTACAGTGAGAAAGTATGAGCACCGACATCTAGCAATGAGTGTGTGTAACATAAATGTAATGTCCGTGGGAAATACGTACTCCCCCAAGCTTAGGCTTTTGGCCTAAGTTGGTTTATTGCCAAGGATGGCTCATGATACCCATAGTTGTAGCTGGGTCGTCTCGAGATGAAGAGGACTCGATCGCCATCGGTTGGCGATCATCTCGATCCCAAAAGTAATCAGACTGTCGTGGAGGTTCAAATTGTGGTTCCGGCTCCGGGGCTGGTGTAGGGTTCCGGTAAGATTGAATGGCCGCCCACGGAACGAGATACGGGCCTTTAGATAAATTAAACAAGGAAGGAGCAGGCAAGGTGATAGTCTCAGGGTGATGTTTATGAAAGAACAATTTGTATTTAAGCTCCGCTTCCCTATTCTTAACAATAAAATCATGCGCTAGCATACTCTTATAATCTAAGGCAGCAATTTTTCTTCTTTCTCATAGAGCCTAATAGGTATGTTAAAATGTGGAGCTAGGCGTGAAGCATAAATACCTCCAAAGATGGGGCCCTTAGTACGGTTCAGACTTACCCGTTTAGCAATAATACCGCCCATACTAACAGTGTTATCAGAAAATAAACCATGGAACAAAATGATAATATCAGGAACGCTAAGGTTTCCACAGTTTCCGCGACCAATTAAGAAACGACTAGCGAAAATGGCAAAGTAGCGTAAGACAGGAAAATGTATGCTAGTGATTCTTGCATCGGAAACCTTCCTAGTTTCCCCCACAGTAATGGTGTCAATGAAACCGTCCACATCTTTACGATGTGGTTCATCTAAGGTACCCTCGAAAGGTATTTTGCAAACCTTGTAAAATTCTTCTAGTGGCATTTTCTTAACAACATCATATAAATGAAACTCTACTGAAGGAGGTTTTCCTTAGGAAAATAGTAGAAGTTTTGCACAAAAGTATTGGTGAGTAAGAGATACTGATGACGTTGGTCGCGGAGGAAGTCGGTGAGGCCTGCATTTTAAGCCAAAGAACAGAAATCTTAATAAATCCCGGCTTTTATCAAGAAATCATCGGAACGCCATTCACACGGCCGGACCTTCGCGGTGCGAGGCAAATTATATTTGGGCCTCTGTGCTTCTTCATTTTGCTTTTCCTTTGAGCTTCGGCTCGAGGAGCCTCTCAAAAATCTCTTCATTATTTTCTGAAATATTCTGAAATTTTTAGTAACTTCAAACAAAAGTGAACCAAACTCAATAAAATTGATAGCAACTACTCCTACAAGTGCCTAGAGACTATATCAAGCATTAGAACTACTTGGAACCATATAAATTTGACATGCAAGCTCAAGAACATGGTCACCTAGGCAGCACAAGTTTGCAATGAATAAGGCACTAGAACAAAAACTAATTGGACCAATGGAGGAGTCACATACCAAGGAATAATCTCCCCAAGCAGTTTTGTGAGAGGTGCTTTGAGCAAGGAGA
This sequence comes from Aegilops longissima, assembly GCA_021605205.1. Lineage (NCBI taxonomy): Eukaryota > Viridiplantae > Streptophyta > Magnoliopsida > Poales > Poaceae > Aegilops > Aegilops longissima. Next base: position 469,763,732 of record CM038678.1, read on the forward strand.
TCGAAAATCGCAGCAAAATGAGCTAGAACTCGTGCTTGAGTTGGATATTGGTGTTTGTGGGAGGAAGAAGGACTGTATGGGTGCAGGAATAAGTGGAGGAGGGCCACCATGGGCCCACGAGGCAGGGGGCGCGCCCAGGGGTAGGGCGTGCCCCTAACCCTCGTGGCCAGGTGCCAGCTCCTCCTGCTGTGTTCTCAGTACCAGAAATTCTCAAATATTCTAGAAAAAAATCATATTCCATTTTCAGGGCATTTGGAGAACTTTTATTTTCGAGGTATTTTTATATTGCACGGATAAATCGAAAATGCATGAAAAATACTATTTTACTTTATTTCAACTAAATAATGTAAAGTAGAAAGAGGGTACGTAAGGTTGTGCCTTCTAGTTTCATCCATCTCATGCTCATCAAAAGGAATCCACTAACAAGGTTGATCAGTCTTGTTAACAAACTCATTCAATAACATGGAACCGGAGAAATTTAGAATAACACTATGTTACCTCAACGGGGATATGCACATCCCCAATAATAAGAATATCATATTTCTTCTTGACAGTAGGAAGAGGAAATTCAAAACCTCCAAATATAATCGATGGAATATTTCCAATAGAGTTGATGCTATGAACCTGAGATTGTTTCCTCGGAAAGTGTACCGTATGTTCATTGCCATTAACATGAAAAGTGACATTGCCTTTGTTGCAATCAATAATAGCCCCTGCAGTATTCAAAAAAGGTATTCCAAGAATAATAGACATACTATCGTCCTCGAGAATATCAAGAATAACAAAGTCCGTTAAAATAGTAACGCTTTGCAACCACAACAGCACATCCCGACAGATGATGCCAGTGTATAGCAGTTGATTTATCAGCCATTTGCAAAGATATTTCAGAGGTGTCAACTTATTCAAGTCAAGTCTACGATATAAAGAGAGAGGCATAACACTAACACCGCTCCAAGATCACATAAAGCAGTTTTAACATAGTTTCTTTTAATGGAGCATGGTATAGTGGGTACTCCCGGATCTCCTAGTTTCTTAGGTATTCCACCCTTAAAAGTATAATTAGCAAGCATGGTGGAAATCTCAGCTTCAGTATCTTTCTTTATTAGTAACAATATCTTTCATATACTTAGCATAAGGATTCATTTTGAGCATATCGCTTAAACGATACGCAAAAAGATAGGTCTAATCATTTCAAAGAAAGCGCCAAAATCCTCATCATCCTTTTTCTTGGATGGTTTGGGAGGAAAAGGCATGGGTTTCAACCCAAGGTTCTCTTTCTTTACCATGTTTCCTAGCAACAAAGTCTCTCTTATCATAACGTTGGTTCTTTGATTCTGGGTTATCAAGATCAACAGCAGGTTCAATTTCTACATCATTATCATTAATAGGTTGAGTATCATTATGAACATCATCATTAACATTTTCACTAGGTTCATGTTCATTACCAGATTGTGTTTCAAAGATCGTAAATAGAGATATCATTTGGATTCTCAGGTGTTTCAGCAATAGGTTCACTAGAAGTTTGCAAAGTCCTATCATTTTTCTTTTTCTTCTTTTTAGAAGAACTAGGTACATCAATATTATTTCTCTGAGAATCTTGCTCAATTCTCTTAGGGTGGCCTTCAGGATACAAAGGTTCCTGAGTCATTCTACCAGTTCTAGTAGCCACTCTAACAGCATAATCATTTTTCTTACTATTCATTTCATTGAGCAAATCATTTTGAGCTTTAAGTACTTGTTCTACTTGAGTGGTAACCATAGAAGCATGTTTAGTAATGAGTTTAAGTTCACCTCTAACATCAGCCATGTAATTACCCAAGTGTTCAATCATATAAGCATTTTGTTTTAATTGTCTACCAAAATAAGCATTGAAATCTTCTTGCTTAACCATAAAGTTGTCAAACTCATCCAAGCATTGGCTAGTAATTTTAGTACGAGGTATTTCAGCTTTATCATATCTATAGAGAGAATTTACCTTTACTACCTGTGTCGGGTTATCAAGACCATAAGTTTCTTCAATAGGTAATGGATTAAGATCATATATTTCTTCAATAGGCGGTAGATTAAGACCATGTACTTCTTCAATAGGAGGTAAATTCTTAACATCTTCAACTTTTATACCTTTTTCTTTCATGGATTTCTTTGCCTCTTGCATATCTTCAGGACTGAGAAATAGAACACCTCTCTTCTTTGGAGTTGGTTTAGGAATAGGCTCAGAAATTGGCTCAGGAGCTGGCTCATGAAGTGTCCAATTATTTTCATTTGTCAACATATTATTCAATAGAATTTCAGCTCCATCCGCTGTTCTTTCCCTGAAAATAGAACGAGCACAACTATCTAGGTAATCTCTGGAAGCATCGGTTAGTCCATTATAAAAGATATCAAGTATTTCATTTTTCTTAAGAGGATGATCAGGCAAAGCATTGAGTAACTTGAGAAGCCTCCCCCAAGCTTGTGGGAGCCTCTCTTCTTCAATTTGCACAAAGTTGTATATTTCCTTTAAAGCAGCTTGCTTCTTATGAGCAGGGAAATATTTTGCAGAGAAGTAATAAATCATATCCTGGGGACTACGCACACAACCAGGGTCAAGAGAATTGAACCATATCTTAGCATCACCCTTTAATGAGAACGAAAATATTTTAAGGATATAAAAGTAGCGAGATCTCTCATCATTAGTGAACAGGGTGGCTATATCATTTAATTTAGTAAGATGTGCCACAACAGTTTCAGATTCATAGCCATGAAAAGGATCAGATTCAACCAAAGTAATTATATCAGGATCAACAGAGAATTCATAATCCTTATCGGTAACACAGACAGGTGAAGTAGCAAAAGCAGGGTCGGGTCTCATTCTATCATGAAGAGATTGCTTATTCCATTTAGCTAATAACCTCTTAAGCTCATTGCTATCTTTGCAAGCTAAAATAGCTGCAGAAGCTTCTTTATCAAAAATATAACCCTCAGGAATAACAGACATGTTTTCATCATCAATTTCATCCACATAATCAGTTTCAATAATTTCTTTCTCTCTAGCTCTAGCAATTTGTTCATCAAGAAATTCACTAAGTGGCACAGTAGTATCAAGCATAGAAGTAGTTTCATCATAAGTATCATGCATAGCGAAGTGTCATCATCAATAACATGCACATATCGTAATCTAATAGCGTAAGCAGGTTTAGGTGTCGCAAGCTTACTCAAAATGTAAGGTGAATCAAGTGCGAGCTAGATGGCGTTCCTTACCTCCCTCGTAGTTGAGGGATAAATTGTTGTCTTAGCGCCTTACAAGTTCTTCAAAGTGACCAGCAGATATAAATCCCAAGTGACTCAAAGAATAGAGCTATGCTCCCGAAGAACGGCGCCTGAGAAAATAGTCTTGATAACCCACAAGTATAGGGGATCGCAACAGTTTTCGAGGGTAGAGTATTCAACCCAAATTTATTGATTCGACACAAGGGGAGCCAAAGAATATTCTCAAGTATTAGCAGTTGAGTTGTCAATTCAACCACACCTAGATAACTTAGCATCTACAGCAAAGTATTTAGTAGCAAAGTAATATGATAGTAGTGGTAACGGTAACAAAAGGTAACAGTAGCAAAAGTAATATTTTTGGTATTTTGTAGTGATTGTAACAGTAGCAACGGAAAAGTAAATAAGCGAAGAACAATATGTGGAAAGCTCATAGGCATTGGATCGAGGATGGAGAATTATGCCGGATGGGGTTCATCATGTAACAGTCATAACATAGGGTGACACAGAACTAGCTCCAATTCATCAATGTAATGTAGGCATGTATTCCGAATATAGTCATACGTGCTTATGGAAAAGAACTTGCATGACATCTTTTGTCCTACCCTCCCGTGGTAGCGGGGTCCTAATGGAAACTAAGGGATATTAAGGCCTCCTTTTAATAGAGAACCGGAACAAAGCATTAGCACATAGTGAATACATGAACTCCTCAAATTATGGTCATCACCGGGAGTGGTCTCGATTATTGTCACTTCGGGGTTGCCGGATCATAACACATAGTAGGTGACTATAGACTTGCAAGATAGGATCAAGAACTCACATATATTCATGAAAACATAATAGGTTCAGATCTGAAATCATGGCACTCGGGCCCTAGTGACAAGCATTAAGCATAGCAAAGTCATGGCAACATCAATCTCAGAACATAATGGATACTAGGGATCAAACCCTAACAAAACTAACTCGGCTACATGATAGATCTCATCCAACCCATCACCGTCCAGCAAGCCTACGATGGAATTACTCACGCATGGCGGTGAGCATCATGAAATTGGTGATGGAGGATGGTTGATGATGACGATGGCGACGAATCCCCCTCTCTGGAGCCCCGAACGGACTCCAGATCAGCCCTCCCTAGAGGTTTTAGGGCTTGGCGGCGGCTCCATATCGTGGACAGGGTGTGGGCCCCCTGGTCTTCATCTTTTGCAACATTTTTTTATTATTTCCAAATAGACATTCCGTGGAGTTTCAGGTCATTCCGAGAACTTTTGTTTCTGCACATAAATAACACCATGGCAATTCTGCTGAAAACAGCGTCAGTCCGGGTTAGTTCCATTCAAATCATGCAAGTTAGAGTCCAAAACAAGGGCAAAAGTGTTTGGTAAAGTAGATATGATGGAGACGTATCAGGGACCCCTTGTGGGATGGTGTGCTCCCCTCTTATGGCCATATGGCCCATATCTTTCCCCCGGGGGTTCCGGTAACCCCCCGGTACTCTGATAAATACCCAATACACTCTGGAACACTTCCGGTGTCCGAATAGTATCATCCTATATATCAATCTTTACCTCTCGACCATTTCGAGACTCCTTAGCATGTCCGTGATCTCATCCCGGACTCCGAACAACATTCGGTCACCAAATCACATAACCCATATAATACTAAATCATCATCGAACGTTAAGCGTGTGAACACTATGGGTTCGATAACTATGTAGACATGACCGCGACACCTCTCCGGTCAATAACCAATAGTGGAACCTGGATGCTCATATGGGCTCCTACATATTCTACGAAGATCTTTATCGGTCGAACCGTTATGACAACATACGTTATTCCCTTTGTCCATCGGTATGTTACTTGCCCGAGATTCGATCGTCGGTATCTTCATACCTAGTTCAATCTCGTTACCGGCAAGTCTCTTTACTCGTTCCGTAATACATCACCTCGTGACTAACACCTTAGTCGTTTGTTTGCAAGCTTATGATGTGTATTACCGAGAGGTCCCAGAGATACCTCTCCGATACTCGGAGTGACAAACCCTAATCTCGATCTATGCCAACCCAATAATCACCTTCGGAGATACCTGTAGAGCATCTTTATAATCACCCAGTTACGTTGTGATGTTTGATAGCACACAAGGCATTCCTCCGGAATCCGGGAGTTGCATAATCTCATAGTCGAAGGAATATGTATTTGACATGAAGAAAGCAATAGCAATAAAACTGAACGATCAATATGCTAAGCTAACAGATGGGTCAAGTAGAGGCTCACTAGGGACATAGTGTTTGTCTATGTATCCACACATGTATTAAGGTTTCCGATCAATACAATTCAAGCATGAATAATAAACATTTATCATGAATAAGGAAATATAAAATAACAACTTTATTATTGCCTCTAGGGCATATTTCCTTTAGTCTCCCACTTGCACTAGAGTCAATAATCTAAATTACATTGTAATGATTATAACACCCATGGAGTCTTGGTGCTGATCATGTTTTGCTCGTGGAAGAGGCTTAGTCAACAGGTCTGCTACATTCAGACCCGTATGTATTTTGCAAATCTCTATGTCTCCCTCCTTGACTTGATCACGGATGGATTTGAAGCGTCTCTTGATGTGTTTGGTTCTTTTGTGAAATCTGGATTCCTTCGCTAAGGCAATTGCTCCAGTATTGTCACAAAAGATTTTCATTGGATCCGATGCACTAGGTATTACACCTACATCGGATATGAACTCCTTCATCTAGACTCCTTCATTTGCTGCTTCCAAAGCAGCTATGTACTCCGCTTCACACTTAGATCCCGCCATGATGCTCTACTTGGAACTGCACCAACTGACAGCTCCACCATTCAATATAAATACGTATCTGGTTTGTGACTTAGAGTCATCCGGATCAGTGTCAAAGCTAGCATCGACGTAACCATTTACGACGAGCTCTTTGTCATCTCATAAACAAGAAACATATCCTTAGTCCTTTTCAGGTAATTCAGGGTGTTCTTGACCACTGTCCAGTGATCCTTTCCTGGATTACTTTGGTACCTCCTTGCCAAACTTATGGCAAGATACACATTAGGTCTGGTAGACAGCATAGCATACATGATAGAACCTATGGTAGAGGCATAGGGAATGACTCTCATTTTCTCTCTATCTATTGCGGTGGTCGGGCATTGAGTCTAACTCAACTTCACACCTTGTAACACAGGCAAGAACCGTTTCTTTGACTGATCCATTTTGAACTTCTTCAAAACTTTATCAAGGTATGTGCTTTGTGAAAGTCCTATTAAGCGTCTTGATCTATCTCTATAGATCTTGATGCCCAATATATAAGCAGCTTCACCGAGGTCTTTCATTGAAAAACTCTTATTCAACCATCTTTTTATGCTATTCAGAAATTCTACATCATTTCCAATCAACAATATGTCATCCACATATAATATTATAAATGCTATAGAGCTCCCACTTACTTTCTTGTAAATACAGGCTTCGCCGAAAGTCTGTATAAAACCATATGCTTTGATCACCTCATCAAAGCGTATATTCCAACTCCGAGATGCTTTCACCAGTCCATAGATGGATCGCTGGAGGTTGCACACTTTGTTAGCACCTTTAGGATTGACAAAACCTTCTGCTTGTATCATATACAACTGATCTTCTTTATGAAATCCATTAAGGAATGCAGTTTTGACGTCCATTTGCCATATTTCATCATCATAAAATACGGCAATTGCTAACATGATTCGGACAGACTTAAGCATCACTATGGGTGAGAAAGTCTCATCTTAGTCAACTCCTTGAACTTGTCAAAAACCTTTTGCGACAAGTCGAGCTTTGTAGACAGTAACATTACAATCAGCGCCAGTCTTCTTCTTGAAGATCCATTTATTCTCTATGGCTCGCCGATCATCAGGCAAGTCCACCAAAGTCCACACTTTTTTCTTATACATGGATCCTATCTCTGATTTCATGGCCTCAAGCCATTTATCGGAATCTGGGCTCATTATAGCTTCTTCATAGTTCGTAGGTTTGTCATGGTCTAGTAACATGACTTCCAGAACAGGGTTACCGTACCACTATGGTGCGGAGCGTGCTCTGTTCGACCTACGAGGTCCTATAGTAACTTGATCTGAAGTTTCATGATCATTATCATTAGCTTTCTCTCTAGTTGGCGTAGGCATCACGGGAACGGATTTCTCTGATGAGCTACTTTCCAATTCGAGAGAAGGTACAATTACCTCATCAAGTTCTACTTTCCTCCCACTCACTTCTTTCGAGAGAAACTGTTTCTCTAGAAAGTTTCCATTCTTGGCAACAAAGATCTTACCTTTGGATTTGTGGTAGAAGGTGTACCCAATTGTTTCCTTAGGGTGTCCTACGAAGATGCACTTCTCCGATTTGGGTTCAAGCTTATCAGGCTGAAGCCTTTTGACATAAGTGTCGCAACCCCAACTTTAAGAAACGACAGCTTAGATTTTTTGCCAAACCATAGTTCATACGATGTCGTCTCAACGGATTTAGACGGTGCCCTATTTAATGTGAATGCAGCTGTCTTTAATGCATAACCCCAAAATGAAAGTGGTAAATCGGTAAGAGACATCATAGATCACACCATATCTAATAAAGTATGATTACGACCTCCGGACACACCATTACACTGTTGTGTTCCAGGTGCGTGAGTTGTGGAACTATTCCACATTGTTTTAAATGAAGGCCACACTCGTAACTCAAATATTCGCCTCCGCGATCAGATCATAGAAACTTTATTTTCTTGTTATGATGATTCTCCACTTCACTCTGAAATTCTTTGAACTTTTCAAATGTTTCTGACTTATGTTTCATTAAGTACATATACCCATATCTTCTCAAATCATCTATGAAGGTCAGAAAATAATGATACCCGCCGCGTGCCTCAACACTCATCAAACCGCATACATCGGTATGTATTATTTCTAATAAGTCATTGGCTTGCTCCATTGTTCCGGAGAACGGAGTTTTAGTCATCTTGCCCATGAGGCATGGTCCGCAAGTATCAAATGATTCATAATCAAGTGATTCCAAAAGTCCATCTGCATGGAGTTTCTTCATGCGCTTTACACCAATATGACCTAAACGGCAATTTCACAAATATGTTGCACTATGATTATCAATTTTGCATCTTTTGGCATCAATATTGTGAATATGTGTATCACCACAATCGAGATTCAACAGAAATAAACCACTCTTCAAGGGTGCATGACCATAAAAGATATTATTCATATAAATAGAACAACCATTATTCTCTGATTTAAATGAATAACCGTCTCGCACCAAACAGATCCGGATATAATGTTCATGCTCAACGCTGGCGCCAAATAACAATTATTCATGTCTAAAACTAATCTCGAAGGTAGATGTAGAGGTTGTGTGCCGTCGGCGATCACATCGACCTTGGAACCATTCCTGACGCGCATCGTCACCTCGTCATTAGCCAATCTTTGTTTAATCTTTAGCTCCTGTTTCGAGTTACAAATATGAGCAACCGAATCAGTATCAAATACCCAGGCGCTACTATGAGCATTAGTAAGGTACACATCAATAACATGTATATCAAATATACCTTTGTTCACTTTGTCATCCTTCTTATCCGCCAAATACTTCGGGCAGTTCCGCTTCAAGTGACCGGTCCCTTGCAGTAGAAGCACTCAGTTTTAGGCTTGGGTCCAGCTTTGGGCTTCTTCCCGGGAGTGGCAACTTTCTTGCCATTCTTTTTGAAGTTCCCCTTCTTTCCCTTGCCCTTTTTATTGAAACAAGTGGTCTTGTTAACCATCAACACTTGATGCTCCTTCTTGATTTCTACCCCCCACAGCTTCGAGCATTGCGAAGAGCTCGAGAATTGTATTATCCATCCCTTGCATATTATAGTTCATCACGAAGCCTTTGTTGTTTGGTGGCAGTGATTGGAGAACTCTGTCAATAACACTATCATCTGGAAGATTAGCTCCCAGCTGAGTCAAGTAATTATGATACCCAGACATTTTGAGTATGTGTTCACTGACAGAACTGTTCTCCTCCATCTTGCAGCTATAGAACTTGTTGGAGACTTCATATCTCTCAACTCGGACATTTGCTTGAAATATTAACTTCAACTCCTGGAACATCTCATATGGTCCATGACGTTCAAAACATCTTTGAAGTCCCGATTCTAAGCCGTAAAGCATGGCACACTGAACTATTGAGCAGTCATCAGATCGAGCTTGCGAGACGTTCATAACATCAGCATCTGCTCCTGCAGAAGGCCTTTCATCTAGCGGTGCATCAAGGACATAATTCTTCTATGCAGCAATGAGGATAATCCTCAAGTTACGAACCCAGTCCGTGTAGTTGCTACCATCATCTTTCAACTTGGCTTTCTCTAGGAACGCATTAAAATTCAAGGGAACGGTAGCATGGGCCACTGATCTACAACATAGATATGCAAAAACTATCAGGACTAAGTTCATTATAATGTTCAATTAATCAAATTACTTAAGAACTCCCACTTAGATAGACATCCCTCAAGTCATCTAAATGATACGTGATCCAAATCGACTAAACCATGTCTGATCATCACGTGAGAGAACATCTCTATGCTGATCATATGTACTGTATGATTCACGTTCGACCTTTCGGTCTCCAGTGTTTCAAGGCCATGTCTGTACATGCCAGGCTCGTCAAGTTTAACCCGAGTATTCCGCATGTGCAAAACTGTCTTGCACCCGTTGTATGTGAAATTAGAGTCTATCACACCCGATCATCACGTGGTGTCTCAACACGACAAACTGTCGCAACGGTGCATACTCAGGGAGAACACTTATACCTTGAAATTTTTAGTTAAGGGGCCATCTTATAATGCTACCACCGTACTAAGCAAAATAAGATGCATAAAAGATAAACATCACATGCAATCAAAATATGTGACATGATATGGCCATCATCATCTTGTGCTTTTGATCTCCATCTCCAAAGCATCGTCATGATCTCCATTGTCACCGGCTCGATACCTTGATCTCCATCGTAGCGTCGTGGTCGTCTCGCCAACTATTGCTACTACAACTATCGCTAACGCATAGTGATAAAGTAAAGCAATTACATGGCGCTTGCATTTCATAAATAAAGAGACAACCATAAGGCTCCTGTCGGTTGCCGATAGCTTTTACAAAACATGATCATCTCATACAATAACGCATATCACATCATGTTTTGACCATATCACATCACAACATGCCCTGCAAAAACAAGTTGGACGTCCTCTACTTTGTTGTTGCAAGTTACGTGGCTGCTACGGGCTTCTAGCAAGAACCGTTCTTACCTACGCATCAAAACCACAACGGTGTTTTGTCAAGTTTTCTGTTTTAACCTTCTCCAAGGACCGGCCATAGTCAAATTCGATTCAACTAAAGTAGGAGAAACAGACACCCGCCAGCCACCTTTATGCAAAACTAGTTGCATGTCTATCGGTGGAACCGGTCTCATGTGCGTGGACATGTAAGGTTGGTTTGGGCCGCTTCATCCTACAATACCGCCAAATCAAAATAAGACATTGGTGGTAAGTAGTATGACTATCACCGCCCACAACTCTTTGTGTTCTACTCGTGCATATCATCTACACATAGACCTGGCTCTGATGCCACTATTGAGAAACGTAGCATGCAATTTCAAAAAATTTCCTACGCTCACACAAGATCTATCTAGGAGATGCATAGCAATGAGGGGGAGAGTATGTCTATGTACCCTCATAGACCGTAAGCAGAAGCGTTTGACAACGCGGTTGATGTATCGAACTTCTTCTAGCTCCGATCGGTCAAGTACCGAACGTACGACACCTCCGAGTTTTACACATGTTCAGCTCGATGACGTCCCTCATCCTCTTGATCTAGAAAGATGTAGAGGAAGTAGATGAGTTTCGTCAGCAAACAGCGTGGTGACGGTGATGGTGAAGTGATCCGCGCTGGGCTTCGCCTAAGCACCGCGAGAATATGACCGGGGGTGTAAACTGTGGAGGGGGGCGCCGCACACGGCTAACAATTGATGTTGTGTGTTCTAGGAGCCCCCTCCCCACATATATATAGGTGGGAGGGGAGGAAAGGTAGCCAAGGGGCGCTCCAAGTAGGCTGAATCCTGCTTGAGGTCTTCCCCAATTCGGCCTCCCCCCTTCCATAATTGCCGGAGGGGGGAAAGGGAAGAGGAAGGAGATAAGGAAAGGGGGTGGGGGCGAACCCCCTCTTTCCCTTCTCCCACTCGGCCTCCTTCCATGGGGGGGCGCGCCACCCCTTGTGGGCTGGTGTGCTCCCCTCTTATGGCCCATATCTTTCCCTCGGGGGTTCCGGTAACCCCCCGGTACTCTGATAAATACCCGATACACTCCGGAACACTTCCGGTGTCCGAATACTATGATCCTATATATCAATATTTAACTCTCGGCCATTTCGAGACTCCTCATCATGTCCGTGATCTCATCCGGGACTCTGAACAATATCCGGTCACCAAATCACATAACCCATATAATACTAAATCGTCATCGAACGTTAAGCGTGCGGACCCTACGGGTTCGAGAACTATGTAGACATGACGGAGACACCTCTCCGGTCAATAACCAATAGCGGAACCTGGATGCTCATATTGGCTCCTACCTATTCTATGAAGATCTTTATCGGTCGAACCGTCATGACAACATATGTTATTCCCTTTGTCCATCGGTATGTTACTTGCCCGAGGTTCGATCGTCGGTATGTTCATACCTAGTTCAATCTCGTTACCGGCAAGTCTCTTTACTCGTTCCATAATACATCACCTCGTGACCAACTCCTTAGTCGTTCGCTTGCAAGCTTATGATGTGTATTACCAAGAGGGCCCAGAGATACCTCTCCGATACTCGGAGTGACAAATCCTAATCTCAATCTATGCCAACCCAACAAACACCTTCGGAGAAACCTGTAGAGCATCTTTATGATCACCTAGTTACGTTGTGATGTTTGATAGCACATAAGGCAGTCCTCCGGTATCCGGGAGTTGCATAATCTCTTAGTCGACGGAATATGTATTTGACATGAAGAAAGCAATAGCAATAAAACTAAACGATCAATATGCTAAGCTAACGGATGGGTCTTGTCCATCGCATCATTATCCTAATGATGTGATCCCGTTTATCAAATGACAACTCATGTCCATGAATAGGAAACCTTAACCATCTTTGATCAACGAGCTAGTCAAGTAGAGGCTCACTAGGGACATAGTGTTTGTCTATGTATTCACACATGTATTAAGGTTTCCGATCAATACAATTCTAGCATGAATAATAAACATTTATCATGAATAAGGAAATATAAAATAACAACCTTATTATTGCCTCTAGGGCATATTTCCTTCACCAAGATGGCCATGAGGGTCGATTCTTTATTGCAGAAATATTGTGCAGCCTCAAGAGAGCGGATAAATAAGGATAAGTCCTCGATTTTCTTTAGTAAGGGATGCTCTGACATTTTAAAACAGGAAGTCAAGCAAGTACTGGATATATAGAATGAGATTATCTGAGAAGTACTTGGGGCTCCCATCTGATGTGGGTAGATCGAAGGAGGATTCATTCAAATACCTCAAAAATCGTATCTGGAAGCAAGTGCAGGGATGGATGGAGAAAGCTCTTTTTGTAGGAGGTAAAGAAGTGCTCACTAAATCCATGGTTCAAGTGATCCCTACCTATTCTATGGCTTGTTTTAAGTTTCTGCGTGGGTTGTGTTAACATATCAATGGTTTGTTGCGCAAGTTCTGGTGGGGATCGAAAAAAGGTGAAAGGAAAACGACTTGAGTCTCATGGGAGGTTATGACACAACCCGGGTTCAAGAAAGAGATCCTCAATATTCCCCTTAGTTCAAGGGTGCAAGAAGATTTTTGGTCCTGGCATCATGAGAAGAAGGGCGTTTTCACTGTCAGATCAGCCTACAGGCTCCAGTCATCCACTAAACAGCAGCGCACGGACTGGCTCGAGCACAACCCGGGTCATTCTAATTCCGAGGCTGATGGACGCTCTTGGACCAAACTTTGGAAGGCACTAGTTCCATCAAAGATCCGAGTCTTTGCCTGGCGACTTGCAAAAACATCACTTCTGACCGGTGACAATTGAAAAAGAACAGGAGTATGTCGGACACACCTGAGTGTTCACTCTACACGGCGATGGATACGTGGCGACATTCTCTTTTTAACTGTCGAATGGCAAGGTGCGTGTGGGCCCTAGCATATTAGGAATTAACGGATATCATAATCTCCAATCGCTCGAAACATCCTAAGATTTGGGTACTGTGGCTTGTGGACACACTCCCGCCTGGTGATCTAACACATGTATTAGTCACGATGTGGTCGATTGGTGGGCCAGGCGTCGAGCTATCCACGATGATCAGTTTCAAAGTCCTATGACCACCCACAGTTTCATTGAGAAATTCTTGGAAGATCCTGATCTTGCCCCTACACTCAACGCCACTACTTCTAAGGATTTGCATGGAACGTTGGAGAGCCTGCATGTGAATACCAGCGACTTGCATGTATTTCCTGGGGACATGCATGTGACGGAGTCTGCAGCTGTCTCTAATGCTTTGGCTCCGGCCTGTAGCATGTGAGATGAAGATAAAAGTGGATGGGGTCTTTCTAGGAACTGCTCCCGAGGTGCAGCCGTGGCGATACGCAGGGATAAAAGCGGCGAGTTCATAGGTACATCCGCTGTTGTCTCGTGGACCCAGCTATACTGGAAGCTCAAGCCTGTAACGAAACATTGTCACCTGCAACAAATCTTCACTTAGATTCTACAATAAATCTTCACTTAGATTCTATGTGTGTTGCTTCGCATTGTGTGGTTGAAACTGGTGCTCCTTGTCGATAGGTTGCCATTTTGAAGGAGATCAAGCATTGTTAGATTTCGGGTTCCGGCAAAACCCTTAAGGTTCGAACACTGGGGTGCGCGCGAAGATCTCTCCCTCACCGATCACGCCCTCGCACACTTCGCGATCTCTAGGCTAGGCAAGATGAACTCACAACACGTGAGACATAAGATTTATACTGGTTTGGGCCACTGTTGTGGTGTAATACCCTACTCCAGTGTGGTGGTGGTGGATTGCCTCTTGGGCTGAGGATAAATAGTACAAGGGGAAGAACAACCTCCTGAGGAGAGGTGTTCTTGTGCTTTGCGTGGGTGAGGATTGCTCAAGGTCATTTTGAGCTGAGACTCGTCTCCCTCCTACTGTGGTGGCTAGCCCTATTTATAGAGGCCCTGGTCCTCTTCCCAAATATTGAGCGGGAAGGGGGCCAACAACGACCAATTTGAAAGGGGACAGCTAGTACAATTTATTCTGACAAAAGTAGTCTTCGCCTGCCAAAAGCTCTGATGGTGACGCCGTCTTGGGCTCCACGATGACCTCCGTCCTGACGTCCTGCTGGTCTTGGTCTCGTTGCACCGATATAGAAACCTTTGCCTAATGCCTCGGAACTCCTCGCCTGCGCTTGCCTCCTTAGCATCAAAGGGGAAACAAGGACACTGTGCGCGCTGGCGCCCGCCTAACGCCTGCCTGGCTTTGGTCGTCATGGCTCACGTTACAAGAACCTCGCGAGGTTTGCCTTGCCTTGATCTCTCCGCCCCTCGCGAGCCAGCCTGGTGAGGCCGCTCCCGAGGAGATCTTGCGCCGTCCGCCTCGCGAGGCTTGGCCCCTCGCAAGGGTCTTAAGTGCTTGTTCGTGAAGATGGGCCGCACGGGCCCGCTCACAGAGCCACGCCGTGGGCCGCAGGCAGGCAAGTCTGGGGACCCCCGTTCTCAGAACGCCGACAAGCATAAACAGAGGTACTTCCGGGATGTTCAATTCATCCACAAGAAGAAAAAACATAACAGAGAGGCGAATGCACTAGTCAAAGTAGCTTCTTCTCTTCCTACCAGGCACTATGTGTGGTTTTCCGTTTTGCCCGATATTATCTATATACCATGAACATTAACATTTAATAAAGGTGCAATTTCTTAAAAAAAAACTTACATCCTTCAGGTTTGTTGTGTGATAATTTATTTTTTTGTGGGGAACAAATTGAGTTTTCCTTTTTTTGAAAGGCCTATGGAGGCAGAAACTGCCTACCTGAAGGAGCTTTGTTTTTATTATAAGAAGGGAGAGTCGTACATTTGCCCAGGATCAGGAAAAGAAAAATATACCCAACAACATGGCCATATAAAAAGAGAAACAAAAGCTAAAATCATAAGCTCAAAGAGGCTGTGCGCCGGTAGATGTATAGATCGTTGTATTGTAAGCTTCAAATTCCATTTTCTTAAATGAAAATGAGGGTCATGCGGTCTCTTTTAACCATCAAAACAAGAAGAAACTTGAGTTTTTTTTTTTTTGCGGAAACTGTCGATCTATTCATTTTCAATCATGGCAGTACAACGAGCACCAGAAATAATAAAAACTACATCCAGATTCATAGACCACCTAGCGACGACTACAAGCACTAAAGCGAGCGAAAGGCGCGCCGCTGTCACCGCACTTCCCTCGTCGAAGCCGGGCACAACTTGTTGTAATAGACAGTCGAAAGTCATTGTGCTAAGGCCCTATAGGAACAACGCACCAGAATAGCAACCGCCGCCGATGAAGAGAAGCTTAGATCTAATATGTAAACCTGGTTACTCGAAAAAAACATGTAATATTTGGTTGATCTAAACCCCTCTCGCGATCAAGGTTGCTCTCATGGGCGACGGGTCAAGGCCCTCGCGTGCTCCTCCCCGAGCCCTCCTCCTTCCTTCCCTCCCCGTCGCCATTGTCAAGGTCCGCACTGGGCTCGCTCGGGCGGCGCAAGCGGCGGCGATCACCGCCATTCCTTCTCGTCGCTGACGCGGGCGGGGCGCCGCGGGGTGCTCCTAGGTGGCGGTCCAGCGCGGCGGCGGGGTTCTTCATCGTGGTCATGGACGATCTGCTGGGCGGCGGCGCTGCCGTTGGCGACACGATCTGGCGGCGCTCGCTCGGCCCAGATCTTAGCCCTTCGGGCCCCATTTGGGTCTGGGAGAGCTGGCAGCGGGGAGGGTCATTGGCGTGGCTTCTAGGAGGTGGGGGAGCGGCGATGCGCAGGTGGATGCTGGAGGTGCTGGCGCCGCCCTGCTGCAGCATCGCCGACGGGGCTTTGCATGCCCGATTTTGGCCTGGTTGGGCCAGTGGTAGCCGGTATGCCCTGTTGCCGCGTCCGAATGGCAACCGCGACGGTGCCGGAGGCACGGGCCTCCTGCACGACGGCAGTGGAGGTAGTTCCCTCCGCGCGGCTCCGGTTTTGCTGCTCCCGTTGCCTGGTGCGTCTCTTTCCGGCCTCTTGGCCGCATGGTGGTGATCTCAGTGAGGCGGCGTGGGTGGCGTCAAGACCGTGATGGCGCATGTTGTTAGGCCACGAGGTGGCTGGTTGGCTTCGTCCCGGTTGGGCAGTGGAGTTTGGAGTGCGGGAGAAATCCTTGCCGGTTCTTTCGACTTCAATGCGGTGACACCTGCGGGTGCCGCCATTCCTTTCCGGAGGGTGTCAGAGGTATCCACCCCCACTCCCTTCCGCGTGCCGTGGGAAACCCTATGACACGTCTGGGCAGCAGCACCTTCGGCGTCGCATTTTTTCTTGAAGATGCTGCTTGGTACGCGGTGGATCGGAGCCTTGGTCTGTGATGGGTCAATTCCGAAGGGTGCAACGGTGGCCGATCATCCGTACTTTGTCGAGCTATCATCGTGGACATTTGTTTCTTCTTTGTTCTTTTTTTTTTTTTGGCTTGTTGTGTTACTCGCCCCAACAATTGCGTGTTGATTGCGTTGTACTGTACTCTGTAACACAAATCGGAGGAAACCTTTTTGGGTAAACCTGGTTACTCGCGAAAAATATAATATATAAACCTGGTTTAAGGAAAAACATGCGATCTTCGCCGTGGGTCCAAGGACATGGACGAGGGGCGTGCTGACGGCCAGCGATTCCCCGCGAAGGAGATAAAGGGTGGCCTACATGGCCTCCCGCGATAGGCTCCTTCTCCACCTCCCCCAATCCAGACATGCCATCCCGCGCGCGCGCTACCCATCGCCACCTCTTCCTCATCTCACGGCGCCCATGCCCACCACCTGTTCGACCTCCTGACGCCAGCCTGTCAGCCCGCCATGCCGCCCGCGCTCACCTCCAACCCCCCTTCCTTCCGGCCCTTATCCTCCCCTCTCCGCCGCCGCGCCCCATCCTTCCTCTGCCGCGTCGGCGCCGGCAAGCCTGGGGCGGATGAGGAGGCCAAGAAGAACCCCTTCTTTGTCGACTTCAGCGGCAAGTTTGAGGACGCCAAGTCACTGATACCGGCCTTCCCATCGCCGGGAACAGGGTCCCTGTTTGCCGGAGGGAGAGGAAAGAAGGACCAACAGACGGTGTTCGTGGCGGGCGCCACGGGGCAGACGGGTGTCCGCATTGCACAGACGCTGCTGCGGCAAGGTTTCGCCGTGCGCGCCGGGGTTCCGGACCTCGTGTCGGCACAGGAGTTGGCTCGGCTCGCCGCCGCGTACAGACTCATATCCCCCGCGGAGGCACGCCGGCTCAACGCGGTGGAGTCGGATTTTGATGACACTGAGGCGATCGCCAAGTCCATCGGCCCAGCGGCCAAGGTGGTGATCACGGTCGGCCCGGTCGAGAAGGGATTAGAGGGCGGGCCGGTCACTACCGAGGATGCGCTCCGGGTAGTGCAGGCTGCGGACCTCGCCGGCGTGGCACATGTTGTGGTGGTCTACGACGAGGGCGCCGGTGGCGTCAACGGGGCTTCCGCGAACAGTGTGCTTAATGGGTTCACGTCTTTTTTCTCGAACCTCTTCTCCCGCGTGCAGACTCTGCCGCTAAGTGAATTTTTGGCCAAGGTGGTAGAGACCGATGTCAATTACACGCTAGTCAAGGCGTCACTCACTGAAGACTACGACCCTGAGAGCTCGTATGGGCTGGTCCTGGCCAAAGAGGGTTCGTCCAGCACCACGACTTCCTCCACTGACACTGGCAAGGTAGTTTAAAGCTGTGATACTACAATGCAGTTCACATGAAGCTTTGTGCCGTTGCTTTCTCTTAATCATATGCATTGCTTTGTGTGTTTTGGTAGGTGTCCAAGTTGCAGATTGCTTCCCTTGTGGCTGATGTTTTCTCCAACATTGAGATCGCAGAGAACAAGGTAATGAAACTTCACACACAAAGGAATACCTTATTTAGTTTTTCATAGGCAGTTCAATCCAGGGTTTTGTCGGAGTTTCATGAGGAGCTCTATCTATCCTAGCACCATCGCATGGGGTTTTCATGCTTAACAAGAATCCGATTGCTTACATTGACTGTTTGGTTATCAAATTTCATGAAAGACGTTATTAATCGAAACGTGGAAAATGTGCGCACACAAAAAATCATGCAATATATTGTATTGCTTGCATTACCTTGCAGTACAATCTTGTACCGCATCCCAGTTTTGCACTATTGTTCTAATTTCACAATCATTTGTACTGCCTGCACAGTTTGGGCAGTAAAAATGGTGCACTGCTCCTGAGTTTTTCTCTGGTGAGGCACAATGCATCATTCGGGGGAAGAACAAATAGTGAAGCGAAGGCAATTCAAAAATAGTGTGGAATAATTATTCTGCCACCGATTGCAGAACAACATATGTACTGCATGATGGCGCAATTCTTAGCGAGAACGCAAAATTCTTCTTCTGCGTTTCAGTTAGAACAACGCTTCTGAGACCAATGAACCACCCCCTTTGCTTAAATCAACAGTAAATTTTGTATTGCATGTCGTAAAAGTGCGGCGAACAAATTATGAAAGTGTTGACTTTATTGTTTAAAACAAAAGTGTATGTCATAATAAAACCATGCATGCAGTAAAAATGTGTGGACCACCAAATAGTTTTACTACACTGTGGCAACACTGAATACTACATGGGATTCGAAACGGAAGCTTTACACGGATCTAAGCTCTTCTATTCATCTGGCTATGCACATTTTTAACGCTAAAGGACATCAAAATATAGCATCAAAGGGATATAGTCGTAATAAGCATACACCCAGCTTATACTTAAATTTGCTATGCACATGCTTGTTTATTTAGGAAAAGTGTAAGATTTTGCTAAACTAAATTCCTGATAGTGAAGACATCGTGTCAAAAAATTTAGTCCTAATTCCTAGTTGTTTGTGATCAGGCCTTGTTGGTTGCGAATGTGCTTTTCTTGAAAACTTGTATTCACAAGTTTGTGTATACCATTAGATGCTATGTATGATGACAGAAAAGACGCCCTATAATTCAAATTTAGTTTTACGTATGGGTCCTTATTTACTTAACTTTAGTTTTCCCAATGATATTTCTCGTTTCCAGGTTGTGGAAGTTTCAACTAGCTCCTTGGGAACATCCAAGCCCACAGTGGAGGCACTAATGTGAGTTGGCTAACCAAAATTTCTCCGCCTAATTCTTTCTTGAATCCTTTGATACTGATAGCCTTTTTATGTGGCACTTTAATAAGAGAACCGTGCTTATATTGTGCTACATAGTGACTTTCTAAACGCATGGAATTCAATTCTTTGTATTGCTACTTGAAAAACCATTCTTATCTCCATCCCTCTTCAGAGCTATTCCTGAGGACATTAGAAGAAAAGAGTACCAAGAAGCTGCTGCAAATACGAGGGCACAGGAGGAAGCCCTGGCCTCCCAGCGAGCTGCTGATGCAGAAGAACCCACCAGTAAGCTCAAAACCGAAGGGAAGGATACGACCTCAGAAGAGGCAGGCGCAAGTCCGGTGAACGAGGCGCAGGCCTCGCTGGAGAACCTTCTAACCAGAGCCAAGGGGCTCAAGCTTAACACTGACTTCTCCTGGGACAAGTTCAGCACACAGCTTGCAGCCGTAGGAGCGACTGCGCGGAGCTTGGACGAGGAGGAACCAAGAGCCCAGATCGCCACGGTGAGAGGCCAGGCCAAGGCCAAGAAGCTGGCACCGCAGAGGGCCGTCGTGAAGCCGGTGGCGCAGAAGGTGAAGCAGGCAACAATGCGGCCGGCTCCCAAGAAGGAGGTGAGGCCCGTGTTTGGGGGACTCTTCAAGCAAGAGACTATCTTTGTGGACGAGGACTGAGCATCGCAGCAGCTTTTCTTCTTCTTCTTTTTGTGAAGGCCCTGATGTATCCTTGAAATATATATATATATAAATATAAATTAAAGATTAACGGTCGAATCCAATATTCTGCAGTAGCCGTGCTTTGCCCCTGTCCGAGACTTGTCATGCCTTCGTTTTGTTGGGCCTGCTTTGCAGATATTTGTTCGCTTATACGGAGTAGGTTTGAAATTAGAGCCAAGTCAATCAGCTCTAACGTTTGGTTTGTGGAGTTTGACTGATTCAGCACCAACAAGCTTGTGGTGTATATGAGATATTCTCCGTCCGAATATCATTATCAAAATGGATAAAGATGACGTATCTGATATATTTTTGCTTTTAGATACATCTCTTTCAATCATTTCACGATGCGATTTTCTTGATTTTATGAATATATATCAATAAAGCTTCAATGCACTGTTCTTTTTATGGACACTGCACTGGTTCTTGTGTGTGTGCGAGACACAAATCAAGAGTGAGAAAAGGGAGCTGTGTGAAGCAGCCAAAAAGAGAAGAGAGCTGACAAAATCAGCTCCAACATTACCTAGAACAATTTGAACATATTTGTCACTATACCAATGACTGTGGCTGGTAAATTTAAATATGGTTTTCGCAAAATAAAATAAAATAAATATGGTCAGAATTAGGTGACGGTGATGCCAAAAGAAAGGGTAACTGATCAAAATAGAAGGCTTGCGAATTAACAGAGCCATCCTTAATACGTGAGACAAGTAGACCGACTCATCCATGCATCTACTACTATTACTCCGCACATCGATCGCTATCCTGCATGCATCTAGTGTATTAAGTTTATAAAGAACGAAGTAACGCCTTAAGCAAGATGACATGATGTAGACAAAGTAAACTCACGCATGAATAGACCCATCTTTTTTCCTTAATGGCAACAATACAAATACGTGTCTTGTCTCCTTCTGTCGTTGGGATATAGATCACCGCAAGATTGAACCCATCACAAATCACCTCTCCCATTGCAAGAAAAATCAATCTAGTTGGTCAAACCAAATCAATTGATCGGAGAGAAATACAAAGTTATAATAATCATGCATAAAAGAGTTCAGAGAAGACTCAAATAATATTCATGGATAATCTAATCATAAACTCACAATTCATCGGATCCCAACAAACACACTGCAACAAGTCATTACATCCAATAGATCTCCAAAAACATCGAGTAGAACATTGTATTGAAGACGAAGAGAGAGAAGAAGCCATCTAGCTACTAGCTCCTGTAGGTCTGTTGTAAAGTACTCACACATCATCGGAAGGTGGCAAGGTTGATGTAGCGCCCCTCTGTGGTTGATTCCCCCTCTGGCATAGTACCGGGGCAGGCCATATGGGATCTCGCGAGAACAGAAACTTGCGGCGGCGAAAAAAGTATTTTGGCTGTCTCTGTGATGTCAGGGGAATATTTGATAATTTATAGTGGTGGAATTAGGTCAAGAGGTGTCACGAAGGGCCCAGAAGCCCGGGGGCACCCCCGGGCACGCCTCCCGAGCTTGCCGCTCTCTCGTGGCTCGTCAGGTCTTCTCACGAACCTTCTTGGGTCTCTTTTGGTCCAGAAAAAATTGATCCAAAGTTTTTTCTCCGTTTCTACTCTGTTTGATAATTATTTCCTGAAAAGCCAAAAACAAGCAAAAAGCAGCAACTCGCACTGGGCACTAGGTTTATAGGTGAGACCCAAAAAATAATAATATATAATTACATATATTTGCGTAATAAACATCCAAGATTGATACTATAATAGCATGGAACAATAAAAAATTATGGATACGTCGGAGACGTATCAATCATCAAAAACAAATGGAGCATGCTTTTGCAAAAGATTAGTAAGAGGCCTAGAATTTTAGAGAAGTCTTTAATAAATCTCCTATAGAAACCAGCATGACCAAGGAAACTTCTTATACCTTTGATATCTTTAAGACAAGGCATTTTCTCAATAGCATCTACTTTAGCTTTGTCAACTTCAATACCTCTTTCGGAGATTTTATGCCCCAAGAAAATACCCTCATTAACCATAAAGTGGCACTTCTCCCAATTCAAGACAAGGTTAGTTTCATCACATCTCTGCAAAACTCGATCAAGGTTGCTTAAACAATCATCAAAAGAAGTCTCGTAAACGGAAAAATCATCCATGAAAACCTCAATAATCTTTTCAAAAAAGTCAAAGAATATAACAGTCTTACATCTTTGAAAGGTAGCAGGTGCATTGCATAAACTAAAAGGCATATGTCTATAAGCATAAGTTCCAAAAGGGCAAGTAAAAGTAGTTTTCTCTTAATCTTCTTTCAGCACAGATATTTGAGAGAAACCAGAATATCCATCAAGGAAGAAAAAGTGTGTATGCTTTGACAATCTTTCTAACATTTTATCAATAAAATGCAAGGTGTAATGATCTTTTCTAGTAGCTTTTCTTAATTTCCTAAAATCAATTATCATCCTATAACCAATTACAATTATTTGTGGGATAAGTTCATTTTTATCATTAGGAACAACGGTAATGCCTCCTTTCTTAGGAACACAATGAACATGACTTACCCATCTACTGTCAGCTATGGGATAAATTATACCTGCTTCCAGAAACTTTAATATTTCAGTTCTTACCTCAACCTTCGTCTTAGGATTCAATCGTCGTTGATGATCAACAACTGGCTTAGCATCAGGCTCCATATTAATCTTGTGTTGACACAGTGTGGGACTAATGCCCTTAAGATCATCTAGAGTATATCCAATAGCGGCACGGTGCTTCTTCAAATTTTCCAGTAATATCTTTTCTTCATGCTTTGAAAGGTTAGCACTAATAGTAACATGATATATCTTCTTTTCATCAAGATAAGCATATTTCAATGTATCAGGCAGTTGTTTCAATTCAAACACATGATAACCTTTAGGTGGAGGAGGGCCTCCAAGAGTTTCAACAGGCAAATTGTGTTTAAGGATAGGTGGTTGATCAAAGAACATCTTATCTATTTCATTTCTTTCATTCATGTGCATATCATTTTCATGGTCTAACAAATATTGTTCTAACGGATCAGTAGGAGGTACGGCAATAGAGGCAAGACCAATAATTTCATCCTTATCAGGCAATTCTTTATCATGAGGTTGGCTATGGAACTTAGAGAAATTAAACTCATGAGATACATCACCAAAGTTAACACTAACAATTTCTTTAGTATAATCAATCTTAGCATTAACTGTATTCAAGAAAGGTCTACCAAATATAATGGGACAAAAATCATCTTGTGGGGAACTAACAGCTAGAAAATCAGTAGGGTATTTTATTTTTCCACACAAGACTTCAACATCTCTAACAATCCCAAGCGGTGAAACAGTATCTCTATTCGCAAGTTTAATAGTAACATCAATGTTCTCTATCTAAACAGGTGCAATATCATTCATAATCTCTTGATATAAGGTAAACAGAATAGCACTCACACTAGCACCCAAGTTACATAAACCATGATAACAATGCTCTCCTATTTTAACTGAGACAACAGGCATTGCCAACAACATGCTTATTCTTATCTTTAGGATCAGGCTTAGCTATTCTAGTAGCTTCACTATAGAAATAAAGAACATGCCCATCTATATTATCGACCAAAGGATCTTTAACCATAGAAATATTAGGTTCAACTTTAATTTGTTCAGAGGGTCTAGGTGCTCTAATATTACTTTTGATAACCACAGTTGAAACTTTAGCATGTTCCTTTATCGTAACAGGAAAAGGTAGTTTCTCGATATAAGGGGTAGGTACAACTGGGTCAACATTGTAAATGATAGTTTCATATTTAACTATAACGGGTTCCACAATCTTTTCTTTAATAGGGGGATGATATTTAAACCACTTCTCCTTAGGGAGATCAACATGAGTAGCAAATGATTCACAAAAGGAGGCTACTATCTCATAGTCAAGTCCATATTTAGTGCTAAACTTATGAAAAGTATCGTTATCCATAAAAGATTTAACACAATCAAACTCAAGTATTATACCTGACTCATTCACTAGTACGCGTCGGTGCTATACAAACGGTTTTTAACCCCTTTTCGCGACGGCATTTGGAACCGTCGGCTAGTGAGTGTGGGCGATAGGGGGTCCTTCCCACACAACCCAGAAACCATCGGGGATAGGGAGCCTTGATGCATACCGTTTTCCCTATATAACCGTTCCCGATATCTTGAATATCCCAAACGCTTCATCCTTGCTACTCGTTTGTGCTCGCATTGCCATCGCAGTCGGAGTTTTGTGGTTTTACCTAAAACCAGACAGATTCTAGGCACGAGAGCTTTCCAGGCAGATTCCAGGCACAGGAGATTTACGATGCCTGGCACATCACAAACAGTTCATGATTATCAACTGTGTACGATAGGTAGACAATCACACACATTTAGTTTTCCCGCACCGTATGTGATAGTGTCTGACATCACACACACTTTGCAAACGACAACTGTGTGCATTGTTACACATGTTTCCTCTCCGTGAACCGTGTCAGATTATGATGTATATCGCACACGCTGTGCTTTATTAACAGTGTGTGCCGTAATAACCTGCACACCGTAATTTCGCCCTAATTTAATTGCTGCTATTTAAAATTGTGCCTAATTTAAACTTGAAAGTAGGCTATAGCTTTATTCATATCCATCAGGTTCAAACAACCAATGCATTATTCGATTCATAGGTACATATGTTTAAGAATTACATAAGCACAAAATAAAGAATGATGAACTAGGGTTCTATACATGTACTATTACAGATGGTAAAGAAAGAGGCGCCAGACATTCCGGTTACTGAACAAGGTGAAGCGGAATGGCCCTATTGTGCTCTCGTGGATGAAGAAGGCATGCATGACTCTAGTCCAACCCCTTGTGATGGCCGGCCGCCAATCATGTAGTTTGAGAGGTAATCTTGAGTAAACTGCTTCAGGATCCACGGCAAAAGAAAAAAGATTCAGACATTCTCATCTAACACAACTCATTACGGGTAGTAAAAAGAAGGCTACAGGGTTCTTACTTACCATCCTGCAGTTCACTGTTGTCTTGCATAAAGTGTAAACAAATAGTTCGATTGACATCTTTTGACCCATTTTAATAATAATCTTTATCAGTTTCCTCACTTGATGCTGGTTCATGAATATCTCATTGCCCCATACGCAGAAAGGGTCGAAGTGTGGATCTTTGGCAATGATATATGTACCTAAAAGCACCAAGTTAATATTAGAAGCTAAACAACAATTGAAAAATGATGTAGTACAACACTCCCTCCATCTCATTATATAAGATTGTATTACATGTATATCTAGACATCATCCGAACATTAAGGTAACACTCTTCCTTGTTGCTATGTAGCCTGGGATTGCATATTTAGTCATTTATGAAAATGCATGTTGCTATGTAGCCTCAGATATATTAAATATGGCCCTAGTTAATGTTGGGGAACGTAGTAATTTCAAAAAAATTCCGACGCACACGCAAGATCATGGTGATGCATAGCAACGAGAGGGGAGAGTGTTGTCCACGTACCCTCGTAGACCGAAAGCGGAAGCGTTAGCACAACGTAGTTGATGTAGTCGTACGCCTTCACGATCCGACCGATCAAGTACCGAACGCACGACACCTCCGAGTTCAGCACACGTTCAGCCTGATGACGTCCCTCAAACTCCGATCCAGCCGAGTGTTGAGGGAGAGTTTCACAAGACGACGGCGTGGTGGCGATGATGATGTTCTACCGACGCAGGCTTCGCCTAAGCACCGCTTCAAGATATCGAGGTGGACTATGGTGGAGGGGGCACCGCACACCCGCTAAAAGATCAAATCAATTGTTGTGTCTTTGGGGTGCCCCCTGCCCCCGTATATAAAGGAGCAAGGGGGGGGAGGTGCGGCCGGCCAGGAGGAGGCTGCTACCTCTTGAGCACTGCGTTGGATTTCCCCGAAGAGGAGAGGATGATGCAGCAAAGTAGCGTAAGTATTTCCCTCAGTTTTTGAGAACCAAGGTATCAATCCAGTACGAGGCCACGCACAAGTCCCTCGTACTTGCACAAAACAATAGCTCCTCACAACTAATGCGATTAGGGGTTGTCAATCCCTTCACGGTCACTTATGAGAGTGAGATCTGATAGAGATGATAAATAATATTTTTGGTATAGAGATGCAAAGTGAAAAGTAAAAGGCAAAGTAAAAACAGAGCAAGTTTTAAAGTGATGGAGATTGATATGATGAGAATAGACCCGGGGCCATAGGTTTCACTAGTGGCTTCTCTCAAGAGCATAAGTATTCTACGGTGGGTGAACAAATTACTGTTGAGCAATTGACAGAATTGAGCATAATTATGAGTATATCTAGGTATGATCATGTATATAGGCATCACGTCCGAGACAAGTAGACCGACTCCTGCCTGCATCTACTACTATTACTCCACTCATCGACTGCTATCCATCATGCATCTAGAGTATTAAGTTAAAAACAGAGTAACGCCTTAAGCAAGATGACATGATGTAGAGGAATAAATTCATGCAATATGATAAATACCCCATCTTGTTATCCTCGATGGCAACAATACAATACGTGCCTTGCAACCCTTTCTCACATCGGGTAAGGACACCGCAAGATTGAACCCAAAGCTAAGCACTTCTCCCATTGCAAGAACTACCAATCTAGTTGGCCAAACCAAACGGATAGTTCGAAGAGACTTGCAAAGATAACCAATCATCATAAAAGAATTCAGTGAAGATTCAAATATTATTCATAGATAAACTGGATCATAAACCCACAATTCATCGGTCTCAACAAACACACCGCAAAAAGAAGATTACATCGAATAGATCTCCACGAGAGAGGGGGAGAACATTGTATTGAGATCCAAAAAGAGAGAAGAAGCCATCTAGCTACTAGCTATGGACCCGATGGTCTGAAGTAAACTACTCACACTTCATCGGAGGGGCTATGGTGATGATGTAGAAGCCCTCCGTGGTGGATGCCCCCCCGTGAGCTCCTAACAGGCCCCAAGATGGGATCTCGTGGATACAGGAAGTTGTGGCGGTGGAATTAGGTTTTGGCTCCTGTTCGATTGTTTGGGGTGCGTGGGTATATATAGGAGGAAGGAGTACGTCGGTGGAGAAACAGGGGGCCCACGAGGCAGGGGGCGCGCCCCCACCCTCGTGACCGCCTCTTTTGTTCCTTGGAGTAGGGTCCAAGTCCCCTGGACCACATTTGGTGAGAAAATCACGTTTCCGAAGGTTTCATTCCGTTTGGACTCCGTTTGATATTCCGTTTCTTCGAAACACAGAAATAGGCAAAAAACAGCAATTACGGGCTGGGCCTCCGGTTAATAGGTTAGTCCCAAAAATAATATAAAAGTGGAAAATAAAGCCCAATATAGTCCAAAACAGTAGATAAAGTAGCATGGAGCAATCAAAATTATAGATACGTTGGAGACGATCGCATCCCTAAGCTTAATTCCTGCTCGTCCTCGAGTAGGTAAATGATAAAAGAGAATTTTGATGCGGAGTGATACTTTGGCATAATTTCAATGTAAATCTTCTTAATTGTGGTATGAATATTCATATCCGAAAGATTGAAGACAAAAGTTCATATTGACATAAAAATAATAATACTTCAAGCATACTAACTAAGCAATTATGTCTTCTCAAACTAACATGGCCAAAGAAAGTTATCCTACAAAATCATATAGTCTGGCTATGCTCCATCTTCCCCACACAAAGTATTTAAATCATGCACAACCCGATGACAAGCCAAGCAATTGTTTCATACTTTAACATTTTCAAAACTTTTTCAATCTTCACGCAATACATGAGCGTGAGCCATGGATATAGCACTATATGTGGAATAGAATGGTGGTTGTGGAGAAGACAAAAGGGAGAAGATAGTCTCACATCAACTAGGCGATCAACGGGCTATGGAGATGCCCATCAATAGATATCAATGTGAGTGAGTAGGGATTGCCATGCAACGGATGCACTAGAGCTATAAGTATATGAAAGATCAACAAAAAAAACTAAGTGGGTGTGCATCCAACTCGCTTGCTCACGAAGACCTAGGGCATTTGAGGAAGCCCATCATTGGAATATACAAGCCAAGTTCTATAATGAAAAATTCCCACTAGTATATGAAAGTGACAAAATGATAGACTCTCTATCATGAAGATCTTGGTGCTACTTTGAAGCAGAAGTGTGGTAAAAGGATAGTAGCATTGTCCCTTCTCTCTTTTTCTCTCATTTTTTTATTTGGGCCTTTTCTCTTTTTTTATGGCCTCTTTTTTTATTATTATTTTTCATTTTTTTTATTTTTCATCCGGAGTCCCGTCCTGACTTGTGGGGGAATCATGGTCTCCATCATCCTTTCATCACTTGGGACAATGCTCTAAAAAATGATGATCATCACACTTTTATTTTTCTTACAACTCAACAATTACAACTCGATTCTTAGAACAAAGTATGACTATATGAATGCCTCCGGCGGTGTATCGGGACATGCAATGAAACAAGACTGACATGTATGAAAGAATTATGAACGGTGTCTTTGCCACAAATACGATGTCAACTACATGATCATGCTAGCAATATGACAATGATGGAGCGTGTCATAATAAACGGAACGGTGGAAAGTTGCATGGCAATATATCTCGGAATGGCTATGGAAATGCCATGATAGGTAGGTATGGTGGCTGTTTTGAGGAAGATATATTGTGGGTATATGATACCGGCGAAAAGTGCGCGGTATTAGAGAGGCTAGCAATGGTGGAAGGATGGGAAAAAGTGTGTATAATCCATGGACTCAACATTAGTCATAAAGAACTCATATACTTATTGCAAAAATATAGAAGTTATCAAAGCAAAGTATTACGTGCATGCTCCTAGGGGGATAGATTGGTAGGAAAAGACCATCGCTCGTCCCCTACCGCCACTCATAAGGAAGACAATCAATAAATAAATCATGCTCCGAGTTCATCACATAACGGTTCACCATACGTGCATGCTACGGCAATCACAAACTTCAACACAAGTATTTTTTTTTAAATTCACAACTACTCAACTAGCATGACTTTAATATCACCATCTTCATATCTCAAAACAATTATCAAGCATCAAACTTTTCTTAGTTTTCAACGCACTCAAAAGAAAGTTTCACATATCTTGAATACCAAGTATATCAATATTAAGCAAATTACCATGCTATTAACGACTCTCAAAATAATCTAAGTGAAGCATGAGAAATCAATAGTTTCTTTAAAACAAATCCACCACTGTGCTCTAAAATATCTAAGTGAAGCACTAGAGCAAAAATTATCACGCTCAAAAGATATAAGTGAAGCACTATGAGCAAAACTATCAAGCTCAAAAGATATAAGTGAAGCACATAAAGTATTCTATCAAATTCCAATTCATGTATGGCTCTCTCAAAAGGTGTGTACAGCAAGGATGATTGTGGTAAACTAACAAGCAAAGACGCAAATAATACAAGACGCTCCAAGCAAAAGAACATATCATGTGGTGAATAAAAATATAGCTCCAAGTAAATTACCGATGGAAGTAGACGAAAGAGGGGATGCCTTCCGGGGCATCCCCAAGCTTTGACTTTTTGGTGTCCTTGGATTATCTTGGGGGTGCATGGGCATCCCCAAGCTTAGGCTCTTGCCACTCCTTGTTCCATAAATCCATCAAAAGAATTTACCCAAAAACTTGAAAACTTCACAACACAAAACTCAATAGAAATCTCGTGAGCTCCGTTAGAGAAAGAAAACAAAAGACTACTTTAAGGTACTGTAATGAAGTCATTCTTTATTTATATTGGTGTTAAACCTACTGTATTCAAACTTCTCTATGGATTATAAACTATTTTACTAGCCATAGATTCATCAAAATAAGCAAACAACACACGAAAAACAGAATCTGTCAAAAGCAGAACAGTCTGTAGTAATCTGTAAGTAACGCAAACTTCTGGAACTCCAAAAAATCTACCAAAATTATAAGACCTAGAAAATTTGTTTATTGATCAGAAGCAATTGGAATCAGTATTTTATCACGTTCTGGTGATTTTTAATAATTCGGGCACTGAGCGCAAAGTTTCTGGAAATTACAGCAAGATCAAATAACTATCATCCAAGAAGATCCAATAGGTCTAGCTTGGCACAAACACTAATTAAAATATAAAACCACATCTAAACAGAGGCTAGATGGATTATTTATTACTAAGCAGCAAGGAAAAATATTGGGTTATCTCCCAACAAGCGCTTTTCTTTAAAGCCTTTTTAGCTAGGCATTGAGATTTCAATGATGCTCACAAGAAAGACAAGAATTGAGGCACAAAGAGAGCATCATAAAACATGTGACAAACATACTTAAGTCTAACATACTTCCTATGCATAGGCATATTTTAGGCAAAAAAATTATCGTAGCAAGCAAAAACTAGCATATGCAAGGAAGCGGAAAGGAACAATAACAATCTCAACATAACGAGAGGTAATTTAGTAACATGAAAATTTCTATAACCATATTTTCCTCTCTCATAATAATTACATGTAGGATCATAGGCAAATTCAACAAAAAATCTATCACAAAGTATATTCTCAACACGATCCACATGCATGCAAAGTTGATACTCTTCCAAAATAGTGGGATTATCATTAACTAAAGTCATGACCTTTCCAAACCCAATTTTATCAAAAACTTCATAAGATTGAACATTCTCCAAATATGTGGGATCTAAAGTTGACACTCTTCCGAACCCACTTTCAATATTATTGCAAACAATATTATCAATCTCATATTCATCATGGGGCTTAAATAAATTTTCAAGATCATAAGAAGAATCACCCCAATCATGATCATTGCAACAAGTAGTAGACATAGCAAAACTAGCATCCCCAAGCTTAGGGTTTTGCATCTAATTAGCACTATTGACATCAAAAGAATTTATAATAAAATCATTGCAATCATGCTTTTTATTCAAAGATCTATCGTGAGTCACTTCACAGATTTCAGGCAAAACCTTATAAAGATAATCTAGTGCATCCAAATCACTAGGAATTGGTTCATCATAATTGGATCTCTTAAAAAGATTGGCAAGCGGATGAGGATCCATAGATATTGGCTTCTTTGTTTAGGAATAAATACTCAACTATTTCAACCAAACAAGCAAACGAGCCAAGTAAGACATCAAGGCAAACGGAAAAGAGAGGGCGAATAAAACGGCAAGGGTGAAGTGGGGGAGAGGAAAACAAGAGGCAAATGGCAAATAATGTAATACGGGAGATAGGGATTGTCATGGGTACTTGGTATGGTGCTTGACTTGCTTGCATGAGCCTCCCCGGCAACGGCGCCAGAAATTCTTCTTGCTACCTCTTGAGCACTGCGTTAGATTTCCCCGAAGAGGAGAGGATGATGCAGAAAAGTAGCGTAAGTATTTCCCTCAGTTTTTGAGAACCAAGGTATCAATCCAATAGGAGGCCACGCACAAGTCCCTCGTACCTGCACAAAACAATAGCTCCTCGCAACCAACGCGATTAGGGGTTGTCAATCCCTTCACGGTCACTTACGAGAGTGAGATCTGATAGAGATGATAAATAATATTTTTGGTATTTTTGGTATAGAGATGCAAAGTGAAAAGTAAAAGGCAAAGTAAAAACAAAGCAAGTATTAAAGTGATGGAGATTGATATGATGAGAATAGACCCGGGGGCCATAGGTTTCACTAGTGGCTTCTCTCAAGAGCATAAGTATTCTACGGTGGGTGAACAAATTACTATTGAGCAATTGACAGAATTGAGCATAATTATGAGTATATCTAGGTATGATCATGCATATAGGCATCACGTCCGAGACAAGTAGACCGACTCCTGCCTGCATCTACTACTATTACTCCACTCATCGACCGCTATCCAAAGATGCATCTAGAGTATTAAGTTAAAAACAGAGTAACGCCTTAAGCAAGATGACATGATGTAGAGGAATAAATTCATGCAATATGATAAATACCCCATCTTGTTATCCTCGATGGCAACAATACAATACGTGCCTTGCAACCCTTTCTCATCACCGGGTAAGGACACCGCAAGATTGAACCCAAAGCTAAGCACTTCTCCCATTGCAAGAACTACCAATCTAGTTGGCCAAACCAAACGGATAATTCGAAGAGACTTGCAAAGATAACCAATCATACATAAAAGAATTCAGAGAAGATTCGAATATTATTCATAGATAATCTGGATCATAAACCCACAATTCATCGGTCTCAACAAACACACCGCAAGAAGAAGATTACATCGAATAGGTCTCCACGAGAGAGGGGGAGAACATTGTATTGAGATCCAAAAAGAGAGAAGAAGCCATCTAGCTACTAGCTATGGACCCGATGGTCTGAAGTAAACTACTCACACTTCATCGGAGGGGCTATGGTGATGATGTAGAAGCCCTCCGTGGTGGATGCCCCCTCCGGCGGAGCTCCAGAACAGGCCCTAAGATGGGATCTCGTGGATACAGGAAGTTGCGGCGGTGGAATTAGGTTTTCGGCTCTCGTTCTGATCGTTTGGGGGTACATAGGTATATATAGGAGGAAGGAGTACGTCGGTGGAGCAACAGGGGGCCCACGTGGCAGGGGCGCGCCCTAGGGGGGGGGCGCCCCCCACCCTCGTGACCGCCTCTTTTGTTCCTTGGAGTAGGGTCCAAGTCCCCTGGATCACGTTCGGTGAGGAAATCACGTTTCAAGGTTTCATTCCGTTTGGACTCGTTTGATATTCCGTTTCTTGAAACACCAAATAGGCAAAAACAGAATTCGGGCTGGGCCTCCGGTTAATAGGTTACTCCCAAAATAATATAAAAGTGGAAAATAAAGCCCAATATAGTCCAAAACAGTAGATAAAGTAGCATGGAGCAATCAAAATTATAGATACGTTGGAGACGATCGAGGCGTGCACAGAGGAGTCCTACTCCCACCGGAGTAGGACTCCTCCTTCCTTGTTGGATTAGGAGAAGGGGGGAAAGAGGAGGGAGGGAGGAAGGAAAGGGTGGGGGGGGGGGGGGCGCCACCCCCCTCTCCTTGTCCTATTCGGACTAGAGGGGGAGGGGCGCGCGGCCCTGCCCTAGCCGCCTCTCCTCTTCTCAACTAAGGCCCACTATGGCCCATTAAGTCCCCGGGGGGTTCCGGTAACCCCTCGGTACTCCGGTAAAATCCCGATTTCACCCGGAACATTTCCGATATCCAAATATAGGCTTCCAATATATCAATCTTCATGTCTCGACCATTTCGAGACTCCTCGTCATGTCCGTGATCACATCCGGGACTCGGAACAACCTTCGGTACATCAAAACTCATAAAGTCATAATATAACCGTTATCAAAACTTTAAGCGTGCAGACCCTACGGGTTCGAGAACTATGTAGACATGACCGAGACACGTCTCCGGTCAATAACCAATAGCGGAACCTGGATGCTCATATTGGCTCCCACATATTCTACGAAGATCTTTATCGGTCAGACCGCATAACAACATACGTTTTTCCCTTTGTCATCGGTATGTTTCTTGCCCGAGATTCGATCGTCGGTATCTCAATACCTAGTTCAATATCGTTACCGGCAAGTCTCTTTACTCGTTCCGTAATACATCATCCCGCAACTAACTCATTAGTTGCAATGCTTGCAAGGCTGAAGTGATGTGCATTACCGAGTGGGCCCAGAGATACCTCTCCGACAATCGGAGTGACAAATCCTAATCTCGAAATACGCCAACCCAACAAGTACCTTCGGAGACACCAGAGAGCACCTTTATAATCACCCGATTCGTTGTGACGCTTGGTAGCACACATAGTGTTCCTCCGTAAACGGATTTGCATAATCTCATAGTCATAGGTACACGATAAGTCATGAAGAAAGCAATAGCAACATACTAAACGATCAAGTGCTAAGCTAACGGAATGGGTCAAGTCAATCACATCATTCTCCTAATGATGTGATCCCGTTAATCAAATGACAACTCTTTTTCCATGGCTAGGAAACATAACCATCTTTGATGAACGAGCTAGTCAAGTAGAGGCATACTAGTGACACTCTGTTTGTCTATGTATTCACACATGTATCATGTTTCCGGTTAATACAATTCTAGCATGAATAATAAACATTTATCATGAAATAAGGAAATAATTAATAACTTTATTATTGCCTCTAGGGCATATTTCCTTCAGTCTCCCACTTGCACTAGAGTCAGTAATCTAGTTCACATCGCCATGTGATTTAACATCAATAGTTCACATCTTTATGTGGTTAACACCCATAGTTCACATCGACATGTGACCAACACCCAAAGGGTTTCTAGAGTCAGTAATCTAGTTCATATCGCTATGTGATTAACACCCAGAGAGTACTTAGGTGTGATCATGTTTTGCTTGTGAGGTAATTTTAGTCAACGGGTCTGTCACATTTAGATTCGTAAGTATTTTGCAAATTTCTATGTCTACAATGCTCTGCATGGAGCTATTCTAGCTAATAGCTCCCACTTTCAATATGTATCTAGATCGAGACTTAGAGTCATCCAGATCAGTGTCAAAACTTGCATCAACGTAACCCTTTACGACGAACCTTTTGTCACCTCCATAATCGAGAAACATATCCTTGGTCCTTTTAAGGTATTTCAGGATATTCTTGACCGCTGTCCAGTGATCCACTCCTGGATTACTTTGGTATCTCCCTGCTAGACTTATAGCAAGGCACACATCAAGTCTGGTACACAACATTGCATACATGATAGAGCCTATGGCTGAAGCATAGGGAACATCTTTCATCTTCTCTCTATCTTCTGCAGTGGTCGGGCATTGAGTCTTACTCAACTTCACACCTTGTAACACAGGCAAGAACCCTTTCTTTGCTTGATCCATCTTGAACTTCTTCAAAACTTTGTCAAGGTATGTGCTTTATGAAGGTCCAATTAAGCGTCTTGATATATCTCTATAGATCTTGATGCCCAATATATAAGCAGCTTCATCGAGGTCTTTCATTGAAAAACTCTTATTCAAGTATCCCTTTATGCTATCCAGAAATTCTATATCATTTCCAATCAGTAATATGTCATCCACATAAAATATCAGAAATGCTACAGAGCTCCCACTCACTTTCTTGTAAATACAAAGCTTCTCCAAAGTCTCAGATAAAACCAAATGCTTTGAGCACACTATCAAAGCGTTTATTCCAACTCCGAGAGGCTTGCACCAGTCCATAAATGGATTGCTGGAGCTTGCACACTTTGTTAGCTCCCTTTGGATCGACAAAACCTTCTGGTTGCATCATATACAACTCTTCTTCCAGAAATCCATTCAGGAATGCAGTTTTTACATCCATTTGCCAAATTTCATAATCATAAAATGCGGTGATTGCTAACATGATTCAGACAGACTTAAGCATCGCTACGGGTGAGAAGGTCTCATCGTAGTCAATCCCTTGAACTTGTCGAAAACCTTTCGCAACAAGTCGAGCTTTATAGACAGTAACATTATCGTCAGCGTCAGTCTTCTTCTTGAAGATCCATTTATTCTCAATGGGTTGCCGATCATCGGGAAAGTCAACCAAAGTCCATACTTTGTTGTCATACATGGATCCCATCACAGATCCTCATACATGGATCCCATCTTCGTAGGTTCGTCATGGTCTAGTAACATAACCTCCATAATAGGATTACCATACCACTCTGGTGCGGATCTTACTCTGCTTGACCTACGAGGTTCAGTAACAACTTGATCTGAAGTTCCATGATCATCATCATTAACTTCCTCACTAATTGGTATAAACGTCATAGGAACCGGTTTCTATGATGAACTACTTTCCAATAAGGGAGATTCCAATAAGGGAGAAAGTACGGTTACCTCATCAAGTTCTACTTTCCTCCCACTCACTTCTTTCGAGAGAAACTCCTTCTCTAAAAAGGATCCATTCTTAGCAACGAATGTCTTGCCTTCAGATCTATGATAGCAGGTGTACCCAACAGTCTCCTTTGGGTATCCTATGAAGACACATTTCTCCGATTTGGGTTCGAGCTTATCAGGTTGAAGCTTTTTCACATAAGCATCGCAGCCCCAAATTTTAAGAAACGACAACTTTGGTTTCTTGCCAAACCACAGTTCATAAGGCGCCGTCTCAACGGATTTTGATGGTGTCCTATTTAACGTGAATGCGGCCGTCTCTAAAGCATAACCCCAAAAGGATAGCGGTAAATCAGTAAGAGACATCATAGATCGCACCATATCTAGTAAAGTACGATTACGACGTTCGGACACACCATAACGCTGTGGTGTTCCGGGTGGCGTGAGTTGCGAAACTATTCTGCATTGTTTCAAATGTAGACCAAACTCATAACTCAAATATTCTCCTCCACGGTTAGATCGTAGAAACTTTATTTTCTTGTTACGATGATTTTCAACTTCACTCTGAAATTCTTTGAACTTTTCAAATGTTTCAAACTTATGTTTCATTAAGTAGATAGACCCATATCTACTTAAATCATCTGTGAAGGTGAGAAAATAACGATATCTGCCGCGAGCCTCAACATTCATGGACCACATACATCTGTATGTATGATTTCCAACAAATCTGTTGCTCGCTCCATAGTTCCGGAGAACGGCGTTTTAGTCATCTTGCCCATGAGGCATGGTTCGCAAGTACCAAGTGAATCATAATTAAGTGATTCCAAAAGTCCATCAGTATGGAGTTTCTTCATGCACTTTACACCAATATGACCCAAATGGCAGTACCACAAATAAGTTGCACTATCATTATCAACTCTGCATCTTTTGGCTTCAACATTGTGAATATGTGTATCACTACTATCGAGATTCATAAAAAATAGACCACTCTTCAAGGGTGCATGACCATAAAATATATTACTCATATAAATAGAACAACCATTATTCTCTGATTTAAATGAATAACCGTCTCGCATCAAACAAGATCCAGATATAATGTTCATGCTCAACGCTGGCACCAAATAACAATTATTTAGGTCTAATACTAATCCCGAAGGTAGATGTAGAGATAGCGTGCCGACGGCGAGCACATCGACTTTGGAACCGTTTCCCACGCGCATCGTCACCTCGTCCTTGGCTAGTGTTCGCTTAATCCATAGTCCCTTTTTGAGTTGCAAATATTAGCAACAGAACTTGTATCAAATACCCAGGTGCTACTGCGAGCTCTGGTAAGGTACACATCAATAACATGTATATCACATATACCTTTGTTCACCTTGCCATCCTTCTTATCCGCCAAATACTTGGGGCAGTTCCGCTTCCAGTGACCAGTCTGCTTGCAGTAGAAGCACTCAGTATCAGGCTTGGGTCCAGACTTGGGTTTCTTCTCTTGAGCAGCAACTTGCTTGCTGTTCTTCTTGAAGTTGCCCTTCTTCTTCCCTTGCCCTTTTTCTTGAAACTGGTGGTCTTATTAACCATCAACACTTGATGCTCCTTCTTGATTTCTACCTCCGCAGCTTTTAGCATTGTGAAGAG
Source organism: Aegilops longissima (assembly GCA_021605205.1). Lineage (NCBI taxonomy): Eukaryota > Viridiplantae > Streptophyta > Magnoliopsida > Poales > Poaceae > Aegilops > Aegilops longissima. The sequence goes on from CM038678.1 coordinate 469,801,620, forward strand.
CTCAGGAATCGTCTTATCCATCCGTTGCATTCTATAGTTCATCACGAAGCTCTTGTAGCTTGGTGGCAGTGATTGAAGAATTCTGTCAATGACGCTATCATCCGAAAGATTAACTCCCAGTTGAATCAGGTGATTGTTATACCCAGACATTCTGAGTATATGCTCACTGACAGAACTATTCTCCTCCATCTTGCAGCTGTAGAACTTATTGGAGACTTATATCTCTCAATTCGGGCATTTGCTTGAAATATTAACTTCAATTCCTGGAACATCTCATATGCTCCATGACATTCAAAACGTCGTTGAAGTCCCGGTTCTAAGCAGTAAAGCATGGCACACTGAACTATCTAGTAGTCATCAGCTTTGCTCTGCCAGACGTTCATAACATCTGGTGTTGCTCCTGCAGCAGGTTTGGCACCTAGCGGTGCTTCCAGGGCGTAATTATTCTGTGCAGCAATGAGGATAATCCTCATGTTCACGGATCCAAACCGCATCATTGCTACTAACATCTTTCAACTTAGTTTTCTCTAAGAACATATCAAAAATAAAACAGGGGAGCTAAACGCGAGCTATTGATCTACAACATAGATATGCTAATACTACCAGGACTAAGTTCATGATAAATTCAAGTTCAATTAATCATATTGCTTAAGAACTCCCACTTAGATAGACATCCCTCTAATCATCTAAGTGATCACGTGATCCAAATCAACTAAACCATGTCCGATCATCACGTGAGATGGATTAGTTTTCAATGGTGAACATCACTATGTTGATCATATCTACTATATGATTCACGCTCGACCTTTCGGTCTCAGTGTTCCGAGGTCATATCTGCATATGCTAGGCTCGTCAAGTTTAACCTGAGTATTCTGCGTGTGCAAAATTGGCTTGCACCCATTGTAGATGGACGTAGAGCTTATCACACCCAATCATCACGTGGTGTCTGGGCACGACGAACTTTGGCAACAGTGCATACTCAGGGAGAACACTTTTATCTTGAAATTTAGTGAGAGATCATCTTATAATGCTACCGTCAATCAAAGCAAGATAAGATGCATAAAAGATAAACATCACATGCAATCAATATAAGTGATATGATATGGCCATCATCATCTTGTGCTTGTGATCTCCATCTCCAAGCACCGCCATGATCACCATCGTCACCGCGCGACACCTTGATCTCCATCGTAGCATCGTTGTCGTCTCGCCAATCTTATGCTTCTACGACTATTGCTACCGCTTAGTGATAATGTAAAGCATTACAGGGCGATTGCATTGCATACAATAAAGCGACAACCATATGGCTCCTGCCAGTTGCCGATAACTCGGTTACAAAACATGATCATCTCATACAATAAAATTTAGCATCATGCCTTGACCATATCACATCACAACATGCCCTGCAAAAACAAGTTAGACGTCCTCTACTTTGTTGTTGCGAGTTTTACGTGGCTGCTACGGGCTGAGCAAGAACCATTCTTACCTACGCATCAAAACCACAACGATAGTTTGTCAAGTTGGTGCTATTTTAACCTTCACAAGGACCGGGCATAGTCACACTCGATTGAACTAAAGTTGGAGAAACTGACACCCGCCAGCCACCTGTGTGCAAAGTACGTCGGTAGAACCAGTCTCGCGTAAGCGTACGCGTAATGTCGGTCCGGGCGCTTCATCCAACAAGCCACCAACCAAAGTATGACATGCTGGTAAGCAGTATGACTTATATCGCCCACAACTCACTTGTTTCTACTCGTGCATATGACATCTACACATAAAACCAGGCTTAGATGCCACTGTTGGGGAACGTAGTAATTTCAAAAAAATTCCTACGCACACGCAAGATCATGGTGATGCATAGCAACGAGAGGGGAGAGTGTTGTCCACGTACCCTCGTAGACAGAAAGCGGAAGCGTTAGCACAACGCGGTTGATGTAGTCGTACGTCTTCACGATCCGACCGATCAAGTACCGAACGCACGACACCTCCGAGTTCAGCACACGTTTAGCCCGATGACGTCCCTCGAACTCCGTTCCAGCCGAGTGCTGAGGGAGAGTTTCGTCAGCACAACGACGTAGTGACGATGATGATGTTCTACCGACGTAGGGCTTCGCCTAAGCACCTCTACAGTATTATCGAGGTGGACTATGGTGGTGGGGGGCACCGCACACGGCTAAAAGATCAAATCAATTGTTGTGTCTTTAGGGTGCCCCCCTGCCCCTGTATATAAAGGAGCAAGGGGGGAGGTGCGGCCGGCCAGGAGGAGGCGCGCCAGGAGGAGTCCTACTCCCATCGGGAGTAGGACTCCCTCCCTTCCTTGTTTGATTAGGAGAAGGGGGGAAAGAGGAGGGAGAGAGGAAGGAAAGGGGGGCGCCGCCCCCTCTCCTTGTCCTATTCGGACTAGAGGGGGAGGGGCACGCGGCACTGCCCTAGCCGCCTCTCCTCTTGTCCACTAAGGCCCACTATGGCCCATTAAGCCCCCGGGGGGTTCCGGTAACCCCTCGGTACTCTGGTAAAATCCCGATTTCACCCGGAACATTTCCGATATCCAAATATAGGCTTCCAATATATCAATCTTCATGTCTCGACCATTTCGAGACTCCTCGTCATGTCCGTGATCACATCCGGGACTCCGAACAACCTTCGGTACATCAAACTCATAAACTCATAATATAACCGTTACCGAAACTTTAAGCGTGCGGACCCTACGGGGTCGAGAACTATGTAGACATGACCGAGACACGTCTCCGGTCAATAACCAATAGCGGAACCTGGATGCTCATATTGGCTCCCACATATTCTACGAAGATCTTTATCGGTCAGACCACATAACAACATACGTTGTTCCCTTTGTCATCGGTATGTTTCTTGCCCGAGATTCGATCGTCGGTATCTCAATACCTAGTTTAATCTCGTTACCGGCAAGTCTCTTTACTCGTTCCGTAATACATCATCCCGCAACTAACTCATTAGTTGCAATGCTTGCAAGGCTGAAGTGATGTGCATTACCGAGTGGGCCCAGAGATACCTCTCCGACAATCGGAGTGACAAATCCTAATCTCGAAATACGCCAACCCAACAAGTACCTTCGGAGACACCTGTAGAGCACCTTTATAATCACCCGATTACGCCAGTGACGCTTTGGTAGCACACAAAGTGTTCCTCTGGTAAATGGGAGTTGCATAATCTCATAGTCATAGGAACATGTATAAGTCATGAAGAAAGCAATAGCAACATAATAAACGATCAAGTGCTAAGCTAACGGAATGGGTCAAGTCAATCACATCATTCTCCTAATGATGTGATCCCGTTAATCAAATGACAACTCTTTTTCCATGGCTAGGAAACATAACCATCTTTGATGAACGAGCTAGTCAAGTAGAGGCATACTAGTGACACTCTGTTTGTCTATGTATTCACACATGTATCATGTTTCCGGTTAATACAATTCTAGCATGAATAATAAACATTTATCATGAAATAAGGAAATAAATAATAACTATATTATTGCCCCTATGGCATATTTCCTTCAGTTAACCTACTGATAAATGGGTTACAGATATATTCAGTGAAATATCCGATTCGACGATTAATCCCTTATCAACCCCAGGCTATATGGTACCAGCTACCGATATCCTGAACAGTGGGTACATATAAGCAATGCGATGAAACTAACCTCGATGGAAAACAACATTGTTCTCAATATTGTCCTGCATGAGTACATATAAAGGCATGTTAAGCACAACATGCTAAACATCTACCAAATATATCCATGGTAGACAACATAATCTACGAATGATAGCTTCAGTGTGCAGGCTTAAGCACGCTAGTTAAGCAAAAAAAGAAGTGGAAAGGTGTGTTAACTGCATCAGGCATAACATTTAAAAATAAGCAAATAGTCATTCAAACTGGTATTGTGCAGGTCTAAAGTACACTAGTTATTGTTAAAAAAACGAAAAGGCATGTTAACTCCAATATCCTTAACAACAACCAAATATCGTAATTCATAGTGGTATTGTTGAAACTGTTATTGATGAAATTGAACTGCACGGCAAATAGTTGCACATATAGAGCATCACATTGTGAAGAACTGAAATAAACAAGTCATAAGGCCATCTCTAGCTGATCCTTAAAAAGTTAAAGGACTAAAACCCTTAGTGGATATATATATATATATATATATATATATATATATATATATATATATATATATATATATATATATATATATATATATATATATATATATATATATATATATATATATACTCCACAAATTTTGGCCTTTTCTAGTCGATACCCTAAACTTTAGGTTGTAAACTTCAATTTGATCAAGTTCAAAGCTGGTTCAACCAAAAGTAGCATGCATTCAAACATAAACATAGATAGTTTTTCATAACCGAACATAAAACATAAATTTAAACTAAGCTAAACTACTTTCGGTCGAAGTAGAGGTCGTCAGGTACATCGATCTCCTCGTCCTCGGGGCCCACCTCGACGCCCTCCGCGCCGCCATCGCCGCCGCCTTTGACCTCGTCATCGGAGGAGAGCGCGATAACCTCGACGCCCTCCGTGCCACCGTCCTCACCGCCTTCGACCTTGTCATCGGAGGAGAGCATGATAACATCGCCGGGCAAAGGTCGCCCGCTCCGCCTTGACGAGCTCTGGGTGCTGCGAGCTCTTGCATGTAGGCCTCGTCGGCGGCCTCGGCCTCGAGACGCTCCCACGCCTCGTGGTCCTCCCGCGCCATAGTCGAGCTCACCACCCTGGCTCCGGCGGAACGAGGCCGACCAGACGTGTGCCGAAGGGGAAATTGAGCCTAGCCGCCGCGCCGTGGTAGCGGACATGCCAGCGGTCGTACTCCATGGCCGCGAGCTCGGCTGTGTGGAAGCTACTGAGCCACCGGCGGGTGTGGGTCTCCCGATCTATAATCTCGGCGACCCACGTCCCCCACCGCCGCTGCCGGACCCCGAGGTAGGACCTCGTCAGCTGCCGTGTCCGAGGGAGGACTGGGAAGTCCTCGAACAGTCGTAGGGGCGCGGCGGCGGGCGGATCGGGGGATCAGCGATGGCGGATCGAGCCCGCGGAGGACGACGGGGACACCTTGGTGTCCACTTTGCTGACGTCGGGGGAAAAGGCCGCGATAAACCTCTTTTTGGCCATTGGCTCCTCAAGCACCCCAGCACACAGACATAGGTTGAGGATGGAGGCGCCGGCAATGGCGGCGACCTTCCAATGGTTTCGAGTGTTGTGTGTGTCTGTGTGAGCGGAGGTTTTGGGGAGTGTTTGTTGTGTGTGAAGGTGGCGGGGGGGGGGGCAAGGTGGTGTTTGAGGAAATACTGCGGCAACTAAAAATTTTACTAGGCAGGAGTAACAAGTCGGGGCTACCAAAAATTTGGATGAAGGGCGAGCAGATATTTTTGAGATTGCGAGGGATGCAGAGGCGGGAATAAAATGCCGGGGCTACTGAAAATTTGAATCAAGGGACTGAAGCAGAGAGGGAGTAACAGACATCGCACACGGTCCGCACATACTAATCATGTGCTATCAAACATTAAAACCTTCTAGGCGGTAGATATTTTCGAGATTACGAGGCAGTAATATTTTTGAGATTGCGAGGGATGCAGAGGCGGGAGTATTTGGGGAGAGAGCTAGTGTGCTTGACACGCCGGCTGTGGACTGTAGCCGACGCACCTTCTCGCGTAAGCCATATGCGTACTATACACTGACGGTGCTCCAGGATATTTTGTACTACATCTCACACGGTTGGTGATAAAATAAGCTGTGTGGGTTCTACTTGATTTTTCATCTTGATTTGAATTACATAATGGGGTCACAACGGCAATGGACGGTGTTTGAATTGCTAGGCCTTTTATATGCAGTGAACATGCAACTATATGTGTGTCTTAAAAGAATTGGAATTATTCAGGGTTCATTTGGACATTTTATACATTAAACTGGTTTTCTAACCATTTCAGGTGCACAATTAAAAATTAAACTACACGCACATGCTCCAGTGCATACAAATTGGTTGAAAAATCAAATCTGTGTCCTTGGGTGCATGCTTAGGTCCCATGCAAGAGGTGGGAATGAATTTCAAACACCAGGGCACTGTTGATTGCCGGCAAAACATTGAGATACCTGGTTCTTAAATTCTAGTAAATCCAAAACTCGTCTGAAATTCATGAAACTTGGCATGGTATCATGGAGCGGCATCAACATGCCGTGGTAAAAAATTTGTCCCATTTGGGGACAGGTTTGGGTATAAGCTTCTCACAAATTTACCAGAGCTTCTCACAACAAACGTGATGGTTTTGGTACGGAACGTGCCACCTTTGGGGACGAAACGATATGCGTTGCCTCTTATTGCTTTCAAAATTTTTCTAGTGCCAACATAGAACAACAGGAGTGTTGTATTAAGTTTTGGAATTTTTTGGGGTTCGTTTGGACATTATTATACATTAACTGGGTTTTCTAGGCATTTTATGTGCATAATTCAAATTTGAAATACATGCACATGCTTCAGTGCATACAAATTGGTTGAAAAATCAATTCTGTGTCCTTGGGTGCATGCTTAGGTCCCATGCAAGAAAAGGGAATGAATTTCAAACACAAGGGCACTGTTGATTGCCGGCAAAACGTTGACATACCTGGATTTTTAAATTCTAGTAAATCCAAAACTCGTCTAAAATTCATGAAATTTGGCATGCTATCATGGAGCGGCATCAACATGTCGTGGTAAAAAATTTGTCCCATTTGGGGCAGGTTTGGTATAAGCTTCTCACAAACCAAAGCTTCTCACAACAAGCGTGATGGTTTCGGTAGGGAATGTGCCACCTTTGGGGACGAAACGATATCCGTCGCCTCTTATTGCTTTCAAAAAAATTCTAGTGTCAACATAGAACAACAGGAGTGTTGTGTTTAATTTTGGAATTTTTGGGGTTCGTTTGGCCTTTTTTATACGTTAATTGGGTTTCTGGGCATTTAATGTGCATAATTCAAATTTGAACTACAAGCACATGCTCCAGTGCACCAAAGTTTGTTGAAAAATCACATGTGTGTCCTCTGGTGAATTTGTAGGTCCCATGCAAGAGAAGGGAATGAAATTCAAACACCAGGGCACTATTGATTGCCGGAAAACGCCGAGATGCCTGGTTTTTAAATTCTATTAAATCCAAAACTCGTCTGAAATTCATGAAACTTGGCATGCTAGCATGGAGTGTCATCAACATGCCGTGGTAATTTTTTCCCATTTGGGGCAGGTTTGGGTATAAGCTTCTCACAAACCAGAGCTTCTCACAACCAGCGTGATGGTTTCGGTAGGGAACGTGCCACCTTTGGGGACGGAACGATATCCGTTGCCTCTTATTGCTTTCAAAAGTTTTCTAGTGTCAACATAGAAGAACATAAGTGTTGTGTTTAATTTTGGAATTTTTGGGGTTCGTTTGGCCTTTTTTATACATTAATTGGGTTTCTGGGCATTTAATGTGCATAATTCAAATTTGAACTACAAGCACATGCTCCAGTGCACCAAAGTTGGTTGAAAAATCACATGTGTGTCCTTGGGTAAATTTCTAGGTCCCATGCAAGAGAAGGGAATGAAATTCAAACACCAGGGCACTGTTGATTGCCGGCAAAACGTTGAGATACCTGGTTTTTAAATTCTAGTAAATCCAAAACTCGTCTGAAATTCATGGAACTTGGCATGCTATCATGGAGCGGCATTAACATGTCGTGGTAAAAATTTTGTCCCATTTGGGGCAGGTTTGGGTATAAGCTTCTCACAAAACAGAGCTTCTCACAACAAGCGTGATGGTTTCGGTAGGGAACGTGCCACCTTTGGGGATGGAACGATATCCGTTGCCTCTTATTGCTTTCAAAAAAATTCTAGTGTCAACATAGAACAACGGGAGTGTATTGTTTAATTTTGAAAAAAATTCGGGGTTCGTTTGGCCTTTTTATACATTAATTGAGTTTCTGGGCATTTAATGTGCATAATTAAAAATTGAACTACAAGCACATGCTCCAGTGCACCAAAGTTGGTTGAAAAAAACACATGCGTGTCCTTGGGTGAATTTCTAGGTCCCATGCAAGAGATGGGAATGAAATTCAAACACCAGGGCACTATTGATTGCCGAAAACGCCGAGATGCCTGGTTTTTAAATTCTATTAAATCCAAAACTCGTCTGAAATTCATGAAACTTGGCATGCTAGCATGGAGTGTCATCAACATGCCGTGGCAATTTTTTCCCATTTGGGGCAGGTTTGGGTATAAGCTTCTCACAAACCAGAGCTTCTCACAACCAGCGTGATGGTTTTGGTAGGGAACGTGCCGGAATGATATCCGTTGCCTCTTACTGCTTTCAAAAATTTCTAGTGTCAACATAGAACAATAGGAGTGTTGTTTTTAATTTTGGAATTTTTCGGGGTTCGTTTGGCCTTTTTTATACATTAATTGAGTTTTTGGGCATTTATTATGCATAATTCAAATTTGAACTACAAGCACATGCTCCAGTGCACAAAAGTTGGTTGAAAAATCACATGTGTGTCCTTGGGTGAATTTCTAGGTCCCATGCAAGAGATGGGAATGAAATTTAAACATCTGGGCGTTGTGGCTCGGTCGGAAAGATTGAGAAACTTGGTTTTTTAATTCCTGTAAATCCAAAACACGCCTTAAAATCATGAAACTTGGCATGGTGTCATGACATGGCACCAACATGCTGTGGTAATTTTTCTATCCGATTTGCGAAGGCGCACGAATTAACAATCAACAAAGTCATTTTGGAACAAGTGCTGTCACGTTACAAATCAGAAGCACATGTATTATTGAAATCGTGGGCGTTCTACTTACCAATTACGTGCCGCCACACGTCCCCTTTTTTATTGCTAGGAGGTGTCGTGTGGGGTAGCTATTTGAGTACGGGAGGCGTGCGATCAAACCCCTGCGTGTGCTCATCGGGAGGAGAGCCCTTTGACCGCTACCCGCCGCGCACCTCCCTCCCAACGTCTCCATTAATGGTGCTCGAGCCCCTGTTCTAGGGTATATGTCTCACTGGACTGAGATTTAAGAGAGAAAAATGAAAATCTGAAAAGAAAGTTTTGCACGGATCTTGATGTAAGATCCGACGGACCTATATAGCATCGACTGCGACTTATAGCAAGCATGATGAATATAAGGACGATGATAGTGGATAATAATTGTCTTACATATTTAGGAACATAATTAAAAAATCCACATGCGGCAATTGTTGGGGAACGCAGTAATTTCAAAAAAAATCCAATGCACACGCAAGATCCATCTAGGTGATGCATAGCAACGAGAGGGGAGAGTGTTGTCGACGTACCCTCGTAGACCGAAAGCGGAAGCGTTATGACAACGCGGTTGATGTAGTCATACGTCTTCACGATCCGACCGATCCTAGTACCGAAAGTACGACAGCTCCTCTATCTGCACACGTTCAGCTCGGTGACGTCCCACGAACTCTAGATCCAGCTGAGTGTCGAGGGAGAGCTTCGTCAGCATGATGGCATGATGACAGTGATGATGAAGTTACCGACGCAGGGCTTCACCTAAGCACTACAACGATATGACCGAGGTGGAAATCTATGGAGGGGGGCACCGCACACGGCTAAACAATCAATTTGTGTGTCTATGGGGTTCCCCCTCCCCCGTATATAAAGGAGTGGAGGAGGGGAGGGGCTGGCCCTCTCTATGGCGCGCCCTAGGGGACTCCTACTCCCACCGGGAGTAGGATTCCCCCCTTCCCTAGTTGGAGTAGGAGAGGATGGAAGGAGGAAGGAAAGGGGGGCCGCCCACCCACCCAATTCGGATTGGGCTTGGGGGGGGGGCGCCCCCTCCTTTGCCGCCTCCTCCTCTCTCCCACTAAGTCCCAATAAGGCCCATATACTCCCAGGGGGGTTCCGGTAACCTCCCGGTACTCCGGTAAATGCCCGAACTCACCCGGAACCATACCGATGTCCAAACATAGCCATCCAATATATCGATCTTTATGTCTCGACCATTTCGAGAATCCTCGTCATGTCCGTGATCACATCCGGGACTCCGAACAACCTTCGGTAGATCAAAACACATAAACTCTAATACTGATCGTCACCGAACGTTAAGCGTGCGGACCCTACGGGTTTGAGAACTATGTACACATGACAGAGACTCATCTCCGGTCAATAAGCAATAGAGGAACCTCGATGTTCTCATATTTGTTCCTACATATTCTACGAAGATCTTTATCGGTCAAACCGCATAACAACATACGTTGTTCCCTTTGTCATCGTATGTTACTTGCCCGAGATTCGATCGCCGGTATCTCAATACCTAGTTCAATCTCATTACCGGCAAGTCTCTTTACTTGTTCCGTAATGTATCATCCCGCAACTAACTCATTAGTCACATTGCTTGCAAGGCTTATAGTGATGTGCATTACCGAGAGGGCCCAGAGATACCTCTCCGATACTCAGAATGACAAATCCTAATCTCGATCTATGCCAACTCAACAAACACCATCGGAGACACCTGTAGAGCATCTTTATAATCACCCAGTTACGTTGTGATGTTTGATAGCACACTAAGTGTTCCTTCGTTATTTAGGAGTTGCATAATCTCATAGTCATCGATCTATGCCAACTCAACAAACACCATCGGGGAAACCTGTAGAGCATCTTTATAATCACCCAGTTACGTTGTGATGTTTGATAGCACACTAAGTGTTCCTTCGTTATTTGGGAGTTGCATAATCTCATAGTCATAGGAACATGTATAAGTCATGAAGAAAGCAATAGCAATAAACTAAACAATCAAGTGCTAAGCTAACGGAATGGGTCAAGCCCATCACATCATTCTCTAATGATGTGATCCCGTTAATCAAATGATAACTCATGTCTATGGCTAGGAAACTTAACCATCTTTGATTCAACGAGCTAGTCAAGTAGAGGCATACTAGTGACACTCTGTTTGTCTATGCATTCACACATGTACGAAGTTTCTGGTTAATACAATTCGAGCATGAATAATAAACATTTATCATGATATAAGGACATATAAATAACAACTTTATTGTTGCCTCTAGGGCATATTTCTTTCAGTCTCCCTGTAACATCCACAATTTTCAATTTGGAATGTTATACATTAGATCATCATGCATATCATATTTTCTTGCATTTTGTTGATCCTAGAAATTTCACGCAACTCAGGGACCCTCGGAGAGAGTTGTAGATTTCGAAATTTTCGTATTTGAGTTCTCTCAAAACTATGAGAAGAGGATCATTGGATTTATTTATTTTATCTTCAAATATTTTTCCAATATCAAAAATAAGAGAGGGAATAATATGACTTTCCCAAAATTTAGGAAAAAATGAAGATTTAATAAATAAATCAAATTTTGGATTTTTCTCGGAGTTTATTTGCCTTAGGGAAAAATGCGTGTTTTCAAAAATTGCATTTTAGGCCCCGTGTTAAAGTTCATTTTGTTCGACTCATTTTTAGGAGTCGGGGAAAGTTTACTTTATTAATTTTGGAGTTCGTTTAGATTTGTTTTCTCTGTATTTTTTCTGCGTCATAAACCGATTAAAAAAACCTCAGCGCCTTGGGCCAAAGGCCCAAGCCGCTAAGCCACCGGCGGCCAGAGGCCAAGGCCAACGCCACAAGGCCAGTGCCGGAGGGAGCCGCCGCTTCCTTTCCAAATCCTAGTAGGACTTTTATCCTACTTCCGTTTATTCCGTGTTTTGTTTCTAGATCTTTTCCTCTTTGTTTCCTAATCCTAGTCTATTTCTTGTCCCCTACCCCAAGAAAAAATTCTCCCTCCCAATATAAATACCCAAGCACCCCCTCTAACACATCAAACCAACACCTCTCCTCTCCTCTCCTCCAGAGCAGCAGCAGCGCCCGCCCTACACCGCCGCCCCACACAGCGCCGCCCCCCCCGCCGCCCCAACGCCGCCACCACCGCCGCCGCCACGGAGCCCTCGCTTCTTCGAGGTACTAGCCCAGCCAAGTCCACCTTTTCTTTTCCTCGGTTCGGTTTTTCAGAATCGTTCGGTTTCCGCTCGGTTTCGCTCCAGTTTTCTAGATCGGGTTTTCGTTTGGTTTTTTTCCAAACCCTAGATCGGTTTTTCTCGCCGGTTTTTCTTTCCGGTTTTGTTTAGCAAGCATTCGCGGACCGTTCGTCCTAACGAACGTGATCACCGGTTTGCTTCGTTAATGAACGTCCGCTCGCTCAACCGTTCGTCGTTTTCTTTCTCATCGGATTTATTCCGCTATTTTTCCGATAGCGATTTCAGATCCGATTTTCTTTCTAGTCTATCTTCTCGCTCGTTTATCGGAATCAGGTGATTCAAGCGCCTGGAGTTTCGTCTCGAAACCGCCGTTCCGACTAATCAACTTAAACAAAAGTTTTGCTACTGTAAAAATTTGACCTAGTTTCAACTTGCTAGAACCGAGCTGTTTTCTTCCGCCGGATGTTTTCCGTTGTTTTGTTTGATTCGTTTTGTTTTGCAACCAGGGTTCTTAAGTTGAATTTTCTGGTCAGATCTTTTATTCGAGATTTACCCGTGCATTAGATGAGTACTTATTGTATGCTTGTTGTTTGTCTGCGATAGATCACCCGGTCGCCGCTTGTTACTTGAATCTCTAGGTTTCATGGATCATCGAAAGGCAAGTAACACTTGATCATACCTTTACTACCACCCAGTTTTTATGCATTAGATCAATCCTCAAACACTTACATGATTAGGATCTAATTAAATTGTGGGATGGGAAGTAGATTGAGGTAGTACCTATTACCTGTTTTACTTATGAAACCTTTGGGAGTTACTTCTCGTTTGCTTATTATGCCATGCTATGCTAGTAGACGTGGATTGGGTGAGTGATATCCATGACAGATGTGAGATTGTTAAATTAATGGTTTATCTAAGGTGGCAACTTAAATACACATCTGGGTGGATTGAGGCACCTGTTTTCTAGCAGGACTTGCTCAGTATTTCTTGGACCGCCACCCGTGCTCAAAGGGATCATAAGATAATTCATACTAGTAACTTACGTGTGCAGCCACAAGCCATTATGGGCTCTGGCATAGTTGACTAAGTCGTGCGAACTCTTATAGTGGTGGACTAGCAGATGTAGGGGATGTAGGTGTACCGTCCACCCATCGTAAGGTGCTAGCGCTTCGAAAGAATATGTCTCGGTCATCCGCTTCTTAAACACCATGTAGTCACGAGAAACCAAGCGGAGGCGATCGAGTCTTGTGGGGAAAAGTCGCAAACCTCTGCAGAGTGTATAAACTAATCATGATTAGCCGTGTCCCCGGTTATGGACATCTTGAGTATCTAGTACTTGAATATCATGTGAATCTCAACATGTTACTCTAATTAATTTTGTTGGGTCTTTTAATGAGTACTTTTAATTGGGATTGAGGATGATGTCAACCATTCTCAATGTTTAACAACCACCATGATAGTTAAACAAATTTATTCCTTTGCAGAGGGAAAAACTGGCTTTATGCAAAACAGTAATCAGAGAGCTTTTCCACCAGCCACATATGCATGTAGTACAGGCTTATCATTCATTACTCTCTATGTGTTACATTGCCAAGATATTCCATGTGCTGACCCGCTTCGGCTGCAACTTTCATGTTGCGACTTTTCGAACGACAGTAAGGTGCTCTAGGTCGTGGTTCTATACTCGTGATGCACTGGAGTTGATGGACTCACTTATCTTCCAAGTCTTCCGCTGTTATTGTTATTAGATGGCCTTAAGCCATGATTATTGTAATAAGTCCCTTCGGACAAACGATGTAATAAGTGTGTGATTGCTACTCTGTTATAAATCCTTCAAGCACTGTGTGGTGTCGGACATCGATCCAGGATGACACCGAGCACGAGACTTGATCCATTCGGGTCGGGTCGCTACAGAGATGGTATCAGAGCACACGCTGACTGTAGGACACGACCACTAAGTTAAAGCCATAGATCACTACTCTCTTCTCATTTTCTAACTCCTCATCTTTTCTACTCTTTTAGGATGAAGTGCGCGAAGATCAAGTACGCCCAACCAGATGAAGGCACACCTTTTGGATTTCACTTGAAGGACGTCACCAAGTACTGAACATTGGATTACCAAGCTTCACCGGACTTTCAACGCCACTTTGCTCAAGAGGAGCGCTGGAAGATTCAAGCTCATGTTCCGGAAGGACGTCGCGCCAATCACCAAGCCTATAGATAGTGTTTTCGATGCACCAACCTCGAGTCCAGGAAAGAGCATGGCAGCTCATATCACCATGGGACGCATTGGAGAAGTTTATCAAGAAGACCTCAAGGACACTATCTACCAGATTTGCGGACGCCGGAATGAGCAATGGGAGATAGTCAGCACCAAGAAGGACAGATCCATTGCAACTTTCATCCAGGAGTTAAACCAGCACATTCGACGCCAGGAGAACCAGATGTGCAATGATTTGATAGAGTTGAAGAATGCAAAGGGAAGGATCATCGAACTTGAAGGAGAACTAAAGTCTACACGTAAGGACTACATGGACGAGATCGTAGCTGTAGCAAGACACAATAACGATCTTAAGTATGAGATTGAAGAACTCAAGAAGAAATTGGCGCCAAGAAATGAAGACAAGTACGCCGGCTGTCCGAGCAACTACATCATCATCGATTTACACCGATTCGGATCCAAGTGAACCCGACTTTGAAGACGAAGTGGAGCGGACATCATGGAGTCTTCCACGGTTCAAATTAGTAGATGACCCCACATATTAGTAGTATTACCTCCATGTAAACATTATAGTACAAGCACCTTTGCGATAGTTAGATCGTTGTAAGCCCTTTGTTTGAATTGAATGAAGTGATTTTGTGTGCTTTTGCTCATATACATTTGGGTAGTGTTTTCTCCTTAGACCTCACTCTATTCTTAATTCCTCTTCTTTTCTAAACCCTTCAGATGCCTCCGAGACGCGACCCCGGGTTTGTTTTCCCGCCAGAGATCACCCAGTTGATCCAGCACCACCACCACCTGCGGATCACTTGACTCGTTTCCTTAGGCTGAATCCGCCGGTGTATTCTAGTAGCACCGAGCCGATTGTAGCAGATGATTGGCTCCGTAAGATAGGGAGGGAGTTGACCACGGCAGGATGTACAGATGGAGAGAAGGTGAAGTTTGCTGCACACCAACTTGAAGGACCCGCAGCAGCATGGTGGGAAAATTTTACAGCCACTTACCTCAGAGACACCTTTGTCACATGGGATCAGTTTGAGCAAGCTTTCCGACCGCCCATGTCTCAAGCAGGAGCTATGGCCATGAAGAAGCGTGAGTTTCGCAATTTACGCCAAGGAGGAAGGACTGTTGGCCAATATGTGGATGATTTTAGTAAGTTAGCACGTTATGCCCCAGATGACGTTGCTACAGATGCAACTAAGCAGGAGAAGTTTTTGGAAGGACTGAATGTTTCAACAACTACCAGGAGTTGGTAGACCGTGCCCTCATGATTGAAGGAAAACAGCAGCAAATTGAGAACCGCAAGAGGAAGTATGGGCAGGGAAGTATAACTCGAGCCCAATGAAGCCCGTTATACCCCTAAACAGGAGTTCAGTTTTAGCATACCCATGGAGGAGGTAGTTCGCACAACCATAATGGCCACAAAATGGTAACGGAATGGAGGAAGCAACGGCCGAACGGACCACACCATCAACCCCAACCAAGAAAGACCTGAGCCATGTCACCGTTACAAGTGTTCCAAGACCGGACATTATGCAAATGAATGTCCCAAGGCCAAGGAGGAAATGGAAGCGCTGGAAAGAAGCCAAACCCTTCCAACAGAGGACAGGTGAACCACATTGATGTGGAGGAGGTTGAAGATCAGCCCGATGCAGTAATCAGTAAGTTTTTGGTTAAGTCTTTTACTGCACTAGTTCTTTTCGATACCGGTGCAACGCATTCATACATATCAAGGGCATTTGTAGAAAAGTATAGCCTGCCTACTCAGATTCTTAAAACCCTTATGCTAGTAAGCTCACCAGGAGCGGAGTATATGGCCAGACAAGGATGTTTTCAAGTGCCATTAAGTATAGGAAGGCATGTGTTCCCGACGGATTTGATCATTTTGGAATCCCAAGGATTGGATGTGATTCTTGGTATGGATTGGCTATCGATGTATGGGGGAAACATCGATTGCGCAAGTAAGACGATTTTTCTCACGACACCAGAGGGAAGAAGGATTAGGTATGTATCGCGACATGGACCAAATAGGAATCAAGTAAATTCCTTATCAGGAGTGGTGCAGGAAGAGGTGCCAGTGGTGAAGGATTACCCTGATGTATTTCCTGAGGAATTGCCAGGAATGCCACCGGATAGAGACATTGAGTTTTTGATTGAGCTGTTGCCAGGAACAGGCCCGATATCAAAGCGACCATATAGGATGCCCGCACAGGATTTGGCGGAAATCAAGAAGCAGATTAAGGAGCTATTGGATAAAGGTTTTATACGCCCAAGTTCTTCGCCTTGGGGATCACCCGTACTTTTAGTAGAGAAGAAGGACGGATCGTTAAGGATCGTTGTTGACTATCGTGGGTTAAATGAAGTAACAATCAAGAACAAGTACCCACTACCTATGATAAATGATCTGTTTGATCGTTTGCAATGAGGTAAAGTGTTTTCCAAGATCGATTTGCGATCAGGGTACCATCAGTTGAAGATTCGGGAGCAGGACATACCTAAGACAACATTTACCACGAGATATGGACTGTATGAATATACCGTTATGTCATTTGGACTGACTAACGCGCCAGCCTATTTCATGAACCTGATGAACAAAGTGTTTATGGAGTTTTTGGATAAGTTTGTCGTGGTGTTCATAGATGATATTTTGGTTTTCTCAAAGAATGAAGAAGAACATAAGGAACATTTGCGATTGGTTTTGGAGAAGCTAAGAGAACATCAGTTATATGCCAAGTTCAGCAAATGTGAGTTTTGGCTAAAGGAAGTTGGATTTCTTGGACATGTTATATCCGGAGAAGGGATAGCAGTTGACCCCACAAAGGTTGAGACCGTAACCAAATGGGAAGCACCAACGACAGTTGGAGAGATCCGAGTTTCCTTGGACTCGCAGGATACTACCAAGATTCATTGAGAATTTCTCAAGGATTGCAAAACCTATGACGGAATTGCTGAAAAAGGATACCAAGTTCATATGGACTGAGGATTGTGAGGCAAGTTTTCAGGAGTTGAAGAAAAGATTGGTTACCTCACCAGTGTTAATTTTGCGAGATCGGACCAAGGATTATGAGGTCTATTACACGCTTCACGCCGAGGACTTGGAGCAGTGCTTATGCAGAAGGAAGAGTTGTTTCATATGCTTCACGACAACCTGAAACCTCATGAATTAAATTATGCCACACATGATATGGAGTTAGCAGCCGTAGTGCATGCCTTGAAGACATGGAGACATTTCCTCATTGGAAATCATTGTGAGGTGTACACGGATCACAAGAGTTTGAAATACATCTTCACGCAGAAGGAATTAAATCTCGACGGAGGAGATGGTTGGAGCTTATTAAGGATTATGATATGAGATTGCATTATCACCCGGAAGGCTAACGTTGTAGCAGCGCATTGAGCCGTAAGAGCCACGCCAATACACTAACGATGGGAGGAATACCCAAGGAGTTAGCCAAGACCTTCGAGAGCTATGTTTGGAAATAGTTCCGAGAGGCTACGTAGCAGCATTGGAGATTCAGTCTACCTTGATGGATAAAATCAGGGAAGCTCAGAAAAAGGACAAAGAGATTGCGGATATAAAGAAGAAAATGAGCGAAGGAAAAGCAAAGGGATTTCGTGAGAATGAACACGATACCCTATGGTTTGAGGACCGTGTTTATGTGCCAAATGACCCGGAGATCAGGAAGTTGATTTTGCAAGAAGCACATGATTCACCCTACTCGATTCACCCAGGAAATACCAAGATGTATTTGGATTTGAAGGAAACGTTCTGGTGGACCGGAATGAAGAAGGATATCGCGGAGTATGTAGCAGTTTGCGATGTATGTCAGAGAGTGAAGGCAGAACATTAGAAGCCAACAGGATTGTTGCAGCCATTGCCAATACCCGAATGGAAGTGGGATAAACTAGGCATGGATTTCAACACGGGTTTGCCAAAGACTCGTTCAGGCTATGATTCGATTTGGGTTATAGTCGACCGCTTGACGAAGGTAGCGATTTGATTCCAAATAAGACTACCTATAGCAGCGCTAAGTTGGCAAAGATATACATGACCAGAATTGTGTGTTTGCACGGAGTTCCGAGGAGTATCGTACGATAGAGGAACTCAATTTACCTCAAAGTTTTGGAATCGATTGCATGAAACGTTAGGAACCAGGCTAGAATTCAAGACAGCTTTTCACCCACGATGGATGGATGAGGTGAGAGAGTCAATCAGATTTTGGAGGATATCTTTGAGAGCTTGTGCACTAGACTATGGATCTAGTTGGGACGATAACTTGCAGTATGCTGAATTTTCTTATAACAACAGCTACCAAACCAGCTTGAAGATGGCACCTTCGAGGCTCAGACGGAAGGAGGTGTAGGACACCGCTATCATGGGACGAAGTTGGAGACCGTCGATTGTTTGGACCAGATTTGATTAAGGAGTCGAATGAAGGTTGTTGATTCGCGATAGGCTCAAGGTAGCCCAGTCCGCACGAGAAAAGCTATGCGGATTCAAAAGCATAGGCGACGGAATATGAAGTGGAGACAGAGTTTATCTTAGAGTATCCCCACTTGAGGAGTTAAGCGATTTGGAGTTGAAGGAAAATTAGCACCACGCTTCGTTGGACCGTATAGGATCTTGCAACGCATGGGAGAAGTTGCTTATAAGCTGGAATTACCGAAGGACTGTCGGGAGTTCATGACGTGTTCCATGTTTCTCACCAAGAAAAGTCACGCCGAGATGGCGGAAGTACCGCTAAGAGATACAAAGGCCACTTGAAGCAATTCAGTTGAAGGATGATTTAACATATGAGGAGAAACCAGTCAGGATTCTCGAATATGCCAGCAGATTTACTCGCAGCAAGGTTATCAAGTTTTGCAATGTCCAGTGGAGCCACCACACTGAGGATGAATCCACCTGGGAAAGAGAAGAAGAATTGCTCAAGGATCACCTTCACCTATTTTCTAGCCAACCCGAATCTCGAGGGAGAGATTCATCTTAAGGGGGTAGGTTTGTAACATCCCAAATTTTCAATTTGGAATGTTATACATTAGATCATCATGCATATCATATTTTCTTGCATTTTGTTGATCCTAGAAATTTCACGCAACTCAAGGACCCTCGAGAGAGTTGCAAATTCAAATTTTCGATTTGAGTTCTCTCAAAACTATGAGAAGAGGATCATTGATTTATTTATTTTATCTTCTAATATTTTTCCAATATCAAAAATAAGAGAGGAATAATATGACTTTCCCAAAATTTAGGAAAAAATGAAGATTTAATAAATAAATCAAATTTTGGATTTTTCTCGAGTTTATTTGCCTTAGGGAAAAATCGTGTTTTCAAAAATTGCATTTTAGGCCCCATGTTAAAGTTCATTTTGTTCGACTCATTTTAGGAGTCGGGAAAGTTTACTTTATTAATTTTGGAGTTCGTTTAGATTTTTTTTCTCTGTATTTTTTCTCTTGTGAAACCGATTTAAAAAAACCTCAGCGCCTTGGGCCAAAGGCCCAAGCCGTAAGCCACCGGCCGCCCAGAGGCCAAGGCCATCGCCACAAGCCAGCGCCGAGCGCCGGGAGCCGCCGCTTCCTTTTCAAATCCTAGTAGGACTTTTGTCCTACTTCCGTTTATTCCGTGTTTGTTTCTAGATCTTTTCCTCTTTGTTTCTTAATCCTAGTCTATTTCTTGTCCCTACCCCAAGCAAAAACCCTCCCTCCCCAATATAAATACCCAAGCACCCCCTCTAACACATCAAACCAACACCTCTCCTCTCCTCTCCTCCTCCGCAGAGCAGCGCCGCCGCCCTACACCGCCGCCGCCTCACCAGCCGCCCCCCCCACCGCCGCCTCCCCCCAACGCCGCCGCCACCAACGCCGCCCGCCCGAGCCCTCGCTTCTTGAGGTACTAGCCCAGCCGCGTCACCTTTTTTTCCTCGGTTCAGTTTTTCAGAATCGTTCGGTTTCGTTCGGTTTCGTTCGGTTTTCTAGATCGGGTTTCGTTTGGTTTTTTTCCAAACCCTAGATCGGTTTTTCGCGCGGTTTTTCTTTCCGGTTTTGTTTAGCAAGCATTCGCGGACCGTTCGTCCTAACGAACGTGATCACCGGTTTGCTTCGGTTAATGAACGTCCGTTCGTTCAACCGTTCGTCGTTTTCTTTCTCATCGGATTTATTCCGCTATTTTTCTGATAGCGATTTCAGATCCGATTTTCTTTCTAGTCTATCTTCTCGCTCGTTTATCGGAATCAGGTGATTCAAGCGCCTGGAGTTTCGTCTCGAAACCGCCGTTCCGACTAATCAACTTAAACAAAGTTTTGCTACTGTAAAAATTTGACCTAGTTTCAACTTGCTAGAACCGAGCTGTTTTCTTCCGCCGGATGTTTTCCGTTGTTTTGTTTGATTCGTTTTCTTTTGCAACCAGGGTTCTTAAGTTGAATTTTCTGGTCAGATCTTTTATTCGAGATTTACCCATGCATTAGATGAGTACTTATTGTATGCTTGTTGTTTGTCTGCGATAGATCACCCGGAGTGCGCCGCTTGTTACTTCGAATCTCTAGGTTTCGCGGATCATCAGCAAGGCAAGTAACACTTGATCATACCTTTACTACCACCCAGTTTTTATGCATTAGATCAATCCTCAAACACTTGCATGATTAGGATCTAATTAAATTGTGGGATGGGAAGTAGATTGAGGTAGTACCTATTACCTGTTTTACTTATGAAACCTTTGGGAGTTACTTCTACGTTTTCTTATTATGCCATGCTATGCTAGTAGACGTGGATTGGGTGAGTGATATCCATGACAGATGTGAGATTGTTAAATTAATGGTTTATCTAAGGTGGCAACTTAATGTCAGGACCCCGATCCTAGGTCACACCGATCTAGCATGTAACACATCATATCACTTTGCGGCCTCACGCACGGTATTCCCACGGGTGTCGCCTTACCATGGCCCGGGACCGTTTGCGTCTTTTGGCTCACGTATATGATAGTGTCGCTAGCATCCATATGACAAAGAACCCGGGCCGACATGGCTAGTCGTGAACCCAAAGCGGCACTAACCTATGGGGACAGTATACATGAAACACTTCGAGCATGTCGGTCATCAACGTATGAACTTGGGCTGTAGCACTGGCTAACAGGACTCCGGTATCCCGGCTGTAGCAGGCTAGGCAGGACTCCAAGTATCACCGCGTGACATTTCCCGAAGGAAAGACATAGGAACGAAATGAATCACATGCCGGCCAGTCAAGTGTCCAAGCAGTAGTCTTTGGGCTAGCAGGACTCCGTGAACCGGGCAGAAGCGGACTACTATCGCTCGGAGGCACGAGACTACATTTCCCCATATGAGAGGCTGCCAAGGATAAACAACTAGTTTGTCGGATCCCACACATACCAAGCATTTCAAACATACACACAATATGCTCAATATGTGTAAATACGACGTGGCATCACAACATAACTCTACGACTCAGAATATTATTCATTAGGCTCCGAAGAGCGAGATATTACAAACATGGGCCTCATGACCCAACACTCAGAGCATACAAGTCAAAGCACAAGCGGAAGCTAAACATGTCTGGGTACAGACAACTATAAATGAAAAAGGCTGAGAAGCCTGACTATCTACCAAATCCTGCCGAGGCACAAGATCGTAGCTGAGGTAACAAGCTAAACGTCGAAGTCCAAGCGGAACTACTAGCGAGACTGACGTCTCTCTGCAAAAACATAGAATAGGCAAACGTGAGTACAATTGTACTCAGCAAGACTTACATCAGAACTAACTACATATGCATCATTATCAAAAGGGGTGGTGGAGTTTGACTGCAGCAAGCCAGCTTTGACTCGGTGGCTATCCCGAACTACATTTGCAAGTAACTCTTTTGAGGTGGCGCTACGAGTCCACATATTCACCATATCAATACACCACTATGGGCCCGCTCCGCCTCCCTACGAGAACGCCATCCATAGCACTCACGCTTATCTTGCGCATTTTAGAGTATCCACTTTCACTTGTCTATGAACTGATATAGGCAACCCGAAGTCCTTATCCGTGGACACGGCTATTCAATAGACCATATTAAACCCTGCAGGGTGTACTTCTTCACACACGCTCACCACTTACCGCCGTTTACGACATGTACTCGGCAACCTTCAAGCGGAAGCCCAACGTGGGTGTCGGCCACGGCCTACCTAAACACTCAAGTCCCTAGTCCAGTTTATCGCCTATTCGGGTTCCATCCGCAGGAGTCCGCCGAGGTTTCCCATACAGCCCCGAACGATGTGTGCAGGGTTCCCGAGATACCAAACGGGCACTTTCAGTACACAGGGCACGGTGCCTACCGCAACACAACCCACCCCTAAGGTCAGCGTATGCGTGCGGCCCCAACATGCTACAAACACGAAACTACTTGCAACTCCCTGACCGAGGACAAGGGTGGTTAAGAAGCCGAGAGGGTCCATTGGTTTCGGGCCCAATGCGTGGTAGTAATCTGTATCATGGATCACAAACACGAACTCAGTTCTGAGGACGGCTGCAATGAGACAACCCACCATGTACTCCTACATGGCCTCTCACCGCTACCTTTACCAAATCGTATTCACACACTTAGCTCACACACAATAGGACATGTTCATAACAATTCCAATTCATTCCCGATGAATCAGACCCGACTCAACTCTAAGCAGTAGCAGGCATGACAAACAAGCATAAATGAGTAGGCACATCATGGCTCAAACAATTCCTACTCATGCTAGTGGGTTTCATCTAATTCTTGTGGAATGACAGTCATGCAAAGGATCAAGGGTTCAGCTACCGCAGCAAGTAACACATGAGTCGTTGTTGTCCTAATGCAATAAAATAGAGCAGGAGCGAGAGAGTGGGATTATATCGGAATGAACAAGGGGTTTTGCTTGCACGCACTTCAAGATAATAGTTCTTCATCGGTGTCATCGAATAATCATCGTCGGTACATCGTCTACCGGGAGGGGGCAATTACCGGCAAACAAGAGAGAGCACAATCAATGCAATGCACATATATGATGCATGATCATGTTAAGGTACTGAATTTACCTAATGCAATAATAATCCAAGTTAGTTGGAGTGGAATTCAAACAAGGTTGAATTCCAACTCAAATTGCTATTTCATAAGTTACCCTAATCATGATTCATCCTATTCAGTGAGGTTAACTTGTTTAAACATGCATGATCATGGCATAAACAGATTCTTCATATTTTTCTGATCATTTTTCATATATAAATTATTTCCATCCGAGTTACGGTTGAATTTATATGATTTTTAGAAGTTTAGAGTATTTTCTGAAATTTACTGAATTAAATTAAATCTAGAAAATATATATTATGTCGACCGACGTCGATGTGACGTCAGCGGTCAACTGGCGCCCAGGTCAAACTGACGCTGGGACCCACCGGTCAGCGTCTACTAATTAACCTAACCTAATTAACACTAACTCGACTTAGTTAGCAGGCGGGGGCCCGCATGTCGATGAGGAGAGGGGAGGTCAAACCAGGCAGGGTCAACCCACGCCGGTCATCGGTCGTGGCGCGGCGTTTAGCCGCCGCGAACCGCTGCGCGGCGCAAGTGCAAATGGCCATTCCGCCACCAAATGGGCAGGGAGAGTACCTACGGACAGGCCGGGAAGGCGCCGAGGTTCTTGGTGGGGAGGTTAGAGCTCGGGGCGGCCGGGATCGACGCCGGCGACGACAGTCTGTCTGGCGGCCGGAGCTCGGGCACGCTGGGTCGAGGCCACAGCGGCCGGGGGGCTTGTGCGAGGCACCTCGGGACCTCTGCGGCTGGGAGAGGTTTGAGCACGACAGCCGGGCCACTAGGTGGCCGGAGGCACGTCGGCGGCGGACATAGGCAGCGGCGGGTTTCGGTCATGGTGGAAGTGGTAGCTAGGGGGGGAGAATGAGCCGGAGAAGAGGGGGGATCGACTCGGGAGCTCACCGTGGTTGCGAGGAGGCCGTCGGTGAGCTCGGGTGGGCACCGGAGCCGGTGAATTTGGCGGCGGCGACCAAGGGTCCGAGAGGGGAAAATGGTGGGGGCGGCGCCTCGGGGTGCTCCGGCGTCGGGGGCTTGGTGAGGAGGGAGGAGAGGGGCTAGGCGGAGGCCATGGACACTTCGGCGAGGCGAGGGAGGGCCGGTGGCCACGGGTTCGGCGAACGACGGCGACGAGCTTCGCTCGGTCCGGGCGAGAGGGAGGGAGCAGAGGAGAGGGGGGCGTTTGAGGGAGAGAGTGAGAGGCCCAGGGGGTCGGGGAGGCGCGTGGCAGCGCAAGGGGGGCCGGGAGGCCAGGCAGCGGGGTGGAGGTGGCGCGGCCTGGCGGTGCGCCAGCGCCGACACGCCTCGCCACCTTGGCGAAGGTTAGAGATTTACCGCTCCAGCCGGTGGGCTGGGCCGCCCAATGGGAGGGGCTGGGCCGTGGGCTGCAGGTGGGGAGGTAAGCCAGTAAGGCTTTTACCTATTTTGTTTCCTTTTCTATTTTTCGACATTTGTTTTGATTTATTTAAAGTACCAAACTAATTTATTTAATTATGCCAATTTTTGCAGGAGCTAATTATATTATTCCGAGCTTCCCAACAAAAGGGCACAATTTTGGACAATATTATATATATATAATAATATATATCCAAGGCAAATATTTATATTAATTCCAAATGCCCAAAATAAATACTTATGAGATCCTAAAATATTGGTTAGATTGTTAACTCTGTCCAATATTTTCAGAGGGCCACATGAGCATTTTCTTGGACCTTTTGGAGCGATTTTATTTAGGTCATTTCCAAAAGTGATTACGAGGGTTTCACAAATCCCCATTTCAATTTTCATGGAAATTAACATGATGACATGAATGCCCTAATGCAACTAATGTCAAGCAATTCTAGGGCTGTGACAACTCACCCCCACTAAACAAGAATCTCGCCCCGAGATTCAAGACGTGAGGTAGGAGGAAAAGGGAGGTCACAAAACTATTACAATCTTCATGATCCATTTGCCTTCCTCGAAGATGTTGGTTCACTCCATCTTCTCGATCTTGACGTCTTCGAGATCTTCACCCGGCTCGACAACAGAAAGAAGGGGAAACCCTACATGATTCGATCTTAATGAAGATCAGGTAAACATGATCAACTCACGGACTGAGACGGTGACACATCTCGAGTTGAGACATAAAATGCATCGAGAGGGATGGAAGAACAACAACGAGGTTTGATTAGTGGCAACAATTCCACGCTCTAGAAAGATGGTGGATGGTGTCAAGGTGGCGAGAAGATATTTATCATGATTCCGTAACGGGACACCTCGAGAAAGGTGGCGCAAGGAACTATTCCCTTAAGTGGCAAAAAGAATTACTTCTGATCCATAGATCATTGGAACTCTTTATGCCAGCCAAGGCAATCACAAGCGATCATTTGGTGGAGTGCAAAGGAATGGTACACCCGGACTAGAATGGATGAGGTGGACTACCTTGTTGAAGACAACGCAATGGATGATTTGCTTATCATCGAGGGGGGGGGGACCCATGGTAAATCCACTGTTGAAGATAAACATGGACCTGGACAAGAATTGTTAAGAAGACAGTCTGTAGCGAGATAGCACAAAGATGGTGCAAGCTGGGAACGAAATGCAACTGTTCGAATGTTCCAACCATCATATCCGCCTGAGATTCGGATCTGGTTGGTGTTAGGATATTTCAGACTTAGCATGTCTGAAAATGAAGGGTTGCAACACAATTTGACGCGATGGCGTTGCGAGACTCTCGGGATATGAACTACGATAGCAAGCTCCAAAACATGAGCTGGTTTTGCTACAAACATATGAACACGTTGTCCTAGACAAGCATGACCACATGGTAGTCTTATAATAAAACACTACCGAGTTCGGTTGGGAACCATCATCGAGGATATCGGAGTTTAACATAAGTCATATGATTAGCTCTTATGAAGAAACTTCTTCTCCTTGTGCAAATCAGTTAGTGGCTTGGTGTGCTAGGAATACATACGGAATGAAGATGATCAGTCTATCAAACCATAGAATACTTCGCACATGCATGACTGACTTGGAGTGATTCCAGAGGAACAAAACAAACCTTTCTCAAATTCATGGCGGCAACTTACACCAGATGCACATGAATTAGAGGAAGTCACTACTTTCATCCAAACATATGCTTCATGAACGAAACACGAAGAATTGCTTACACAAGTTTCCAACACTAGGTTGATGTTCAACATGATTCATGGGGGAGACAAAAATGCTACTGATGGGCTCAACAGCAACTCATCGGAATTTCCATATCACTGGACTTCCACCATCATGTGAACACGTGATAGTATTGGTCAGACCAAAAGAGGTAATGGTGTATGCTCGAAGGATCAACCACGAGTAAGACAACATTACGAATATCGTTGGTTCTGGTTTGACTTGACAATGGCCCATACTCAAATCAAAGAATTGGTAGGACGATAGGTCCAACAACTGATCACAAGGACCAATCGATGAAGGTATCATCCTTCCTCAACACACACTACACAAGAATATCCCTTTGGATCGAACTAGGTTAGGCAAGCTTTTATCTTCCAACTCTCCAAGTTATTGTCTAGCTTAACCAACTAGCTCAGGGATATCCAACACAGATTCTTGGAGAAGGGGTGGTTTAGAAGAAAACCAATATGATCACGAACTCAACATAGCGGTCAGGTAACAACCTGATAACACTTCCAAGAAGATATTTGGAAAGTCATGAACCACTGGTATGTTACTAAGCTCGAGAACAATCTTGCTTTTCAGGGCAAGACGATATTATCAAATGAGTGAGGACTTGGCAAGATCCCAACTCATCAATCGAGGTGTGCACCAGAGATAAAGACTAGGTAGCACGATCAATCTTAGGATGATGGTTTAATAACCAACATGCTAAGAATGAGAATAATGTCCATTAGCTGCCAAGCAACAAGTTGCTCGGAGTATTGATTTCACACATCACAATTCACTTGCCGGCGTTCCGGTTACAACAACACGGAACCGAGGAATGAATAATGATAGTGAGAGTATCACTGCATCAAGAATTCCTAGGAGGTTGTGTAATTCCCATGACATTCTTGACATAAAGATGGTAATACTTCAGGGTAGAACAGAATCAAAAGCTGAATTGGCATTTTGATCTGCGGAATACAACTACTTTGACCCAATCCTAGAAATGGATGAGGTACTGGAGTTTGTTTCTCCTAGTCATTCCGGAATAGAATGGCTTGACGGACCACAAGGATAAAATGCATCGATGAACACAAATGCACACATACCCTTGGCTATCAATTGATAGATGAAGGTCAGAAGGCATCTAAGAGAACAACTCAAGGAACATATAATTTTCTGAGTTGTGGATGCACAGATTAGTATGTCGAGCAAGCTCAACATTTCTTCCGGATAACCCATGCAGAAAGGCAGAGTTGGCAGATTCACAATTATGAATGGAGAACTCCTCAAGAGCACTCTTATTGTGATGTTTTGGCTCAAAAGAACTTCTGCCATAATTAGTTCATGGTATTTGGAAGAAGGATATACCATGGACCTCGAGGACTATCGGAAGGTTACTAATATCCTAAGGGCACTAGCAAATACTAACAACATGAAGTAGGATGAATCTCGGGTTCAGCAACCCAGGAGTAGAATACCTACTACTAAATGGCATCGCGGGATGCTTTCGAAAATGATGGCCAGAATCATCACACTTGGGATACAAAAGCATTGCTAAATTGCTAGGTGACTTCCTAAACACCTAGGGTCATAATAGTAGTTCCAACATATATGTCGAGGTAACAGAATACCTCAACTCACCGATTAGTGTGCTTATTCTGACCAAAAGGACATCGGAACGGAAGAAAGGAATTTGCAAATGCATCAGACTATTTAGAGACCTGGGATGACTCGGACAGCATAACGGCTGTAAATGCTCAAATGATTTGAGACATCCTGCAGAAAATGGTGGCATAACCACTCAACAACATCATAACAAGATTCTGAGATCAACAGTTATCATACAGGAGTAGTAGGAACTGAGCTGGGGATTAAAACCAACAATCTTATAAGTCTATGGATTAGTAACTCGTCATCCTAATAGATAGATGAGAAGCCTAGTTCTTAAACCCGTAGAAGAGAAGAGGATGACTCGGATCGAAGGCCATGAGGTATAAGAAGTAAAAAGAGCCTTACGTTCCTTCCACAATCAATTCCCTTACATAACTAAAGCATTTCTAGACACAACTTCACCAGTTTGGCTTGGTAATCCTCTGAGCAGTCGGGCTCGATACCAACGCTGTCAGGACCCGATCCTAGGTCACACCGATCTAGCATGTAACACATCATATCACTTTGCGCCTCACGCACGGTATTCCCACGGTGTCGCCTTACCATGGCCCGGACCGTTTGCGTCTTTTGGCTCACGTATATGATAGTGTCGCTAGCATCCATATGACAAAGAACCCGGCCGACATGGCTAGTCGTGAACCCAAAGCGGCACTAACCTATGGGGACAGGCATACATGAAACACTTCGAGCATGTCGGTCATCAACGTATGAACTTGGGCTGTAGCACTGGCTAACAGGACTCGGTATCCCGGGCTGTAGCGAGCTAGGCAGGACTCAAGTATCACCGCGTGACATTTCCCGAAGGAAGACATATAGGAACGAAATGAATCACATGCCGGCCAGTCAAGTGTCCAAGCAGTAGTCTTTGGGCTAGCAGGACTCGGTGAACCGGGCAGAAGCGGACTACTATCGCTCGGAGGCACGAGACTACATTTCCCCATATGAGAGGCTGCCAAGGATAAACAACTAGTTTGTCGGATCCCACACATACCAAGCATTTCAAACATACACACAATATGCTCAATATGTGTAAATACGACGTGGCATCACAACATAACTCTCGACTCAAAATATTATTCATTAGGCTCAAGAGCGAGATATTACAAACATGGGCCTCATGACCCAACACTCGAGCATACAAGTCAAAGCACAAGCGGAAGCTAAACATGTCCGGGTACGCACAACTATAAATGAAAAAGCTGAGAAGCGACTATCTACCAAATCTGCCGAGGCACAAGATCGTAGCTGAGGTAACAAGCTAAACGTCAAGTCCAAGCGGAACTACTAGCGAGACCGACGTCTCTCGCAAAAACATAGAATAGGCAAACGTGAGTACAATTGTACTCAGCAAGACTTACATCGAACTAACTACATATGCATCATTATCAAAAGGGGTGGTGGAGTTTGACTGCAGCAAGCCAGCTTTGACTCGGTGGCTATCCTGAACTACGATTGCAAGTAACTCTTTTGAGGTGGCGCTACGAGTCCACATATTCACCATATCAATACACCACTATGGGCCCGCTCCGTCTCCCTACGAGAACGCCATCCATAGCACTCACGCTTATCTTGCGCATTTTAGAGTATCCACTTTCACTTGTCTATGAACTGATATAGGCAACCCGAAGTCCTTATCCGTGGACACGGCTATTCAATAGATCATATTAAACCCTGCAGGGTGTACTTCTTCACACACGCTCTCACCACTTACCGCGTTTACACGACATGTACTCGGCAACCTTCAAGCGGAAGCCCAACGTGGGTGTCGGCCACGGCCTACCTAAACACTCAAGTCCCTAGTCCAGGTTTATCGCCTATTCGGGTTCCATCCGCAGGAGTCCGCCGAGGTTTCCCATACAGCCCCGAACGATGTGTGCAGGGTTCCCGAGATACCAAACGGGCACTTTCGGTACACGAACCACAGTGCCTACCGCAACACAACCCACCCCTAAGGTCAGCGTTGCGTCCCCAAACATGCTACAAACACCGAAACTACTTGCAACTCCGGACCGAGGACAAGGGTGGTTAAGAAGCCGAGAGGGTCCATTGGTTTCGGGCCCAATGCGTGGTAGTAATCTGTATCATGGATCCCAAACACGAACTCAATTCACGAGGACGGCTGCAATGAGACAACCCACCATGTACTCCTACATGGCCTCTCACCGCTACCTTTACCAAATCGTGTTCACACACTTAGCTCACACACAATAGGACATGTTCATAACAATTCCAATTCATTCCCGATGAATCGGACCCGACTCAACTCTAAGCGATAGCAGGCATGACAAACAAGCATAAATGAGTAGGCACATCATGGCTCAAACAATTCCTACTCATGCTAGTGGGTTTCATCTAATTCTTGTGGAATGACAGTCATGCAAAGGATCAAGGGGTTCAGCTACCGCAGCAAGTAACACATGAGTCGTTGTTGTCCTAATGCAATAAAATAGAGCAGGAGCGAGAGAGTGGGATTATATCGGAATGAACAAGGGGTTTTGCTTGCACAGCACTTCAAGATAATAGTTCTTCATCGGTGTCATCGAATAATCATCGTCGGTACATCGCTCACCGGAGGGGCAATTACCGCAAACAAGAGAGAGCACAATCAATGCAATGCACATATATGATGCATGATCATGTTAAGGTACTGAATTTACCTAATGCAATAATAATCCAAGTTAGTTGGAGTGGAATTCAAACAAGGTTGAATTCCAACTCAAATGCTATTTCATAAGTTACCCTAATCATGATTCATCCTATTCAGTGAGGTTAACTTGTTTAAACATGCATGATCATGGCATAAACAGATTCTTCATATTTTTCTGATCATTTTTCATATATAAATTATTTCCATCCGAGTTACGGTTGAATTTATATGATTTTTAGAAGTTTAGAGTATTTTCTGAAATTTACTGAATTAAATTAAATCTAGAAAATATATATTGCGTCAGCCTGACGTCAGTGTGACGTCAGCGGTCAACTGGGCGCCCCAGGTCAAACCTGACGCTGGGACCCACTGGTCAGCGTCTACTAATTAACCTAACCTAATTAACACTAACCTGACTTAGTTAGCCGGGCGGGGCCCGCATGTCAGTGAGGAGAGGGGGAGGTCAAACCAGGCAGGGGTCAACCCACGCCGGTCATCGGTCAGCGGGCGCCGGCGTTTAGCCGCCGGCGAACCCGACGCGGCGGCGCAAGTGCAAATGGCCATTCCGGCCACCAAATGGGCCGGGAGAGTACCTCTGGACAGGGGGGAAGGCGCCGAGGTTCTTGGTGGGAGGTTAGAGCTCGGGCGGCGGGATCGGCGCCGGCGACGAGCTGTCGGGCGGAGCTCGGAGCACGCACGCCGGGTCGAGGCCACAGCGGCGGGGGGCTTGTGCGAGGCACCTACGGGACCTACGCGGCGCGGGGAGAGGTTTGAGCACGACAGCCGGGCCACTA
Source organism: Aegilops longissima (assembly GCA_021605205.1). Taxonomy (NCBI): domain Eukaryota; kingdom Viridiplantae; phylum Streptophyta; class Magnoliopsida; order Poales; family Poaceae; genus Aegilops; species Aegilops longissima. The sequence goes on from CM038678.1 coordinate 469,833,157, forward strand.
GGTGGCCGGAGGCACGTCGGCGGCGGACATAAGCGGCGGCGGGTTTGGTCATGGTGGAAGTGGTAGCTAGGGGAGAATGAGCGGAGAAGAGGGGGATCGACTGGGAGCTCACCGTGGTTGCGAGGAGGCCGTCGGTGAGCTCGGGTGGGCACCGGGCAGTGAATTTACGGCGGCGACCAGCGGGTCCGAGAGGGAAAATGGTGGGGCGGCGCCTCGGGGTGCTCCGGCGTCGGGGCTTGGTGAGGAGGGAGGAGAGGGGCTAGGCGGAGGCCATGGACACGTCGGCGAGGCGAGGGAGGGCCGGTGGCCACGGGTTCGGCGAACGACGGCGACGAGCTTCGCTCGGTCCGGGCGAGAGGGAGGGAGCAGAGGAGAGGGGGGGGCGTTTGAGGGAGAGAGTGAGAGGCCCAGGGGTCGGGAGGCGTGGCAGCGCAAGGGGGTCGGGAGGCCAGGCAGGCAGGGTGGAGGTGGCGCGGCGCGGCGGTGCGCGCGTCGACACGCCTCGCCTCTTGGCGAGAGGTTAGAGACGACCGCTCCAGCCGGTGGGCTGGGCCGTCCAGCGGGAGGGGCTGGGCCAGGTGGGCTGCAGGGTGGGGAGGTAAGCCCAGGTAAGGCTTTTACCTATTTTGTTTCCTTTTCTATTTTTCTGACATTTGTTTTGATTTATTTAAAGTACCAAACTAATTTATTTAATTATGCCAATTTTTGCAGGAGCTAATTATATTATTCCAGAGCTTCCCAACAAAAGGGCACAATTTTGGACAATATTTTATATATATAATAATATATATCCAAGGCAAATATTTATCAGATTAATTCCAAATGCCCAAAATAAATACTTATGAGATCCTAAAATATTGGTTAGATTGTTAACTCTGTCCAATATTTTCAGAGGGCCACATGAGCATTTTCTTGGACCTTTTGGAGCGATTTTATTTAGGTCATTTCCAAAAGTGATTCTGAGGGTTTCACAAATCCCCATTTCAATTTTCATGGAAATTAACATGATGACATGAATGCCCTAATGCAACTAATGTCAAGCAATTCTAGGGCTGTGACACTTAAATACACATCTGGGTGGATTAAGGCACCCGTTTTCTAGCAGGACTTGCCTGTATTTCTTCGGACCGCCACCCAGGCTCAAAGGGATCATAAGATAATTCATACTAGTAACTTACGTGTGCAGCCACAAGCCATTATGGGCTCTGGCATAGTTGACTAAGTCGTGCGAACTCTTATAGTGGTGGACTAGCAGATGTAGGGGATGTAGGTGTACCGGTCCACCCATCGTAAGGTGCTAGCACTTCTGAAAGACTATGTCTCGGTCATCCGTTTCTTAAACACCATGTAGTGCGAGAAACCAAGCGGAGGCGATCGAGTCTTGTGGGGAAAAGTGCTCAAACCTCTGCAGAGTGTATAAACTAATCATGATTAGCCGTGTCCCCGGTTATGGACATCTTGAGTATCTAGTACTTGAATATCATGTGAATCTCAACATGTTACTCTAATTAATTTTGTTGGGTTTTTAATGAGTACTTTTAATTGGGATTGAGGATGCTGTCAACCATTCTCAATGTTTAACAACCACCATGATAGTTCAACAAATTTATTCCTTTGCAGTAGGGAAAAACTAGCTTTATGCAAAATCTGAATCAGTGAGCTTTTCCACCAGCCACATATGCATGTAGTACAGGCTTATCATTCATTACTCTCTATGTGTTACATTGCCAGATATTCCATGTGTGACCCGCTTTGGGCTGCAACTTTCATGTTGCAGACTTTTCGAACGACGAGTAAGGTGCTCTAGGTCGTGGTTCTATACTCGATGATGCACTGGAGTTGATGGACTCACTTATCTTCCAAGTCTTCCGCTGTTATCGTTATTAGATGGCCTTAAGCCATGATTATTCTAATAAGTCCCCTTCTGGACAAACGATGTAATAAGTGTGTGACTGCTACTCTGTTATAAATCCTTCAAAGTACTGTGTGGTGTCAAGACATTCGATCCAGGATGACACCGGAGCACAGAGACTTGATCCATTCGGGTCGGGTCGCTACACTCCCACTTGCACTAGAGTGAATAATCTAGATTACACAGTAATGATTCTAACACCCATGGAGTCTTGGTGCTGATCATGTTTTGCTCGTGAGAGAGGCTTAGTCAACGGGTATGCAACATTCAGATCTGTCTGTATTTAGCAAATCTCTATGTCTCCCTCCTTGACTTGATCGCGGATGGAATTGAAGCGTCTCTTGATGTGCTTGGTTCTCTTGTGAAATGTGGATTCCTTTGCAAAGGTAATTGCACCAGTATTGTCACAAAAGATTTTCATTGGACCCGATGCCCTAGGTATGACACCTAGATCAGATATGAACTCCTTTATCCAGACTCCTTCATTTGCTGCTTCCGAAGCAGCTACGTACTCCGCTTCACACGTAGATCCCGCCACGACGCTTTGCTTAGAACTGCACCAACTTACAGCTCCACCGTTCAATACAAATATGTATCCGGTTTGTGACTTAGAGTCATCCGGATCAATGTCAAAGCTTGCATCGACGTAACCATTTACGACGAGCTGTTTGTCACCTCCATAAACGAGAAACATATCCTTAGTCCTTTTCAGGTATTTCAGGATGTTCTTGACCGTTGTCTAGTGATCCACTCCTGGATTACTTTGGTACCTCCCTGCTAAACTAATAGCAAGGCACACATCAGGTTTGGTACACAACATTGCATACATGATAGATCCTATGGCTGAAGCATAGGGAATGACTTTCATTTTCTCTCTATCTTCAGCAGTGGTCGGGCATTCAGTCTGACTCAATTTCAGACCTTGTAACACAAGTAAGAACCCTTTCTTTGCTTGATCCATTTTGAACTTCTTCAAAACTTTATCAAGGTATGTGCTTTGTGAAAGTCCAATTAAGCGTGTTGATCTATCTCTATAGATCTTGATGCCTAATATATAAGCAGCTTCATCGAGGTCTTTCATTGAAAAACTCTTATTCAAGTATCCTTTTATGCTATCCAGAAATTATATATCATTTCCAATCAACAATATGTCATCCACATATAATATTAGAAATGCTACAGAGCTCCCACTCACTTTCTTGTAAATACAGGCTTCTCCAAAAGTCTGTATAAAACCATATGCTTTGACCACACTATCAAAACATTTATTCCAACTCCGAGATGCTTGCACCAGTCCATAAATGGATCGCTGGAGCTTGCACACTTTGTTAGCATCCTTTGGATCGAGAAAACCTTCACGTTGCATCATATACAACTCTTCTTCCAGAAATTCATTCAGGAATGCAGTCTTTACATCCATTTGCCAAATTTCATAATCATAAAATGCAGCAATTGCTAACATGATTCGGACGGACTTAAGCATCACTAAGGGTGAGAAGGTCTCATCATAGTCAACTCCTTGAACTTGTCGAAAACCTTTCGCAACAAGTCGAGCTTTGCAGACAGTAACATTACCGTCAGCGTCAGTCTTCTTCTTGAAGATCCATTTATTCTTGATGGCTTGCCGATCATCGGGCAAGTCAACCAAAGTCCACACTTGGTTCTCATACGTGGATCCCATCTCTGATTTCATGGCCTCAAGCCATTTCGCGGAATTAATCTGGGCTCATCATCGCTTCCTCATAGTTCGTAGGTTCGTCACGGTCAAGTAACATGACCTCCAGAACAGGATTACCATACCACTCTGGTGCGGATCTTGCTCTGGTTGACCTACGAGGTTTAGTAGTAACTTGATCTGAAGTTACGTGATCATCATCATTAGCTTCCTCACTAATTGGTGTAGGAGTCACATGAACTGATTTATGTGATGAACCACTTTCCAATAAGGGAGCAGGTATAGTTACCTCATCAAGTTCTACTTTCTTCCCACTCACTTCTTTTGAGAGAAACTCCTTCTCTAGAAAGGATCCATTCTTGGCAACGAATGTCTTGCCTTCGGAACTGTGATAGAAGGTGTACCCAACAGTCTCCTTTGGGTATCCTATGAAGACATATTTCTCCAATTTGGGTTCGAGCTTATAAGGTTGCAGCTTTTTCACATAAGCATTGCAGCCCCAAACTTTAAGAAACGACAACTTGTGTTTCTTGCTAAACCACAGTTTATAAGGTGTCGTCTCAACGGATTTAGATGGTGCCCTATATAACGTGAATTCAGCTGTCTCTAAGGCATAACCGCAAAACGATAGCGGTAAATCAGTAAGAGACATCATAGATCGCACCATATCTAGTAAAGTACGATTACGACATTCGGACACACCATTACGCTACGGTGTTTCGGGCGGCGTGAGTTCCAAAACTATTACGCATTGTTTCAAATGAAGACCAAACTCGTAACTCAAATATTCTCCTCCATGATCAGATCGTAGAAACTTTATTTTCTTGTTACGATGATTTTCCACTTCACTCTGAAATTCTTTGAAATATTCAGATGTTTCAGACTTATGTTCATCAAGTAGATATACCCATATCTGCTTAAATCATCTGTGAAGGTCAGAAAATAACGATACCCGCCGCGAGCCTCAATGTTCATTGGACCACATACATCAGTATGTATGATTTCCAATAAATCTGTTGCTCGCTCCATTGTTCTGGAGAACGGAGTCTCAGTCATCTTGCCCACGAGGCATGGTTCGCAAGTACCAAGTGATTCATAATCAACTAATTCCAAAATTCCATCAGAATGGAGTTTCTTCATGTGCTTTACACCAATATGACCTAAACGGTAGTGCCACAAATAAGTTGCACTATCATTATCAACTCTGCATCTTTTGGCTTCAATATTGTAAATATGTGTGTCACTACTACCGAGATTCAACAAAAATGGACCACTCTTCAAGGGTGCATGACCATAAAAGATATTACTCATATAAATAGAACAACCATTATTCTTGGATTTAAATGAATAACCGTCTCGCTTCAAACAAGATCCAGATATAATGTTCATGCTTAACGCTGGCACCAAATAACAATTATTCAAGTCTAAAAATAATCCCGAAGGTAGATGTAGAGGTAACGTGCCGACGGCGATCACATCGACTTTGGAACCATTTCCCATGCGCATCGTCACCTCGTCCTTAGCCAATCTTCGCTTAATCTGTAGTCCCTGCTTCGATTTGCAAATATTAGCAATGTAACCAGATCAAATACCTGGTACTATGCGAGTATTAGTAAGGTACACATCAATAACATGTATATCACATATACCTTTGTTCACCTTGCCATCCTTCTTATTCGCCAAATACTTGGGGCAGTTCCGCTTCAATGACCAGTCCCATTGCAAGAGAAGCACTCAGGTCTCGTGCTTAGGTCCAGACTTGGGATTCTTCACTTGAGCAGCAACTTGCCCGCCGCTCTTCTTGAAGTTCCCTTATTCCCTTTACCCTTTTCTTGAAACGGTGGTCTTGTTGACCATCAACACTTGATGCTCCTTCTTGATTTCTACCTCCGCAGCCTTTAGCATTGCGAAGAGCTCGGGAATCGTCTTATCCATCCCTTGCATGTTATAGTTCATCACGAAGCTTTTGTAGCTTGGTGGCAGTGATTGAAGAATTCTGTCAATGAAACTATCAACCGGAAGATTAACTCCCAGCTGAGTCAAGTGATTATGATACCTAGACATTTTGACTATATGCTCACTGACAGAACTATTCTCCTCCATTTTGCAGCTATAGAACTTATTAGATATTTCATATCTCTCAATCCGGGCATTTGCTTGAAATATTAACTTCAATTCCTGGAACATCTCATATGCCCCATGATGTTCAAAACGTCGTTGAAGTCCTGGCTCTAAGACGTAAAGCATGGCACACTGAACTATTGAGTAGTCATCAGCTTTGCTTTGCCAGGCGTTCACAACATCCGGCGTTGCTCCTGCAGCGGGTCTTTCACCTAGTGGTGCTTCCAGGATGTAATTCTTCTGTGCAGCAATGAGGATAATCCTCAAGTTACAGACCCAGTCCGTGTAGTTGCTACCATGATCTTTCAACTTAGCTTTCTCTAGGAACATATTAAAATTGAAAGGAACAGTAGCACGGGCCATTGATCTACAACAACATAGACATGAAAAATACTATCAAGTACTAAGTTCATGATAAATTAAAGTTCAATTAATCATATTACTTAAGAACTCCCACTTAGATAGACATCCCTCTAATCATCTAAGTGATCACGTGACCCAAATCAACTAAACCATGTCCGATCATCACGTGAGATGGAGTAGTTTTCAATGGTGAACATCACTATGTTGATCATATCTACTATATGATTGACGCTCGACCTTTCGGTCTCAGTGTTCTGAGGCCATATCTACATATGCTAGGCTCGTCAAGTTTAACTCGAGTATTCTGCGTGTGCAAAACCGGCTTGCACCTGTTGTATGTGAACGTAGAGCTTATCACACCCGATCATCATGTGGTGTCTCGGCATGACGAACTTTCGCAATGGTGCATACTCAGGGAGAACACTTGTACCTTGAAATTTAGTGAGAGACCATCTTATAATGCTACCGCCGAACTAAGCAAAATAAGATGCAGCAAGGATAAACATCACATGCAATCAATATAAGTGATATGCTATGGCCATCATCATCTTGTGCCTTTGATCTCCATCTCCAAAGCACCGTCATGATCACCATCGTCACCGGCGCACACCTTGATCTCCATCGTAGCATCGTTGTCGTCTCACCAACTATTGCTTCTACGACTATCGCTACCGCTTAGTGATAAAGTAAAGCAATTACATGGCGATTGCATTTCATAAAATAAAGCGACAATCATATGCCTCCTGCCAGTTGCGGATAACTATGTTACAAAACATGATCATCTCATACAATAAAATTTAGCATCATGTCTTGACCATATGACATCACAACATGCCCTGCAAAAACAAGTTAGACGTCCTCTACTTTGTTGTCGCAAGTTTCACGTGGCTGCTACGGGCTGAGCAAGAACCGTTCTTACCTACGCATCAAAACCACAATGATTTTTTGTCAAGTGTGCTGTTTTAACAGTCAACAAGGACCGGGCGTAGTCACACACGATTCAACTAAAGTTGGAGAAACTGACACCCGCCAGCCACCAGTGTGCAAAGCACGTCGGTAGAACCAGTCTCGCGTAACTGTACGCGTAATTTCGGTCCGGGCCGCTTCATCCAACAATACCGCCGAATCAAAGTATGACATGCTGGTAAGCAGTATGCCTATTATCGCCCACAACTCTTTGTGTTCTACTCGTGCATATAACATCTACGCATAGACCTGGCTCAGATGCCACTATTGGGGAACGCAGTAATTTCAAAAAAATTCCTACGCACACGCAAGATCCATCTAGGTGATGCATAGCAACGAGAGGGGAGAGTGTTGTCCACGTACCCTCGTAGACCGAAAGTGGAAGCGTTATGACAACGCGGTTGATGTAGCCGTACGTCTTCATGATCCGACCGATCCTAGCACCGAACGTACGGCACCTCCGTGTTCAGCACACGTTCATCTCGATGACGTCCCTCGTACTCTTCATCCAGTTGAGGCTGAGGGAGAGTTCTGTCAGCACGACGGCGTGGCAATGATGATGATGAAGTTAACGGTGCAGGTCTTCGCCTAAGCACTACAACGATATGACCGAGGTGGAATCTGTGGAGGGGGGGCACCTTACATGGCTAAGACAAAGGTCAACTTGTGTGTCTATGGCGTGCCCCCCTCCCCCATATATAAAGGAGTGGAGGAGGGGGAGGGCCGTCCCTCTCATGGCACGCCCCAAGGGGAGTCCTACTCTCATCGGGAGTAGGATTCCCCCCTTCCCTAGTTGGAGTAGGAGAGGAAGGAAGGAGGAGAGAGGGAGAAGGAAAGGGGGGTGCCGCCCCCCTTCCCTAGTCCAATTCGGACCCAAGGGGGAGGGGGCGCGCAGCCTGCCCTGGCCACCCCTCTCTCTCTCCACTAAGGCCCATATGGCCCACTAGACTCCCCGGGGGCTTCCGGTAACCCCCCGTACTCCGGTAATTGCCCGAACTCACCCGGAACCATTCCGAAGTCCAAACATAGTCGTCCAATATATCAATCTTTATGTCTCGACCATTTCAAGACTCCTCGTCATGTCCGTGATCACATCCAGGACTCCGAACAACCTTCGGTACATCAAAACACATAAACTCATAATACCGATTGTTACCTAACGTTAAGCGTGTGGACTCTACGGGTTCGAGAACTATGTAGACATGACCGAGCCTCATCTCCGGTCAATAACCAATAGCGGAACCTGGATGCTCATATTGGTTCCTACTGTTGGCGTCCTGGGAACGGGGGTCCCCAGACTTGCCTTCCTGCGGCCCACGGCGTGGCTTCACCAGCGGCCCTGTACGACCCATCATCATCAACAAACGCTCAAGGCCCTCGCGAGGGGCCAAGACTCGCGAGGCGGACGACGCAAGACCTCCTCAGTGGCGGCCTCACCAGGCTGGCTCACGAGGGGCGGAGAGATCAAGGCAAGGGGCACCATGCGAGGTTCCTGTGACACAAGTCATGACGATCAGGGCCAGGCGGGCGCCAGGCGAGCGCCAGCGCGCGCAGTGTCCTCGTTTCCTTTTTGGTGCTAAAGAGACAAGCGCAGGCGAGGAGTCGCGAGGCATCAGGCAAAGGTTTCCATATCGGTGCAACGAGACCAAGACCAGCAGGACGGCTGGACGGAGGTCACCGTGGAGCCCAAGACGGCGTCACCACCAGAGCCTTTGGCAAACAAATACCACCTTTAGTCAGGATAACTTGTACTAGTTGTCTCCCTTAAAATTTGGACGTTGTGGCATCCCTTCCCGCCAGCATTTGGGAAGAGGACCAGGGCCTATTTAAATAGGGATAGCCACCACAGTGAGAGAGGTAGGCCATTCAGATCATCCTCATCCACACAAACTCACCAAGCACAAGAGCACCTCTCCTCAGGAGGCTGTTCTTCCCTTGTAACTATGCTCCCTCAGCCCAAGAGGCAATCCACCACACCACACTGGAGTAGGGTATTACACCACATCGGTGGCCCGAACCAGTATAAACCTTGTGTCCCTTTGTTCTGCGAGTTCGATGCGCTGAGCCTTGAGATCGCGGTGAGTGAGAGTGTAAGGGGGGAGAGATCTTCGTGCACATCCCAGTGTTCGAACCTCAAGGGTTTTGCCGGAACCCGGAATCCGACATTTGGTGCACCAGGTAGGGGTGCACCGAAGCCTTCCTTCCGTCGATCCACGCTACACCACCACCGTGCCTTGCCCCCATGGCCGATGTTGCTCTTCCGGCTGCGCTGATGGATGCCCATGGCGGGGCCAGGGGTTCAGAGCCTTGGTCCCCACCTTGCAGCGGGCGCAGTGGCCACCCAAGTTCAAGCCGAAGATGTCACCGCGTTACGACGGTGCGGCGGACCCTTCGGCCTTCCTGCTGGCGTATGAAGAGGCCGTCCTAAAGGTTGGGGGTGACGACATGGTCATGGCTGACTGGCTTCCCATGGCCCTCACTGGTGCACCGCGCGCCTGGCTGCTCAACCCCCAGGATCCATGGTGGCATCTTGGGTGGAGCTGCGCGGCCTCTTCGATGCGCACTTCGCGGCACCGACGCCCCTCGTTGTCGCATCCCTCCTCGGCGGCTCGCAAGCGCCGCCCTCGGGCCATCATACCAAGCCGTTCTTTCGCCAGATCAGTGCTGCTTCCGCGCGGCAGGGAGCTCCCCCGGGTTGGGTGGCGCCCAAGGCCGACTTGACCTTCGACTTGGGGGATCACCCTGTCACCACCGTCGGCTCGGGCGCGCTCCCAATGCTTTGCACGCCCACCATCTGCAGTGTAGCTGTCACCAAGACCCTCATCGACGGTGGCGCCGGCCTCAACATGCTCTCTGTGGAGGATTTTAGCCTCCTTCATGTGCCGCTTGAGCGGCTCCGCCCAAGCGGCTCCGCCCAAGCAAGCCCTTCTCCGGGGTCGGCGGCGGCTCCGCCAGCCCCCTGGGGCAGATCTGTCTTCCCGTGACCTTCGGCACCCGCGACAACTATCGCACTGAGCTGATCGACTTCGACATCGCCCATATTGGCCTCCCGTACAATGCCATCCTTGGGTACCCGGCTCTGGCTCAGTTTATGGCGGCAACCCATCCGGCCTACAACCTCATGAAGATGACCGGGAGCAAGGACGTCCTCACCGTAGTCGGAGATACCAAGGAAGCTCTGGTAGCGCTCAGGCTTGCCCTCAAAACCGCTGCGGCAGCACGACCGGCCGACGAGGTCACCTCTAGAGTTAAGGAGGCCGCACCAGCTAAGAAGAAGCAGTTGTTCACTCAAGATCGGGCAGAAACCAAGCAGGTGCCGGTCGAGGAAGATGGGTCCTCTAGAACCACCTTCACCATAGGTGCCAACCTCGACCCAGATCAAGAGGAGGCATTGGTGAAGTTCTTGCACGCAAACAAGGAAGTATTCGCATGGGTACCAAACAGCTGGTAGGGGTCCCAAGAGGGGTGATCGAGCATCACTTGAGGGTATTCCCCAATGTGCGCCCTGTGAAGGAGAAAGCGCCGCGAAAGTCCACGGAAAAGCAATCCTTCATCGTCCAGGAAACCCGCAAACTGGAGGCAGCAGGTGTCATTCGCGAGGTTCGGTACCCCGAGTGGCTGGCGAACCCCGTCGTCGTGCCAAAGAAAGGTGGGAAGGAGCGCATGTGTGTCGACTTCACCAACCTCAACAAGGCCTGTCCCCAAGATCCGTTCCCACTTCCACGCATCGACCAGATCGTTGACTCCACCGCCGAGTGCGAGCTGCTATGCTTCCTGGATGCGTTCTCAGGCTATCATCAGATCAAGATGGTGGTAGAGGATGTCGATAAGACAGCCTTCCTAACCCCGTGCGGGGTGTACTGCTATACTTGCATGTCGTCCGGGCTGCGCAACGCAGGTGCGACCTTCCAACGGCTGATGCACATCACCCTGGGTCAGCAGCTCAGGAGGAACGCTGAAGCCTACGTCGACGACATTGTGGTAAAGTCTCGGGAGGCAAGAACTTTGATTCAAGACCTGGAGGAGACCTTCGCAAGTCTGCGCCAGGTGGACTTGCGACTCAACCGGGAGAAGTGCGTGTTTGGTGTCCCTTCCGGAAAGCTGCTGGGCTTCCTCATGTCCCACAGGGGGATCGAGGCCAACCCGGAGAAGGTCAACGCGATCGAAGACATGAGCCCACCGCAAACCCTCAAGGAGATGCAGAAGCTTGCCGGCTGCGTGACTTCGCTAGGGCGCTTCATCTCCAAACTGGGAGAGCGCGCCCTACCATTCTTCAAGCTGATGAAGAAGAAGGGCCCATTCGAGTGGACCCCGGAGGCTGACCAAGCGTTTCAAGACCTCAAGAGATACCTGACCAGCCCTCCAGTGATGGTGGCGCCCCGCCCTCTCGAGCCCCTGGTGCTCTACCTTGCCGCCACTCCTTACTCTGCCAGCGCAGCTCTGGTGGCGGTTCGGGCAGAGCGCCAGGCCTAGGATACGTCACACCGAGCCACGCCCCCAGCCGGGGCTATACAAGACCCGGAGGGCGCCGCGAGGGCTGCAGCAATGCCAATAGATGACCAGGCCCAGCAAGACGGCGTCCTTGGGCCTGCTGAGGCCCCAATGAGCGACCGGGCTTCGGGGGTTCCATCGCTTCCGGAGGCGCCTCAACCTCTGACAGACGTAGGCCGCGTCGATGCGCCCACCCACGTCGAGCACCCAGTGTATTTCGTCAGCATGGTACTGCGGGATGCAAGGGCACGGTACCCCATGCCTCAGAAGCTCTTGCTCTCGCTCTTGGTGGCCTCGCGTAAGCTATGGCACTACTTTCAAGGTCATCCAATCAAGGTCGTCTCGGCCTACCCGCTGGAGAGGGTACTCAAGAGCCCAACGCTGCTGGAAGGGTCGTCGAATGGAACATCGAGCTGCAGGCATTCCAGCTGGAGTTCAGCACAACCAGGGTCATCAAGGGAGCCGCACTCGCCAATTTCATGGCAGAACGGACGAATGCCCCGGGGCTTGAAGCAGGCGAGGACCGATCCCTCTCGCTGGGAAGTGAAGCGTCCGACGGCTGGGTTATGTATTTTGATGGCGTGTTTGCATGCCAGGGCGCAGGGGCTGGAGCGGTGCTCATCTCGCCCAGTCAGGACAAACTCTACTACGCCATGCAGCTCTGCTTCCAGCAGGGCGAAAAAGTCTCCAACAGCATCACGGAGTACGAAGGCCTCATAGCTGGCCTTAAGGCTGCGGTGGCCCTAGGGGTGAAGCGCCTCACCATCAGGGGTGACTCGCAGCTCCTCGTCAACTTCTCCAAAAGGGTATACGATCCAAGGGACGAGCACATGGAGGCATACCTCGCGGAGGTACGCAAAATGGAAAAGTAGTTCCTGGGTCTAGAATTGCAGCACGTTCCCCGTGGCACCAACAAGGAGGCCGACAACATCGCCAAAAGAGCATCCAAGCGACTACCCCAAGAGCCTGGCGTCTTCGAGAAGCGGCTCTTCAAGCCGTCGGCAGCACCTCCGCTTTCGAGGCCGCCGCCGCCTCGGGAGGAGCTCCCCCAACCACCTTCCTCGGGAGCCCCGACCTGCGGCCCGACCTCGGGAGCGTGCCTACTCTTGGCGCTCGAGCCTCAGGAGGGGTGTTGGACCACATGGTACAAGGAATCCTGATGCAGGGGACGCTGCCGGAGAAAGAGGAGGACGCGGAGCACGTGGCCCGACAGGCCACGGCGTACTACATCCAGGACGATGAGTTATACAGGAAGCGGCCGAATGACATTTCCTTGCGTTGTATCTCCAGGGAACAGGGGAACGAGTTGCTAGCTGACATACACGGCAGAGACTGCAGACACCACTCGTCATCACGAACCCTCGTCGGCAAGGCATTCCGCAGCGGGTTCTACTGGCCTACGATGCTCAACGATGCGACTGAGCTGGTGAAGTCCTGCAAGGCCTGTCAATTGCACGCCAAGCAGATCCATCAGCCAGCTCAGGGCCTCCAGACCATCCCGCTCTCGTGGCCATTTGCGGTCTGGGGGCTTGATATCTTAGTCCCGTTCCCTCGAGCGCCTGGGGGCTACCGCTACCTCTACGTCGCCATCGACAAGTTCACCAAATGGGCGGAGGTAGAAGCTGTCCGCACCATCCCGGTCGGATCTGCGGTCAAGTTCATCAAGGGCTCGTGAGCCGGTTCAGGGTCCCTAATCGCATCATCGCTGACAACGGCTCGCAGTTCACTAGCAATCTCTTCAAGACATATTGTGCTAACCTTGGAACGCAGATCTGCTATGCTTCAGCGGCACACGCAAGGAGAAATGGTCAGGCCAAACGCGCCAACGTGGAGGTCCTGAGAGGCCTCAAGACCAGGACCTTCAAGAAGAAGCTCGAGGCCTGCGGCAGGGGCTGGCACGATGAGCTCCAGTCTGTGCTGTGGTCCATCCGCACCACCGCCACCAAACCAACAGCTGAGACCCCATTCTTCCTCGTCTACGGAGCAGTAGCAGTTTTCCCTCACGAGGTCAAGCATCGCTACGCGCGGGTCCTGGCGTACGATGAGGCGCAACAGGACGCCATGCGGGGGATGGACCTCGTGCTAGGGGCGGAACGCCGCTGCGAAGCCATGCTCCGGGCGGCAAGATACCAGCAGGCGCTGCGACGGTATCACTGTCTCAGTGTCCACTCTAGGACGCTCGAGGTGGGTGACCTCGTCCTAAGGCGGGTGCTCTCCAGGGAAGGGCTGCATAAACTTTCACCCATGTGGGAGGACCCGTTTAGGGTCGCCCACGTCTCCAGGCCTGGCGCCGTGCGCCTGGAGACGCAGGACGGGGTCCCCATCCAGAACGCCTGGAACATCCAGCACCTCCGGAAGTTCTACCCATGAAGCAAGGCCCGGCGCCTGTGAAGCAAGGCCCAGTGCATATGAGGGTATCCGCTCATGACACTCTCACGTAATAATGAGTGGGGCTGTACACGCCCCGGAGTCTCAGGAGTGCCGCCCTTGGGCCTTGGGGGCTCCCTCCCACGTCCTAGTGGCAACACTTAGCTCCGCACTGGTGAGAAGACTAGACTAGGTGCCACACGCAACTTTTCATTTGCTTTCCGTAGTTGGCTTGCTCCTCTTTAATTAAAATTTGCTTTCTAGTGTTCCTTGCCGGCTTGGTTCCATCGCCTTTTGCCTCCATTTCTGCCTTCGGTTCCTTGTTTTGACCCGTACTCTCCCTCGCATGCCTCGCATGGGGGCTGGACAGGTGCCCTCGTGAGCGTTTTTCCTGTTCTTCACGAGGTACCCTCGCTCGAGCTCGCAAGCTGGCGCACCTCTCTCAATCCGTGCCCCTCAGGTACCGTGATGTGAAGCGCTGGTGTCGGTGTTCTGGGAACGGGGGTCCCCAGACTTGCCTGCATACGGCCCACGGCGTGGCTAAGTCAGCGGGCTGTACGGCCCATCTTCATCAGCGAGGCATCCATGACCCTCGCGAGGGGCCAAGCCTCGCGAGGCGGACGACGCAAGACCTCCTCAGGAGTGGCCTGGCAAGGCAGGCTCAAGAGGAGCGGAGATATCAAGGCGCGGCAAACCTCACGAGGCTCTCGTGACGTGAGCCATGACGATCGAGACCAGACGGGCGCTAGGCGGGTGCCAGTGCGCGCAACGTCCTTGTTTCCTCTTTGGTTCTAAGGAGGCCAGCGCAGGCGAGGAGTACTGACGCATCAGGCAAAGGTTGCCTTATTGGTGCAACGAGACCAAGACCAGAAGGACGGCAAGACGGAGGTCATCGTGGAGCCCAAGACGGCGTCACCACCAGAGCCTTTCGCAGGCGAAGACCACTTTTGTCAGGATAGCTTGTACTAGCTGCCCCCCTTCAAATTTGCCTGCCGTTGTTGGCTCCCTTGCCGCTCAATATTTGGGAAGAGGAACAGGGCCTATATAAGTAGAGCTAGCCACCACTGTTGGGGACAACTCACTCAGAGGCATCTAACCCACACAAGCTGGACGAGCACAAGAACACCTCAACCTCAGGAGGCTGTTCTTCCCTTGTACTGTTCATCATCAGCCCAAGAGGCAATCCACCACTACCACACTGGAGTAGGGTATTACACCACAACGTTGGCCCAAACCAGTATAAACCTCGTATCTTTCTGTGTTGCGAGTTCGCCGAGTTCGTTCATGAGATCTTAGCGAGCTAGGGCGTGGATTGGTACGAGGGAAAGACTTCGCGCGCACCCCAGAGTTTGAACCTTAAGGGTTTGCCGGAAGCCCACATCCGACATTTGGCGCGCCAGGTAGGGGTGTGCCTAAGCTTCTTCCTCGACAATCGACTCACCAACGCTCCGCGGTCAAGATGTCCGGCGACCGAAAAGCTGACTCCGACCGCTGGGCAGCCTGGCCGGCCCGGGCGACGACGCCTGCTCATGAAGACCTCGACCAAGGCCCAGCGGCGCGAAGGCCATCCAGCGCTGAGGCGCAGCGGCGCGACAGGCGTCGTCCTCCCTCACTCCACGACAAGTACGAGCTGCTGCAAGGGCAGCAAGCCATGCCGCGGCAACGGCGCCGCACTCGCGGCGAGATCAGGCAAACATGCGAGCAACACTCACCGTGGCAAGGGAGCTGCTGCGGTGCCGGCTGATGGAGAGCGGGCGGGTGATACATCTTCGTCGTTTCTACTTTTCCAAACACTTTTGCCCTTGTTTTGGACTCTAACTTGCATGATTTGAATGGAACTAACCCCGACTGATGCTGTTTTCAGCAAACTTTCCATGGTGTTATTTATGTGTAGAAACAAAAGTTCTCGGAATGACCTGAAACTCCACGGAACATCTTTTTGGAAAATATTAAAAATACTGGAAGAAAAATCCACGTCAGGGGACCCACACGCTGTCCACGAGGGTGGGGCGCACGCCCCTGCCTCGTGGGCCCCCTGATGCTCCACCGACCTCAACTCCAACTCCATATATTCACTTTCGGGGAGAAAAAAATTCAGAGAGAAGGATTCATCACGTTTTACGATACGGAGCCGCCGCCAAGCCCTAAAACCTCTCGGGAGGGCTGATCTGGAGTCCATTCGGGGCTCCGGAGAGGGGGATTCGTCACCGTCATCATCATCAACCATCCTCCATCACCAATTTCATGATGCTCACCTCCGTGCGTGAGTAATTCCATTGTAGGCTTTCTGGACGGTGATGGGTTGGATGAGATCTATCATGTAATCGAGTTAGTTTTGTTAGGATTTGATCCCTAGTATCCACTATGTCCTGAGATTGATGTTTTTTCATGACTTTGCTATGCTTAATGCTTGTCACTAGGGCCCGAGTGCCATGATTTCAGATCTGAACCTATTATGTTTTCATGAATATATGTGAGTTCTTGATGCTATCTTGCAAGTCTATAGTCACCTACTATGTGTTATGATCCGGCAACTCCGAAGTGACAATAATCGGGACCACTCCCGGTGATGTCCATAGTTTGAGGAGTTCATGTATTCACTATGTGTTAATGCTTTGGTCCGGTACTCTATTAAAAGGAGGCCTTAATATCCCTTAGTTTCCGCTAGGACCCCACTGCCACGGGAGGGTAGGACAAAAGATGTCATGCAAGTTCTTTTCCATAAGCACGTATGACTATACTCGGAATACATGCCTACATTACATTGATGAATTGGAGCTAGTTCTGTGTCACCCTATGTTATGACTGTTACATGATGAACCGCATCCGACATAATTCTCCATCACCGATCCAATTCCTACGAGCTTTTCACATATTGTTCTTCGCTTATTTACTTTTCCGTTGCTATTGTTACAATCACTACAAAACCCAAAAAAAAATACTTTTACTACCGTTACTGTTACTTCCATACTACTTTGATACTAAATACTTTGCTGTAGATATTAAGTTATCCAGGTGTGGTTGAATTGACAACTCAACTACTAATACTTGAGAATATTCTTTGGCTCCCCTTGTGTCGAATCAATAAATTTGGGTTGAATACTCTACCCTCGAAAACTGTTGCGATCCCCTATACTTGTGGGTTATCAAGACTATTTTCTGGCACCGTTGCTGGGGAGCATAACTCTATTCTTTGAGTCACTTGGGATTTATATCTGCTGGTCACTATGAAGAACTTGAAAGACGCGAAAACAAAAATTTATCCCTCAACTACGAGGGGAGGTAAGGAACTACCATCTAGCTCTGCACTTGATTCACCTTCTGTTTTGAGTAAGCTTGCAACACCTAAATCTGCTTCTGCTATTCGTTCTGATATGTCGCATGTTATTGATGATGCCACTTCTGCTATGCATGATACTTATGGTGAAACTACTTCTATGCTTGATACTACTGTGCCACTTGGTGAATTTCTTGATGAACAACTTGCTAGGGCTAGAGAGAATGAAATTATAGAAACTGATAACATTGATGAAAGTGATGATGAAGACTCTCCCCCTAATAAATATGAATCACCTGTTGTTCCTGAGGGTTATGTTTTTGAAAAAGAAGCTGCTATAGCTATTTTATCTTGCAAATATAGATACGAGCTCAAGAGGTTATTAGCTAAATGGAAGCAGCAATCTCTTAATGCTAGAATGAAACCTGACCCTGCTTTTGCTACTTCACCTATCTGTGTTACTAATAAGGATTATGAATTCTCTATTGATCCTGATGTAATTACTTTGGTTGAATCTGATCCTATTAATGGCTATGAATCTGAAACTGTCGTGGCACACCTTACTAAATTAAATGATATAGCTAACCTGTTCACTAATGATGAGAAATCTCGCTACCTATATATCCTTAAAAAAATTCCGTTCTCATTAAAGGGTGATGCTAAGATATGGTTTAATTCTCTTGATCCTGGTTGTGTGCGTAGTCCCCAGGATATGATTTATTACTTCTCTGCTAAATATTTCCCTGCTCATAAGAAACAAGCTACTTTAAGGGAAATATACAACTTTGGGCAAATTGAAGAAGAGAGTCTCCCACAAGCTTGGGGGAGGCTTCTCCAATTGCTTAATGCTTTGCCTGATCATCCTCTTAAGAAAAATAAAATACTCGATATCTTTTATAATGGACTAACCTATGCTTCCAGAGATTACCTGGATAGTTGTGCTGGTTCTGTTTTCAGGGAAAGAACACCGGATGAAGCTGAAATTTTATTGAATAATATGTTGACAGATGAAAATAATATGACACTTCCTGAGTGAGCTCCTGAGCCAATTCCTGAGCCTATTCCTAAACCAACTCCGAAGAAGAGAGGTGTTCTATTTCTCAGTCCTGAAGATATGCAAGAGGCAAAGAAATCTATGAAAGAAAAAGGTATTAAAGCTGAAGATGTTAAGAATTTACCTCCTATTGAAGAAATACATGGTCTTAATTTACCGCCTGTTGAAGAAACATATGATCTTAATCCATTACCTATTGAAGAAACTCATGGTCTTGATAACCCGACACAGGTAGTAAAGGTAAACTCTGTCTATAGATTTGATGAAGGTGATATTCCTCACTATAAGTCTGCTAGACAATGCTTAGAAGAGTTTGATAATTTTATTGTCAAACAAGAAAACTTCAATGCTTATTTTGGTAGACAATTGAAATACAATTCCAATACGCTTGAAGACTTGGGTGATTATATGTCTAGAGTTAAAGGTGAACTTAAACTCATTACTAAACATGCTTCTATGGTTACCACTCAAGTAGAACAAGTACTTAAAGCTCAAAATGATTTGCTCAATGAATTGAATAGTAAGAATCATGACTATGCTGTTAGAGTGGCTACTAGAACTGGTAAAATGACTCAGGAACCTTTGTATCCTGAATGCCACCCTAAGATAATTGAGCAAGATTCTCAGAGAAATAATATAGATGCACCTAGTCCTTCTAAAAAGAAGAAAAAGAAAAATGATAGGACTTTGCATGCTTCTAGTGAACCTATTGCTGAAACACCTGAGAATCCAAATGATATTTCTATCTCTGATACTGAAACACAATCTGGTAATGAACATGAATCTAGTGATAATATTAATGAAGTTGTTCATGATGACGCTCAACCTATTAATGATAATGATGTAGAAACTGAACCTGCTGTTGATCTTGATAACCCAAAATCAAAGAATCAACGTTATGATAAGAGAGACTTTGTTGCTAGGAAACGCGGTAAAGAAAGAGGACCATGGGTTCAGAAACCCTTGCCTTTTCCTCCAAAACCATCCAAGAAAAAGGATGATGAGGATTTTGAGCTCTTTGCTGAAATGATTAGACCTATCTTTTTGCGTATGCGTTTCACTGATATGCTCAAAATGAATCCTTATGCTAAGTATATGAAAGATACTGTTACAAATAAAAGAAAGATACCATAAGCTGAAATTTCCACCATGCTTGCTAATTACAACTTCAAGGGTGGAATACCAAAGAAACTTGGAGATCCAGGATTACCCACTATACCATGCTCCATTAAAAGAAACTATGTTAAAACTGCTTTGTGTGATCTTGGAGCCAGTGTTAGTGTTATGACTCTCTCTTTATATCGTAGACTTGACTTGAATAAGTTGACACCTACTGAAATATCTTTGCAAACGGCTGATAAATCAACTACTATACCTGTCGGTATTTGTGAGGATGTGCCTATTGTGGTTGCAAACATTACTATTTTAACGGACTTTGTTATTCTTGATATTCCCGAGGACGATAGTATGTCTATTATTCTTGGAAGACCCTTTTTGAATACTGCAGGGGCTGTTATTGATTGCAACAAAGGCAATGTCACTTTTGATGTTAATGGAAATGAGCATATGGTACACTTTCCAAGGAAACAACCTCAAGTTCATAGTATCAATTCTATTGGAAAAATTCCATCGATTATTTTTGGAGGTTTTGAATTTCCTCTTCCTACTGTCAAGAAGAAATATGATATTCTTATTATTGGGGATGTGCATATCCCCGTTGAGGTAACATAGTGTTATTCGAAGTTTCTCCGGTTCCATATTTATTCTGAATGAGTTTGTTAACAAGACTTGATCAACCTTGTTAGTGGATTCCTTTTGATGAGCATGAGATGGATGAAACTAGAAAGCACAACCTTCTGTACCCTCTTTCTACTTCCTGTTATTTAGTTGAAATAAAGTAAAAATAGTATTTTCTGTCTGTTTTTTGATTTATCCGTGGAATATAAAAATACCCCGAAAATAAATGTTCTCCAAATGCCCTGAAAATGGAATATGATTTTTTCTGGAATATTTGAGAATATCTGGCACTGAGAACACAGCAGGGGGAGCAAGCACCTGGCCATGAGGGTCCAGGGCGCGCCCCCCTGCCTCATGGGCCCACAGTGGCTCCCCTCCACCTATTCCTGCACCCATACACTTCTTCTTCCTCCCAGAAAAATCACCATCCAGCTCAAGCACGAGTTCTAGCTCATTTTGCTGTGATTTTCGATCTCCTTGCACAAAGCACCTCTCACAAAACTGCTTGGGGAGATTGTTCCTTGGTAGGTGACTCCTCCATTGGTCCAATTAGTTTTTGTTCTAGTGCTTTATTCATTGCAAATTTGTGCTGCCTAGGTGACCATGTTCTTCAGCTTGCATGTCAAATTTATATGGTTCCAAGTAGTCCTAATGCTTGATATAGGCTCTAGGCACTTGTAGGAGTAGTTGCTATCAATTTTGGTGAGCTTGGTTCACTTTTATTTTGAAGTTACTAAAAATTTCAGAAATTTTTCAGAGGAAGAAATATGCTTAGGAAAATGTTCCAAGGTGGTTCTTCAAGGAAGCAAGGACCCAGGCTTTCAATGCGTGATGCTGACGATGAGCCACCAAGGGACACTCCAGTGCGGCCTTGTGAATGGCCTTCAGAAAACTTTATGGATCGAGCGGGAATCAAGGAAGAATTTAACGCATATTTGTGTAACGCTGATCTTGTGAGCTTCGAGGAAGAAAAGTGCCGCCAGTACCACTATCTCACTAGTTCCTTTGTGAGGAGGTTTGAATTTTCATCTTCACGTAATTCTCCAACTGTCCTGTTTGATCTTTATGAAAAATCTTATATGATGGACTTAGAGGATTTTACTACTGCTTGCAAACTTCCACAATGGGGTAGTGCTAGTGAACCTCGCAAATCTGAATTTAGAGAATTTCTTGCTAGTATAACTGTGGGGAATCTAGAGACATAACACAGGCTACCATAGGGAGCATTCATTTTCCTGCTATACATTATTTTGCTCTCTTCATAGGTAGGTGCATAAATGGTAAAGATGAAGCATGTCACATGTGTGTCCCTGACCTCAATATTCTTAGGAGTGATGTGTTAGGAGACAAATCTTATAACTCGGGAGACATTGTTGCACGTAGGTTGCATCATAATAGATTTAATGGAGATTTCTTTGGCGGAATTTATGCAACCCGCTTAGCTGATTTTCTTGGTGTAACCATACGTAATGATGATATTAAATTGCCTCCTACTTATTTAGACTTTAATGGTATGGTTCACCACCAGTTTGTCGAGAGGAATGAATCACCTCTCCATATCGCTTAATCTTAGACAGACGGCGTGTGACGCCCTCGATTCAATCGTACACTAATCATGCACGCAAATGTGTACGATCAAGATCAAGGACTCACGGGAAGATATCACAACACAACTCTAAAACATAAAATAAGTCATACAAGCATCATAATACAAGCCAGGGGCCTCGAGGGCTCGAATACAAGTGCTCGATCATAGACGAGTCAGCGGAAGCAACAATATCCGAGTACAGACATAAGTTAAACAAGTTGCCATAAGATGGCTAGCACAAACTGGGATACAGATCGAAAGAGGCGCATGCCTCCTGCCTAGGATCCTCCTAACTACTCCTTGTCGCCGCGTCGGGCTGCACGTAGTAGTAGCCACCTCCGGTAGTAGTCGCCATCGACGGTGGTGTCTCGCTCTGGCTCCATCGTCAGTTTGCAGCAATCGAGTAGAGATAGGGAAAAAGGGAAACAATGCAACCGTGAGTACTCATCCAAAGTACTGCAAGCAAGGAGCTACACTACATATGCATGGATATATGTGTAAAGGGCCATATCGAGGACCGAATGCAGAATGCCGTAATAAGAGGGGATAGCTAGTCTTATCGAAGACTACGCTTCGTCACCTTCGCCTTGCAACAGTAGAAGAGGGTAGGTTGAAGTCCTCCAAGTAACATCACATAGCAATAATCCTACTCGCGATCCCCTCCTCATTGCCACGAGAGAGAGCGACCACCGGTTGTATCCGCACTTGGAAGGGTGTGTTTTATTAAGTATCCGCTTCTAGTTGTCATAAGGTCAAGGTACAACTCCAAGTCGCCCTGCTATCAAGATCACGGCTATTCAATAGATTAACTTCCCTGCAGGGTGCACCAACTTACCCAACACGCTTGATCCCATTTGGCCGACACACTTTCTGGGTCATGCCCACCGCGGAAGATCAACACGCCGCAGCCCCACCTAGGCTCAACAGAGAGGTCAAGACGCCGGTCTAAACCTAGGCGCCTGTGGTCTGGGCCCATCACCTGAACACACCAAGACGCTATGCGTCGCGCCGGAAGCGCACTCTAGCCTAGTGGCATTCCAGTCCAATCCGCGCTACGCCTTCCGCCGACGACGTCACGGCGTGCCGGTGATACCACGACGCCGGATACCCATAACTACTCCCACGTAGATGGTTAGTGCGTATAGGCTCAGAGTCGACTCAGATCAAATACCAAGATCTCGTTAAGCGTGTTAAGTATCCGCGAACGCCAACAGGCCAGCCCACCTCTCTCCTAGGCGGTCTCAACCTGCCCCGACGCCCGCCACAAAGATCCACTCGGGGTGCTCCACCACCGAATTCCGACTTTAGTCTCCACATGTATCATGTATAAAGTATATAGTATATACCGTGATCACCTCCCGAGTGATCACGGCCCGATAGTATAGCACAGCAGACGGACAAGAATGTAGGGCCACAGATGAATATACTAGCATCCTATACTAAGCATATAGGATTGCGTAAAGGTAACAACAATAGTAACAAGGGCAAAGGCTATGCAGAAGATAGGATTAATCGAAAGCAAGAATATGCTACACTACTCTAATGCAAGCAGATAGAGTAGAATAGGCGATATCTGGTGATCAAGGGGGGTCTTGCCTGGTTGCTCTGCAAGAGAGAGGGTCGCAACTCCGTAGTCGTCTTGGGCACCAGCAGCGCTCGGTCTCGGTGTCTAGCTAAGAAGAGGGGAAGAAACAATGAATACTTACAAACAGATGCATGACGATGCATGACAAAGCAAAGCGTGATGCTAGGCGTGCCCTAACGCGGTATGTGGTGATACGGTGAAGGAAACATCCGGAAAGTATTCCTGTTTCGCTTTTCGGCAGAGGAGCCGAGGGGAAAGTTGCGAGTTTGATAGGTTAGGGGGTGTGGCGGACGAACGGGTTGCGATCCGAATCGCCTCGCTGCTCGAGCAACTTTCATGTTGAAAATATTTTAACCGAAGTTACGGATTAAAAGATATGATTTTCTAAAGATTTTATTAATTTCGAATTTAATTAATTATTTAATTAATTGAAAAATGGATTTATGACATCAAGATGATGTCATGTCGACGCCAGCAGTCAACAGAGTTGACTTGGTCAATCGACATGTGGGTCCATGGGACCCACCTGCCATTCTCTCGCTTAGGTTAATTACAGATTAGTTAATTTAATTACTATTTAATTAACCTAACTAGTTAATTAAATTAATTAAACCAGATTAATTAACTTAATTAATTCATTAGATAATTAATTAATTAATATTTAATTTTATTAAATCATTTTTTATTTATTATTTTTATTTTTAATTCCTTTTTTAATAAAACGTTATGGGCATGGGGCCCATCTCATAGGCCCTGAGGGCCTATCAAGGGCGTGGGTTTGACAGGCATCACGACTAGCGGGCGCCCGAGCGCTAACGGCGCTAGAGACAAAGGCTGCTTAGGGCTGGCCCTGTGCGCTGGCCGGGGCAGAGGTGAGCGTCGTGGGGGAGCAGGGGGGGCGTGCGGCGTGGGGTTCCGGCGGCCTATGGCCGGTCGGAGCAGGGGGGCGCAGTGGAGGCGAGGTGGCGCGGCCGGACGAGGACGGGCAGGGGAGGCGCGGTGAACGGGGTGAGCAGGGGGCACGGCGGAGCACGAGCAAGGGACGGGGACAGAGGAGAGAGGAGGCGCGGGTGCGCCCAGGGCGCGGCCGAGCACGACCAGTGCGCGGCCCATAGGCGCGGAGGCGGCTGCCGACGCGGGCGAAGCGCGGTGACCGCAAAGGGGGAGGGCAGAGGGAGGAGAGGAGGCGCAGCTCACGTGGGGGGGGTAGGGCACGGGCAGCGGATGGGCGGCGGTCGGGAGGACCGGCGAGGAGGAGGACGGGACGCGAGATCCCGCGACGACGGCGGAGCAGCCGGGCGAGACGGGCGGGCGGGCGGCGGCAGCGGTGGCGACGGCGCGCATCGCCTCGGGCACTGGGTTGAGCCCTGCTCCAGATCGGGGTGGAGGTGCCGGGCGGCACACGACGGGAGGAGGAGGGACGATGACGGGCGGCGGCGAGGTGGCCTCGGCCGTGAAGCCACCGGCGGCGATCGGCGATGGTGCTCGGGCGAGGGCACCCATATCGGGAGAGGGGAGGGACAGGATCGGGATTGTGAGGAGGATTAGGTTTTGGTCGCCTGTGGGCTATAGGCGCCGGCTGGGCCGGCCTGGTTGGCTCAGAGGCCACTGGGTCAGGCCCAAAGGGGGGGTTCTTTCTCTTTTTTTTTGGTTCTGTTTTCTTTTCTTCTTTTGTTTTTATTCTATTTCTTTTCTGTTTTCTTTTATTTTAGTTTTATAAAATTTAAAAGCGACAACTAATTTGGTGTTATCAAATAGGTCACAGCCCCAAATATGCCGGGCACTTTAATAAAGTGTTTTGCATGTGCTTATTATTTTAAAAGCATTTTAGATAATTGTTTTATCGCTGTTTTTAGTTTATTTAGTGCATTTAAGTATTTTATTAGAAGATGACTTCTTCACCAACATTTATTACGGGTTATTTGACACGTTAGGAACAATTTAGTTTTGACTTTTGAAAACTTTAATTGTTTTAACTTTAATTCAGATTTGAATTTGGATCGGTTCTGAACTAACGCGAGATTATCAACAATAATCGAGGTGACGTGGCATCATTACCAGAGGGTTACTGTAGCTTAATTATCCGGGCGTCACACGGCGTGCTGTCCATATTACTCTCCCTGCTCCTGCCTTCTTTGATTATCAGGCAAAAGGAAGACCTTTTATTACCAGAGAGGAGGCAGATGAGTACGAGAGGAGGGCGGAGGCAGCCCGCCGCCACGCTGCAGCTCAGGAGGCAATAGCTGATGCATCTCAGTATGACCCCAACTACAACTATGGATATCCACCAGGCCATCCGTGGCAATAAACCAACTTAGGCCAAAAGCCTAAGCTTGGGGGAGTACGTATTTCCCACCGACATTACATTTATGTTCACACACACTCATTGCTAGATGTCGGTGCTCATACTCTTTCACTGTAATATCCATGCTAGTTTATTTTCTTTTTCTTGCTTTCTTCTTGCGTGTTTGTTAAACCTTAAGAAAAAAAAATTAGTGTAGCTTTTAGTTAGTTTACTTTTCTTGCTGTAGTAGTAATAATTAAAAAGAAAAACCAAAAAGATTTCTTGTTCTTCTTTTGCTTGTTGGGAGATTTCCCGTGTAAATAGTTTTATTTCTTTTCTTTGGGGGTCGATAGGAGAATACCATGGTTAAATTGTTGAAGTGGCTCTTATATGCATTATTGTTGATTTAACCAAGAGCCCATATTGCATTGTCTTCTCATGTTTATTGAATGCTCGCAGATTCCAGCTTAGTCCAATGCACGTGCACTCTTATTATTTTCACATCCTTCGGTCATGCAAGTGAAAGGCAATAATGACGATATATGATAGACTGATTGAGATGAGAGAAGCTGGTATGAACTCGACCTCTCTTGTTTTTGTAAATATGATTAGTTCATCATTCCTGATTAAGCCTATTATGAATAAACATGTTTGCAATGACAATTAGAGATCATAGTTGCTCGTGCCATGCTTGATTAGCTATGAGTTATAATGGTTTACCTTGCATGCCAACATGCTATTAAAATGGTTGTGATGTGGTATAGTGGGGTGGTATCCTCCTTTGAATGATTTAAGTGACTCGACTTGGCACATGTTCACACATGTAGTTGAAACAAATCAACATAGCCTTCACGATATTTATGTTCATGGTGGATTATATCCTATTCATGCTTGCACTCAATGTCTATTAATTTTAATGCATGGTCATGACTGTTGTCGCTCTCTAGTTGGTCGCTTCCCAGTCTTTTGCTAGCCTTCACTTGTACTAAGCGGGAATACTGCTTGTGCATCCAATCCCTTAAACCCCAAAGTCCATATGAGTCCACTATACCTTCCTATATGTGGTATCTACCTGGCGTTCCAAGTGAATTTGTATGTGCCAAACTCTAAACCTTCAAATGAAATTCTGTTTTGTATGCTCGAATAGCTCATGTATGAACTAGGGCTGTCCGTGTCTTCCATGTTAGGCGGGTTATTCTCAAGCGGAGTGTGTCGGCGTTCTAGGAATGATGGTCCCCAGACTTGCCTGCCTGCAGCCTGCGGCGTGGCTCAAGTGGGGGCCCAGCGCGGCCCAGCTTCATCAGCTCAAGCTCAGGACCCTCGCGAGGGGCCAAACCTCGCGGGGTGGACGACAGGAACCTTCCTCAGGAGCAGCCTCGTCAGGCAGGCTCACGAGGAGGCGGAGAGATCAAGGCGGGGTACCTCACGAGGGTGCCCTGTGACGCAAGCCATGACGATCAAGACGAGGCGGGCGCCAGCTTGCGCAGTGTCCTCGTTTCCCCTTTGGTGCAAAGGAGGCAAGCACAGGCCAAGGCATCAGGCAAAGGTTACCTCTTCGGTGCAACAAGACGAAGACCAGCAGAGCGGCAGGAAGGAGGTCATCGTGGAGCCTGTGACGCGCCACCGCCGAGCCTTTGGCAGCCGAAGACCAACTTTAGTCAGGATAAGTGTACTAGATGTTCCCCTTCAAAGAGGTCAATTGTTGGCGCCCTTCCCGCTCATTATTCGGAAAGAGGTCCATGGCCTCCCTCTATAAATAGGACTAGCCGCCACAAAGAGAGAAAACCGACGGAAGACAAGTCGAATCCCCTAGAGAGAGAGAGAAGCGACTGGACTCACCCAAGTAGTCCATCGCACCGGCTCAAGAACAGCCCCTCGCGAGGCTGTTCTTCCTTTGTACTACTCATCATCAGCCCCTGAGGCAATCCACCACACCACACACTGGAGTAGGGTATTACACCACATCGGTGGCCCGAACCAGTATAAACCTCGTGTCTCTGTGTTGTTCATCGTTCGTAGTTTAGATCCCTCGCAAACCATCAACGCATGAGCTGGTAGGGGTAAGATCTCTGCGCGAACCCCAGTGTTCGAAACTCAAGGGTCTTCCGGAAACCGAAATCCGACATTTGGCGCGCCAGGTAGGGGTGCGCCGGAATCCTTCCTCCGCCGCCTCGTGTTTCGTCGCCTCATCGTTCGATGTCAAGCGACCCGGCAGCCGACGGCGATCGCTGGGCGGTGTGGCCCGCTCATGCCGTGCCGCCAGCCCAGGGCGACCTCAACCTTGCACCTCAGGCAGCCCGCGCTCCGCAAGGCGCTGCGGGGCGCGGGCGACGCGGCCAGACGCCGCCTGCCCTCACGCCGCGGCAGCACGGTCGGCGGCCGAGCCTCAAGCCACGCCGCGCCATGGCGCCGCACACCCTACGGAGCAGGCGAACTGTGGCCGCGCCACGGTGGCCCGAGAACTGTTACGGTGCCGCTTCTAGAGGGCGGCCGCGACGCGTTGTTGGAACGGTCGCCGAGCCTCGGACGCCGCCACCTCGGAGCACCTCCTTTCAAGTCCGGCTGCCACCTCCGCCCAGGCGCGCCGTATGGCGGCCCCAAGCGCTCCATGCAACCTCAAGCGGGCTCCAGGGCCTACTCGACGCCAACCGCCAAGAAGACCAGCGGCAAGCCGCGCGACCCGCCTCGGCGGGCGAAGGAGCACACGCCGTGACTTTGGGCCTCGATGGACCGCCACCACTCTCAAGACAGCGCTCCGGGCCGAACTGCGTGGCACATGGGGCACTACAGCGAGGCCTACGGGGCGGCGTCCCCAGAAGCTTATGTGCCCCGCATGATGGATCAAGAGTGCGCACAAGAAGAAGACCATGGCTCGTTCCTTGGGCCAAGCTGGGGCGAGGAGACACCACAAGCTAAGCTCTTTCAGGAACCCCAAGAGGGCCTCGACGACCGCACCGGCGGTAGCAACTATCTGGTACCGTTAATTCCTCAGGAGCAAGCTTATGCTAACCATGTGTCGCAGGAGGTACAGATCGCTGCAACAGGTGACGGCCCCAACACTGCAGCCTCTTACCCCTCAGGAGGAGGGCATCGGGGGCTGCAGGAGAGGGGTCGAGATCCGGGTTCGTTCCCGTGGCGCTTGGCACAAGATGTTCTCAGGAGGTAGGCCCTCTGCCGGGGAGGTGCCTCAGGGCCTGCCCCCGGCAGAGGACCCATGGTCGCCGGGGAACTGGCTGGCGACCGCTTACCCCATTGGCGCTGCCCTGGTCTCCGCCGCCGCTGGCGGTAGAGTGTGGCGCAAGGCGGGCCCTCATCCGGCGATATGAAGCAAGGCCGGTACCTGAAGAAGGCCCAAGGCTCGTGAAGCTCGCCGCCTGTGACACTCTCATGTAATAATGAGTGGGGCTGTACACGCCCCGGAGTCTCAGGAGCACCGGCCTCAGGCCCTGGGGCTCCCTCCCACGCTCAGTGGCAGCACTTAGCTCCGCGCTAGTGAGAAGACATTGAAGACTAGACTAGGTGACGGACGCGACCTTTTGCTTTTTTGCCTTTTTCTTTGTTGACAATTTTCTTCGATTTGAATTTAAGTTGGATCTGAGTTTGAGCCTTGCGTGCGTTTGGGGAAGGGGTGTTTAGTCTCGTTCGAGCAATCTCTTATGTTCTGGTTTCAGCTTTATGTCCAAAGTCAAGCGCCAACTGCCTCCTCATGAAGTCGGGCCGGGCCAACCGCTACCAAGAGCTCGACGGCTGTCGCCACTCCCTCTCCGGAGGTTCTTATCGCAGGATTAATGGGTTCACTCAGAAGACACATATGGCTCTATGGCCCCCACAGCCCCGCTCGGGGCTCACGAGGGCCAAAAGGTAAATGAGCCAGCCGACCCACCACCGGGCCGGCCGTTAAGCTCACACGCAGCGTTAAGATTACCAAGGCATCTATCGCAAATATTTACATGAGGGGCTTCCCCTCCCAAAATGCTCTCACAGTCTTTAGGGCCAAGCCCAACCGCTTTTGTACAGGGGTAAACAACGGTGACAAACAATCACCGGACATGTCGCTGCTGCGCTTTCGGGTCACCTCCGAGGCGTCGCGGGCGTCGCCGACATCGCCGCTGCCACCAAAGACCTCCGCCAGCCGCCAGACCGCCCACCACGCCGCTTTCATCGGCGGCCACGATCACGCCGTCATCATCGACGCGTGAAGGCCCTGACAAGGTCGTCCACGTGACCATCCACCCATTGCGCCAGGTCGCCTCGGACAGCTATGGGCACCGGTGCGATGGCGGCATGAAAGTCGAAGTGGGGATCCCTGTCCTGCAGATGACTGAAGACACGGGAGAAAGCGCGCCCGAGCAAGGCTCGGCTCCTCTCCTCGACGAGCCAACGAGACCTCTCGGCGCGGTTCTCCAGGAGCGTCACCACATCAGCAAAATACTGGAGATTGCCGGTGTAGTTGGTCTCGTGCGGCTCCTCAGCGGCAGCCTCGCAAATATTGCCCAGGGCCATGTTAGCCTGCTCTCGAGCGCCCGGGGCATGGGGGCATGCTCGTGCTCCGTAACCCGCCGCCGACGAATCTCGCCCTCGCTCGCTGCGGCAAGGGCCTCGCGCCAGAAACCTCTCGTCAAGAAGAAGCAGTTCGGCGCGGAGGAGGTCAGCTCACCAAGGCCAGGCGAAGGGCGGCTGCGGAGGAGTCCGCACCTCGCCACTTCGTCCAGCTTTGCCTTGAGGGCCGCGGTCCTGCCTCGCCTTCGCCCCGACCAACTCCAACCTCAACTCATATCGGCGCCGAGGCTCGAGCGAGCTTCCGCCACGCTGGGCGGTCGACCTCTTCTTGGGCTCGGGCTCACAAGGCGACTTCATCCTCCGCCTGAGTCACTGATAACCCACAATTATAGGGGATCGCAACAGTTTTCGAGGGTAGAGTATTCAACCGAAATTTATTGATTTGACACAAGGGGAGCCAAAGAATATTCTCAAGTATTAGCAGCTGAGTTGTCAATTCAACCACACCGAAACTTAGTATCTGCAGCAAAGTGTTTAGTAGCACAAGAATATGATAGTGATGGTAACGGTAACAAAAGTAAAGACAGCAAAAGTAATGTTTTTGGTATTTTGTAGTGATTGTAACAAAGAGTAACGGAAAAGTAAATAAGCGTAAACCAAAGATATGGAAATCTCATAGGCATCGGATCGCTGATGGATAATTATGCCGGATGCGGTTTGTCATGTAATACCATAACATAGGGTGACACGTAACTAGCTCCAGCTCATCAATGTAATGCAGGCATGTATTCCGTAAATAGTCATACGTGCTTATGGAAAAGAACTTGCATGACATATTTTGTCCTACCCTCCTGTGGCAGCGGGGTCCTATTGGAAACTAAGGGATATAAAGGCCTCCTTTTAATAGAGAACCGGAACAAAGCATTAGCACATAGTGAATACATGAACTCCTAAAAATATGGTCATCACCGGGAGTGGTCTCGATTATTGTCACTTCGGGGTTGCCGGATCATAACATATAGTAGGTGACTATAGACTTGCAAGATAGGATCAAGAACACACATATATTCCTGAAAACATAATAGGTTCAGATCTGAAATCATGGCACTCGGGCCCTAGTGACAAGCATTAAGCATAGCAAAGTCATAGCAACATCAATCTCGTAACATAGTGGATACTAGGATCAAACCCTAACAAAACTAACTCGATTACATGATAAATCTCATCCAACCCATCATCGCCCAGCAAGCCTACGATGGAATTACTCACGCACGGCGGTGAGCATCATGAAATTGGTGATGGAGGATGGTTGATGATGACGACGACGACGAATCTCTCTCCGGAGCCCCGAACGGACTCGGATCAGCCCTCGAGAGATTAGGCTTGGCGGCGGCTCCAGATCGTGAAACGCGATGAAACTTTCTCTCTGATTTTTTCTCCCAAAGCCAATATATGGAGTTGGAGTTGGCGCCGAGGGTCTCTGTGGGGCCCATGAGGTAGGGGACGCGCCAGGGGAGGGGCGCCCCACCTCGTGGACAGGTGTGGGCCCCTGGTCTTCATCTTTAGCGAGGATTTTTATTATTTATTCTAAGATATTCCGTGGAGTTTCAGGTCATTCCGAGAACTTTTGTTTTCTACACATAAAACAACATCATGGCAGTTCTGCTGAAAACAGCGTCAGTCCGGGTTAGTTCCTTTCAAATCATACAAGTTAGAGTCCAAAACAAGGGCAAAAGTGTTTGGAAAAGTAGATATGACAGAGACGTATCAATTCCCCCAAGCTTAAACCCTTGCTTGTCCTCAAGCAATTCAGTTGACAAACTGAAAGAGAAAAAGAAAAACTTTTACAAACTCGGTTTGCTCTTGTTGTTGTATTTATGTCAAGCCAGCATTCAGGTTTTCAGCAAATATTATAACTAACCACATTTGCAATAATTCTCAGGTCTCATGTTTACTCATATCAATAAAATAATCAGCTAGCAAGTCATAATAATAAATCTCGGATGACAACACTTTCTCAAAACAATCATAATATGATATAACAAGATGGTATCTCGCTAGCCCTTTCTGAGATCGCAAAACATAAATGCAGATGTGACGCCCCCGATTTAATCATACACTAATCATGCACGCAAATGTGTACGATCAAGATCAGGGACTCACGGGAAGATATCACAACACAACTCTACAAATAAAATAAGTCATACAAGCATCATAATACAAGCCGGGGGCTCGAGGGCTCGAATACAAGTGCTCGGTCATAGACGAAGTCATGGAAGCAACAATATCTGAGTACGTACATAAGTTAAACAAGTTGCCTTAAGAAGGCTAGCACAAACCGGGATCAGATCGAAAAGGAGCAGGCCTCCCGCCTCGATCCTCCTAAGCTACTCCCGTCGTCGCGTCGCCGGCTGCACGTAGTAGTAGGCACCTCGAGTAGTAGTCATCATCGACGGTGGCGCGGCTCGCCCCGGCTCCATAGTCTGCTGCAGCAATCGAGTAGAGGTAGGGGAAAAAGGGGAACAAGGCAACCGTGAGTACTCATCCAAAGTACTGCAAGCAAGGAGCTACACCGCATATGCATGGGTATATGTGTAAAGGGCCATATCGCGGACCGAATCGCAGAATGCCGAATAAGCGGGATAGCTAGTCTTAACGAAGACTACGCTTCGACACCTGTCTTGCAATGTAGAAGAGGACAAACCAAGTCCTCCAAGCAACATCACATAGCAATAATCCTACCCGCGATCCCTCCTCATATCCCCGAGAGAGTGACCACCGTTGTATCCGCACTTGAAAGGGTGTGTTTTATCAAGTATCCGGTTCTAGTTGTCATAAGCTCAAGGTACAACTCCAAGTCGCCCTGTTATCAAGATCACGGCTATTCAATAGATTAACTTCCCCGCAGGGTGCACCATCTTACCCAAAGACGCTTGATCCCATTTGGCCGGACACACTTTCCTCGGTCATGCCCGCCGCTGAAGATCAACACGCCGCAGCCCCACCTAGGCACAACAGAGGCCAACACGCCGGTCTAAACCTAAGCGCGCAGGGTCCGGGCCCATCGCCTCGAAAGCACACTGCAAGACGCTATGTGACGCGCCGAAGCGCACTCTAGCCTAACAGCGCTCCAGTCAATCCGGCGCCGCCCGCTCACGCCGACGTCTGAAGTGCCGATACCACGACGCCGGATACCCATAACTACTCCCGCAGAGATGGTTAGTGCGATAAGCTCAGAGCCAACTCAGATCAAATACCAAGACCTCGTTAAGCGTGTTAAGTATCCGCGAACGCCGAACAGGCCAGGCCCACCTCTCTCTAGGCGGTCTCAACCTGCCTGCCGCCTCCGCCTCAAAGATCCACTCATGGGTGCTCCATCACCGACCCGACTTTAGTCTCCACATGTATCATGTATAAAGTATATAGTATATACCGTGATCAACTCCCGAGTGATCACGGCCCGATAGTATAGCACGGCAAAGCGGACAAGAATGTAGGGCCATAGATGAAAGTACTAGCATCCTATACTAAGCATATAGGATTGCGTAAGGTAACAATGTATAACAAGGACAAAGCTATGCAGCGAAGATAGGAGTATCTCAAAATAAGAATATGCTACACTACTCTAATGCAAGCAGATAGAGAAGAGTAGGCGATATCCGTGATCAAGGGGGGGCTTGCCTGGTTGCTCGCAAGTGAGAGGGTCGTCAACACCGTAGTCGAACCGCCAGCAGCAGCCGGTCTCGTAGTCTACCGGAGAGAAGAGGGGAAGAAACAATGAATACCAAGTAAACAGATGCATATCGATGCATGACATGTCAAGTAGCGATGCTAGGCGTGCCCTAACGTGGTATGAGGTGGTATCGTTAAGGGGGAAACATCCCGGAAAGTATTCCTTGTTTCGTGTTTTCGGCGAGGAGCCGAGGGGGAAGTTGCAGGTTCGATAGGTTAGGGGTGTGGCGACGAACGGACTGCATATCCGGATTCGCCACGCTGCTCGAGTAACTTTCATGTTGAAAATATTTTAACCGAAGTTACGGATTAAAAGATATGATTTTTAAAGATTTTATTAATTTCTGGAATTTAATTAATTAATTATTTAATTCGAAAATGGAATTATGACGTCAGCCTGATGTCATGCCGACATCAAGAATCAACAGGTTGACTAGGTCAACCCCGACATGTGGGTCCTGTTCATCATACTGCTAACTAATTACCTTAGTTTAGTTTAATTAACAGTAGTTAATTAGGTTAATTAGTCATTAGGTTAATTAATCCGGATTAATTAAATTAATTATTTACTTACTTAATTAATTAATTAACTAATTTTATTCATTTTTATTTTTTTATATTTTTTTTATTACAAAAACGTTCTGCGGTGGGGTCCTTTGTCATAGGCCCCTGGGGCCTAGCGGGTCGGGCATCGGGCGCAATGCGCGACCGAATGAGCGCACGCCCAGGTGCAGGCGGACCCGGGAGGGCACCGGAACGGCGGAGGTCGGTGGCCACGGCATGGCCATGGCCGGAGCGGGGCGAGGCCGCTGGTGGTCTGTGGCGGCGCCGGAGGTCAGGCGGTTGGCAATGGAGAGGTGGTGCGCGGCATGACAATGATGAGCCGGGCATCGGCCAGTATGAGGAGGGCGCCGGCGTAGGCGGAGGAGGGCGAGTGCGGCCTGGAACGCAAGCTCCGGCACGCGGGCATAGTGATGCGTGCACGGGCGTGGACGTGACAGGTCGTGGTGAGCGCGGGCGAGGGAGAGGAGGCCGGCCGGGGGGCACCAATTGGAGAGCAGGGGGCGCCGATCGTGGGGGCTCCCGGTGGGGAGGAGGACGAAGACGAGGCGACGCCGACGAGGTGGTGGTGAGCAGCGATGGCACGGCGTCAAGGCTCGAGGCGCCGCGGCGTCGAGCCGCCGATCCAGTCCGCGTCGAGGGGAGGCACCGCACGGGAGGAGGATGGGGCGTCCGGCGTGGCGACGGGATGGGCGGCGCGCCGCGAGGTGGCGGGGAAGGCGCGGTCGCCGGGAGAGGCAGCGGGCGACGGCGACGCGTCGCCGGGCAAGCGCCCGATCCGAATCGGGTGGGGGGGGCGAGAGGAACGAGGGGTGGGGGGGCCCCCGATCCAATCTGGATCGGGAGGGGGGTGTGCGGTCGAGCTAGGGTTTCCCAGGTGGGGATAAGGAGGAGGGGGGGTGCGGCTGGGCCGGCTGGCGCCTGATGGCTCTTTGGGGCATGGCCTGTGGGGGGTCTCTCTCATTCTTCTTCTTCTTGTTTTCCTTTTCCTTTTCTGTTTTAATATTGTTTCCTATTATTTTAGTTTTAGTAAAATATACACATAGTATATAAATTAGTATTTCAACTTAGTCCATAGTCACAAGAAGTCTAGTCCTCAAATAATTTAGTTTGACCTTTTATTTATTATAAAAGGTATTTAAATAAATGTTTTTGCTGTTGTTTTATTCACCTTATAGTATTTAAACATTTTATAAAGGTGTGGCTTCTCCACCATAATTACCTATACAATATTTGGTTCACTCCGAACATTTTAGTTTTAATTATTTGAAAACTTTTATTTTGTTTGATTGATTTTGAATTTGATTTCAATCGGTTTCGATCTAACGCGAGGTTAGCAACAAGAATCGAGGTGACGTGGCATCGTTAATGCGGATTATCAGTAGCCTAATTATCCCAAGGCCACAATTCTCCTCCACTACAAGAAATCTCGTCCCGAGATTTAGGAGCGGGAGTAAGGGGGAAGGGATCTGGTTACGAAATTCTAACGGATCTTCTCATCCTGGCTTGCTCTTCCCGAAGAGGTCAATCCAATATATTGATGCCTTCATACTTCTGCTTCAGGTCAAAATGATGAAGTCATCATCCTTTCTTCGGGTCCTTCATCGTACTTACGAAAAGGATATGGGGGAAGACTCAGGAAGGGCGGGCCTTATCAGGTTAACTATCTGTTACATAACTCAGGGAATGGGGTAGGAAGTAACTCTCGAATTGAACTTAAGAAAATATCGAGAGTAAAGTAAGAAGGCATCATGAGAAGTTCCAAACGAATAGGTCACTGTTCGATGTCTAAAACAACATGCGAAAGGGGTCCAGAGCAATGAGATTGAGTATTGCGTCTGCTACCAAATAGATCACTTGGGACGGTGGCCCGTGAATTACATACGAGGCCACACACGAGGAACAACCTTGGGGAGAGGGGGGTGCAGGAGAGTCAGGTTTCGATCCTGTGAAACTGTGGGTTATGGGCCCACCATGTGGGTCAAACGTAGGAAGGGCGGTGACATCTTGCACGGTCATGATAGCAGGACATGTCAGAGGTTAGCCTATCAGTTATGTGGGCAACAATGTCGCTACCAAGGGCGAGGGACGAAGAGAACTGCTTTCCGCTCGTTGAACGAGGCGGACCATTTGGCAAAGTTCTCGCCCATCGGTGGATACCGAAATGTCATCAACAAAAGTAATGTGGTCTCACTGGCAGAGTTGTACACCGAGGTGTTTACAAAAGAAGTAAATTATTACTGCTTAGGTTATATAGACTACAAGAAAGGTCAAACAGACCAATGGAAAGTAAAATGTGATCATTAGGTTAAATAGAACAATGGAAAGGAAAATGTGTTTAAACACATATTTCAGGGGTATATCCTTACCAAGGACAAGCAGAGCATGATATCCGTGGCAGGATATAATGTAGAAAACTCTTTAGGTAAGGGGGAGGAATCTCATGATATTACCCATACAACGGTGTTAGGATAAATGATAAATAAAATTTAGCATCGTGCTTCAAATGTTCCTGTTGAAAATCGGAGTACCATTGACATGCTTCGAGATAGCATTGACATGGTCTTCGGGTGAAGATCGACTTTGAAACACGAAGGATTCATCAGAATAACTTGTAGAATAAGTCTTACAATTTCTCATGGATGAACGGATAACCTTGCTGAAAAGGAATCTATAATGATAGGTCCTCCACCGGGGTGCTAGGCATGACATCATGCTACCGGGTCATCAAAGGATCAACATCATAAAGCTTGAAAGTTGTCCCAACCATCATATCTCGACCGAGATTCAGATCCGATTGGTGTCGTTACCTCGCACTTAGGATACCCGAGAAGACAAGGTGCAACGAAATTGACAAGATGACAATGTAAGATTCTCGGGGAAAGGAACTATGAAGTGATTTCCGTTAACAAGAGTCCATCATTAACCCAAGGAGAGGGCAAGGAGGTGTCTGGTGAACTCAACGGCAATTTACCGAGATTCCCAAAAGATGGATTTCCGCAATTAAATGAACAAGGAGATGTCACTTGTCAATTCAAATGATATAATGTTGTATGCCGTAGGAAAACATACACCATTAATCATTAGTCGAAAGGTGTGCCCGAAATATGTCCTTAGGCAGCAAGACCACTGTTAGAGTGACGATTGAATAACCAACAGTCTAAGAATGAACTGTCGATCATTAACT
This sequence comes from Aegilops longissima, assembly GCA_021605205.1. Lineage (NCBI taxonomy): Eukaryota > Viridiplantae > Streptophyta > Magnoliopsida > Poales > Poaceae > Aegilops > Aegilops longissima. The sequence continues at coordinate 469,870,557 of CM038678.1, forward strand.
TCAAAGCAATAGGGTTGCTAGAAGTACAGAATTCCAAGTAGCATCATTCCCTTGTTGGAATCCCGGTTAGAACCAACACAGGGAACAAGAAGGAATGGTGATGGTGAGAAGTATCACTTGTATCAAGAATTCTCAAGAGGTGGTGAAATTACCACGACATTTTTCACATAAGAGATGGTAATATTCCAAGTTAAAGAAGAACAAACGTTGGATAGCAAGGAACTCAAGTTATAACACAAAACACGAACAAGTTTTGTGTTGAACGGAAGGCAATAAAGTGGTCACTGTTACACAAATCATCGAGGGCAAGGACGGTATTACTCAACATGTATTCAACTGATATCCTGGAAGTGCCCAGAATGTTGACGCTCACGACACCTTTGTCGCGAGAGTTCCTGAAGATGTAATCGATCGGCGACGACATCAAGTCAAAGTAATGATGAAGTGAAAGGTTATTAGAACCAAGGGTACGACACAAACTCGAAACCAAGCTTGTTGTTCAAGGTAAAATGATATGTCGATGAGGATCGACGTAAGGTTAGTTCATCGTCGAAAATTGTGCTCCGAGAAGAAGGACCGGGTAGCACAGTTAAAATCATCACGACAATGATATAGCCAAACAGGCTAGGAACGGCGTGGTCGGATACAAACTCGTACTTATAGAAGCTTACTAAAGAGTTGTTGAACCGTAGTGCGGACTCGGTTCAGTTATCGGTGTCTTTGAGTGTTTAATAACTCAGAGCCCGTGAAAAATTGGAATCAGTGAGAATGTAGCACTTGATTAAGAACTCATAAGAAGTTATGCAGTTCCAAGATAATCTCGAGATACCAGGGGGTAATACTCGATGACATATCAAAGTAGAGGTTGGACGGGGTATTGTTTCACGTAAGACAAGTGCTAAAACTTGCACGAGAAATGGTATTTAAAAGAGAACATGGTCGAACCACGATTGCAAAAGGCGGATCCCCGATATAAGATGAACTTATACCAAATGAATAATTAATTTAAGAGAAGCTTTAATGATAAGATCTACATCATGTCCATGGGCATGAACACAAGTTCAAGGTCGACTCTCACTTCTCCAATGCATAACCTTTCATTCACTTCTCACGCCGATGAAGTTGCGGTGTTGAAAATTTTATCCGCGAAGCACCGAAGAGTATGATTCGTGAAAACTTTCGGTTCACACGGTTTAGTGAAGGCATATGTTCAACCCATAGGGCTTCTTGGAATCATATACCAAAATCTTTAGAAATAATTAACTCAAGCTCAAGGCGAGCATGGTTGAGAAAGCGAGAGGATACAATTTACCAAAGGCATTATGTATCAGAGGAAAGGCTCACAAGGTTATTGAATATGAAGGGCGTTGTCAGATAAAATCCAACAAAGGATCTGGTGGTCCACAAGGGATCTGACGTAAGCATTAGTACTCAACTAGAGGAAGAAGAATGCAAGGATATCAAACTATAGAAACAACTGACAAACTCAATTGTCAAATGCAAAGAAATTATGATTCCCAATTCAAGGGGTCAGAAGCAATGCTCTGATTAGGGATGGATAAGTCGAATAGCCTTAGGGTACAATCAACGACAATTGGATTGGTCGAGAACCAATTCTAGATAAAAGAATGGCAGCTCAGCCGGAAAAGTAATTTATAAGGATCAATGATGATTGCGGGTATTCGCAAACATATTGAGTCAACAGACCCAAAATGATAATGACAAGGAATGTCAATATGACTACGAGACTTATGGGATTAACCATAATGCAAGCAAGCAAGAATTTCAAGAGCCAAAGGCTCCAGAGGATTTTCGGAAGATCGAATAGTAATTTGAAGACTTTTGTGAAACACATGAACAACTGGGGTTGAGCGGATACTCGACAAGGGCGAGGATTTATTTGAAGGGGTATTCATGTGGCAAAGAACTGCTAGGCAGTAGGCACAAAGTATTCTCGGAACAATAGAGAAAATTTCGGGGTATCTTGTAATAACAAGATCAATGGGGGACGATCGTATGAATGGCAAGTGTAAGTAGTTATCCATACGGATTTATCGGTGGTCAAGAATAGCAAAAGTGATGGGCACAAAGTCTCGAGAGAACATCAGAGAGTATCTTCGGAATCTTCCGATTAGCGTATCATCATCTGAAGTGAGGGGCTCTCCGGAGAAAGTACTTGCGAACGTAGTTAGTTTTGTTTTTAGCAAATTCATTTAACCCGAATAGAAGAGAGTTCAGAGTCCCGAGTAAAGGTCGAGGAGTAAAAGATCCTAGTACCCCGATGGCGACGTGGCCCGTAAGGCACACAGCCAAGTTAGTAAAAGTTTTTGCAATGTCTAGACTCGACTTCGCCAAGGAGTGTGGAAGGGGATTCCTACAGCAATGGCTCGATACCAACTTGGACGCTTCGATTTAATCGTACACTAATCATGCACGCAAATGTGTACGATCAAGATCGTGGACTCACGGAAGATATCACAACACAAATCTACAAATAAAATAAGTCATACAAGCATCATAATACAAGCCGTGGGCCTCGAGGGCTCGAATACAAGTGCTCGATCATAGACGAAGTCAGTGGAAGCAACAATATCTGAGTACGGACATAAGTTAAACAAGTTGCCTTAAGAAGGCTAGCACAAACGGGATACAGATCGAAAAGGAGCAGGCCTCCCGCTCGATCCTCCTAAGCTACTCCCGGTCGTCGCCGGGCGGCTGCACGTAGTAGTAGGCACCTCCAGTAGTAGTCGCCATCGACGGTGGCGTCGCCCCGGCTCCATAGTCTGTTGCAGCAATCGAGTAGAGGTAGGGGAAAAGGGGAACAAGGCAACCGTGAGTACTCATCCAAAGTACTCGCAAGCAAGGAGCTACACTGCATATGCATGGGTATATGTGTAAAGGGCCATATCGGTGGACCGAATCGCAGAATTCCGAATAAGCGGGGATAGCTAGTCTTAATGAAGACTACGCTCGACACCTGTCTTGCAACAGTAGAAGAGGACAAACCAAGTCCTCCAAGCAACATCACATAGCAATAATCCTACCCGCGATCCCTCCTCATATCCCCGAGAGAGCGACCACCGTTGTATCCGCACTTGAAAGGGTGTGTTTTATCAAGTATCCGGTTCTAGTTGTCATAAGCTCAAGGTACAACTCCAAGTCGCCCTGCTATCAAGATCACGACTATTCAATAGATTAACTTCCTGCAGGGTGCACCATCTTACCCAAAGACGCTTGATCCCATTTGGCCGGACACACTTTCTCGGTCATGCCCGCCGCTGAAGATCAACACGCCGCAGCCCCACCTAGGCACAACAGAGAGGCCAACACGCCGTCTAAACCTAAGCGCCGCAGGGTCCGGGCCCATCGCCTGAAAGCACACTCAAGCACGCTATGCGACGCTGCCGAAGCGCACCTAGCCTAACAGCGCTCCAGTCCAATCCGGCGCGCCGCCCGTCACCGACGTCTCAAGTGCTTCGCCGATACCACGACGCCGGATACCCATAACTACTCCCGTAGATGGTTAGTGCGATAAGCTCAGAGCCAACTCAGATCAAATACCAAGACCTCGTTAAGCGTGTTAAGTATCCGCGAACGCCGAACAAGGCCAGCCCACCTCTCTCCTAGGCGGTCTCAACTCTGCCTGCCGCCTCCGCCTCAAAGATCCACTCATGGTGCTCCATCACCAACCCGACTTTAGTCTCCACATGTATCATGTATAAAGTATATAGTATATACCCGTGATCAACTCCCGAGTGATCACGGCCCGATAGTATAGCACGACAGCACGGACAAGAATGTAGGGCCACAGATGAAAGTACTAGCATCCTATACTAAGCATATAGGATTGCGTAAGGTAACAATGTATAACAAGGACAAAGCTATGCAGCAAAGATAGGAGTATCTCAAAGCAGAATATGCTACACTACTCTAATGCAAGCAGATAGAGAAGAGTAGGCGATATCCGTGATCAAGGGGGGGCTTGCCTGGTTGCTCGCAAGTGAGAGGGGTCGCAACACCGTAGTCGAACCGCCAAAGCAGCAGCTGTCCGGTCTCAGAGCTCACCGGAGAGAAGAGGGGAAGAAACAATGAGTACCAAGTAAACAGATGCATATCGATGCATGAAATGTCAAGTAGCGATGTTAGGCGTGTCCTAACGTGGTATGAGGTGGTATCGGTTAAGGGAAACATCCGGAAAGTATTCCGGTGTTTCGTGGTTTTCGAGCAGGAGCCGGAGGGGAAAGTTGCAGGTCTGATAGGTTAGGGGGTGGCGGACGAACGGATCACGATCCGGATTCGCCACGCCGCTCGAGTAACTTTCATGTTGAAAATATTTTAATCCGAAGTTACGGATTAAAAGATATGATTTTTAAAGATTTTATTAATTTCTGAATTTAATTAATTAATTATTTAATTCAAAAATGGAATTATGACGCTGCATGATGTCATGCTGATGTCGACCGTCAACAGGTTGACTAGGTCAACCCCGACATGTGGGTCCTGTCATTATACTGCTAACTAATTACCTTAGTTTAGTTTAATTAACAGTAGTTAATTAGGTTAATTAGTCATTAGGTTAATTAATCCGGATTAATTAAATTAATTATTTACTTAATTAATTAATTAAATAATTAATTAATTAATTTTATTCATTTTTATTTTTTTATATATTTTTTATTACAGAAACGTTCTGCGGTGGGGGCCTTTGTCGTAGGCCCCTGGGGCCTAGCGGGTCGGGCATCGGGCGCAATGCGCGACCGAATGAGCGCACGCCAGTGCAAAGGACCGGAGGGCACCGAACGGCGGAGGTCGGTGGTTACGGCATGGCCATGGCCGGAGCGGGCGAGGCCGCGGTGGTCGCGGGCGGTCACGGAGGTCGTGGCGGTTGGCAATGCCGGGGCGGTGCTGGCTGCTGCCCAATGAGGAGCTGGCGCCGCCGTATGGAGGAGGGCGCTGGCCGTAGGCGGAGGAGGGCGAAAAGCGGCTCGAACGCAAGCTCCTGCACACGGGCACAGTGATGCGTGCACGGGCGTGGACGTGATAGGGTCGTGGTGAGCGCGGGGGCGAGGGAGAGGGAGGAGGCCGGGGGGGCCTCACCAGCGTTGGAGAGCAGGGGGGGCGTCGAGGCGTGGGGGCTCCCGATGGGGAGGAGGACGAAGACGAGGCGACGCCGACGAGGTGGTGGTGAGCAGCGATGGCACGGCGTCAAGGCTCGAGGCGCCACAAGGCCGAGCCGCCGATCCATCAAGGCCGAGGGGAGGCACCGCACGGGAGGAGGATGGGGCGTCCGGCGTGGCGACGGCAATGGGGCGGCGCTCGGCGAGGTGGCGGGGAAAGGCGCGGTCGCCGGGGAGAGGCAGCGGGGCGACGGTGACGCTGTCGCCGGGTAAGCGCCCGATCCGAATCGGGTGGGGAGGGGCGAGGAACGAGGGGTGGGGGGGGGTTCGTCCCCGATCCAATCTGGATCGGGAGGGGGGTGTGCGGTCGGGAGCTAGGGTTTCCCCTGGTGGGGATAAGGAGGAGGGGGTGGGGTGCGGCTGGGCCGGCTTGGCGGCCCGATGGCCTGCTGGGCCGTGGCCCGGGGGGGGGGGGTCTCTCTCTCATTCTTCTTCTTCTTGTTTTCCTTTTCCTTTTCTGTTTTAATATTGTTTCCTATTATTTTAGTTTTAGTAAAATATACACGTAGTATATAAATTAGTATTTCAACTTAGTCCATAGTCACAAGAAGTCTAGTCCTCAAATAATTTAGTTTGACCTTTTATTTATTATAAAAGGTATTTAAATAAATGTTTTTGCTGTTGTTTTATTCACCTTATAGTATTTAAACATTTTATAAAGGTGTGGCTTCTCCACCATAATTACCTATACAATATTTGGTTCACTCCGAACATTTTAGTTTTAATTATTTGAAAACTTTTATTTTGTTTGATTGATTTTGAATTTGATTTCGAATCGGTTTCGATCTAACGCGAGGTTAGCAACAGTAACCGAGGTGACGTGGCATCGTTAACGCGAGATTATTGTAGCCTAATTATCCGGGCGTCACAGCAGAGCACCTTCAAAGATCAAGGACTGACTAGACATTGTAATTCATGGTAAAAGAGATCCAATCATAGTCACACTCGATATAAAATAATAGTAACGAATGCAAATGACAGCTGTGCTCTCTAGCTAGTGCTTTTAATAAGAGGGTGATGACTCAACATGAAAGTAAATAGATAGGTCCTTCGCAGAGGGAAGCAGGGATTTGTAGAGGTGCCAGAGCTCGATTTTGAAATAGAGACAATTTAAATTTTGAGCGGCATACTTTCATTGTCAACATAACAACTAGAGATGACGATATCTTCCATGCTAAACAAATTATAGGCGGTTCCTAAACAGAATGGTAAAGTTTATACTCCCCCTCCTCCACAAGGATCAATCCATGGCTCGCTCGAAACAACGAGTGCCTCCAACATTCAACGGGTCCGAGGGGGAGTTTTGTTTGCAATTATTTTGATTTAGTTTGCATAAAGCATGGGACTGGGCATCCCGGTGACCAGCCATTTTCTCGTGAGTGAGGAGCGGAGTCCACTCCTCTTGAGAATAACCCGCCTAACACGGAAGATAAGGGCAGCACTAGTTGATATATGAGCTATTCAAGCATGCAAAACATAATGATTATTTGAAGGTTTAGAGTTTGGCACATACAAATTTACTTGGAACGGCAGGTAGATACCGCATATAGGAAGGTATAGTGGACTCATATGGCATAACTTTGGGGTTTAAGGAATTGGATGCACAAGCAGTATTCCCGCTTAGTACAAGTGAAGGCTAGCAAAAGACTGGGAAGCGACAAAGTAGAGAGCGAAAACAGTCATGAACATGCATTAAAATTAATAGACATTGAATACAAGCATGAGTAGGATATAGGCCACCATGAACATAAATATCGTGAAGGCTATGTTGATTTGTTTCAACTACATGCGTGAACATGTGCCAAGTCAAATCACTTAAATCATTCAAAGGAGGATACCACCCCATAATACCACATCACAACCATTTTAATAGCATGTTGGCACGCAAGGTAAACCATTATAACTCGTAGCTAATCAAGCATGTCACAAGCAACTATGATCTCTAATTGTCATTGCAAACATGTTTACTCATAATAAGCTGAATCAAGAACGATGAACTCATCATATTTACAAAAACAAAAGTGGTCGAGTTCATACCATTTTTTCCCATCTCATTCAGTCCATCATATATGTCATCATAATTGCCTTTCACTTGCACGACCGAACGGTGTGAATAATAATAAGAGTGCACGTGGATTGGACTAAGCTGGAATCTGCGAGCATTCAATAAACAGGAGAAGACAAGGCAATATGGGCTCTTGGTTAAATCAACAATGATGCATATGAGAGCCACTTCAACAATTTAATTATGGTCTTCTCCTCAATTCCCAAAGAAAAGAAAAGGAATAAAAACTATTTACACGGGAAAGCTCCCAACAAGCAAAAGAAGAACATGAAATATTTTTGGGTTTTGTTTTTAATTATTACTACTACAACAGGAAAAATAAACTATTACTAATTTTTTGGTTTTTCTAAGGTTTATTAAACACACGAGAAGAAAGCAGGAAAAATGAAAATAAACTAGCATGGATATTACAGTGAAAGAGTATGAGCACCGACATCTAGCAATGAGTGTGTGTGAACATGAATGTAATGTCAGTGGGAAATACATACTCCCCCAAGCTTAGACTTTTGGCCTAAGTTGGTCTATTGCCGTGGATAGCCCGGCCGATACCCGTGAGGTGTAGCTGGGTCGATCACGATGCAGCTGCTATCGCCTCCTGAGCTGCAGCGTGGCGTCGAGCCGCCTCCGCTCTCCTCTCGTACTCATCTGCCTCCTCTCTGGTAATAATATATCTTCCTCTCGTCTAAAAATCAAAGAAGGTAGGAGCAGGAAGAGTAATATGGACAACATGCCGTTTGTTAAAGATTAGTCGATACTGGAGAGGTGGTCCAGTACTCTCAACAAACTAGTGGGAAACCATAGAATCAAAAGCTAAATAAGTAGGGGGTAACTCCATATCACCCTCACGAATTTCTATATCAAGAAAATTAGCTAAGCGGGTTGCATAAATTCCTCCAAAGAAATCTCCGTTATGTCTATTAAGATGCAACCTACGAGCTACAATGGCTCCCATATGATAAGATTGGTCCCCTAACACAACACTTCTGAGGATGCTGAGATCAGGGGCACACATGTGACATGCTTCATCCTTAGCGTTTATCCATCTACCTATGAAGAGAGCAAAGTAATGTATAGTAGGAAAGTGAATGCTCCCTATAGTGGCTTGCGTTATATCCCTAGATTCCCCACAGTTATTCTAGCAAGAAAGTCTCTATATTCAGATTTAGGGGGACCCTGATACTACCCCAAGATGGAAGTTTGCATGCAAGAGTGAAATCCTCTAAGTCCATGGTATAAGATTTGTCATAAAGGTCAAACATGACTGAAGGAAAATTACGCGAAGATGAAAACTCAAACCTCCCCACAAATGAACTTGTGAGGTCACGATACTGGGGGCATTTGTCAGCTTCAAAGTCCTCAAGACCGAAGTACTCAAATATGCGTTAAATTCTTCTTTAATTCCCACTTGATCCATAAAATTTTCAGAAGGCCATTCACAGGGCCTCACAAGAGCGTCTCTTGGTGGTTACTCGTCAGCATCACGCATTGCAAGCCTGGGGCCTTGCTTCCTTGAAGAACCACCTTGGAACATCTTCCTAAGCATATTGTTTTCTCTGAAAAATAATTCTGAAATTTTTAGTAACTTCAAACAAAAGTGAACCAACTTCAATAAAACTGATAGCAACTACTCATACAAGTGCCTAGAGCATATATCAAGCATTAGAACTACTTGGAACCATATAAATTTGACATGCAAGCTCAAGAACATGGTCACCTATGCAACACAAATTTGCAAAGGATAAAGCACTAGAACAAAAAATAATTGAACCAATGGAGGAGTCACATACCAAGGAACAATCTCCCCAAGCAGTTTTGCGAGAGGTGCTTTGAGCAAGGAGATCGAAAATCACATCAAAAGTGGCTGGAACACGAGCTTGGGTTGGTTTTTCAGGTTTGTGTGAGGCAGAGGAAGAAGATGGGTGCAGGGATAAGTGGAGGAGGACCATCGTGGGCCCACGAGGCGGGGGCGCCCGGGGGTAGGGCGCGCCTCCACCTCGTGGCAGTGTGGCAGCTCCCATGTAATTTTTGCACAAAAATTCTCAAATATTCCCTAAAAAATCATATTAAATTGGCATGGCATTCTGAGGACTTTTATTTTCGGATATTTTTATATTGCACGGATAAATCAGAAATGCATGTAAAAATACTATTTTACTTTATTTCTACTAAATAACAGAGAATATAAAGAGGGTACATAAGGTTGTGCTTCTAGTTTCATCCATCTCATGCTCATCAAAAAGAATCCACTAACAAGGTTGATCAAGTCTTGTTAACAAACTCATTCCGATAATCATGGAACCAGAGAAATTTCGAAGAACACTATGTTACCTCAACGGGGATATGGACATCCCCAATAATAAGTATATCATATTTCTTCTTGACAGTAGGGAGAGGAAATTCAAAACCTCCAAATATAATCGATGGAATTTTTCCAATAGAGTTGATGCTATAAACTTGAGGTTGTTTCCTTGGAAAGTGTACCGTATGCTCATTACCATTAACATGAAAAGTGACATTGCCTTTGTTGCAATCAATAACAGCCCCTGCAGTATTAAGGAAAGGTTTTCCAATAATAATAGACATACTATCATCCTCGGGAATATCAAGAATAACAAAGTCCGTTAAAATAGTAACGTTTGCAACCACAACAGCACATCCTCACAAATACCGACAGTATAGCAGTTGATTTATCAGCCATTTGCAAAGATATTTCAGTAGGTGTCAACTTATTCAAGTCAAGTCTATGATATAAATAGAGAGGCATAACACTAACACCAGCTCCAAGATCACATAAAGCAGTTTTAACATAATTTCTCTTAATGGAGCATGGTATAGAGGGTACTCCCGGATCTCCAAGTCTTTGGTATTCCACCCTTAAAAGTATAATTAGCAAGCATGGTGGAAATTTCAGCTTCCGTATCTTTCTTTTATTTGTAACAATATCTTTCATATATTTAGCATAAGGATTCATTTTGAGCATATCACCAATCGATACGCAAGAAGATGAGTCTAATCATTTCAAAGAAGCGCCAAAATCCTCATCATCCTTTTCTTGGATGGTTTGGGAGGAAAAGGCATGGGTTTCTGAACCCATGGTTCTCTTTCTTTACCATGTTTCCTAGCAACGAAGTCTCTTTTATCATAACGTTGGTTCTTTGATTGTGGGTTATCAAGATCAACAGCAGGTTCAACTTCTACATCATTATCATTACTAGGTTGAGCATCATCATGAACATTATCATTAACATTTTCACTAGGTTCATGTTCATTACCGATTGTGTTTCAAAGATCGACATAGAGATATCATTTGGATTATCCGTGGTTCAGCAACAGGTTCACTAGAAGTTTGCACAGTCCTATCATTTTTCTGTTTCTTCCTTTTAGAAGAACTAGGCATATCAATATTATTTCTATGAGAATCTTGCTCGATTCTCTTAGGGTGGCCTTCTGGATACAAAGGTTCCTGAGTCATTCTACCAGTCCTATTAGCCACTCTAACAGCATAATCATTTTTCTTACTATTCATTTCATCAAGCACTTCTTTCTGAGCTTTAAGTACTTGTTCTACTTGAGTGGTAACCATGGAAGCATGTTGCTAACAAGTTTAAGTTCACCACTAATATTGGCCATATAATCACTCAAGCGTTTAATCATAAAGGTATTCTGTTTCAATTGTCTACCAAAATAAGCATTAAAGTCATCTTGCTTAAACATAAAGTCATCAAACTCATCCAAGCACTGACTAGCAATTTTAGTAGGAGGGACTTCAGCTTTATCATATCTATAGAGAGAATTTACCTTTACTACCTGTGTCGGGATATCGGGATTAGGGGGGTTCTTTAGTGAATAAAGAATTGAGATCATACACTTCTTCAATAGGCGGTAAATTAAGACCATGTATTTCTTCAATAGGAGGTAAATTCTTAACATCTTCAGCTTTAATACCTTTTTCTTTCATAGATTTCTTGGCCTCTTGCATATCTTCGGGACTGAGAAATAGAACACCTCTCTTCTTCGGAGTTGGTCTAGGAATAGACTCAGTAATTGGCTCAGGAGCTGGCTCGGGAGTTGGCTCAGGAGGTGCCCAATTATTTTCATTTGTCAACATATTATTCAATAGAATTTCAGCTTCATCCGGTGTTCTTTCCCTGAAAAGAGAACCAGCACAACTATCCAGGTAATCTCTGGAAGCATCGGTTAGTCCATTATAAAAGATCAAGTACTTCAGGTTTCTTAAGAGGATGATTAGACAAAGCATTAAGTAACTTGAGAAGCCTCCACCAAGCTTGTGGGAGACTCTCTTCTTCAATTTGCACAAAGTTGTATATTTCCCTCAAAGCAACTTGTTTCTTATGAGCAGGGAGATATTTAGCAGAAAAGTAATAAATCATATCCTGGGGACTTTGCACACAACCAGGATCAAGAGAATTAAACCATATCTTAGCATCACCCTTTAATGAGAACGGAAATATTTTGAGTATATAAAAGTAGCGCGATCTCTCATCATTAGTAAACAGGGCAGCTATATCATTTAACTTAGTAAGATGTGCCACAACAGTTTCAGATTCATAGCCACAAAAAGGATCAGATTCAACCAAAGTAATTATATCAGGATCAATAGAGAATTCGTAATAGTCCTTATCAGGAACATAGATAGGTGAAGTAGGAAAAGCAGGGTCGGGTCTCATTCTATCTCTGAAAGATTCTTTACTCCATTTAACTAGCAACCTCTTAAGTTCAAGTCTATCCTGGCAAGCAAGAATAGCTGCAGAAGATTACGCATCAAAAAGATAACCCTCAGGAATAGCAGGCATATTTTCATCATCACTAACATCATCGTATTCAGGTTCAATAATTTCTCTCTCTAGACTTAGCAATTGCTCATCTAGAAATTCACCAAGGGCACAGAGTATCAAGCATAGAAGTAGTTTCATCATAAGTATCATGCATAGCGAAGTGGCATCATCAATAACATGCGACATATCGAAACTAATAGCGTAAGCAGGTTTAGGTGTCGCTAGCTTACTCATAATGTAAGGTGAATCAAGTGCGAGCAAGATGGCAGTTCCTTACCTCCCTCGTAGTTGAGGGATAAATTTTTGTCTTAGCGTCTTTCAAGTTCTTCATAGTGTCCAGCAGATAAAAATACCAAGTGACTCAAAGAATAGAGCAATGCTCCCCGGCAACGGCGCCGGAAAAGGTCTTGATAACCCACAAGTATAGGGGATCGCAACAGTTTTGAGGGTAGAGTATTCAACCCAAATTTATTGATTCGACACAAGGGGAGCCAAAGAATATTCTCAAGTATTAGCAGCTGAGTTGTCAATTCAACCACACCTGGAAATTTAGTATCTGCAGCAAAGTGTTTAGTAGCACAGTAATATGATAGTGATTGTAACGGTAACAAAAGTAAAGACAGCAAAAGTAATGTTTTTGGTATTTTGTAGTGATTGTAACAGTAGCAACGGAAAAGTAAATAAGTGTAAACCAGTATATGGAAAGCTCGTAAGCACCGGATCAGTGACGGATAATTATGCCGGATGCGGTTCGTCATGTAACAGTCATAACATAGGGTGACACAGAACTAGCTCCAGTTCATCAATGTAATGTAGGCATGTATTCCGTAAATAGTCATACGTGCTTATGGAAAAGAAATTGCATGACATCTTTTGTCCTACCCTCCCGTGGCAGCGGGGTCCTATTGGAAACTAAGGGATATTAAGGCCTCCTTTTAATATAGAACCGGAACAAAGCATTAGCACATAGTGAATACATGAACTCCTCAAACTATGGTCATCACCGGGAGTGGTCCCGATTATTGTCACTTCGGGGTTGCTGGATCATAACACATAGTAGGTGACTATAGACTTGCAAGATAGGATCAGGAACACACATATATTCATGAAAACATAATAGGTTCAGATCTGAAATCATGGCACTCGGGCCCTAGTGACAAGCATTAAGCATAGCAAAGTCATAGCAACATCAATCTCAGAACATAGGGGATACTTGGGATCAAACCCTAACAAAACTAACTCGATTACATGATAAATATCATCCAACCCATCACCGTCCAGCAAGCCTACGATGGAATTACTCACGCACGGCGGTGAGCATCATGAAATTGGCGATGGAGGATGGTTGATGATGACGACGACGACGAATCCCTCTCTCGAGCCCCGAACGGACTCTGTGTCAGCCTCCCGAGAGAGATTAGGGCTTGGCGGCGGCTCCAGATTGTAAACGTGATGAAACTTCCTCTCTGATTTTTTTCTCCCGAAAGCCAATATGTGGAGTTGGAGTTGGCGCCGAGGGTCTCCATGGGGCCCACGAGGTAGGGGGCGCCCTGGGGGGGGGCGCCCCCACCTCGTGGACAGTGTGGGACCCTGGTCTTCATCTTTGGCGAGGATTTTTATTATTTATTCTAAGATATTCCGTGGAGTTTCAGGTCATTCCGAGAACTTTTGTTTTCTCGCACATAAAACAACATCATGGCAATTCTCTGAAAAGCAGCCATCCGGTTAGTTCCATTCAAATCATACAAGTTAGAGTCCAAAACAAGGGCAAAAGTGTTTGGAAAAGTAGATACGACGGAGACGTGTCACCACCAGCGCCCCTCGCCTCCAACCGCTCAAGGTCGAGGTTGCGCTGGCGCCTCCCGCAACAGCGCTTCCTCGGCTCAAGTCTACCGTCGACGAAAGCACCCTTCAGCGACGCAAGTGCAGCCTGGCGCAACTCCACCTGCTGCTCCAGAGAGTTACCCCAGGCTTGGAGCTCCCACGCACGCTCCTCCGCATCCCTGCGCCGCCGATCTGCTTCCAGGGCCTCCTCGACGGCTCGGAAGCAAGCCTCTCGCGAGGCCGCCAGCGACGCCTCATCTTTCGCATTGTCAAGGTCACGCTGGTGACGCGCGAGGACAATGGCTACCTTCAGCTTGCGCCTCTCCTCGGCAAGGCGCAAACCTTCTGCCTCAAGACGCGCATCCTCGCTGGCGAGCTCCGCCCCGAGCCGGTTCACCGCGGCCGTCGCCCCTTGGAGAAGTTCTTGACGAAGGGCGCGGTGTTCGCGAGCACGCCTGAGCACGTCTTCCGCGTCCCCCTCAGCTGCTGGAGTATGCAGGGGGCCCAGAGGTGACGCACCTCCTCCCGCAGGGCAGGGGGCCGGTGCCCCAACAATCGCCGGATGGGCCCCGCCAGGAGCAGGGCCTGGCGCCGGTCTGTCCCCTGAAGAAGAGCTCAAGATTGACTTCAACCAATCGCCGTCCACGACCAAGGAAGGAGCACGGGGAAAGCTGGCTGTGCCCCGGGAGAACTCGTGAAGGGAAGACAGCAGGCGCATAGGCTCGGGACGCTCGACTGAGCGGGCCACCTCTCCGACCGGCTGAGTGATAAGGGTGCCGCCTGAACTCGATGCACCAAGGACCAGCAACGAGGACGGAGCTTGGGGAGATGGCTCCTTGGCCGTCTCCGCCAATTCGGCAGGAAGGGCCCTAAAGGGTCATAGTTAGCAGCAAAAACCGAGAAGCAGAGGAGCACAGAGAGAAGAAGACTTACTCATCTATGGCAAAGTACCTCCTGCACTTCAGCAAGCGGCAAGGGCGATCGTCACCGCCCGAGGCTTCCTTCCTCTTGCGGAGGGCCGCAAAGTCTACACGAAACCGGCTTAAGCGCTCGGCGCAGGGGTCGGTTTGTGGCGTGAAGGAGGCGGCAAGGTGATCAGCACCAATGGAACTAGTCTGGGGGACGCCACCAGGCGCCGCCTCACGAGGGACGACCGGGGCCACGGGAGCCCCAACCTCGGGAGCCGGAGGCCGCGACACCTCACCCGTCACTATTTTGGAACAAGCTCCGGGAGGTGCCGCCCTCGGGGGGCCACAAGGCCACCACCTCAACGCCATCTCCTTCAACTCCCGATGGTTCTCGCCTCCTGCTTCATCACCTAAGACAGAGCCACTTTGGGCGACGGAAGAGCTACCACATCAACTGGTTCTCGGGTCCCCTATACAACCGGGCGCAGCCCCCACTCATCAAAGCTGGGCATCTGCTTCATGAAATCGGCCCTGCCAGAGCAGAGATACAAGAGGGCACCATCACGTCGAAGGCTGCCTGGGAAGGGTCGCCAACCAGGACCCTGAGCACCGTCTTCAACACCTCAGGCGCCAGGTCACCCTCCTGAAGTCGCATGCGGTCCTTGTGCCCCGCAAAGTCCCACATCCGATGTGAGTGGCACTGGAGAGGAACAATGCGACACTGGAGGAACTCCTTCACCACCTTGGGCGCCGTCATGTTGAGCGCCCTCAAGCTCTCGAAGCGGCGCCAGACGAATGCAAGCCGGGTGTCCGCGAGCGTCTCGTGACCCCAGCCTGAGTTGGGAACAACGGGCGTGGTAGGATGCGAGAGCAGGGGGCTGAACACCCCAACATCCACATACAACCACCGCTCTCTGAACTTGGCCTCAGGGGGAGGGAGTCCGAAATCAATCCCTGAAGCAGCCGTCTCTGGCACCGCAAGGAAGCTCACACACCCTGAGCATTGAGTAGGGTCACTCAGGCGCAAGGAGAAGAAGTGATGCAGCAGAGCAACGGAAGGAGGGATGCCCACCATTGCCTCACGCATAAAGCGAAAGATGACAGGAGGGTAATGGACTCAGGCCCGAGATGCATCATGTGGATCTGATAGTGGGAAAGCACCGCATTGAAGAAAGCGGAGAAGTGGGAACCAGACCCGCCCACAGGGCATCGGCAAAGAACCGGACCTCCGTGACGATCTTGTCGGGGGAGGCATGGGATGCAGGCCAAGCCGTGGTCCTGCCGCACTCATTGAAGATGGTGGCAAGAGCAGAGCGAACCTTGCCCAAGGCCTCGGGGTTGAGTATGATAGATCGATCGACAGCGGGGGCCACCGCCGGAGGTGAACGGGACGAAGATGCGGGCTTCTTCCCCTTTTCCTTCTTCGTTGGCGCCATGACGACAGGAAGGTTGAGAGTCCGAGTTTGATTGAGGGCGGAAGTTGGAGCCGGAGGAAGAAGGAAGGACCGGGAGTGCGCGGACGGCGAAAGGCGAATGGCTGTGTGCAACCCCGGGTCCGCTTAGCCGGGCGTGTAATGAGGCATCGTGGGGAAGCGGAGACGCCCACGACCAATCAATCGCCACGCGGCGCCCAAGGCCGTAGGATGTTGGGGCCCGTGGCGCTTCGCACTTGCCCCTTCGCTTCTCTGCTAAGCCAAGTCCGGGCGCGCCTTGGGCCCGGGGGATACTGTCGGCGTTCTGGGAACGGGGGTCCCCAGACTTGCCTGCCTGCGGCGTAGCTCAAGTGGGGGCCCAGCGCGGCCCAGCTTCATTAGCTCAAGCTCAAGACCCTCGCGAGGGGCCAAGCCTCGCGGGGCGGACGACAGGAACCTTCCTTAGGAGCAGCCTCGTCAAGCAGGCTCACGAGGAGGCGGAGAGATCAAGGCGGGGTACCTCACGAGGGTGCCCTGTGACGCAAGCCATGACGATCAAGACCAGACGGGCGCCAGCTTGCGCAGTGTCCTCGTTTCCCTTTGGTGCAAAGGAGGCAAGCATGTGCCAAGGCATCGTGCAAAGGTTACCTCTTCGTGCAACAAGACCAAGACCAGCAGAACGGCAGGAAGGAGGTCATCGTGGAGCCCAGACGGCCACCGCCGAGCCTTTGGCAGCCAAGACCAACTTTAGTCAGGATAAGTGTACTAGATGTTCCCCTTCAAAGTGGCCAATTGTTGGCGCCCTTCCCACTCATTATTCGGGAAGAGGTCCATGGCCTCCCTCTATAAATAGGACTAGCCACCACAAAGAGAGAAAACCGACGGAAGACAAGTCGAATCCCCTAGAGAGAGAGAGAGAGAGAAGCGACTGGACTCACCCAAGTAGTCCATCGCACCGGCTCAAGAACAGCCCCCCGCGAGGCTGTTCTTCCTTTGTACTGCTTATCATCAGCCCCTGAGGCAATCCACCACACCACACACTGGAGTAGGGTTTTACACCACATCGGTGGCCCGAACCAGTATAAACCTCGTGTCTCTGTGTTGTTCATCGTTCGTAGTTTAGATCCCTCGCAAACCATCAACGCATGAGCTGGTAGGGGAAAGATCTCCGCGTGCACCCCAGTGTTCGAACTTCAAGGGTCTGCCGGAACCCGAAATTCGACAGAGTGGACTCTGGTCCTCACTCACGAGAAAATGGATGTTCACCGGGATGCCCAGTCCCATGCTTTATGCAAATCAAATCAAAATAATTTCAAACAAAACTCCCCCTGGGACTGTTGTTAGTTGGAGGCACTCGTTGTTTCGAGCAAGCCATGGATTGATGCTTGTTGGTGGAGGGGGAGTATGAACTTTACCATTCTATTTGGGAACCGCCTATAATGTGTGTAGCATGGAAAATATCGCCATCTCTTGGTTGTTATGTTGACAATGAAAGTATGCCACTCAAAATATTATTTATCTCTATTTCAAAACTGAGCTCTGGCACCTCTACAAATCCCTGCTTCCCTCTGCGAAGGGCCTATCTATTTACTTTCATGTTGAGTTATCACCCTCTTATTAAAAAGCACTAGCTGGAGAGCACCGCTATCATTTGCATCCATTACTATTAATTTATATTGGGTATGACTATGATTGGATCTCTTTTATCATGAATTACAATGTCTAGTCAGTCCTTGTTCTTTGAAGGTGCTCTGCATTTATGTTTTGCAGTCTCAGAAAGGGCTAGCGAGATACCATCCTGTTATATCATATTATGATTGTTTTGAGAAAGTGTTGTCATCCGAGATTTATTATTATGGTCGCTAGTTGATTATGCCATTGATATGAGTAAACATGAGACCTAAGAGTTATTGTGAATGTGGTTAGTCATAATCTTTGCCTAAAACTTGAATGCTGGCTTGACATAAATACAACAACAAGAGCAAACAGAGTTTGTAAAAGTTTTTCTTTATCACTTTCAGTTTATCAACTGAATTGCTTGAGGACAAGCAAAGGTTTAAGCTTGGGGGAGTTGATACGTCTCCGTCGTATCTACTTTTCCAAACACTTTTGCCCATGTTTTGCACTCTAACTTGCATGATTTGAATGGAACTAACCCGGACTGATGCTGTTTTCAGCAGACTTTCCATGGTGTTATTTATGCGTAAACAAAAGTTCTCGGAATGATCTGAAACTCCACGGAACATCTTTTTGGAAAATATGAAAATATCTGAAGAAAATCCACGCCGTGGGGCCCACACCCTGTCCCACGAGGGTGGGGCGCCGCCCCTTGGCGCCCCTGCCTCGTGGGCCCCGACGCCCACCGACCTCAACTCCAACTCCATATATTCACTTTCAGGAGAAAATATCGAGAGAAGGATTCATCGCGTTTTACGATACGAAGCCGCCGCCAAGCCCTAAAATCTCTCGGTAGGGCTGATCTGGAGTCCATTCGGGGCTACGGAGAGGGGGATCCGTCGCCGTCGTCATAATCAACCATCCTCCATCACCAATTTCATGATGCTCACTGCCGTGCGTGAGTAATTCCATCGTAGGCTTGCTGGACGGTGATGGGTTGGATGAGATCTATCATGTAATCGAGTTAGTTTTGTTAGGGTTTGATCCCTAGTATCCACTATGTTCTGAGATTGATGTTGCTATGACTTTGCTATGCTTAATGCTTGTCACTAGGGCCCGAAAAGCCATGATTTCAGATCTGAACCTATTATGTTTTCATGAATATATGTGAGTTCTTGATGCTATCTTGCAAGTCTATAGTCACCTACTATGTGTTATGATCCGCAACCTCAAGTGACAATAATCAGACCACTCCGTGATAACTATAGTTTGAGGAGTTCATGTATTCACTATGTGTTAATGCTTTGGTCCGTACTCTATTAAAAGGAGGCCTTAATATCCCTTAGTTTCCGCTAGGACCCTGCTGCCATGGGAGGGTAGGACAAAATATTTCACGCAAGTTCTTTTCCATAAGCACGTATGACTATATTCGGAATACATGCCTACATTACACTGATGAATTGGAGCTAGTTCTGTGTCACCCTATGTTATGACTGTTACATGACGAACCGCATCCGACATAATTCTCCATCACCGATCCAATGCCTACGAGCTTTTCACATATTGTTCTTCTCTTATTTACTTTTCCGATGCTATTGTTACAACAACTACAAAACCCAAAAATATTACTTTTACTACCGTTACCGTTAATTCCATACTACTTTGCTACTAAATACTTTGCTGCAAATATTAAGTTATCCAGGTGTGGTTGAATTGACAACTCAACCGCTAATACTTGAGAATATTCTTTGGCTCCCCTTGTGTCGAATCAATATATTTGGTTTGAATACTGTAGCATCGAAAACTGTTGCGATCCCCTATACTTGTGGGTTATCACCGGGACGCGCTACTAGAACGCGTTGCTGAGCTGATGGACGCGACGGCCTCGGGAGCGCCGCCGTTCTGCTGTTGACTCCCTTCTCAGGCCGTTACGGGTCTCCGGCGTCGTCGCCAAGAACCACGCCTGTCGGGCGCGCAAGGGGCTTCACAACACACCGCCGCAAGGGCGCCGAGGGCTCCGCCGCTTCCATACCGCCTGCCGACAAGCACGGGCACAAGCGCCGCCCCATGGTCCAAAGCGAGATGCCACGCCATTATCCTCGTGACTCCACATTGGGCCGGCAACATGGAGTGTGGGGCACTACGGCGAGGTGTTCAGGGTACCAGCCCCGAAGCCTCACGCGTTCTCGCATGACGGACCAGTGAGTAGACACCGGCGACGCACCCTGCCTGCTCGTCGAGAAGATTGGGAAGAAGGGGCGCTAGGAGTCGGCCTTCTAGGAGCCGCCGGGAATCGCCACGATCAAGGTGCAACGACCACTCTGTGGTACCCCTAATCCTCATGAGCAAGCTTACGCTAACCATGAGTCGCAGGAGGAACAGATCACCACAACGGCCGGGCGGCCCCACCGGGCGGCCTCCCCGCTGGGGGATCGCTGGGGGCTGCAGGAGAGGGTCGAGCCAGCCCCTCCCCACGGCGCTGAAGCCGGGGACACCCGGAGGTAGGCCTTCCGCCGGGAGGCTTCACGACCCTTCCCCGACAGAGGACATGTGGTCGCCAGGCACCACTGGCGCCCCTTTCCCCTTTGTGTCGCCCAGTTGCCGGGTCGGCTCAAAGGTGGCCGAGGGTGGCGCAAGGGGCCCTTGTCCGGCGATATGAAGCAAGGCTGGTACTGTGAAGAAGGCCCAAGGCTCGTGAAGCTCGCCGCCTGTGACACTCTCACGTAATAATGAGTTGGGGCTGTACATGCCCCGAGTCTTAGGGGTGCCGCCTCAGCCCCGGGCTCCCCTCCCACGCCTAGTGGCAGCACTTAGTTCGCTACCGGTGAGAAGACTTGAAGACCGTAAGACTAGACTAGGTGCCGGACGCGGCCATTTGCTTTGGATCTCTCTTCCTGTAGCTTTGCTTTCTGGATCTGGATTTAAGTTGAAGCTGAGTTTTTTATCGATGTGCGCGGGGGGTGCCTCTTCTTGTTCGAACGGTTCCTTGCTTTCTGGATTTCGTTCTATCTAGGACTCATGTCCGTCGCCTTCCCCTCATGAGCCCATCGCGAGCCGGACTGCGCGAAGCACACGGGCGCCGAGCGCGCGCTAACGCTGCGACCGGCACTTGCCTCTTGCGGGGCCCCTTCTGACAGGTCGACAAGCTCCGCAGGATTCTCAGAAACTCGTAGCCTCGTGACCCAGCTCGAGGCTGGTCTTGACTAAGGTAAACCACGACAGGGAGCTCGCCCCCGGACTCATGAGTCCACGAGGGCACAGATTCAATACCGCATAAGAAAGTAAAGGCCGCAACCTGCTTATATGAGGGGTTCCCCCTCTTAAAATGCTCTACAAGTTTTCCAAGGGCCACGCCGAAGTTTTTGCTTCACAGTGGTAAAATGACAGGGGACATGGATCAACCAGATATCTCACTGCCACATCGCCTCTGACGCCACTCGATCGTCATCGCCTTCGCCGGCACCATCGCCACCTTTGGCGACGCCTACGTCGCCGTCATCAACCACGCCGCCTTCGTCTGCGGCGACCACCACCACGTCGTCATCAGTGGCAAAGGCTCTGACCAGCGCGTCCACGTTGTCCTCCACCCGCCGCGTCTCTTCGTCCCGGACAGCCTGCGGTACGGGGGCAATGGCGGCGTCGAAGTCGAAGTCAAAGTCGGGGAAAGTGTTCCTGAGGTGGCTGAAGACGCGGGAGAACGCGCGCCCGAGCAGGCCCCGACTTCTCTCCTCTACGAGGAGGCGAGCCCTCGCCGGACCGAAGCTTCCAAAGGCCACCACGCCGGAGAAGAAGGTCGTGGCTGGCATAGTCATTCGAGTGGGGGCAGGAGCATTCTCGCCGCAGATGTAGCCTGTGGCGGCGCGGCCCTGTTCCGAGATCTTGAAGCATAGGAGCATGCTCAAGGCCCAGTCCGACGTTGGAGCACTTCCTCCTTGTTTTGTCGTGCTACGGCCTCGACGTCATCAACCCGCTTCCGGAGAGAAAGCAGCTCGGCGTGGGCGGAGGCCAAGTCCGCCTGCGCCATGACTAGGGTGGCAGCCGTGGCCTCCGCACACCTCTCAGCCTTGTCCAACCTGGGCCTGAGGGCAGCAACCCTGCCCGCACCCTCCGTACCTGCAAGCTTCAGCTTCAAGTCATACCTTCCTCCAGCTCAAGGCTAACCTCGCCACCCAAATGTCCACCTCCTCCTAGACCCTGGCCTCGTGAACCCCGACGGCATCTTCTGCTTGGGTGACTTGGCGCTCCCTCATCTCCAATTGTTCAAGCTCGAGGCTGCGCTCCACGGCCTCCAGCGCCAATGCCTCCAAGACGCTTCTGCACTCTTCCTCGACAAAGGCCCCTCACGACGCAAGGGCGGCTCAAGGCCCACTGCTGCTCTAGGGACACGCCCAGCGTGGAGCTCCCACGCTTTCTCCGCAGCTCGCGATGGCGGTCGGCCTCATGAGCCTCCTCCAAGGCTCGGGAGCAAGCCTCGCGGGAAACCTTAAGAGACGCCTCAGCCTTTGCGTTGTCAAGATCACGCTGGTAGCGGCCAAGGTTCATAGCCACCCTCAGCTTGCGCCGTTCCTCCGCCATTCGGAGACCTTCAGCCTCAACGTGCGAGTCGACACCCGCGAGCTCTTCACCAAGTCGGCTCATTGCGCCCATTACCTCCTAGAAGAGCTCATGATGAACTACGCTCCGCCCGCACTCGAGCTCGAACGCTCGGTTCATCTCGTCCTCCACCTCGGGGGCTGCGGGCGGGGCGCCAAGCAGCCCACCACCCCTCGGCATAGGGCTGGGGGCTGGCGCTGCACCTAACGTCAACCAGTCCTCGCGAGGAGCCCGAGCCAATCGGGGCTCGCTACTTGAAGAGGAACCAAAGGCCCGAGCCAACCAACTACTGTCCATGACCAAAGGATGGGTCTTGGGCACGCCCGCCAAGCTCCACACCAAATCGTGGGGGAGGGGCAATAAAGCCGCAGGCTCGGCGCCTGAAGGCGTAACGCCCTCAACCGACCTCGCCCGTGAGCGGCAAAGGACCAGAACGCCAGGACGGCGGGAGAGTCGAGGAAGGAAGAGGCCGCTCCTCAGGAGACGTAACAACTTCAACGGGAGGAGCCCTGAAGGATTGACTCAGGATAAGAAGATTGCACGCAAGAAGCCACGACAATAAGATACTTACGCGTCAATGGCGATGTACTTTCGTCGCTTCAATGGGATCCTTTCCTCTTGCAGAGCTCCTCGAAGTCCACGCAGGGACGATTGAAGCGCTGGACGTGATGGCTGGCGCAAGCTGGGCCAAGAAGAGCTGGGAGGATAGCTGGGGTGCCCAGCTATGCGAACACCGGGCACCGTCTCACCAGAATCTCCCGAGACTCCTGGAGCCTTGGCCTCGGGAACCGCATGCCGCGTCTCCTCAGCGACCAACGCCTCCGGAGAGGGGTCGCAAGCCCTCGAGGACAACGCCCCAGGATCACCACTCAGCATATGCTCCGCAGCGCTCGAGCCACCGGCCCCCGTCGGAGCTCGCCCTCCTGCACCTTCACCTAGGACGAGCTCGGGACCGGCGGCGAGGAAGGGAACCACGTCGACGGGGTTCTCGCGGGACCCCACCATGCCGAGTGGGCGCAGCCCCCACTCATCGAAGAGAGGCATGCTCTCTACAAATTCATTCTTGTTCTTGCAGCGGTACAACAGGCAATTCTTCCCAGGCAGTTCAGCCGACAAAGGGACGCCCGTTAGGACCTTGAGCACTGTTTACCACGTCCCGAGAGGGAGCCCAGACTTCTGAAACCTCATATGGTCCTGACTCTTGAGCAAGGTCCACATCGGGCGGGAGTGGCGCTGAAGCGGAGCAACCCGGCGTTTGACGAATTCCTTCACCACCATAGGCGCGGTCACGCCTCGCTCCTTCAGCTTCCCCAACCTGAACCAGACGGGACCGAGTCGGGGGCTCGTGAGCTTCTAATGACCCCTGCCGGAGTTTGGAACAGCAGGCCCCGCCAGAGCTTGGAGCAGGGGGCTGAGCATGCCGGCGTCAACAAACACCCACCGTGTACGAAACTCGCTCGTGGATGAAGGAAGTTCAAAGTCAATCCCCGCGCCCGCAGTCGCGACCACGGCCTGGAAGCTCGCGCACCCCGAGCTTTGCTGAGGGCCGATCAGATGCAATGAGAAGAAATGGCGGAAGAGGGCCATAGAAGCGACGCCCACCATGGCTTCGCACTCGAAGGCGAAGACGGCGAGAAGAGTCACTGATTGAGGGTCAAGGTGCAACATGTGGATCTGATAGTGCTCGAGCACCGCACTGAAGAAGGCGGAGAAGGGAGGAATTAGGCCAGCCCATAAAGCATCTATGAAGATTGGGATTTCAGTGGCCGCCCGCGCCATGCGAGTGTGAGACGCAGGCCGAGCCACCGTCTTTCCACACTCGTTGAAGCTGGAAGCAAGCATCAGACGCACCTTGTCCATGGCCTTGTTGTTGAGCACTCGGGATCGACCTAGCGCCGGCTCGACGGCCGGAGGAGCGCTTAGAGACAAGGGCTTCTTTCCCTTATCTGCTTGTTTCGGCGACATGGCAGCGAAGCGGGTGGAGGGCAGGTCAGATTGGAGAAGAGAAGCAAAGTCTCGAGGAAGCCGGAATTGGGGAAGCGAGGTACGCATAACGGAGGTAAACTCGTAGGTTATGGGGCCGATAGCCAGCGGATTCAAAGGCTTCGGGGAAGCTGAGACGCCCACATCCAATCAACCGCCACGCGCCAACCGAGGCCGATGCTTTTGGGGTTCATGGTGTTCAGATTGACCCTTGGCCCCGCTGGAAGCCAAGCCTCGAAGCGCACGCTAGTCTGGGCTACTGTCTTGCGTTCGGGAATGGGGTCCCTGCACTTGCTCGCTTATGCCCACGGCGTATAAGTCAGGTCAGATGACCCATCTTCATCAGCCGAGGATCCAAGACCTCGCAGGGGCCAAGCTCGCGAGGCGGATGACGAAGACCTCCTCAGAGTGGCTCACAGCAGGCTCACGAGGAGCGGAGATATCAAGGCGGGGCAAACCTCACGAGGCTCTCGTGACGTGAGCCATGACGATCGAGACCAGACGGGCGCTAGACGGGCGCCAGCGCACGCAGGATCCTTGTTTCCTCTTTGGTTCTAAGGAGGCCAGCACAGGCGAGGAGTACCGAGGTATCAGGTAAAGGTTGCCTTATTGGTGCAACGAGACCAAGACTAGAAGGATGGCAAGACGGAGGTCATCGTTGAGCCCAAGACGGTGTCACCACCAGAGCCTTTCGCAGGCAAAGACCACTTTTGCCAGGATAACTTGTACTAGCTGTCCCCCTTCAAATTTGCACGCCGTTGTTGGCTCCCTTCCCGTGCAATATTTGGGAAGAGGACCAGGGCCTATGTAAGTAGAGCTATCCACCACTGTAGGGGACAACTCTCTCAGAGGCATCTCACCCACACAAGCTGGACGAGCACAAGAATACATTAACCTCAGGAGGCTGTTCTTCCCCTTGTACTGTTCATCATCAGCCCAAGAAGCAATCCACCACCACCACACTGGAGTAGGGTATTACACCACAACGGTGGCCTGAACCAGTATAAACCTCGTGTCTTTCTGTATTGCGAGTTCGTCGAGTTCGTCCGTGAGATCTTAGTGAGCTAGGGCGTGGATTGGTACGAGGGAAAGACTTCACGCCGCACTCCCAGTAGTTCGGCTTAAGGGTTTGCCGAACCCCACATCCGGCTGCTTGTCATGGCGGCCGCGCGCGACCGTGGCTCGGAAGAATAAGAGTTTCAATGAATTTTGCAGTTCCTAGACGCCCCAAGCCAAGGAGGCCTCGCCAGTAATCGGAAATGCACGCCTCACGAGGCAGAAACTACTTTGAGCGCATCAAGCTAAGTTATTTCTACGCGCCTACATAAAATGCCAATGCTGCAACACGACACAGGAACGATAAACATAGCATGGCAAGTTGGAAATCATGGTTCGTTGCACGCCCCTGCGGCGCCCCATGCTTGTCTCTCTCTTAATGCGGGAAGAAACGGAAGAATGAAACAAAAGTGGCGCGTGCCCCCGCAGCAGTTCGCGACGATGGGCCCATGGCGCTCTCCTGGGCTCAGCCAGACCTCTCCTCGCGCTTCAATGGGGTGCAGCGACGAGACGACCCACTGCCACCCTCGAAGCGGGCGCAACGGCTGGTCGTAGCCGCCGCTGTTGGAGCTGTCCCCGGAAGAAGAGTCGCCATAGCTGGACGAGCCATGGCAGGCGCCGAGGACAAGCCCGTGTTCACCCTCGTCACGGCCGTCGCCGAGGCTGAGCACCTCCCCGTCGTAGTTGTCGTCGGGGCAGCACCCGACACGGCGACCATCTTTCCCGTAACACCTCACGAGGGTCACGCTACATCGCATTTAAAGTGGAGGGTGCAACGCCGCCTATGTCACAAGGCTGGCAAATCTTCGCCACCGCAGCCGTGGCTGCGCTCGCGATGGAGACCTCGATCACGACTCCATGAAGCCTTGCTGCAGCAGCCGTCCGCCTCGCAGCCGAGACCGCCTGACCTGGGCTGGCGGCTCGCCGCAAAGAAGCGCGGAGCTGAAGCCTGGGGCCGCCGGGTTCTTCGACCACACGATTTAACTCCGCAAGACCTCCGCCGAGTGGAAGCACGGCCGGGGAGGCCGCGCAACCATGGCGCACCTTCCGTCATCGATGGGGCTGCCATGACCTGGGCGACTCCCACCACGTGAAGGCGCCGCTGCGGCCGCGAGGGGCCGCGGTGTGCTTGCGGGGACGGCCACGCCCGGCGGTGAGCCGGGCCCCTCCTAGCGGGCCTTCCCCTTTTCTGTGGCCGAGAACCTCTTCGCAGGTGCCATGGGTGTCGCTACTAGTAATGAAGCAAGGGAGAAGAAGCGAGTGGACCAGGAAGAGATGAGCGACGGGAGCTCCACCCCCTCCTCATTTATAGCGGGAGAAGGCCAACCGGTGACCCCCACGATCATAGGTAATGATGATTTTTCTCTGCATGCAACAGGGACTCGTCAAGTCGGGCAGTTGTCAAGGCAGCGTGGGGAAGCGGAGACGCCCACGTCCCATCAACCGCCATGCGTCTACCGAGGCCGCCGGCTGTTGGGGCCCGTCACTCAAGATTTCTGCGCCTTTGGCTTCGCCTTGCCAAGTCGAGCGCGCCTCGCCCGGGGCTACTGCCGGGCCCTGGAACGGGGTCCTTAGACTTGCCTCGCTCATGTCCACAAGATGGCTTCACCAGCCGCCCTGCAGACGACCCATCTTCACTAG
The DNA here is from genome assembly GCA_021605205.1 of Aegilops longissima. Classification (NCBI taxonomy): domain Eukaryota; kingdom Viridiplantae; phylum Streptophyta; class Magnoliopsida; order Poales; family Poaceae; genus Aegilops; species Aegilops longissima. Next base: position 469,897,629 of record CM038678.1, read on the forward strand.
CAACGCCAAGGCCCTCGCGGGGCTGCTCATGAGGCGGATGACGCAAGACCTCCTCGGGGGTGGCCTCACCAGGCTGGCTCGCGAGGGGCGGAGAGATCAAGGCAAGGGGCACCTCGAGAGGTTCCTGTGACGCAAGCCATGACGACCGGGCGCCAGCGCGCGTAGTGTCCTCGTTTCCTCTTTGGTGCTAAAGAGGCAAGCGCAAGCGAGGAGTCCCGAGGCATCAGACAAAGGTTTCCATATCGGTGCAACGAGACCAAGACCAGCAGGATGGCATGACGGAGGTCACCCTGGAGCCCAAGACGACGTCACCACCAGAGCCTTTGGTAGGCGAAGTCCTCCTTTAGTCAGGATAATTTCTACTACTTGTCTCCCTTCACATTTGGCCGTTGTGGCATCCCTTCCGGCCAGCATTTGGGAAGAGGACCAGGGCCTTTATAAATAAGGCTAGCTACCACAGTGAGGGAGGTAGGCCATTCAGATAAATCCTCATCCACACAAACTCACCATGCACAAGAGCACCTCTCCTCAGGAGGCTGTTCTTACCTTGTAACTATTCTCCCTCAGCCCAAGAGGCGATCCACCACACCACACTGGAGTAGGGTATTACACCACATCAGTGGCCCGAACCAGTATAAACCTTGTGTCCCTTTGTTCTACGAGTTCGACGCGCTAAGCCTTGAGATCGCAGTGAGTGTCGGTGTACTAGAGTAGGGGTACCCTAGTACCCCGAACTCGTGCATGGACAGTTGCAAAGACTCGCTGCAGGCTGCCCCGGTGACCATCAAGATCTTCCACGGCCCTTTGGAGCCATTCAAGAACAAAGTATCAAGGCCCCGCAAGAGGAGCTTGCCGGAAGGCCACTCAGTGGCACGAAAAACAAGGCCCCGGCAAGAGGAGCTACCGAAGGCTTGGTGAGCGACAAGCTCCCGAAAGGATAAGAACCTTTGCCGCAAGGTGCTCACCGCGCAAGTGACCTTCTTCATCTCCGCCCAGCTCATCCGCCAACGCAGTCGCCATGGGGGCTCTCCCAAGCACGCGGTGTCGACGGGCTGTGCAGCCAGCGGGAGCAGCGATAAGCGGCGCCGACAAGCTACCATCGTGGCAAACGGAGGCGCACTTGACGTCCTCGTTAATCGTCTCAGCGACCGAGACGGGCATTTATGACTTTTGTCCCTTGTCGTCGAGTTAGGTATAGATCATCAGACACTGCACTTAAGCGGTGTACCAACCTCTGTTTTACTATCTTACCTTGTCTACTTGCCACATGTGGTGACCCCTTGTACCTATAAAAGGAGGCCCAAGTGCAACGAGAAAGGGTTCGGTTCAGCTCCCGCTTAGTTCATTCAACTCATACGGGCCACACTCGCTCAAAGCTAGGTTTTGTAGCTCCCATTGCTCCCTAGCAAGAACACAATATAATCCACAAAGCAGCGGAGGAGTATTATCTCTCCGGAGAGCTCGAAGCTGGGTAAATATGCTCGTGTGCATCGCTTGATCCGCTCTTTGTGCAATCTCCGCCCCCTCCGAACCACAAGGGACCCAGGTCCCATAGGTGTTCGTGGGCCACGATCAAACTTCCCGACATCTTTGGCGCGCTGTAGGCGCCGAGGCTGTGTGAACCTGATCCAGCGGTCACACGAGCAACTTCATCATCATCTTCATCGACATGGCACGAAGAAGAAGTCTTCGCAGCAGCAGAGCCGCCGCAGTTGAACCCACCACCACCGGAGCTGACAGGTGGTGGGGAAAACGCTAGCGAGGAACGGGCGTCGCCGAGAGCCCACAACGCCGCCAGTCCAAGGACAAGGCAGCGCAGCGTCGGCGTCCGAGTCCGCACCACGCCCTTCTCGGGGAGGCGCGGGACCGACAGCGCCATGATGCTCGCGCACCATACGCCGTTGGATCAAGGCCAAGCCGGAGGATCCCGAGGCCCTCGAGACCCACATGCACACCAAAGATGCCGCAGACGAAGCGAGTACGGCCGCTATGGATGCTGCTCCTCCTAACTTGGTTGAGGAGTCCGAGCACATCCGTTCCTCGCCACGCATGCCATTGCCACCCACCACACCACCGCGTAAGCCACGGCAAGAGCTCTCAGCTACTTCTAGACTACCCTCCAACGCCCGACAAGGTCGGCGAATGGAGGGCCACAATTCAGAGTCTCATCGCTTCGCCAGCGGCGATGTCCTGCGGCAACTAAGCGCCGCAGCCGCGGGCAAGGCGACAAGGCACGAGCTGATGGCGACGAGACTTACGGGGTGCAGCCACCGTGCACACCCCTTCCCGAAGGCCAAGATCGCCGACTCGCGGATCCACTCGGCAGCGACTCCACAGGCCGTCGCCGGATCCGCTGAGCTCGTCGCGACCAGCGCCAAGTTCTTCGAGAACGGCAGAAGAAGACGCTTCGAACCCGAATCGAGCGCCGAAGAGAAGCGGCCGTCAATCCGACCAGCGCGGAGCCCACTGTCGATATGCATGCGCCAGAAGAACTGGCGACTTCATCGTATCGCGATGAGGTTGCCTGCGTTCACTCGTGAGCTGCGGCAAGTCCGTGGCCCTCGACAAGAAAAACTTCAAGCCGATGTGCCGAGAAGTATGATGGCAGGACACACCCATCGGAGTTCCTCAAAGATCTACACCATCGCGGTGCGAGGCTGCGGGGGCGAGGCGACAAGATCCTCGCCAACTATTTCCCTCACGGTACTCAAGCCAAATGTCGAGTCTTGGCTCATGCACTTACCGGACAGCTCTATTTCTTCTTGGGCAGATTTGTGCCACCAGCTTGTCGGCGCCTTCACGGGCGGCCACAAGCCTCATGGACAAGAGAGTGACCTTCACTGCTTTCGCCCGTAAAGAAGGAGAGTCCTGCACAAAAATTCATCCGAGATTCAATGCCGTGTGCATTACAACATCCCAGATGTCCACCCTGCCATGGTGATCGTTGCATTTCATCAGAATGTGCGAAACCGCAGGATGAGGAGGAGATGGCGATGTGCAAAGTGAAAGACGTCCAATGAGCTCACGCTACTAGCCGACAAGTGTGCCTTTGAAGAAGGAAGAAGACTCGGGAGAGAATGTGGGAGCAGAACGACGTGAGGAGACCGCCCGCAAGGAAGAGCCGACAATGAAAACAATGTAAAGAAGAAAAACCAAGAAGTACTAGTTGTCGAAAGCAGTCCGCAAGAACGGAGGTGGCGCCAAGAAGGCTAAGGCTAAGCGGCTCCAGCAAGGAGGTTGCCACGACGCCGACCGCCAAGTGTGGCGGCGCCGACAAGCCCGACAGCTCAACAAGCAATCTTCAGAAGATCCACCGCACCAAGGGCCACGATCTTGAGCTGCAAGAAAGTCGAGCAGCTTGTTGAGCTACAGAGAGCTGAATACGAGCGCGTGACAAGGAGAAGGCCCAGAAGGTGCAGTGCAGCTAGTAAGAAGAGACCCGGTCGGGAGGATGCCGCAGCAAGGCCAAGCAGCGTAAGGAGATGACCTCCCATGCCGCGACAAGGAAGAAGACGAAGATGAAGATGACGAAGACATGGAAGACGATGAAGCTGATGAGCAAGAGTTTGAGAAGGCAGCGAGAGGTCCTTTAGTTGACGGTGGTGCTTCTGCGATACCTCACACCGCCAACTCAAGCAATGGATGCGTGAGGTTAATGCAGCGGAACCATCCATAGAGTCGCGCAAACCTCTCAAGTGGTCCGGCCGCCCATCATCTTTGACATTGAGGACCACCCGATCGCATCACTGCGGTTCGGTGCTTGCCGATGTTGGTCTCACCAACCATCCGCAACCTCAAGGTCACAAAGATGTTGGTTGACGGCGGGCGGCCTGAATTTGATCTCCTCTCGCGGTGCTCGAAGCTTCAAATCCTCGACAATGAGTTCAAGAAACCGGTACTTTCCAAGGAATCAACCCAGAAGGAGCAAGCCCAAAGGGAAGATCACGTTGCGGTAACATTCGGCGAGGAGCTCAACTTCAGGCGAGAGGGTCATGTTTGGCGTTGCGATTTCCCATTGCCCTACAATGGCATACTTGGCGCCCGGCACTCGCCAAGTTCATGGCCGCCTCTCATTATGCTTACAACCTACTCAAGATGCCCGCCCAATAAGCGCTATTTCTGTCCATGGCGACAAGAAGGATGCCCTTATCTGCGCCGACAAGATTTACCGGGATGCAGCAGCCGCGACAAATAGCAAACCACTTGCCGCTGAAGCTCCCGGGGGAAAAAAGAAGACCACCAAGTCCGGCAAGAGCTCTGATGCCCACTCCGGCAAGCGCACCTCTTCGAGTGCTGCGCTACCGTCGAGGACGCACCATCAAGCTCCACCGCAAGTGCAAGAAGATGATGGCAGCTCGCCGAAGACCAAGAAGGTGCCCGCCAAGGAGGACGGCAGCTGGTGGTACCTTCACCATTAGTGCCACGCTTGACCCTAAATAGGAAGGCGAGCTCGTTGCTCTGCGGGCGAATGTCGATGTGTTTGCATGGCAACCATCGACATCCCCGTGTTCCTGGAAAGTAATTGAGCACCACCTAGCTGTCTGTCCTCACTTGCGGCCCGTCAAGCAAAAAGTTAGGAAGCAGCGTTGGGCGCCAAGAGTTCATAGCGGAGGAAATCAAGAAGTTGGAAGCAGCAGGCCTTGTCGAGGAGTACTCCATCCCGTGGTTGGCCAATCCGGTAGTTATATCGCAAGGCCAATGGGAAATGGAGACTTTGTATTGACTTCACAGATGTTAATAAAGCTTGTCCCAAAGACCCATTTCCCTTGCCATGTATCAACCAGATTGTTGACTCCACGGTGGATGTGATCTGCTTTCATTTCTTGATGCATATTCAGGATATCATCGAGATCTTCATGGCGAAGAAGATGAAGAAAACCGCATTCATTACACCATGTGGCACGTCTTTGTTTCATACGGATGCCTTTCGGTTTAAAGAATGCTGGTTCAACTTCTTTGCAAGAGTAGTCCATGATGCCTTTGAGCCACAAATACACGAAATGTAGAAGCTTACATGGATGACATAGTGGTCAAGAGCAAGGACAAAGCAACTCGATTCAGGATTTGGATGAGACATTTGCAAATCTGCGCAAGATCAACCTCAAGCTCAACCCCGAGAAGTGCGTGTTTGGAGTCCCTTCCGCAAGCTTCTCGGGTTCTTTTGTGTCTCAGGGGAATCAAGCCAATCCCGACAAGATCAAGGCCATTGAGCAGATTGAAGCACCAAAGCGCGTCAAGGATGTAAGAAGGCTTGCCGGTTATGTGGCTGCTCTCGCGAGTTTATCTCTAAGTCTGCTGAAGGCTTCTGCCATTTTTCAAGATTTTGAAAAAGGCAGGTCCTATGAAATGGACTCCCGAAGCGGAGGCTGCTGCTGCAGACTTGAAGAGATACCTGTCCTCCACTCCAATACTTGTCGCACCTAGGCCACAAGAGAAGTTGCTGTATATATAGCGGCAACCAATCAAGTGGTTAGTGCTGCGTTAGTAGCGGAGAGGAGGCCGATGATGAGCCAACAGCCGAGGCAGACGCATCCAGCGACAAGCAGGGCTTCGCCAAGTCTCTCTGGTCCCGACAAGGACAGATCAGCGCAGGAGTTGCGACAAGATACAAAAAGGATGGTGCAGGCCCAGGTCTACTTTGTCGGCCCCTCCTGCGGGGCTAGGTCAAGGTACTGCGGTGTCACGAAGTTGCTTTTCGGCCTCCTCATGGCCTCGAGAAAGCTGCGCCATTACTTCCAAGCACATGAGATAACAGTTGTCACTCGCTTTCCGCTGAAGAGGATATTGCAAAATCCGAAGCAACAGCAGAATTGTCGAGTGGGCCTTTGGAACTGTCAAGCTTTGGTCTCAAGTTTGAAAGCACTTCAACTATCCAAAGCAGAGCATTGGCAGAATTCATAGCAGAGTGGGCGCCAAAGCAAGATGAAGAAATTCCAGACAAGCATCCCGTCAAGGAGGCAAATAAAGAGTGCTGATGTACTTTGATGGTGCCTTCTCGCTGCAAGGCGCCGGTGCGGCGTGCTACTTATCGCACCCACGGAGAGCACCTCAAGTACATAGTCAGATGCACTTTCCCAAGGAACAAGCAACAAACAATCTTGCGAGTATGAAGGTTTTCTTGCGGTCTCAGATTGCGGTGAACCTTGGGATCAAGAAGCTCATTGTCGGGGGACTCGCAACTTGTCGTCCGCCAAGTAAATAAAGATTATCGAGTCCGTTGATGGAAGCCTCGTCGATGAAGTGAGAAAGCTAGAAGAGCACTTTGAAGGCACGCAAATGGAACACGCTCCAAGAGCTCGTAATGATATAGCCGATGGCCTCTCCAAATGTGCCGCACTTAAGTTACCTCGTGGAACCAGGAATTTTTGTGCTCAAGCTGACTCAACCAACCGTAACACCATCAACGAGGACAGAGCAAGAAGAGAAAATTGGTTTCCGCGACTACTTTCCGCAGAGCTCCCTGGAGCCGCCGCCAAGAAAGTCCCTAAAATCAATACAAATATCATCGAGGAGCAGCTCGCTCTGACAAACCCTCGCGGTTTGTTTCGTTGAAGCAGACGCTCCCGACAAGCTTTGCTCCGGCAAGCTTGCCGGGATCATCAAGCTCGGCAGAACCACAGGTTCTGCCGTGGAAGCTAATGTTCCCAGCATGGTAGATGAGCCTTTAGTCCTCATTGTCGAGCCACAGGCTCCAGCATGGGCGCAGCAAATCGTCCATTTCCTTCAGACAAGAGAACTTCCCAAAGAGCAAGAAGAAGCGGAAAAAGTAGCCGGTAGTCAAGTATGTATCAGTTTGTTGACAACATCCTATACAGAAGAAGACTCAACGGAGTGAAATTGAAGTGTATTTGCCGGGAAGATGGACAGAAGCTGTTGGCAGAGATACATGGAGGCATATGTGGTCACCACATTGGCGCAAGAGCACTTGCCAGCAAAGCTTTCCGGCAAGGTTTCTTCTGGCCAGAAGCCCTCCAGGATGCAACTGCACAAGTAACCAAGTGTGAAGCATGCCAGTTCCATTCCAAACAGATACACACAACCGGCTCAAGCTCTCCAGACGATCCCTTTATCCTGGCCCTTCTCGGTCTGGGGGCTCGACATCCTCGGCCCCTTCCCCCGAGCTATCGGGGGCTTTGAGTACTTGTACGTTGCAATCGACAAGTTTACAAAGTGGCGGAAGTGGAACCGAGGAGGAAGGTGACAGCACGGTCAATAAGTTCTTCAGTCAATTGTTTGCCGTTTTGGGATTCCTAACGGATCATCACCGACAACGACACACAATTCACGAGCCGCACCTTCATGCAATCGCCCAAGATCTTGGCGCCAAGATCTGCTTTGCTTCGTTGCTCACCCGAGAAGCAACGGTCAAGGTAGAGAGCAAACGCTGAAGTCTGCGGGGACTCAAGACCAGAACTTTCGACAGGCTGCGCAAGTGCGAAGAAAGCTGGATCGAGGAGCTGCCGGTGGTTCTTTGGTCGATCAGACGACGCCAAATCGAGCCACCGCCGACACCTTTCGCTCTAGTCTATGGAGCAGAGGCAGTTCTCCCCACGGAACTCGATCACGGGTCACCTCGAGTGCTCGCTATGATGAGCTTGAGCAAGAGCAGCTGCGACAAGACGACGCTGCTCCTCGAGGAGGATCGCCTTCAGCCGCTTTACGAGCTGCTCGTTACCGAAGAAGCTTTTGCGCCGCTACCATAGCCGCAGTTAATGCCGAAAGCTTCAAGGAAGGCAACCTTGTTCTTCGCGCGTTCAATCCGCCAAGAATTCCAACAAGTTGACGCCAAGTGGAAGGCCCTTATCGGGTGAAACGAGTCACAAGGCCCGCGCTGTCCGCTTTGAGACCGAAGATGGCACTCCGTGAGCAATTCCTGGAATATAGAGCATCTTCGCAGTTTTACCCATAAAGTAGCGGTTGATGGAACCTGCTCGCAACCACCCTTTTGTACAAGTCTTGCCGCTGTTGCATGTAATCCTTTGTACAAAGCCGGGCGCACCCGCAGCATCAAGAAGCCTATGTGTTGCGCACAACTTGTCAATACATGCTCTCATAATCTTATATGCATGTGTTTACTAACATTTTGTGCAGCATCCACACCGTAAGTGATAACGAGCCACTAGGCTCCATAACTTTATTTTCTCTTCTTTCTTCTCAAACAAGAAGAAGGTTCATCCACCCACAAGTTAACGGGGAGAAGATAATGGTGTGGGCCAAGCCGTCGCTCGAGGCTGTCACCTTGCCGGAAATGGACAACAGAGAAGCTAAGTTGCTAAGTTTAAACAATCAGTTTTAAATTTTAAGTTATCTTCCTCGAACGATAGTACTTTGTATGGAAAACACATGCGCGGAGGAATCGACTTCGCGACTAGCTTATACTTTACTTTGTTTCGAGTCCGCTCAACAACTTAAGTGTGATGCAACTAGTTGCGACAAGGTTGCTTGTCGGAGGCAGCATCGCCAAAGGTTGCTGAAGTTCCGCACTCGGCGTTGCGGCAAAGGTGTTCAGACCGACAAGTTCCCTAAAAGCGAGGGCATAAACATACAAGTGAAGAAATCGAGTAAAGGAAATAACATTGCATTCGATTGCCTAAGATAGTGTATATTACATAATGACTTGTCATGGATCTAATAGATTTTTCGCTAAACATGATCTACAGCGACAAGAGAAAGATAAGCTTGGCGGCCTAGTCCACGCGGTCGCCATCGAGCCTCTTGACTCGGCCACCCTGTCCACAATGGGTGCGATAAGGGCCTTGAGCGCTTCAACGTCGAGAGATGGAGCAGGGACTTGAGGACTTTGGTGAAATCGACGCTTTGGGTTGCGGAAGGCCACCTTCATCAAGACCTTCGAGAGCCCCGCGCAAACTTGGCGCGACTCCTCCGCCGATTGCTTTGGGATCTCCTCCCGAGTCACTGGAGACCCGCAAGCACGCCCTTGAAGAATAGGCTGAGCTTGACGCTGGGTTGGAGGTTCGCGTCGATGGAGTACCAAGATCCACCATCCCCAGCTCCATCACTCATTATGGATGCTCGGTGGCGTGTCCACAAGACCTTCTCGTCCAAAGGCATTATGCTATCTCTAAGATTATTCTGGCAGTCACAAAGATTCGACAGCAGTTCTTCATTGGCCTTGATCTTCTCCAGCAGGCCCGCTTCCCGCCTCCTTGGCGCCTTCCAACGCCTCCGCTAAGGTGGTCAGGCTTCAGCCCAGATCCGCCTTGGAGTCCTTGGCGGCATCGATCTCCTTGATCTTTTCAGCGAAGCGACCTTGCAGCTCGCCGAGGGTGTAGGCGTCCGTCTCGCTCAAGGCTTCAACCCGCGACCTCCTCGGCGCTCTTGGAGGGTGGACTCCAGCTGAGCCACCTCGCCTCCAATTCCTTCTTGGCGGCCTCGACAGCCGCAGCGAAAGCATCCTTTGCCTCCCGGCGGCCCGCCAATCGCTTGCTCACGCACGGCGAGATCTTCCTCATAGCTGTCGAGGTTGATCTTCGCGCGCCAGCTCACCTTCTCGCTGGAGAGCTTCTCACGGCAAGCCTCTGCTGCTCTCGACCTCGCCCTTCTCCAAGATGAAGGCTGCGCGCCTCGCAAGCTGCTCTCGCTACCGCTATATCCTGAGAGTTTCTTTGTTGGCACGCGGAGCTCTTCCGCTGGTTTCTCCAAGTCAGCTCCGCCCTCGCGACAAGCGCCTCGATTCCAGCTTGGCTTGCCGGGCGCGGTAGAGCGACAACAACCTCCTTAGCAGCTGCTCCTCCTCGAGCTCTCCGCTGCTGCTGCTCGGAGCATCGACCAGCGACAACCCGGCGGAGGCAAGCAGTTCAGCGTCGAAGGTCTCCCCTCGCCGGTGCCACGGAGCGTGATGCCCGTGGGAGCTTGATAAAGACACCCTCGCCCGGCCTTGAGATAGGCGCCGGCTGGGGCTCTTGGAGTCTGGTGCGGCATCGGTGGCGGGAGGATCGGCGGGTCGGTGGCGCTGGCGCCTCCTGCGGCCTCGGGGCCGCCGCGACGCCAGATTCCTCCCGACCTCTGCGCCAAGCAGCCTTGGCGGCCTCCTCGCCAAGGGTCCTGTCGGCCAGCCTCCTCCTCCATGTTGGCGGCGTCGACATTGTCACCTTGGCGCCCTCCTCGCCCGGCAGCCTCGGTCTCCATCGGGTCTCCGCAGATGGATCTGATGGTCGAGAAAGAAAGAACAAGTCAGCGAATGTTGAAAGAGAAGAACAAAAGAAAAGAACCCAAGGAAATTTTCAAACAAGAAGATTACCGGCAATGGGATCTGTTGTCATGGTCTCCACAACCGGAGGGTCGCCGGCGCTGGTCCTTGTCGGGAAGCTCCTTTGTCGGAGAGGCCTCCTTGCCGGAGAGCGCCCTTGGCGGAGAGTTGTCCCTTGGAGGCGTAGTTGAAGCAAGCAGAACTTCAGGAGTGACCTCCGGTGCTTCCTGATGAGGTTGCTCCGATGCTTCCTGATGAGGCTGCTCTGCTCCTACATTATTCAACAAACCAGATATCAGTGACAGAGAAGCACCCAAGCACACCTAACCATGAGAAGTAAACCAAACACTTACGCTGGGGCTGTGCTGGGGCTGCTCATGAAGGGTTGCCGGGTCCGGCAAGGAGTCTCAGACGTGCCCCCAGCCATTGGGGAATCATCTCGAGACGACAACCACTGGGTCTTGGCCCTCTTCGACGCCCTCTCGCTTAGTGTCCCGAAGAAGGAGAAGGTTCAGTGAAAGCCACGATATAAGAAAAAGCAATAAATTGAAGGGTTACAAGTAGCAGCGACAAGATCTTACTCTTCCTCTTCTTCCTCGGGCCGAGGGCGGAGAGATCAAATTCCGCTCCCGCGATTTAATTGGAGGAGAAGATTCCCTCGACGCTTATGGATGCAGGGGCCACGACTCGAAGACCCGCTCCGTTCTGTGTGGCGGTAGGCGGCGCTCCTGCAACAATGCTTGCCGCGGTGGAGCTGCCGTCGGCGGCGCAGGCGGTTGCCGGGCCGTCTGCCGCCCGCCACTTCTCCGGTCTTATGGAGGCGTCTCCTTGGGCGGGGCCGCTGGCTCCTCCCGGCAAGCTGCTTGACGGCGGAGGAAGCGCCACCGCCGGCTCTTCCGGATTGGCGCTGGCTCGGCCTGTTCCTCCTCACCGACAAGCTCTTCTCGGTCGGCAAGGCTTGCCGCCTCGGCTGTCTCCGCCTCGACGGTAAACCCAAACACGCCGGGCGGCAGCTTGCCGCCTCCTCCAACCTTGTGGCGTCGCGCCCATCTCGTCGGTGGTGTCGCGGGTGAGCCGTCTCTCGCCGTCGGCGCGGATCGGCACCTCCACCAAGTTGTCGAAGAACTGCTGCACGACGTCGTCGGCGGGCTCTGCCAAGTTGGAACGATTCCATAGGAATCGCTGGCAACATCATCGCGGATGCTGTCAAGCGGCAGTTGTTGCACAAGGGCACGACTCCCTCGGCAACATGCACCACTCGGGGTGATCCGCATCGAGGCTTGAACAACTCCCAGCAGATGCCGTCCAGCTCCAAGGTAGTAAAATTCCAGTTCGAGACCGGCGCAGCCTCATGATGTCCGCCACATTCGAATTCCCAAGCAGGCCTCCTCCTCTCCCGCAAGGGCGCAATGCGGCGGCGAAGGAAATCCGCGCCAACTGCTCCTACGGTAAGCCCTGCTTGCCGGAGACGCAGAATCCTAGTCCCGGCAATCTTCAACTTATCGTCCTCCGGCACCAAGTTTCTCCAATCATTTCCGCGAACTATGGGAGTTTGGCGCAGGGCGGTGAAAGGCTGTGGCTCCTCCTCTAAGATCCAACACCAGTCAGCTCTCCACTCCTCCCACTTACTACGCAGCTCTCCGTCAAGATATGCTTCCTTCTTGCCGATTCTAGAGACCCATGCAATCCCTCCGGCAAGTGGCTCTCCTCTCTCTACGCGGGGCATGAAGTAATGGCGGAAGAGTGCTACGTTTGGGTGGACCCCGACAAAGTTCTCGCAGAGGTGTGCGAAAACGGCCAAGGTGAGGACGGCGTTGGGGGTGAAATCAAGGAGGCGGAGGCCATATGTGTTCATGACATCACAGAAGAATTCAGAAAAGGGCGGGCAGAGCCCGCAGTGGAAGAAAAGCGCGAAGAAAGGGTACCCGATGGAAACCTTCTCGGATGTGGCGGCGGAGATGACTCTCGTGCGCGGGTGCGCCCGGGTCTCCGTCGACCAGAAGAGATAGTACAGCTCCCGCAGCTCCTTCCTGTCAAGCAGAGGATCGAAGAGGGCCCGCTCCTTCCGCAGCGCCGCGAGCCGCTGCGCCTCGGCCGATTTCACGCCCTTTCCCTTGTCGGCCTTCGGAGCCATGGGGAGAGGTGGTGGAGGAGGTCGACGGCGTTGGTGGCACCGGTGGCAATGGAGGGGGCGGAGCGTCGCTCTCTTTGGGCTCGAGAAGAAAAGGGGAAGCAACGGGGGTTTCTGATGTGACAGCAAGGGCAAGTGGGCGTCCTGCCCCTGTTCCCCCTGCTTATAAAGGGGAGAGGGGACGGGCGTTCCGATTTTCCCATTAAAGAAAGCCCCACGATCTCCCCCACGACGCCACGTCCGGTACGTGACGTTCGTGGGAGGCGTGGTGGGTCCAGGCGAAGTAATGGCGTAATCCGGACGCGTGCCGTGCCTTATTTTGGGCCTGGCCCGACAGAGCTCGGCGCTGTGTGGCCCGATCCGGGGCTCTGCCGATTGTACTAGAGTAGGGTACCCTAGTACCACGAACTGCACGCACACGATGCAGCACCAGCGGCAGGCTGGCCTGGTGACCATCAAGATCTTCCACGGCTCCTTTGGAGACATTCAAGAACAAAGTAATCAAGGCCCGGCAAGAGGAGCTTGCCGGAAGGCCACCAGGGCACGAAGAAACAAGGCCCGGCAAGAGGAGCTTACGAAGGCTTGGTGAGCTACAAGCTCCCGAAGCGACAAGAACCTTGCCGCTGCAAGGTGCTCGCCATGCAAGTGACCTCTCTCATCTCCGCTCCAGCTCATCCGCCAACGTGTCGCCATGGGGCTCTCCCAAGCACGCGTGTCGACGGGCTGTGCAGCCAGCGGGGAGCAGCGATAAGCGGCGCTGACAAGCTACCATCGTGGCAAACGGAGGCGCACTTGACGGTCCACTGTTACCTTTGTTCAGCGATCGAGACGGGCATTTATGACTCTTGTCCCTTGCCGTCGAGTTAGGTATAGATCATCGTACCTTCGTACTAAGCGGTGTACCAACCTCTGTTTTTACTATCTTACCCTTGTCTACTTGCCACATGTGGTGACCCCTTGTACCTATAAAAGGAGGCCCAAGTGCAACGTAGAAAGGGTTCGGTTCAGCTCCAGCTTAGTTCATTCAACTCATACGAAGCCACACTCGCTCAGGCTAGGTTTTGTAGCTCCCATTGCTCCCTAGCAAGAACACAATATAATCCACAAAGCAGCAGTAGGACTATTATCTCTCCGGAGAGCTCCGAAGCTGGGTAAATCTGCTCGTGTGCATCGCTTCGATCCGCTCTTTGTGCAATCTCCGCCCCCCTCCGAACCACAAGGGACCCAGGTCCCATAGGTGTTCGTGGGCCACGATCAGCTTCCCCGACAGTGAGGGAGAGTGTAAGGGGGGGGGGGAGGGGTCTTCGTGCGCACCCTAGTGTTCGAACCTCAAGGGTTTTGCCGGAACCTCGAATCCGACACCTACATATTCTACGAAGATCTTTATCGGTCAAACCGCATAACAACATACGTTGTTCCCTTTGTCATCAGTATGTTACTTACCTGAGATTCGATCGTCGGTATCTCAATACCTAGTTCAATCTCGCTACTAGCAAGTCTCTTTACTCGTTCCGTAATGCATCATCCCGTGACTAACTCATCAGTCACATTGCTTGCAAGGCTTATAGTGATGTGCATTACCGAGAGGGCCTAGAGATACCTCTCTGAAACATGGAGTGGCAAATCCTAATCTTGATCTATGCCAACCCAACAAACACCATCGGAGACACCTGTACATCATCTTTATAATCACCCAGTTACGTTGTGATGTTTGATAGCACACCAGGTGTTCCTTCGGTATTCGGGAGTTGCATAATCTCATAGTCATAGGAACATGTATAAGTCATGAAGAAAGCAATAGCAACAAACTAAACGATCAAGTGCTAAACTAACGGAATGGGTCAAGTAAATCACATCATTCTGTAATGATGTGATCCCGTTAATCAAATGACAACTTATGTCTATGGCTAGGAAACTTAACCATCTTTGATTCAACGAGCTAGTCAAGTAGAGGCATACTAGTGACACTCTGTTTGTCTTTGTATTCACACATGTACTAAGTTTCTGGTTAATACAATTCTAGCATGAATAATAAACATTTATAATGATATAAGGAAATATAAATAACAACTTTATTATTTCCTCTAGGGCATATTTCCTTCAGCAACGCCCAAAATACACAAGGGCAAAAGAAGAAGGAAGACAACGATCTGGCTCGCTGATCTGTACTTTCTTGATGAGTTGCTGCAGGCAGAGGGAACTAGTCTCCGCGGCGATCGGTGATTAGCTCTTTCTTGTCCTCAAGATGCTGCTTGAGAGCATCCATGGATTCCTCCACCAGCCTTCTACGCTCGATGCGCATCATGGCATCCTCGTCCATAAGTTTCTCGACGATGACACCGGTCCTCTTCAACAAGGCAGTGGTCTCCTCCTGCTGCTCCGCACTTCCGACGATCTTCGCCCCCAGCAGGTCGCGCTCGGCCCGGAGCTTCGCATTGCTCTCATTTAGCTGCCGGATGACGCCGTGGCCTGTTCAAAGAGGCTTTCATGTCGTCCTGCAACCTCGCCCAGCCAGAGATCTGATCCATCTGGTTATGGACGATCGCATGCATGCGCCTGTAAGAGTCCTCGCCTGCCCGCGAGACATTTTCCCAGGCCGCCGTGGCGTGGGAGGACATCTCTGATGCATTCGAGGCACGGCGGGACATCTCTTCTGCTTCTACGGCGCGGCCGGACCAGTCTGCTGCATTGACGGCGCGACGGGACCTCCGTGCTGCTTCGGCGGCGCAGCGGGACCTTTGTGCTGCTACGGTCGCGTGGCAGGACATGCCGGCTGCGTACGCGGTGAGGCGGGACATCTCACGTGCTTCCGCTTCCATGCTCGCATCTCCCTGGTGGCAATCTCTCGACCCGGAACTCACGCTGACCATCGCAGACGCAAGGGAATGATGATGAATGACTTGTTTGTTTTATTGGATGAGGAGTTGAGGAGGAATGTGCAGTCATCTTGGAGTACTAGTATTTATAACCGAGTACTAATACGCTCCTAAGTGGGAAACCGTTTAGGTTTTGATCGGTGTGAACAAGTTTGCAATTTGGAATGTAACGGGACGCAGGCTCAAAATTTACTAACGGTTATAAGTGCGACACTATTCCCGGAAGACGTAACGTGGGCGCGTACGCCTTGTCGGCCGCGTACGTGGCGTTTGCACCATAGGGTGCACGACAATAGGCAACGTCCACACACGTCTTGTTCCAACAATCGTGTGCGCTCGTTATTACCATCGCGCACGCTTCTTTTAATTAGAATGTGTGTGCCCGTCTAGTGCACACATGTTGATCTATCTAACTATTTTAGTTTGATGTGGCTAATCGCAAACAGTTCATCCGTGTGAAGTGTATGCCATCAATCACAAACACTTCTTTTGCTAATAAGCGCAGACACTTTTTTTTGCTAATAATCACACACACTTTGATCTGGCTGACCCGTTTCTGTTCTGTTGCCTAATCGCAAACAGTTAATCCTTCTGAAGTGTATGCCCTCAATCGCACACACCTTTATCTAGCTGCCCCTTTCTATTGTTCCTCCTCATAAAAAACAGTTCATCCGAGTGAATCGTATGTTGTATATCGCACACGCCTTCATCTGGCTGCCCGTTTCTTTTGTGTTGCCTCATCGCAAACAGTTAATTGAACTGAACCGTATGCCCTGCATCGCACACACAACTAAAACTTGAACCATGTTTGAAGCATCCGTCATCGCAAATGTTTTGCACCTTTTTTGATGGTTCTTTTACACCACCATTTGCGATTATTGCATCGCACACAGTTTCGTCGAAGGGTCTCTGATCGTGGTGTCGCGTTAGTAGCATCCTGCAATAGTGATTGCCTTTGTCGAGTTCCCAATCGTCAGAGTTGTGTTTAATTCTTTCCAAAAGATCCCATCTAAATTCAATAGTTTTCTTCATAAAGGAACCAGTAGAAGAAGAATTGATCATGGTTTGATGATTTTGAGAAAGTCGAGCATAAAAATTTTGTAACAAACAAATACTTGCACCCAACGCGATAAAGGGGTTGTCTATCCCTTCACGATTACTTGCAAGGATGAGATCTGATAGTGATAGATAAGATAAAAGTAAATAAACTGCAGCAAGGTATTTTTGTGTTTCTAATTTTATAGATCTGAAAATAATATGATAGAAATAGACCCAGGGGCCATGGTTTTCACTAGAGGCTTCTCTCTTGAAAGAAAGCATACGGTGGGTAGACAAATTACTGTTGAGCAATTGATAGACAAGCGAATAATTATGACGATATCTAAGGCAATGATCAAGAATGTAGGCATCACGTCCATGAGAATTAGACCGACTCCTGCTTGCATCTAGAACTATTACTCCACACATCGACCGCTATCTAGCATGCATCTAGTGTACTAAGTTAACAAGAATGGAGTAACGTCTTAAGCAAGATGACATGATGTAGAGGGATAGATCCAATCAATATGAACAAACCCCATCCTTTTATACTTAATGGCAACAATACAAATATGTGTCATGTCCCCTTCTGTCACTGGGAATAAGCACCGCAAGATTGAACCCATTACAAAGCACCTCTCCCATTGCAAGAAAGGTCAATCCAGTTGGCCAAACCAAATCAACAGATCAGAGATAAATACAAATCTATCTTAGTCATGCATAAAAGAGTTCAGAGAAGACTCAAATAATATTCATAGATAATCTGATTATGAACCCACAATTCATCGGATCTCAACAAACACACCGCAAAAGAAGATTACATCGAATAGATCTCCAAGAACATCGAGGAGAACATTGTATTGAAGATCTAAGAGAGAGAAGAAGCCATCTATGTAACGCCCCGGATGCAACTTTCCATATTCGGAACTCCAACTCTTGCCTTTTCCAGAGATGTGTTATTTTATTTCCTCCGTGGTTGGGTTTTTTTTTTTGCATTTTGTTTTGTTCGTTGCATTCATCATTGCATCATTTGCATTTTGTTCTTGCCATGCATTTCATCTCATCGCATCATGTGCATTGCATTTGCATATTTTCTTAAAACTCATAGCCGTTAGTAGTTGTCGTTTCTCCCCTTGGCCGTGGCTTCGTTGTCGACCGCTTGTCCTGTTGACCCCTCTCAGATCAACCGGACCGCTCTCTTCTCTCTCTTTTCTGAGCTCATCAAAACCTTTTGTCTCCATGGCGTTTTGCCAAACCCGTCGCGCGCGTGTCTGAAACTCCCCCGAACCCGACCCGGGCAGTCGTTACCGTTGTGTCCGGATCATCCCCAAACGTCTACAAAACATCTCCATTTTGTTTATTGGACACCCTAACCTATTTTATTCTCGGTCGTTTGATTTCGATCGGAGGGACTAAATACCCCTAGCCTAATCCACCAGATGTATATATAAATCAGTCCAAACCCTAGACTAGGCAGTCCCTTCAATCATTTCCTCCCCGCCGCCGCAAAAACCTCCACCCTGTCTCCTCCTCCTTGGGGTCCCCTCCCGATCCAAATCACCAACCGAAGCCGCCATTTTCCTCCTCGTTTTCCAAATCGGGCCAACCCCAACCTACCGATTCCATCGATCCATCCCCTCCTACCAGGACACCCGCAAGAGAGCCAGGGTCGATCCTGCTCATCCGAAGCGCCACCGTCGGAGCTGCTCCATGCGCCGCCCGAACCTGCCAAGACCAGCAGCTCCACCACCAAGCCGCTCCCTCGCCTGCCCCCTGCCTCGGCCTCGCGTCCCCGCGTCGCTCCGGCGACCCAGCCCACCGGCGACCTCAACATCCAGGCCGCCCCGCCAAGTCCGTCGCCCGCCTGCGTCCTCCTCTGCTTCGAGCGAACGCTCGTCGTCGAGCGTTGACCGCGCCCCCTCCTCCTACTCTCGTTCGTTCGAGTCAGGACCCAAGCCGCGCCACTCCGGTGACCCAGCTCGCCGGTGACCTCGACCTCCATGTCCGGCCGCCTCCGTTCAGCTGCTGCCGACGAGCAGATGAGTCGCGCCCATCTCTCCTCTTCTCCCTCCTTCCATTCTTCTCCCTCTCCCTCTCATCTCTCTCTCTCATGCCTTGTCTGGGGAGTTCCGCCTCTCGAAGCTGCAGCGCCGCCGTCCGAGTCGCCATGGCCTCGAACTCTTGCCGCTCCGTCCCCTGCCTCTCCGCCCGCCGGAGTCCTCAGCGCTGTCTGCGACCAAGTCCGGCCGGATCCGGACGGAATCGAGTTCCCGCGCCCCTGTCGGACCTCCCCTGCTTCGCCTTGGTCCGCCGCCGTTGCCCCTCTGCCGCCGCCAAGTCCCCTGCTGCTGCCGCTGTTTTCCCTGTCGATTGAACGAGACGACCAGCGCCGCCCCCCTCGTTGACTTTTCCAGCGCCAGCGTGGACGAGTGCCCCACGCTAGGCCTCCCGGGCCAGATCGCGAGGCCCAGCGCGCCTCCTCAACCCCCCCCAATGGCCTCACCTCCGACCGGGCCTTGGCCCAGGGTGAGCAGCCCCTTCCAGTTCCCCCTCCTGTACACTATTGGGCTACGCAGATTCGGCCCGCGTAGGTTTTTTTCCTGCGCTGCGAATTTGTCCATTTATCCAGTGTTTACAGATTTGCAGAAACCCCCTTGCACTTCATGCATATCATAACTCATGATCTGTGCATCATATGTAAAAACTTTATATATGTAAAATGCTTAGAATTTCATCTAGTTTCATAATATGTCATTTTCATCCCATGTTAAAATGTCTAAATTGATGTTTGCATTAATTTGCTAATATGCCATGTTAAAATGATTTATTTCATAACTAAATAACCGTAGCTCCGAATTTAATAAACTTTATATGTAAATGGGGTAGAAAAATGCCTAGTTTAACATGGTGCAGTTTATTTTCCTGTTTAACAACTCTAAAATATGTTTTAGGGCAGAACAGTACCGAATCTAAAATATTGCACATGAGGATTTTCCGGAATTGTTGTTTCTTATTTCCGGCCTCATTTAAACTTGCCTAAATAGTTAGTTTACTTATGCTTCACCTCTTGCCATGTTTAAAAACATTTAATATTGTTGTGTACCTAAACGAGATCAAACTAAATATGTCAATGTGGTGTTTTGTCAATATGCAACTCGTTGCATATTGAGCTCCACTTAATTGGTAGTATTGTTTGTTGCATATTGCCATGCCATGCCTCATTAAACCGGACATGCATCATACTTGATTGTGCATCATGCCATGTTTATGCTTGTGCATTTATCATGTTGTTTGTTTCTTTCCGGTGTTGCTTCTCGGTTCCGGTAACGTTGCGATTGTGAGGATTCGTTCGACTACTTCCGTTCGTCTTCTTCATGGACTCGTTCTTCTTCCTAGCGGGATTTCAGGCAAGATGACCGTCACCTTGGATCTCACTACTATCATTGCTATGCTAGTTGCTTCGTTTTATCGCTATGCTGCGTTACCTATCACTTGCTGCTCAAGCCTCCCAAATTGCCATGAACCTCTAACCTGTTGCACCCTTCCTAGCAAACCGTTGTTTGGCTATGTTACCGCTTTGCTCAGCCCCTCTTATAGCGTTGTTAGTTGCAGGTGAAGATGAAGGTTGTTCCTTGTTGGAACATGGAGATGTTGTTCCTTGTTGGAACATGTTTACTTGTTGGGATATCACAATATATCTTATTTAATTAATGCATCTATACACTTGGTTAAGGGTGGAAGGCTCGGCCTTATGCACAGTGTTTTGTTCCACTCTTGCCGCCCTAGTTTCCGTCATATCGGTGTTATGTTCCCGGATTTTGCGTCCCTAACGCGGTCGGGTGATTTATGGGACCCCCTTGACAGTTCGCTTTGAATAAGACTTTTCCAGCAAGGCCCAACCTTGGTTTTACCATTTGCCTCACCACCACCTATACCCTTCCCTTGGGTCGGCCAACCCAAGGGTCATCTTTATTTAGCCCCGGCCAGTGCTTCTCTAAGTGCTGGTTCGAACCGAGCTGCCTGCGGGGCCACCTTGGGGCAACTTGAGGGTTGGTTTTACTCGTAGCTAGTCTCATCCGGTGTTGCCCTGAGAACGAGATATGTGCAGCTCCTATCGGGATTGTCGGCGCATCGGGCGGCTTTGCTGGTCTTGTTTTATTGTTTGTCGAAATGTCTTGTAGCCGGATTCGAGACTGATCGGGTCTTCCGGGTTGAAGGAATATCCTTCGTTGATCGCGAGAGCTTATCATGGGCTAAGTTGGGACACCCTGCAGGGTTTGAACTTTCGAAAGCCGTGCCCGCGGTTATGTGGCAGATGGGAATTTGTTAATGTCCGGTTGTAGAAAACCGAAGTTGATCTTAATTAAAATACACCAACCGTAATGCGTGTCGTGAGTGTCTCTTTTCGGGGTTGATCGAGAGGAGAACACGGTTTCGGGTTATGTCGGCGTAAGTAGGAGTTCAGGATCACTTCTTGATCATTACTAGTTGACGACCGTTCCTTTGTTTCTCTTCTCGCTCTCATTTGCGTATGTTAGGCACCATATATGCTTAGCCGCTGCTGCAACCTCACCACTTTATCCCTTCCTTTCCTATTTAAGCTTTGTTAGTCTTGATACCCATGGTAATGGGATTGCTGAGTCCTCGTGGCTCACAGATTACTACACCACCAGTTGCAGGTACAGGTTTCGTGATGATCATGACGCGAGAGCGATGTTTGCTTGTATTGGAGTTCTTCTTCCGCTTCTTCTTCCATCAGGGGATAGGTTCCAAGTCGGCAGCCTGGGCTAGCAGGGTGGATATTGTTTGAGTTTCTGTTTATGTTTCATCCGTAGTCGGATGTTGATCTTGTATGTTGTATTGATGTATTCATGTGACATTGTATGTATTGGAGGTATCCCCACTATTATGTAATGTTGATGTAATGATATCCACCTTGCAAAGAGTCTTCAAGATGCGCTTCTATCCTTGGTGGGACCTTCGAGTTCCTTTAGGATAGGGTCGCATCTTGGGCGTGACAATCTAGCTACTAGCTATGGACCCGTAGGTCTGTGGTAAACTACTCACACATCATCGGAAGGGCATCAAGGTGCAAGGTTGATGTAGAAGCCCTCCATGGCCGAATCCCCCTCTGGCAGAGTACCGGAAAAGGTCTCCAGATGGGATCTCGTGAGAACAAAATTTTGCGGCGGCGGAAAAGTATTTTCGGTGTGCCCTCTGGTCTACAGGAATAATTAGGTATTTATAGAGAAAAGATTAGGGTTAGAGGAGCATCAGGGGGGCTACAAGCCTGCGGGGCGCCCCCCCGGGGTGTGGCCTCCAAGCTTGTCGCCAACTGGTGGCCCCTCTGACCTCCTCCCGAAGGTTCCTGGGTGTCTTCTGGTCCAAGAAAAATCCTCAAAACATTTTGTTCTGTTTGGACTCCGTTTTGTATTGATTTTCTGAAAAGGCAAAAACAAGGAACAAATAGTAACTGACACTTGGCACTAGGTTAATAGGTTAGTCCCAAAAATGATATAAAATAGCATAATAATGCATATAAAACATCCAAGATTGATAATATAATAGCATGGAACAATAAAAAATTATTGATATGTTGGAGACGTATCAAGCACCCCCCAATCTTAATTTCTGCTCGTCCTCGAGTAGGTAAATGATAAAAACAGAATTTTTGATGTGGAATGCCACCTAACATGTTTATCATGTAATCTTTCTTTATGTGGCATGAATATTCAGATCCGTAAGATTCAAAACAAAACTTTAATATCGACATAAAAGAATAATACTTCAAGCATACTAAAAAGCAATCATGTTTTCTCAATATATAATGGCTAAAGAAAGTTATCCCTACAAAATCATATAGTCTTGTCATGCTCCATCTTCTTAACACAAAGTAGTTATCATGCACAACCCCGATGACAAGCAAAGCAATTGGTTCATACTTTTTTAACGCGCTTCAGCTTTTTCAACTCTCACGCAATAATGAGTGTGAGCCATGGATATAGCACTATGGGTGGATTTGAATATGTTGTTGGAGGTTGTGCGGAGAAGACAAGAAAAAGGAGAAAGTCTCACATTGACTAGGCTCATCAGCGGGCTATGGAGATGCCCATCAATTGATGTCAATGATAGGAGTAGGGATTGCCATGCAACGGATGCACTAGAGCTATAAGTGTATGAAAGCTCAAAATAAAACTAAGTGGGTGTGCATCCAACTTGCTCGCTCATGAAGACCTAGGGCATTTGAGGAAGCCCACCATTGGAATATACAAGCCATGTTCTATAATGAAAAATTCCCACTAGTGACATATGAAAGTGACAACACAGGAGACTCTCTATCATGTAGAACATGGTGCTACTTTGAAGCACAAGTGTGGAAAAGGATAGTAACATTTTCCCTTCTCTCTTTTCTCTCGTTTTCCTTTTATTTTTCTTTTTGGGCTCTTTGACCTCTTTTTTTATTTTTTTATTGTGGGCTCTTTGGTCTTTTTTATTTATTTTCGTCCGGAGTCTCATCCCAACTTGTGAGGGAATCACATTATCCATCATCCTTTCCTCGCAGGGGACAATGCTCTAATAATGATGAGCATCGCACTTTTATTTACTTACAACTCAAGGATTACAACTCGATACTAGAACAAAAATATGACTCTATATGAATGCCTCCGGCGGTGTATCGGGATGTGCAATGATCTAGCGTGAAATGTATAAAAAATATGAACGGTGGCCAAGCCACAAATACTATGCCAACTATATGATCATGCAAAGCAATATGACAATGATGGTATTTGTCATAATAAAACAAAACGGTGGAAGTTGCATGGGAATATATCTCGGAATGGCTATGGAAATGCCATAATAGGTAGGTATAGTGGCTTTTTTGAGGAAGATACTAGCACATATGCCCGTGCGTTGCAACGGGAGAATTTTTTTTGCGAGAAGCATCGGGAGAGATAATTGATGTGTCCATCAAAATGTTCTCCAAAATAGAGGCGTGACAGAGCGGAGAGCTATGGTGTTCTCGTGGGTCATGTTTGGTCCACAAGATGTTTATAGTAGTGGGCTTGGTTCGAGTGGCGGCCACTACCCATCTCGTGCCTTTTTTCCCTTCAGGTCCACATATTTTTTAAACAAAGGAGCATTTTTTTTGAAAAAGCATTAATTTCTGGAAAAAGGAAAAAAACTTGAAATAGGAAGATTTTTTCAAAATTCACAAACATTTTTTGAAAACATGACCATTTTAAGGCGGGGAAACGGATATTTTTTGAATTTGTGAACATTTTTTTAAAATGGAAATTTGTTTTAAACATTCAAAGCCATTTTAAAAAATGTGTTTTTATCACGAACATTTTTTTGAAATTGTGAACATTTTGACAAAAATAATATTTTTCAATTTTTTTATATGGTATTTATTTTACAAATCTCGAATTGTTTTTGGAATTTTTTGAAAATGGGACAAATTCAGAAATTTGAAGGTTTAACGAAAATTATTATAAAAACGAAATTTAGGAAAATTAGAAAAATAAATTTATGGGAAAAGGAAAATATAACTTCGAAGAGAATATAGAAAAATAGAAAAAGAACACAGGAAAAAGGAAATGGGCTGGCCCAACATTGGGCCACAGATTGGAATCTCCAACTATATGTCGCTCTCTGCGACAAATAAGATTCCACAACAGCGTGCGCAGGATATAAATGTGTAGCTTTTCTGGGCCTTAGCGCGTGCAGCCCACGTAGGAAATTCTAGACAAAACTCTTCTGTTTTGTTTTCTAGCAGATGGACCACAAAAATTTAGTACCACCTCGGATACAAAAAAGTATTTTTTTATGGTGAATGGATGAAAAATTGGAGAAACGCACCTTGCTTTATTAGTAGGTATAGATAAGGTGGCTTATGTGTGATAGAGCGTATCATATCACGGGGTTTGGATGCACCGGAAAAGTTTGCAGCAACTCTCAAGGTGAGAAAGGACAATACACAGTACCAAAGAGGCTAGCAAACGGCGGAAATGTGAGAGTGCGTATAATCCATGGACTCACATTAGTCATAAAGATGAGAATGTTGAAACTGATGAGATTATTGAAACTGAAAATTATGAAACACCTATTGGACCTAGCTCTCCTAGATATGAATTGCTTGAAATACCTGTGGGTTATGTTATGGATGCAGAGGTAGCTAGGGACTTTCTTGCTTGGAAGGATAGAGATGATCTTAAGAAATCTTTATTTCTGATTATGACTATGAATTCTCTGTCAACCCAGAGTTGATTACTTTGGTTGAATCTGATCTTTTCCATAGCTATGAAACTAAAACTGTTGTGGCACATCTTACTAAATTAAATGATATAGCCACCCTATTTTCTCATGAGGAAAAAATTCTCTATTACTATATTCTTAAGTTATTTCCTTTCTCCTTAAAGGGTGATGCTAAGATATGGTAAAATACTCTTGCTCCTAGTTGTGTGCGTAGTCCCCAGGATATGATTTATTACTTGTCTGAAAAATATTTTCCTGCTCATAAGAAACAAGCTACCTTACAGGAAATATTTAACTTTGTGCAAATTGAAGAAGAAAGTCTCCCACAAGCTTAGGGGAGGCTTCTCCTATTATTGAATGCTTTGCCTGATCATCCTCTTAAGAAAAATGGGATACTTGATATCTTTTATAATGGACTAATCGATGCTCTTAGGGACCACCTAGATAGTTGTGTTTTCAGGGAACGAACTATTGAACAAGCTGAGGAACTATTGAATAATATATTGAAGGATTATGATGATTGGACACTTCCTGAACCACTGCCTAAACCCACTCTGAAGAAGAGGGGTATTTTATTTCTCAGTCCTGAAGATATGCAAGAGGCAAAGAAATGTATGAAGGAAAAGGGTATTAAAGCTGAAGATGTTAAGAATTTACCACCTATTAAAGAAATACATGGTCTTGACACACCACCACAGGTGGTAGAGGTAAATTCTCTTTTAAAGTTTGATGAAGTGATACCCCTTATAATAAACATCCTAGTCAATGCTTGTATAAATTCGGCAACTATATTATGAAGCAAGACCATTTCAATGCATATGTTATGAAACAATTAAAGCAAAATTCTGATATGATAGCTCGCTTGAGTGACTTGTTATTTAGAATCACTAATTATGTTAGAGGAGTAGGAAAACATGCTTCTATGGTCCGAACTCGATTAGAACAAGTGGCTAAATCTCAAAGTGAGTTACTCAATGAAATGAATAATAATATGAATGATCATGTTGTTAGAGTAATGACTAGAGGAGGTAGAATGACTCAGGAGCCACTTTATCCTGAAGGTCACCCTAAAAGAATTGAACAGGACTCTCAAAGAATTAATGTTGATGCACCTAGTCCATCTAAAACTAAAAATAAAAAAATTATAGTACTTTGCATACTTCTAGTGAACCTGAGGTAGAAAAACCTTCTGAGGATGATAATGATGTTTCTACTTCATATGTTGAAACTAATCTGGTAATGAACATGCACCTAGTGATAATGAGAATGACAATGATGATGTTCATGTAGATGCTCAACCAGATAATGATAAAGAACTAGATAATGATGTTGAAATAGAACCTGCTGTTGATCTTGATAACCCACCTTCTAAAAATAAACTTATGATAAGAGAGACTTTGTTGCTAGAAAACATGGTAAAGAAAGAGAGCCATGGGTTCAGAAACCAATCCCCTTTACACTTAAACTATCTAAGAAAAAGGATGAGGAAGAATTTGAAAGCTTTGCTGAAATGCTTAGACCAATCTTTTTGCGTACTCGTTTGACTGATATTTTAAAGATGGCCCCTTGTGCTAATATATGAATGATATTGTCACTAATAAAAGAAAAATACCTAAAGCTGAAATCTCCATTGTGCTTGCAAATTATTCTTTTAAGGATGGGGTACCTAAGAAATTAGGAGATCCGGAAATACCAACTGTACCATGCTCCATTAAAAGAAGTTATGTCAAAACTGCCTTATGTGATTTAGGAGCTGGTGTTAGTGTTATGCCTTTCTCTTTTATACAAAAGGCTTGATTTGAATAAACTCACACCCACTGAAATATCATTGCAAATGGCTGGCAAATCAACTGCCATACCCATCGATGTTTGTGAGGATGCGCCTATTGTGGTTGCAAATGTTACTATCTTAAAAGACTTTGTTATACTTGATATGCCCGAGGACGACAATATGTCGATTATCCTTGGTAGAACCTTTTTGAACACTGCAGGGGTTGTTATTGGTTGCAACAAAAGCAAGGTCACTTTTCATATCATTGGTAATGAGCATATGGTGCACTTTCTGAAGAAACAATTTCAAGTGAATGGTATTAATGTTATTGCAAAGACTCCGACTATTACTATTGGACGTTTTCAACTCCCTCTACCTACTGTCAAAAACAAATATGAAACACTTACTGTTGGGGAGATGCACATCCCCGTTGAGGTAACTTAGTGTTTTACGAAAGTTCTTCGGGTTCATGCTAATTGGAAGTAGTTGTTAATAAGACTTGATCAACCTTATTAATGGATTATTTTCGAGAGGCACGTGGTCAATGAATTTAGTACGCACAATCTTTTGTACTCATATTATATTTTCTGTTATTTTTAGTTAAATACAATAAAATGCCATGAATATCTCATTTTCTGAATTATCCGTGCAATAGAAAAGTGCCCAAAAATTAAAGTACTCAGAATGACCTGAAATTTTGACACAATTTTTTTTCTGAATTTGAGAATTTTGGTAATGAAAAGACCACAGGGGGGTGCCCCAGGTGCCCACTAGGCACCAGGGCACGCCACACCCACTTGGCGCGCCCTGGTGGGTAGTGGGCCCCACAAGTACCCCCTCACTCTCTCCCTTACCTCACATCGTCACTTACCTCCAGAAAAAAAATCACCCTAGCTCTCTCTCTCCCTCTCGTGTTCTTGCTCCCAGAAGCTACGTTTTTCTATCTCTTTGCTTAGAGCTCCGTTTCAGAAACTGTTTTGCGGGAATGCTACTTGGTATGTGACTCCTCTATTGCCCCAATTAGTTTTTGCTTTAGTGTTTTATATTTTGAGTAATTAGCTACTTTTGGTGCTACAAAAAATGAGCTTGCATGTTGAAATCTTTGAGTTCCAAGTAGTTTGAATGCTTGATATAGCCTCTAGACACCTATATGAGTAGTTCCTATCAATCTTGCGAAGTTTTGTTGACATTAATTTTTGACCCAAAAATTTCAGAAATTTGTTCGTACAAAAATGCACCTCTTTAAGTGGAGTTCTTCGAGGAGGAGGTCCTCGGAGGCATCGTCGAGTGAGAGCTCGATACGACAGGCTTATGTTGAGCCAAGGTCAAGCTCAGTATGGGATGCCGATACCAAATCGTGCCTCTGGCCATGTGATGAATTTATGATAGGTGCGGGTATTAAAGAAGAATTCGATCAGTATGCTGATAACACTGAGCTCGCTCCCTTCATCGCAGATAAGTTTATTCAACATCACAATCTTACCCAGTCATTCACCAAGAAAATTAAGTACCATTCGCAGGATTCTAAAGTATCATTTTATAATAGCGCCTTTACTATGCCTCTAGAAGAATTCTGTGATGCATTTAAAATTCCATATTGGGGTTCACTAGACGAACCACCAAAATCTGAATATGAGATGTTCTTGAGTAGCCTCTTTTGTGGTGAGGATAGAGGAGTCACAAAAGCTAGAATAAAAAGTATACAATTTCCAGACGTCCGTTACTTTGAAATTTTTAATGGCAAATGCATTGTGGGTAAACAAGATTGCAGTACACTCTACGCCCCAGACTTGAGCCTCTTACACACTATTTTAGCGGGCATTTAATGTTATAATCTTGGAGCGATTGTTGCAGGGAGGCTGCAGCGCAACGCTGATAGTGGTTATTTTTATGGAGGAATTTATGCCTCACGAGTAACCCAAGGCTAGGAATATCACCCTTGCCAAATGATCCTATTTTACCTACCCAATACCTAGGCTTTAATGCAATGCAGTGTCACCATTTCATTAAGCATGGAGCTCAAAATTATAATTACAACTTGATGTTCGATAAAAAAACCCATCATATGTGTTATTTTGCCTGCACCTTCTCTCTTTGATTTCCAGAGTAAAGGAAGATATTACATATATGAGAGAGAGGCACGTGAGTACAACGCAGTAGTGGAGGCTACCCACCTGGCTAAGGAGGCTGCACCTAGAGCCTCTACGAGCTATCACTCTGTTTATTACCCAAGCTACGGATGGTGATCACCAAGCTAGCTAGGCAAGAGCCTAAGTCTGGGGGAGTACGTATTTCCATTGACATTACTTTCATGTTCACACATTTTGTTCCAGTTGTCGGTGTTCATACTTTTCCATTGTGTAAGCCATGTTAAATTTTATTTTCTCGCTTTCTTCTTGTGTGTTTGAAAAACTTTAAGAAAATCCAAAAATATATCCGTAATGTGCTTTCTTTAAGAAAAAACAAAAACTCAAAAAATATTTTAGTGTGTTTCGCTGAACTTATTTTCGTTTGTTGAGTCGTACTGAGGAGAAGACCATGATGAAAATGTTGAGTGGCACTCATATGTATTATTGTTTATCTGACAGAGAGCCCATATTACTTTGTCTTCTCCTTTGAATAAAATGTTTGCAAATTCCAGCTCAGTCCACAACACTCTTGCACTATTATTATTTTCATATTATTCAGTCGTGCAAGTGAAAGGCAATAATGACGATATTTGATGGAGTGACCGTGGCAAGGAAAAGCGGGTATGAAATTAACTTGTTTTTTGTTTTTGTAAATATGTTTAACTCAGTATCCATGATTCATCATATTATGATTAGACATATATATGATGAAAATTAGAGATTATAGTTGCTCATGCCATGCTTAAGTAGCTAGGAGTTGTAATGATTTATCTTAGAAGTCAACATGCGTTAAAATGGTTGTGATGTAGTATGATGATACGGTATCCTCCTCTTAATGTTTCAAGTGGACTGACTTGGCACGTGTTCACGCATGTAGTTGATTCGAAACCAACATAGCCTCCACGATATTTATGTTTGGTGTTTATATCCTACTCATGCTAGTATTCAATGTTAATTATTCATAATGCATGTTCATGACCATATTCATAATGCTTCTCAACCTATTTGCTAGCCTTCGCCTGTACTAAGCAGGAATACTGCTTGTGCATCAAAATCCTTAAACCAAAGTTATTCCAAATGAGTCCACTATATCTACCTATATGCGGTATTACTCTGCCGTTCTAGGTAAATTTGCATGTGCCACCTCTAAAAATTCAAATGAACATATGTTTTGTGTGCCCATACCGCTCATGGAGCGACAGGGGTGGTCAGTATCTTCCATGCTAAGCGGGTTATTCTCATGATGAGTGTTTATTCACTCGTCCTTGCATGACAGGGGTCGGTGATAGGGATGCCCAGTCCCATGATAAAAATTGCAATTATAATAAAACAAACTCCCCTGGACTTTTGTTGGTACGGAGGGCACCCGAGGATTTAGCTAGCCATGGCATGTGTTTATTGGTGGAGGGGGAGTAAATTTACTTTTACTACTTGGGAACCACCACTAATTTGTTTAGCATGGAAGATATTGAAAACTCTCGGTCGTAACGTTGATAGGAAAGGTATACCTCCCAAAAATATATTTATCTCTGATTTAAGCTTCAAGCTCTCGCACCTTTGCAAATCCCCGCTTCCCTCTACGAATGGCCTATCTATTTAATTTCATATTATTTTACTTTTATGTTGAGTCATCACCTTCTCAAATAAGCACCTATCCTGAGATCACTATTGTCATTCTCATGCATTGTGTATGTTAATGTTGTGTGCATCATGACTGGATCTCTTGTACCATGAATTACACTGTCGCTGCTTGAACTTTGGAGGTGCTCCGCATTTATGTTTTGCAGTCTCATAAAGGGCTAGAGAGATACCATTATTGTCATATTATATCATGATTGTTTTAAGAAAGTGTTGGCATTTGAGATATCTTATTATTGCTCGCCAGTTAATTATGCCATTGATATGAGTGAATATAATTTCTAAGTGTTATTGTTCGCATGGTTAGTCATGGTCTTTGCTGAAAACCTGGGTATTATTTAAGCATATGTATGGACACAAGAACAAAATAGTTCGTAAATTTTTTTCTTTATCAACTTCAGTTTATCAACTGAATTGCTTGAGCACAAGCAATGAGTTAAGCTTGGGGGAGTTGATACGTCTCCATCGTATCTACTTTTCCAAACACTTTTGCTCTTGTTTTGGACTGTAATTTGCATTATTTGAATGAAACTAACCTGGACTGACGCTGTTTTCAGCGAAACTACCATGGTTTTGTTTTTGTGTAGAAATAAAAGTTCTCGGTATTGGATGCAACTTTTTGGAGAATTATTTTGGAATAAATAAAAAATACTGGAACCAATACCCACTTGAGGGGACCCCAGTTGTCCACTAGGCATCAGGGTGCGCCACCCCCTCTGGCGCGCCCTGGTGGGTAGTGGGGTCCACGAGGCTCCGCTGACCCTAATTCCAACTCTATAAATTCCTATTTTCGGAGAAAAAATAGGAGAGGAAGTTTCATCACATTTTATGATACGGAGCCGCCGCTACCTCCTGTTCTTCATCAAGAGGCCAGATCTACAGTCCTTTCAAGGCTCCGGAGAGGGGGATCTTCCATCTTCGTCATCATCAACCATCCTCCATCACCAATTTCATGATGCTCACCACCCGGAGTGAGTAATTCCTTCGTAGGCTCGCTGGACGGTAATGGGTTGGATGAGATTCATCATGTAATCGAGTTAGTTTTGTTAGGGATCGATCCCTAGTATCCACTATGCTTTGAGATTGATGTTGCTATGACTTTGCTATGCTTAATGCTTGTCACTAGGGCCCGAGTGCCATGATTTCATATATGAACCATTTATGTTTTTACCAATATTTTTGTGTTCAAGATCCGACCTTGCAAGTTATATGCACCTGTTACATGTTATGATCCGCATACCACAAGGTGACAACAATTGGAGTTCTTTCCGGTGATTACCGTAGTTTGAGGAGTTCATGTATTCACTATGTGTTAATGCTTTGTCACGGTTCTCTATTAAAAGGAGGCCTTAATATCCCTTAGTTTCCTTATGGACCCCGCTGCAACGGGAGGGTAGGACAAAAGATGTCATGCAAGTTTTTTTCCATAAGCACGTATGACTATTTACGGAATACATGCCTACATTACATTGATGAATTGGAGCTAATTCTGTGTCGCCCTAGGTTATGATTGTTATAAGATGAATATTATCCAACATTATCACTGATCCAATGCCTACGAGATTTTCACATGTTGTTCTTGCTAAGTTACTACTATTGCTGCTACTATTACAACTGCTACAAAACTACTACTGTTGTTACCATTACTATTGTTGTCATTGCTACTGCTATGAAATTACCATACTACTATGCTATTGATCACTTTGCTATAGATATTTAGTCTCCAGGTGTGGTTGAATTGACAACTCAACTGCTAATACTTACAAATATTCTTTGGCCCCACTTGTGTCGAATCAATAAATTTAGGTTGAATACTCTACCCTAGAAAACTGTTGTGATCCCCTATACTTGTGGGTTATCACTATGCTTAGTGATTGCCCTTTGCAGTCAGATGGACTCGCTACCTTCTATGTTTCCGCAGTAGTTTATCTCATGAGTTGGCCTTTGGCCGAATTTATTCAGATGTAATAAAGACCCGATAAGAGATTCGATGTAATAAATCAGGTGTGATTGAACTTTGATATTTTCATCAATGTACTGTGTGTGCCAGCATGATCTTGGGATGGTACACATACACAAAGACTTGACCATTTCGGTTCGGGTCATTACAAGGATGGTATGAGAGCACACGCTGACCGCAGGACATAACCCCTAGGATCAAAAAGCCATAAGTAGAAATTACTTTTTTTATGTTTTTATTTTTCTTTATTTTCTCCCCTGTTCATTTCTGACTTCTCTTTGATTTCAACCTTCTAGATGGCCACTGAGTTCATCCCTGTCCTGCTGCCGGAGTTTTGCCAGCTGGATAAGATGATGCCATTTAGCAAGAAGCTGGTTTAGATCATCACGGAGTTGAAGATTGCTCTGCCTTCCATCACCGGGACCCCTATCATGGCACTTCCGATGGACCCTCGTTATAGGATTGTGGTGCACATACCAGGGAGGACCTTCGGAAGCTTGTGAGAGCCCATCGACTTCTAGTTTACTTCCCCCACTCGGATCATCTGGAAGAACGCGGTTGTTCATCGTGCGCTGGACACATCTGGGAGGAGTACAAGGCCCAGCTCATTGGAACAGACCTTACCATGATCTCCCGCAGGACTGCAGATGGAGATATCTTACGCACCATAAACAACGACTCCATCGACTCATTTGTCCAAGACTTGGAGGTTCACATTAGGACTCTGGAGGTTTAGACGCGCAGAAGCATGAAGATGATCAGGAAACTGTTGTTCCGTGAACTGGAATTGGAGGACAAAGTGCGCAAAGACCAGGATGAGCATGAACAGGAAGTCAAGGACCTTCTGGAGAGGATCCAGAACATGAAGACTTATATTTCCACGGTGGAAGAGAAGATGGACCTGGGAGAAGACTTTTATCCAAATGGTGACAATGGACCCCTCGTGAGCAATGATGAGGACTACGAGGAAAACGCCACTAGAGGACGCACCACCGGAAGACACACCGCTGGAGGACACACCATAGGAGGCGACAACATGGATATCTAAGGAGGACACTTAGTCATGACCGTCATGTCATTTTTATTTTCTCTTTGATCGATTAGGCTAATGTTTTCTATTTGTTGTAAGACTTGTATTCTGAGTTTGAACCATGATTGAGTTGAATAAATGAATGTTTGGTGTGTTAATGATTGTTGCATGCATATGGGTAGTGTTATTTTCTCTTTAGACCCTTGTTCTATTTCTAGTTCTCATCCACTCTAAAACATTAGATGCCTCCCGGACGTGACCCCGGATTCAACCTCCCATAGGAGCTCAATCTGTAGATTTAGCAGCAAAATGCACTGATGCATATGTTGATCCAGAACCAAGGCAACAACAACAACAACAACAATCCAACGCCACCACCCCCTGTCGACAACCCAACCCGTTTCTTAAGGTTAAATCCACCCGTGTTCTCTAGCAGCACCGAGCCGATTGTTGCTGATGATTGGTCCACAAGATCGGGAGGGAGCTAGTAACTGCTGGATGCACGGATGCGGAGAAGGTGCACTTTCCTACACATCATCTTGATGGACTTGCAACCTCTTGGTGGGAGAACTACACCACCACTTTCCCTATTGCCACGGTGACCTGGGATCAATATCAGCAGGCCTTCCGCACCACTCATGTCTCAGCTCGTGCCATGAGTTTAAAGAAGTGTGAATTCTGCAACTTACGCAAGGGTAACCATATTATGGCATGATACGTCTCCAATGTATCTATAATTTATGAAGTATTCATGCTATTATATTATCCATCTTGGATGTTTAATGGGCTTTACTATGCACTTTTGTATTATTTTTGGGACTAACCTATTAACCCGAGCCCAATGCCGCTTCTTTTTTCCCTTGTTTGATGTTTCAGAAAAAGGAATACCAAATGGAGTCCAAGCGGAATGAAACCTTGAGGCGTGATTTTTGGAGCGAACGTGATCCAGAGACTTGGAGTTGAAGTCAGGGAAGCTTCAAGGCGGCCACGAGGCAGGGAGGCGCGCCTACCCCCTGGGCGCGCCCCCACCCTCGTGGGCCCCTCATGGCTCCCCTGACCGAATTCTTTTGCCTATATATATCCATATACCCTAAAACCATGGGGGGACAAAATAGATCGGGAGTTCCGCCGCCGCAAGCCTTTGTAGCCACCAAAAACGAATCAGGACCCTGTTCCGGCACCCTGCCAGAGGGGGGATCCCTCACCGGTGGCCATCTTCATCATCCCGGCGATCTTCATGACGAGGAAGGAGTAGTTCACCCTCGGGGCTGAGGGTATGTACCAGTAGCTATGTGTTTGATCTCTCTCTCTCTCTCTCTCGTGTTCTTGAGGTGGTACGATCTTGATGTATCACGATCTTTGCTATTGTAGTTGGATCTTATGATGTTTCTCCCCCTCTACTCTCTTGTAATGGATTGAGTTTTCCCTTTGAAGTTATCTTATCGGATTGAGTCTTTAAGGATTTGAGAACACTTGATGTATGCCTTGTCGTGCTTATCTGTGGTGACAATGGGATATTCACGTGATCTACTTGATGTATGTTTTGGTGATCAATTTGCGGGTTCAATAAACTTATGCATAGGGGTTGGCACACGTTTTCGTCTTGACTCTCCGGTCGAAACTTTGGGGCACTCTTTTAAGTTCTATGTGTTGGTTGAATAGATGAACCTGAGATTGTTTGATGCATATCGTATAATCATACCCACAGATACTTGAGGTGACATTGGAGTATCTAGGTGACATTAGGATTTTGGTTGATTTGCGTCTTAAGGTGTTATTCTAGTACGAACTCTACGATAGATCGAACGGAAAGAATAGCTTCGTGTTATTTTACTACAGACTCTTGAATAGATCGATCAGAAAGGATAACTTTGAGGTGGTTTCATACCCTACAATAATCTCTTCGTTTGTTCTCCGCTATTAGTGACTTTGGAGTGACTCTTTGTAGCATGTTGAGGGATAGTATATGATCCAATTATGTTATTATTGTTGAGAGAACTTGCACTAGCGAAAGTATGAACCCTAGGCCTTATTTCAATGCATTGCAATACCGTTTCTGCTCACTTTTATCGCTTGCTACCTTGCTGTTTTTATATTTTTAGATTACAAAAACCTTTATCTACCATCCATATTGCACTTGTATTACCATCTCTTCGCCGAACTAGTGCACCTATACAATTTACCATTGTATTGGGTGTGTTGGGGACACAAGAGACTCTCTGTTATTTGGTTGCAGGGTTGTTTGAGAGAGACCATCTTCATCCTACACCTCCCACGGATTGATAAACCTTAGGTCATCCACTTTTGGGAAATTTGCTACTTCCCTACAAAACTGTGCACTTGGAGGCCCAACAACGTCTACAAGGAGAAGGTTGCGTAGTAGACATCATGGCACAGTATGTAGACGAGTTCAGTCAGTTAGTTCGCTATGCCGCAGATGATGTGGCCACAGATGTCGCAAAGCAGGAGAAATTTCTGGAAGGACTCAATGATGAACTGGGAATACAGCTGATGCATGGTGGCTACCTTCAACAACTACCAAGAGATGGTAGACAATGCCATCATTCTGGAGGGGAAGCAACAACGGATAGAGAATCGGAAGCAGAAGTACGGACAGGGAAAGTATAGCTCTAGAGGACAACAGAAGCCCGCCTACACTCCGTATTCGAGAAACATTGGATCAGGAGGACACACTCACCACACCCATTGAGGACATACTCTTGGAGGACATAACCATGGAGGAAATGGGAACAATTTTCACAACAATAGCAACTTCAAGTCTGCCAATGGAGGCAATGGCAGTCAGCATCGTCCCGCTCCGGCTCAGAAGGATCTGAGTCATATTACCTGTTTCAAGTGCGAGAAGACATGACATTATGCCACCAATTGTTCGGAGGCCAAGCAGGGAAATGGAAACGGCAATGGCAATGGAAACTCAGCAACCAAGAAGCACAACCTGTTTCCTCGTGCTCATGTGAACCACATTGATGTGGAGGAGGCTTACGATCAGCCAGAGACTATGGTTGGCAAGTTCTTGTTAAATTCACGTCTAGTATTGGTACTTTTTGATTCTGGTGCATCGCATTCATTCATATAAGGGTAGTTGTGGAAAAGTATGGTTTGCCCACCAGAACCCTTAGGAGCCCTCTTCAGGTTAGTTCCCCAGGAGGTGAGATGACGACAGGCTTAGGTGGTTACTCGAATCTCACACAACTGCAGGATGCTGCTAACGCGACACTATGATTAGAGACCCTTTGACGAAATTGTGTGCGATGCATTAATCACAAACAGTGATGTAAAAAACCGTCAAAAAAGATGCAAAACGTTTGCGACGGCGAAGACATCAAACACGGTTCAGATTTTAGTTGCGTGTGCAATGCGAGGCATATGGTTGATCCATACAAACTATTTGCGATGAGATAGAAGAACAGAAACAGACAACCATATCAAGGTGTGTGCGATATACGACGTAGGGTTCGCTCTAATGAACTGTTTGCTATTACGGAATGCAACAGAAACGGTTATCCAGATCAAGGTGTGTGTGATATACGGCATACGGTTCACTCGGACGAACTGTTTTTGATTAGGGAACACAACAGAAACGGTTCAACTTAACAACATGTGTGTGATATGCGTCATACAGTTCACGTAGATGAACTGTTTGCGACGAGCCAAAAGAATACAAGTGATTCGTGTAAACAAGATGTGTGTGATACGCAGCAAACAGCCGACTCGGATGAACTGTTTGCGATGATAAATTAAAACACAGACGGTTACTACAGTTAATTCATGTGCGATTCTATGTGTACAAAAACTTTGAAAAATGCAAACTAGTTGCTTGCGGTGACTAGGAGTATTGCACGCGATGCATCTGCGAGTACTTGTGTGCGATGATTAGTAAGTTACACACACGTTTCCTTATGTTAATATGTGTGTGATAGATAACACGTGACAACACACACGGTATTCGGGTTGTGTGCTCCACTTAGTCTTCCTGCGCTCCAGCGAATGCTTCCCGCGCTCCACATGGGTGAATTGTAAAATCCCAATCCCCTAGCCACCTGTTAGCTATAAATAACCAGAATAATGGCCGCCACCGGCGACTCGCTATTGATCCAGTTTTTGGCATACCCCCAACGGCCGACGACTGGATGGAGTCGCGCGACGGCAGAATCGAGGCTGAAGGCACGATGGTCGGCTTGGCGGTCGACGGCCATGCCACCGCCTCTCCCGACGACAGCCAGAGGAAGCAGGAAACGCGGTACGAGCAAGCTGCCATGTTAGCCAGGGTCGTCCTAAAAGTGGACAGGGATCGCAAGCGGGCGATACTTCTGGCTCGGCGTAGAGTGCGGCGAATGGTGCGGGCGGCGAAGGAGGGACCTCGACGACGCAAGGACAACTGCTGAAGTGGTGGCCGCCACACGAGGCGCATGCTTATGTCCCAGATGGAGGAGGGCGCAACGCCAGACGTCGTCGGGGCATGCCTGCGGGCCGTCATGGCATCCCTGGCAAAAGCCAACGCCGTCTCGCCGGACGTCCCTGTGGGAGACCCGGTGGTCGCGGTAACCCTATTGAACGCTGCGCCCGAGGCAGTACCGGCGATTCCCGATGTCGAGTCTGCCCCAGCCTCGATCGATCAAGGTGTGTAGGTCATCGAGTTGGCGGCCTCCGTTCCCACTGAGCCCATGATCGACACGCTGATGGACGATGACTGATATGCGTGCTGGGTCAGCGTTAGGTGCACAATGTAGCTCTTTTGTGCGCGCGCGGTTCATTATATTCTTGTAAATTAGCAATATATATATATATATATACACACACACACACACACACACACACACACACACACACATACTCAATTGATTTCTTCATGCATGTCAAATATGTCAATTCTATGGGCTTGCCTGTCTATATATTATCTGAATTTGCAGTATGGACAATTAATATGCTAATGCCTTTTGCACATCGATGCTGATCGCCATGTCGAAAACATGGACGTCCTCTACTCTACCGCTCTACCGGGCACACACTTAAACTCAATGAACTGTGTACGATACTAATACTTTCCATGAAAATTTAAGAACTTGGCTAACAACATTTGAGTAACATATGTATAGTGGTTACACTATTCAACAAAAGGAGGATCTTCGTAACACGGTTTTGACAGCCATATGGTCCATATCTACATACTTAACATAGTAACAATTATCACATTTTAATAGGCTGAGGGACAACAACCATATGGTACATATCTACACACTTAACATAGTAATAGCTAGCACGTTTTATGAGGCCGAGAGCCAACAACCACAACTATCCGCTGGAAGCAGCTTGATCACGGTGACTTGGCATCTCGTCAACGAAAAGGAAGAACCCTCCTGTGCTTGGTAGAGCATGAGTAGAACAGTGTCTCCAATTTTCCAATATGGATGCATTGCCATGACAAGCGACAACTTTTTATGAGGCTGAGGGCCAACAACCACAACTATCCGCTGGAAGCAGCTTGATCACGACGACTTGGCATCTCGTCAACGAAAAGGAAGAACCCTCCTATGCCTGGTAGAGCATGAGTAGAACACTGCCTCCAATTTTCCAATATGGATGCATTGCCATGACAAGTGACAACTTGTTAATTTGAATGGTTTCCTTTCTGCGGAAAATGCAGTACCTTGCAATCACTTTAGAGTTAATAGCAGGCACAAGTGTAATTCGACCGCGTCGGGAAATTGATTCAAGCACAGCTGCAGCGGGCAATTTTTGTTGAAATGTAGAATAAAAACCATTTGTAACATATCGTTGAAGATATATATAGTTTATGAGCATCAACATAAAAATAATTCTTTGTACCAGCGTTTTGTGCACACAATTAGTCTTGTTCAACGTGTGCACCATAGGTATAATAATCCCATCCAAAATCCAGCGTTCATACGTTGTGCTATCTCTGTCAGATTATCAACAAATTTTATGACATGCTTCAAGTCTTTTCAATGAAATTTGGTACGCTGAGTAACATACATATCGTTAACTATGCATCCAACATATCCTGCGTAAAAAGGTGGAAATGTATTATTTATTCAGAATATGGTGTAACGCCCCGGATTCGATGCGCCAGGTGTCCGCCAGTTTTTCGCCGTCGTTGCCATGTCATTTGCTTGCGTGTTGCACTTTTTCATGTCATCATCTGCATTTTATATCATGTCATCATGTGCATCGCATTTGCATACATGTTCGTCTCATGCATCCGAGCATTTTTCCCGTTGTCCGTTTTGCAATCCGACACTCCTATGTCCTCCGGCGCCCCCTTTTACCTCGTTTCGTGAGCGGCCGAAAAATGTTCTCGGAATGGGTCGAAACTTGGCATGCGGTCTTATTATAGTGTAGACAGAGCGACTGTCAAGTTTCGTCGCATTCGGAGCTCGTTTGATAGCCCAACCGTTAAACATATAGCGGCACCGTTGCCGTTATTCTCGCCGGACGTTTCGGTCTCCGGAACAGTCGCCGGGCCTCACTTCTCTTCTCTCCTCTCAGCCCGAGGCCTTTCTTCTCAGCCCACCTAGTTCCTCCTCGTGTCCGGAGCCGTTCGATCGTGATCCGAGGGTCCGAGAACGAATGAAAACCACCTCCCCTAGCCCCTCTTTCTATATATAGACATCCTCCCTTCCATTTGCAGAACCCTAGCCTATCCTAACCCTCCTCTAATCATCAGCCGCCGCCTCCTCTTCGTTTTCCGCGCCGGCCCACTCCTCCGCCGCCACTTGGCGCTGTCCCCGCCGCCAAACGCCACCAGCGCCGCCGCCAAGTCAGCGCAGCCGCCCCCTTCACCAATCTCAGGCCTCCACGTCGCCTCCCCAAGCCCCCCACTTCGCCGCCGGCCCGCCAAGCCCAGATCGGGGCCCGCCGAGCCCATATGGGCCCGGGCAAGCCAGCGCCGCCGCCCAGCAGCGTAGGAGCCCTCGCTCCCGACCTCGCCCTCCTCCTGCCGACCACTCGCGGAGCCTTGCTGCCTCCAGCGCCCGGCGGAGCGCCGTCAGCGACCTCCCAGCCGACCCGTCCCTCTCCTCCTCCGCCTTGCTCCCTCTCTCGTCGTCTCTCTCTCTCTCTCTCGTTTCTCTCTCTCTCTCCCCGCAGGAGCCGCCGCCGCCGCTTGCTTGCGTCGGCGTCCCGCCTCCACCGGCGGATCCGGTGCCGGAGGCCCGATCCGCCTGTTCAGCCTCCCCTTTGTCCACAGCCTCGCCGGACCTCGCCCCTCGCCGGCGTCGCCCGCCTTCCGTCGTCGCCGCCGCCTGCGGATCGGGAGGAGCCCCGATCTCGTCGCCGTCGCGTTGACCCCGTCCGACCCCGTGGGCCCCACCCCGCGTCCGGCCCAGCCCCGGCCTGCTACACCCCAGGCCCCAAGCCGGCTTGCCTCCTTCCCCTTCTGGGCCTCGGCCCATGGTGAGCCACCCGTCTAAACCCCGGCCGTGCGACTTTTAGTTTTATTGCGCTCACCTGTTTTTTTTTCTGGAAAACTGCTAAGTCCCCGAAATTCATCATTCTGGTGCATACTTTGACCTGCTGTAACTTCTTGTGTAATGCTCCGCTTTGTGTGCATAATATGTCAAAATGTTCATCTGGAGATTCTCTACATTTCATTCCATTTCATCATGTTCAGTTGAGTCCATCTTGATGCCTGAATCATCGTTGCAAGACTGCTATATGATGTTAACCTGCTGAAACTGTTATAACTTGATGATTTGTCATTTTTGTTGCATTTGATGTGTGCATCCTATGAGGTTGATGTCTACATGTGTTCTGTACTATGCCATTCCATCTTTACAGGGTGCCATCCATGTATTTTTTGATTCCTGTAGTGAGTGCATAAAGCTTGTTAAGTAGGGTACTTCTTTGTTTGTTTTGCATGTCTGAATCGCTATATCATGATGCTATGTAAACCTGCTGCTACAAGTCATTCTATGAATAATCTGGAGATGTTCACTAAGGATGTTTTGTTATACATGTCATGC
Source organism: Aegilops longissima (assembly GCA_021605205.1). Lineage (NCBI taxonomy): Eukaryota > Viridiplantae > Streptophyta > Magnoliopsida > Poales > Poaceae > Aegilops > Aegilops longissima. The sequence continues at coordinate 469,938,671 of CM038678.1, forward strand.
TCTATCCAGCCATGCCCTTGGTTGCAATTATAGCTTGCTGTAACTTGTTGTTATCTTGCCCTCAAGATTGCTAAATAATGTTGCTGTCAGCCTGTTAATATTAAGTTCAGTTTTGCCATGTGATTTGCTAGTGATCCATGCACCTTATGAACTTTTTCTTGCCATTCTTAGCTTCATAAACATGCCATCTTACTGTTGGTTTCCTTGCCATGCCATGTATTGCTCTGTGGTGAGTGGTTCAAGCTCACCAACATGCCTACTTATTGTTGTTCCTGTCATGTATGAATCTGTAATATAACTTGCCATGTTTACATGGGTGCCATCATATTTTCTGATCCTTTTTGGCTCATGGTCAGTAAAGGACTTTTGATCTATGCATTTAGTAGTATCATGTCATGCCTTTGTTTGCCATGTTAAGTTCCTGTAACATGTTCTTTGATAGCTCTAAACATTGCAACCTGATGTTATTTCTGCTAAAGTCTGAAACTGTTATTATTTGCAATCTTGCCATGTGTTTTTGAGCATGTTCTAGTGATTTCTGGAGATAGCTCAGTGTTCATGTTTTGTAATGCTTTACCTATACATCGTGCCCATGCCTTTTGTTCTCATGTTAAGATGCTGTAGCTTGTCGTTTAGGTGCTTGCAATATGCCTAGTTGCTGTTTTGGACAGATTGTTGTCATAACTTGTATAGGGTGTATGTGTTGATCCGTTGCTCCATTTTGAGTGTGCTCTATATGAAACTTGCTTGATTTTGCATGTAGCTTCATATTATCATGTTGCATCCTTGTTTTGAGGTGTTTGCTTGATGTTTGTATGTATTTTGCATCAATGCCATGTTTAACTTGTTTTGCTCATATCTTCTAGGCCGTAGCTCCGAATTAAATGAACTTTATATGTAACTTGACTAGAATCTCGTGTAGATCATCTTGGTGCATCTTAACTTGCTGTTTAACAACTTGAACTTAAGGTTTATTCAGATCTGGACCAATTTCGAAATTTGCATATGAGGACTTACCGGAATTGTTATATGTTGTTTCCGGCCTCATTTAAACTTGCTTTGATGTGTTGCTCTTGTATGCATCATCTCTTGCCATGAGTAGCTTCATGTAGCCTTTGTCATGCATCATGCTTGTTGTGCATCATGTCTTGTTCATGTGTGGTGTGTTTACTATGTTGTGTGCTTCTTCTTGTTAGTTCCTGTTTCGTTGCGATCGTGAGGATTCGTTCGTCTACGCTTGGTTCGGCTTCATCCGTTCGTCTTCTTCATGGACTCGTTCTTCTTCCTAGCGGGATTTCAGGCAAGATGACCGCTACCCTGGATCTCACTACTATCATTGCTATGCTAGTTGCTTCGTTCTATCGCTATGTTGCGCTACCTATTACCTGTTTATCAAGCCATCCCAAATTGCCATGTCGCCTCTAACCTTTGACACTTTTCCTATGCAAACCGTTGTTTGGCTATGTTACCGCTTTGCTCAGCCCCTCTTATAGCGTTGTTAGTTGCGGTGAAGATGAAGTTTGTTCCTTGTTGGAACATGAAGATGTTGTTCCTTGTTGGAACATGTTTACTTGTTGGGATATCACAATATATCTTATTTAATTAATGCATCTATATACTTGGTAAAGGGTGGAAGGCTCGGCCTTATGCCAGTGTTTTGTTCCACTCTTGCCGCCCTAGTTTCCGTCATATCGGTATTATGTTCCCGGATTTTGCGTCCCTAACGCGGTCGGGTGATTTATGGGACCCCTTGACAGTTCGCTTTGAATAAGACTCCTCCGGCAAGGCCCAACATTGGTTTTACCATTTGCCTCACCACCACCTAATTTTCCTTGGGAGTCGCTCTCTCGAGAGTCATCTTTATTTAGCCCCCGGGCGGTGCTTCTCTAAGTGCTGGTTCGAACCGAGCCGCTTCAAGGGCCACCTTGGGGCAACTTGAGGGTTGGTTTTACTCGTAGCTTGTCTCATCCGGTGTTGCCACGAGAACGAGATATGTGCAGCTCCTATCGGGATTGTCGGCGCATCGGGCGGTCTTGCTGGTCTTGTTTTATTCTTTGTCGAAATGTCTTGTAGCCGGATTACGAGACTGATCGGGTCTTCCGGGAGAAGGAATATCCTTCGTTGATCGCGAGAGCTTATCATGGGCTAAGTTAGGACACCCCTGCAGGTATAAACTTTCGAGAGCCGTGCCAGCGGTTATGTGGCATATGGGAATTTGTTAATATCCGGTTGTAGTAAACTTGAAGCAAACTCTTCTAAAATACACCAACCGTGTGTGTAACCGTGAGTGTCTCTTTTCGGGTTGATCGAGAGGAGAACACGGTTTACGGGTTATGTCGGCGTAAGTAGGAGTTCGGATCACTTCTTGATCATTACTAGTTGACGACCGTTCCTTTGTTTCTCTTCTCGCTCTCATTTGCGTATGTTAGCCACCATATATGCTCGATCGCTGCTGCAACCTCACCACTTTACCCCTTCCTTTCCCTTTAAGCTTTGCTAGTCTTGATACCCATGGTAATGGGATTGCTGAGTCCTCGTGGCTCACAGATTACTACACCAACAGTTGCAGGTACAGGTTTGGGATGATCCTGACGCGAGAGCGATGTTTACTTGTGTTGGAGTTCTTCTTTTGCTTCTTCGATCAGGGGATAGGTTCCAGGTCGGCAGCCTGGGCTAGCAGGGTGGATATTGTTTGAGTTTCTGTTTATGTTTCATCCGTAGGCGGATGTTGATCTCTTGTATGATGAGGTTGTATTCGTGTGGCATTGTATGCCTTATGTATGTATCCCCATCTATTATGTAATGTTGATGTAATGATATCCACCTTGCAAAAGCGTTTCAATATGCGGGTCTATCCTTGGTGGGACCTTCGAGTTCCTTTTGGATAGGGTCGCATATTGGGCGTGACAAGTTGGTATCAGAGCCTCGACCGACCTTAGGAGCCCCCTTGATTGATCGTGTAGTTTGGCCGATGTCGAGTCTAGAAAAACTATTTTCGGAGTCTAGTTATATCGGAGAGTAGGATTCTTTTTACTCCTCAGCCCCTTCGTCGCTCTGGTGAGGAATCTTGAGGTAGGTGTTTTGAATTACTCCTCTTCCCGTTCAAATTTTTCTTTAGGATCACGTGGTTAGCGTCGTGAGTTGTCCATCCTCTTTTTTCCGGTGCTTTTCCCGTCAAGTTGACTCGAGCATCTTCATCTTTGCCAAGTTCAATCCTCAGTTTGATCTCAACGAAGTTATTTCTCTATCCTCAGTTGTTTTCTTTTCCCACCCGCCCACCCTTCTTCTTCTCGGAACCGGAGTCCGTAATCGAGTATCCATCCTACTCGTGTGAAGTTTTTGCTCTCTCTCCTCAATGATTTCAACCGGTGTTTTCTCTTCAAATTGTTCGTCGGTTTCCCCTTCCAAGTTGCCTTTGTTTTCCCGCCCTCCCACCCTTTTCTTCTCGGAGCCTCTTCAGTCTTCCCTTAATTATTTCAACCGGTGAATTCTCGTCATGTTCGTCATTCTTCATCCCTTTTCTTTTTTCCGGTGGATTCAATTCAAGTTTTTCGGTTGATCATATTCTTTTCCTTGGATCAAATGTTCTCCCAGCTCGTTCGTCTCTCGCCAGTTTATCCTTCCGGAGTACTCAAGCCATCTCAGGAGATTTGTCGGTGTTCCAATTAATTCGAGGTTGTCACCTCATGCAAATATTTCAATCGTTCCGGTGCATCTTCTCTCTCTTCAACAATCCTTTTCAACGGTGTTTCTTTTTAGTGGGCCCTAACCCACAGGCCTTTTCCCCAGGATCTTACCTGACTCTTCTAATTGCCCGGAGTTATTCTCAATTCTTTTTGGAGTTTGACGTAAGAATGAATTTTCATCAGTCAGATCTTTTCCAATATCGCTTTCAAATCATTTTCATTGTTGGCTCGACCTCTCTGTTTTTCATTCTTCCGGAGTACCTCAACAATTTTGATGGTGTTTCTCGTCGTCATTCTCAACTTTGAAGATCGAAGAAGAGTTCCTTCTAGATCTTGTCCATCCTCCAGGAGATTCATGGTGATAGCTCGATGTTATCCTATCTAATTGTTTCCAGTCGTGCAATTCTTTTCATCCATCCGGAGTATTTCAGGAGTTGTTTTCCGTCTCGATCATCCGGAGGTTATCTTTTCGGAATATTTCTTCGTTCCAAGTTTTTAGCTTCGTTCATCTCAATATTCTTCCGGTGCTTCGTTCAAGCATTCGTCAATTAGCTCATGATCTCTTTGTTCTTTTGCATCTAAATCCCCTCTAGCTTATTGGTTCTTCTAATTCTTTCTGGTGATCTGTTCTCTTCTCTTTGTTCATTTTCATTTTCATGGTGGTTCGTTCAAGATTCTTTTTCCTTGATTATCATTTTAATCCATTCGTTCTTTCGAATTCCACCGGTGGTTCATGAAGACCTTCTCAAGGTGGCGCTATATCTCTTCTCAATCCTTTTCAAGAAGAATGAGTAGTATGCAAAATCCATTGCTTGTCATCAATTTAATTTGATGAAGGATAAGCATACAATAAATCTTATTCTTATTTCATCCAAATGATTAATCCCTTTCTTCGGAGTTTGTTCTTGGGGAATAAATTCTAGTTCCAAGTGTTTCATCTTTTCTTTTCCGGAGTTCAATTATCTTCCTCGGCCATCTCGTCGGAACCTCCATCTAAATCATCGCAAGGCTCATCTTATTCTTTCCTCCTTCATTCTATCTCATCATCTTTTTGTTACCGGAGTTCTTCATGGTGGATCGTCATGATTTAATTCATTCTCCAAAGAGTTCATCAAGATTCTTGTTGGTGGAGTTCAAATATCTTTTCTTCTCGCATCTCAAAATGCAATTAATTCTTCGTATTCTTTTGAAGTGGAGTTTTGCATTTCTTCATTCTTCTAAGCTACCAATCATTTCAATTTCTGGCCGGTTATCACCTTATCATCTTGAGATGTTATCCATAAGTCCACAACAAGCTTATTCTTTCGTTGTTGATTTTCTCAACAACTCCAGTCAATCCTTCCTTCTAAGTTCTTTTCATTCAATTCTTCCAATTCTTCCGGAGGTATTGCGTTGCTTATGTCGTCAAGTGTCATTCCATCTTGTGAAGTTCATGTTCTATTCTTTCCATGTTCAGTCAGAGTGCTGCCTAAATCCTTTCAATCTTATTCGCTTCTTATCTCATTCTACCGGAGTGGTTTCATAGTCTATCTTGATTCCGTGAGCTTTCGATTCTCGTCATTCTCGTCGTTCCTCTCTTCTTCTCGAGTGCTCTCGATTCTTTGCTTCTTCTATTGAGTTCTTGTTTCACCTCATCCTTTTTTCCCTTCCGTCTCGGTCCTAAGATCTCGGGACGAGATCTCTTGTTAGTGGAGGAGTGTTGTAACGCCCCGGATTTGATGCGCCAGGTGTCCGCCAGTTTTTCGCCGTCGTTGCCATGTCATTTGCTTGCGTGTTGCACTTTGTCATGTCATCATCTGCATTATATATCATGTCATCATGTGCATCGCATTTGCATACATGTTCGTCTCATGCATCCGAGCATTTTTCCCGTTGTCTGTTTTGCAATCCGGCACTCCTATGTCCTCCGATGCCCCCTTTTACCTCGTTTCATGAGTGGCCGAAAAATGTTCTCGGAATGGGTCGAAACTTGGCATGCAGTCTTATTATAGTGTAGACAGAGCGACTGTCAAGTTTCGTCGCATTCGGAGCTCGTTTGATAGCCCAACCGTTAAACATATAGCGGCACCGTTGCGTTATTCTCGCCGGACGTTTGGTCTCCGAGCGATCGCGGGCCTCACTTCTCTTCTCTCCTCTCAGCCCGAGGCCTTTCTTCTCAGCCCACCTAGTTCCTCCTCGTGTCCGGAGCCGTCCGATCGTGATCCGAGGGTCCGAGAACGGATGAAAACCACCTCCCCTAGCTCCTCTTTCTATATATAGACATCCTCCCTTCCATTTGCAGAACCCTAGCCTATCCTAACCATCCTCTAATCATCAGCCGCCGCCTCCTCTTCGTTTTCCGCACCGGCCCACTCCTCCGCCGCCACTTGGCGCTGTCCCCGCCGCCAAACGCCACCAGCGCCGCCGCCAAGTCAGCGCAGCCGCCCCCTCCACCAATCTCAGGCCTCCACGTCGCCTCCCCAAGCCCCCCACTTCGCCGCCAGCCCGCCAAGCCCAGATCGAGGGCCGCCGCGCCATCTCTGAGCCCGGCAAGCCAGCGCCGCCGCCCAGCGCGGGCGCTTCGCTCCCGCACCCAAGGCCTCCTCCTGGCGACCGCTCGCGGAGCCTCGCTGCTCCACGCAGCAGCAGGAGCCGCCGTCGGCGACCTCCTAGGCCGACCTGTCCCTCTGCTCCTCCGCCTTGCTCCCTCTCTCTCCGTCGTCTCTCTCTCTCTCACGTTTCTCTCTCTCTCTCTCTCTCCCGCGGAGCCGCCGCCGCTTCTTTGCCGTCGGCGTCCCCTCCTCGCCACCGGCGGATCCGGTGCCGGAGGCCCGATCCGCCCGTTCAGCCTCCCGCTTTGTCCACGGCCTCGCGGACCTCGCCCTCGCCGGCGTCGCCCGCCTTCCATCGTCGCCCGCCGCTGGGATCGGGAGAGCCCGATCTCGTCGCCGTCGCGTTGACCCGTCCGACCCGTGGGCCCGCCCAGCGTCCGTCCACCCGGCTGCTACACCCGGGCCCCAAGCCGCCTGCCTCCTTCCCCTTCTGGCCTCGGCCCATGGTGAGCCACCGTCTAAACCCGGCCGTGCGACTTTTAGTTTTATTGCGCTCACTGTTTTTTTTCGGAAAACTGCTAAGTCCCGAAATTCATCATTCTGGTGCATACTTTGACCTGCTGTAACTTCTTGTGTAATGCTCCGCTTTGTGTGCATAATATGTCAAAATGTTCATCTGGAGATTCTCTACATTTCATTCCATTTCATCATGTTTAGTTGAGTCCATCTTGATGCCTGAATCATCGTTGCAAGACTGCTATATGATGTTAACCTGCTGAAACTGTTATAACTTGATGATTTGTCATTTTTGTTGCATTTGATGTGTGCATCCTATGAGGTTGATGTCTACATGTGTTCTGTACTATGCCATTCCATCTTTACAGGGGTGCCATCCATGTATTTTTTTTATTCCTGTAGTGAGTGCATAAAGCTTGTTAAGTAGGGTACTTGCTGTTGCTGTTTTGCATGTCTGAATCTGCTATATCATGATGCTATGTAAACCTGCTGCTACAAGTCATTCTATGAATAATCTGGAGATGTTCACTAAGGATGTTTTGTTATACATGTCATGCTCTATCCAGCCATGCCCTTGGTTGCAATTATAGCTTGCTGTAACTTGTTGTTATCTTGCCCTCAAGATTGCTAAATAATGTTGCTGTCAGCCTGTTAACATCAAGTTCAGGTTTGCCATGTGATTTGCTAGTGATCCATGCACCCTATGAACTTTTTCTTGCCATTCTTAGCTTCATAAACATGCCATCTTACTGTTGGTTTCCTTGCCATGCCATGTATTGCTCTGTGGTGAGTGGTTCAAGCTCACCAACATGCCTACTTATTGTTGTTCCTGTCATGTATGAATCTGTAATATAACTTGCCATGTTTACATGGGTGCCATCATATTTTCTGATCCTTTTTGGCTCATGGTCAGTAAAGGACTTTTGATCTATGCATTTAGTAGTATCATGTCATGCCTTTGTTTGCCATGTTAAGTTCCTGTAACATTTTGTTTGATAGCTCTAAACATTGCAACCTGATGTTATTTCTGCTAAAGTCTGAAACTGTTATTATTTGCAATCTTGCCATGTGTTTTTGAGCATGTTCTAGTGATTTCTGGAGATAGCTCAGTGTTCATGTTTTGTAATGCTTTACCTGTACATCGTGCCCATGCCTTTTGTTCTCATGTTAAGATGCTGTAGCTTGTCGTTTAGGTGCTTGCAATATGCCTAGTTGCTGTTTTGGACAGATTGTTGTCATAACTTGTATAGGGTGTATGTGTTGATCCGTTGCTCCGTTTTGAGTGTGCTCTATATGAAACTTGCTTGATTTTGCATGTAGCTTCATATTATCATGTTGCATCCTTGTTTTGAGGTGTTTGCTTGATGTTTGTATGTATTTTGCATCAATGCCATGTTTAACTTGTTTTGCTCATATCTTCTAGGCCGTAGCTCAGAATTAAATGAACTTTATATGTAACTTGACTAGAATCTCGTGTAGATCATCTTGGTGCATCTTAACTTGCTGTTTAACAAATTGAACTTAAGGTTTATTCAGATCTGGACCAATTTCGAAATTTGCATATGAGGACTTACCGGAATTGTTATATGTTGTTTCCGGCCTCATTTAAACTTGCTTTGATGTGTTGCTCTTGTATGCATCATCTCTTGCCATGAGTAGCTTCATGTAGCCTTTGTCATGCATCATGTTTGTTGTGCATCATGTCTTGTTCATGTGTGGTGTGTTTACTATGTTGTGTGCTTCTTCTTGTTAGTTCTGTTTCGCTTGCGATCGTGAGGATTCGTTCGTCACGCTTGGTTCGGCTTCATCCGTTCGTCTTCTTCATGGACTCGTTCTTCTTCCTAGCGGGATTTCAGGCAAGATGACCGCTACCCTGGATCTCACTACTATCATTGCTATGCTAGTTGCTTCGTTCTATCGCTATGTTGCGCTACCTATTACCTGTTTATCAAGCCATCCCAAATTGCCATGTCAGCCTCTAACCTTTGACACTTTTCCTATGCAAACCGTTGTTTGGCTATGTTACCGCTTTGCTCAGCCCCTCTTATAGCGTTGTTAGTTGCAGGTGAAGATGAAGTTTGTTCCTTGTTGGAACATGAAGATGTTGTTCCTTGTTGGAACATGTTTACTTGTTGGGATATCACAATATATCTTATTTAATTAATGCATCTATATACTTGGTAAAGGGTGGAAGGCTCGGCCTTATGCCTGGTGTTTTGTTCCACTCTTGCCGCCCTAGTTTCCGTCATATCGGTATTATGTTCTCGGATTTTGCGTCCCTAACGCGGTTGGGTGATTTATGGGACCCCTTGACAGTTCGCTTTGAATAAGACTCCTCCAAAGAAGGCCCAACATTGGTTTTACCATTTGCCTCACCACCACCTACTTTTCCCTTGGGAGTCGCTCTCTCGAGGGTCATCTTTATTTAGCCCCCCGGCGGTGCTTCTCTAAGTCTTGGTTCGAACCGAGCCATCATGGGCCACCTTAGGGCAACTTGAGGGTTGGTTTTACTCGTAGCCTGTCTCATCCGGTGTTGCCACGAGAACGAGATATGTGCAGCTCCTATCGGGATTGTCGGTGCATCAGGCGATCTTGCTGGTCTTGTTTTATTGTGTCGAAATGTCTTGTAGCCGGATTCCGAGACTGATCGGGTCTTCCGGGAGAAGGAATATCCTTCGTTGATCGCGAGAGCTTATCATGGGCTAAGTTGGGACACCCTGCAGGTATAAACTTTCGAGAGTCGTGCCGCGGTTATGTGGCAGATGGGAATTTGTTAATATCCGGTTGTAGTAAACTTGAAGCAAACTCTTCTAAAATACACCAACCGTGTGTGTAACCGTGAGTGTCTCTTTTCGGGGTTGATCGAGAGGAGAACACGGTTTCTGGGTTATGTCTGACGTAAGTAGGAGTTCAGGATCACTTCTTGATCATTACTAGTTGACGACCGTTCCTTTGTTTCTCTTCTCGCTCTCATTTGCGTATGTTAGCCACCATATATGCTTAGTCGCTGCTGCAACCTCATCACTTTACCCCCTTCCTTTCCCTTTAAGCTTTGCTAGTCTTGACACCCATGGTAATGGGATTGCTGAGTCCTCGTGGTTCACAGATTACTACACCAACAGTTGCAGGTACAGGTTTGCGATGATCATGACGCGAGAGCGATGTTTACTTGTGTTGGAGTTCTTCTTCTGCTTCTTCGATCAGGGGATAGGTTCCAGGTCGGCAGCCTGGGCTAGCAGGGTGGATATTGTTTGAGTTTCTGTTTATGTTTCATCCGTAGGCGGATGTTGATCTCTTGTATGATGAGGTTGTATTCGTGTGGCATTGTATGCCTTATGTATGTATCCCCATCTATTATGTAATGTTGATGTAATTATATCCACCTTGCAAAAGCGTTTCAATATGCGGGTCTATCCTTGGTGGGACCTTCGAGTTCCTTTTGGATAGGGTCGCATATTGGGCGTGACATATGGCAGAAGAATATATAGTGCGCATAAATTGGTAAATAAAATTTGTTACTGCCTAGGAACGGAGTCAGAAAATGAAATCACAATTGGTTGCTTAAATAGTGATTAGTTAGTCAGAACAAATACCCCGATTTTGCTAAGTAATATGCCAGCATGGAGAAAATGGAAAGAACACTAACCTCGATCAGACTTTGATCGGCTGATGACATTGGGGAAGTAAACATCCATGTTAATTAGACCAGGCTGTGGTGCACGCACTAGAATTTTATTGCCAGCTTTTAGTTCGTAAAACATAGTAATTTTTTTCCAAAGGTCCGCACCAAAATAGGAGTGACCATCTTTATCAAGTTTTACGCTAACTGTCATTGTAAATCCATGTTGCGTTGTCAATATGACATCCATGGAGTCATCAACAAAGTAAAGCCCAAGATTTCCTTCTACTCGTGTGCTTGCAAAGCAAGGGATGTACTACTAGAAATGAAAATTAAGATCATAAATTAGATATATTGAAATAACATAGCAAGATGCAAATTTGGGAGTAACTGATAGAACAGAACAATATATAGCCAGAAGCAAAGTACAAAAATATATAATTAAAAATAGATAATGTAACAAAGATTTGATGCAAATATGAGAGTAACCAAATGAACAATACATCAGTAGTTTGCCTAATATAGGGAAAAAATTGGCTTCGACGTCTAGGTTGCACGTGGCACCGTACCTTTTATCCAAATGTAGCAATAGACAGTATATGTTCATAGATTTAGGCCATGCCGACCGTGGTAGGGCGAGATTGAACATATCGAGCGCTCCCTGAAGTCATCCGGAATGGTGAGGTGGAACTTCGTTTCCGACTGGCCGCGACCACACTTGCCCGATTTGTGCTCGCACTGTGGACACATGAATGAAAACCCTCGAACCAGCTAGAAGAAAAATGAATCCACGGCGATTTCCGCTGGTTGATTAACAGCGACGGACGGACTATGGTAAGAGATGAGTTCATATTTTGCTAAATTGACTACCTTCTCCATGAGAAAAATCTCCGGCCCAGTCCTGCAGAAAACCCCAATCGACCAGAGTCTAGAATGTCGGTGCAAGTCGGTGCAGATAGGCGGCGGCAAGCGGTAGGGGAAAAATCCCATGCTGTTTGGAGCGCGACCTCCGCCCGCCGACGACAGCCATCAAGCTTAGGATGGCCGCCGCGAGAGAAGTTGATGAGGTGCAGAGTTGCAGAGGAGTCTGCAGCGAGTGTGTGGGGACCAGGTGGGCGGGGGGCGAGGGTTTTATTTTTCCATTTGCATGTGTGAGTGAGGGAGTCCTGGATTAAGGGGTCCTTGGACGTCCAGGCTATTTGACATGGGCCAAACTGATGGGCTGTGAAGATACAAGACCGAAGACTCTCACCCGTGTCCGGATGGGACTCTCCTTGGTGTGGAAGGCAAGCTAGGCGTCCGGATATGAAGATTCCTTCCTCTGTAACCGACTTTGTACTACCCTAGTCCTCTCCGGTGTCTATATAAACCGGAGAGGGTTTAGTCCATAGGAACAATCACAATCACAACCATAATCATACATGCTAGACTTCTAGGGTTTTAGCCATTACGATCTCGTGGTAGATCAACTCTTGTAATACTAATATTCATCAATATCAATCGAGCAGGAAGTAGGGTATTACCTCCATAGAGAGGGCCCGAACCTGGGTAAACATCGTGTCCCCTGTCTCCTATTACCATCGACCTTAGACGCACAGTTCGGGACCCCCTACCCAAGATCCGCCGGTTTTGACACCGACATTGGTGCTTTCATTGAGAGTTCCGTTGCATCGTCTCCAAGAGGTTTGATGGCCCCGTCAATCATCTACAACAACGCTGTCCAGGGGGAAGTTTTTCTCCCTGGCCAGATCTTCGTATTCGGCGGCTTCGCACCGCGGGCCAACTCGTTGGCCATCTAGAGCAGGTCGACAGCTACGCCCCTGGCCATCAAGTCATGTTTGGAAGCTTGATCTTTGACGGATTCAAGCCCGTGGCAGCCGCTCCCTGCCACCGTGATGAGCATGACCTAAATCTGTCATCGAACCATACCCAGGGGATAGCACCTTTAAGTGCTCCGGCCCTAGATCCGGAGCAAATTGCGCCATCCGAGGGCGGGAAGCTCAACCCTGCCACGGGAACCGCAGACTCCGCGGCGCTGGAGCCGCACACAGACCCAACCTCGAGCAGGACCTATGTCACCAGAACCTCGGATTCGTCTCCAGCCACAGGTTCCGAACCACGCGCGTCCGCGTCCGTCGAGCCTGATCAGGCGCCGGTCATCGAATTCAGCGCCGCAGACATTTTCCGGCACTCACCTCTAGGTGATGTGCTGCACTCATTAAAAACCCTCTCCTTAGCAGGGGACTCATAGCTGAATTATATCCGGTTCGAACTAGGGGTTGATGACACGAATTTCGCGTCCCACCCACCTCCCACTTCATAGCCACTTTCGAGGACTTAACCGACATGCTCGATTACGGCTCCGAAGACATCGACGGTATGGACGACGATGACGGAGAAGAGGAGGCCCAAAACCCGCCGTTTACCGGATGTTGGACAGCCACTTCCTCGTATGACGTGTACATGGTGGATACACCCAAAGAGAATAGCGGCGATGACAAGGAAGATCCAGTCGAGGATAAGCCTCCTGAGATACGGCCAAAGCACCGACGTCAGCGGCGCCGCTCCAAGTCACGCCGTGGAAAAGACAGCAATACCGGCACAGGAGAAAACAATATTCTGGACAATATCGAAGACAATGAAGACCCCGTTGAGCCAACTTCCGAACAGGACGAACAGGAAGACGGGCAAGTTAGCCCTGATGAATAGGCCATAAACGAAGACTCGGAGGACAGTAATTATCTTCCGCTCTTCGAGGATGAGGTGAGCCTCGACAACGAGGATTTTATCGTGCCTGAGGAACCTCTCGAGCAGGAGCCCTTTAAGCGCTGGCTAATAGCCACTGCAAGGAGCTTGAAAAAGAAGTAGCAACAGCTTCAAGCTGATCAGGATCTGCTCAATGACAGGTGGACTAATGTCCTGGCAGCCGAGGAATACGGCCTCGAGCGCCTAACCAAAAGTTACCCGAAGCGCACATTGTTACCTCCATTCGATGATGAGGCGCTGGAGCCCATACCATCAGCGTGTAATACGGCTGACCGACCACCACGTGGCCAGGACAAAGCGGCAACCCAAGCCGAACACCAGCCCGTACTACCTCGCCGTAAAGGCAGAGATAAAATAGCTCGGACAGTAGAGCAGGACAGACCAGGTCGATCTATGGATCGCAGGGGCGCGCCCCGATGCGCGATGACAGCTATCAAGCCGGATGCGATAAGCATAATCATGCCCGGGCCGAAAACCATAGACGGCCTCCATCCGAGCTACGTCGTGACTTGGCCCGATATAGAGGCGCCGCACACCCCCTCTGCTTCACCGATGAAGTAATGGAGCACGAATTCCCAGAAGGGTTTAAACCCGTGAATATCGAATCATATGATGGGACAACAGACCCCGCGGTGTGGATCGAGGATTTTATTCTCCATATTCATATGGCCCGCGGTGATGATCTTCATGCCATCAAATACCTCCCACTAAAACTCAAGGGACCAGCTCAGCACGGGTTGAACAGCTTGCCTGAAAACTCCATTAGCAGCTGGGAGGACCTGGAAGACGCCTTCCGCGATAACTTCAAAGGTATATACGTCCGACTTTCGTGCCGATGACCTAAGTCACATAATCCAACAGCCCAGAGAGTCAGCCAGGAAATTCTGGACTAGGTTCTTAACTAAAAATAACCAGATCGTCGACTGTCCGGATGCCGAAGCCCTAGCGGCCTTTAAACACAGCATCGCGACGAATGGCTCGCCCTACACCTCGGCCAAGAAAAGCCGAAGTCCATGGCAGCCCTCCCGGCACTCATGACCCGCTTTTGCGCGAGCGAAGACAGCTGGCTAGCCCGTAGCAATAACAATACAAGCGAACCTGGCTCCTCTGAAGCCAGAAATAGCAACGACAAGCCCCGACGCAACAGACACAAGCGTCGAAACACACGGCGGTCAATGCCGGATTCAGCGGCTCCAAGTCCGGTCAGCAGAAGAAGCCATATAAAAGAAACAATCCGGACTCATCCAGCTTGGACCGCATACTCGATCGCCCATGTCAGATCCACGACACCCCTGATAAACCACCCAATCATAGCAATAGAGAATGTTGTGTTTTTAAACAGGCCGGCAAGTTAAATGCCAAGAATAAGGAGAAAGGGTCGCAAAGCGAGGACGATGACGAGGAGTCCCATCCGCCGAACATAGGAGGACAGAAGAAGTCCCCCCGCCAAGTCAAAACGGTGAACATGATATACGCTACCCATATCCCCAAGAGGGAGCGCAGACGCGTGATACGTCTCCGTCGTATCTACTTTTCCAAACACTTTTGCCCTTGTTTTGGACTCTAACTTGCATGATTTGAATGGAACTAACGCGGACTGACGCTGTTTTCAGCAGACTTTCCATGGTGTTATTTATGTGCAGAAACAAAACTTCCCGGAATGACCTGGAACTCCACGGAACGTCTATTCGGAAATAATAAAGAATCCTTGCAAAAGATGAAGACCAGGGGGCCCACACCCTAGCCACGAGGGTGGGGGGCGCGCCTGCCCCCCTAGGGCGCGTCCCCCTACCTCGTGGGCCCCCTGGAGCTCCTCCGACCTCAACTCCAACTCTATATATTTGCTTTTGGGGAGAAAAAAATCAGAGAGAAGGGTTCATCGCGTTTTACGATGCGGAGCCGCCGCCAAGCCCTAAAACCTCTCGGAAGGGCTGATCTGGAGCCCGTTCGGGGCTCCGGAGAGGGGGATTCGTCGGTGTTGTCATCATCAACCATCCTCCATCACCAATTTCATGATGCTCACCGCCGTGCGTGAGTAATTCCATCGTGGGCTTGTTGGACGGTGATGGGTTGGATAAGATCTATCATGTAATCGAGTTAGTTTTGTTAGGGTTCGATCCCTAGTATCCACTATGTTCTGAGTGATGTTGCTATGACTTTGCTATGCTTAATGCTTGTCACTAGGGCCCGAGTGCCATGACTTTAGATCTGAACCTATTATGTTTTCATGAATATATGTGAGTTCTTGATCCTATCTTGCAAGTCTATAGTCACCTACAATGTGTTATGATCCGGAAACCCCGAAGTGACAATAATCGGGACCACTCCCAGTGATGACCATAGTTTGAGGAGTTCATGTATTCACTATGTGCTAATGCTTTGTTCCGGTACTCTATTAAAAGGAGGCCTTAATATCGTGTAGTTTCCGTTAGGACCCCACTACCACGGGAGGGTAGGACAAAAGATGTCATGCAAGTTCTTTTCCATAAGCACGTATGACTATATTCGGAATACATGCCTACATTACATTGATGAATTGGAGCTAGTTCTGTGTCACCATATGTTATGATTGTTACATGATGAACCGCATTCGGCATAATTCTCCATCACCGATCCAATGCCTACGAGCTTTTCATATATTGTTCTTCGCTTATTTACTTTTCCGTTGCTACTGTTACAATCACTAGAAAACACCAAAAATATTACTTTTGCTACCGCTACTTTTGTTACCGTTACCACTACTATCATATTACTTTGCTACTAAATACTTTGCTGCAGATATTAAGTTATCCAGGTGTGGCTGAATTGAAAACTCAGTTGCTAATACTTGAGAATATTCTTTGGCTCCCCTTGTGTCAAATCAATAAATTTGGGTTGAATACTCTACCCTTGAAAACTGTTGCGATCCCCTATACTTGTGGGTTATCAAGACTATTTTCTGGCACCGTTGCCGGGGAGCATAGCTCTATTCTTTGAGTCAATTGGGATTTATATCTTCTGGTCACTATGAAGAACTTGAATGACGCTAAGACAACAATTTATCCCTCAACTACGAGGGGAGGTAAGGAACTGCCATCTAGCTCTGCACTTGATTCACCGTCTGTTTTGAGTAAGCTTGCGACACTTAAACCTACTTCTGCTATTTGTTCTGATATGTAGCATGTTATTGATGATGCCACTTCTGCTATGCAAGATACTTATGATGAGACTACTTCTATGCTTGATACTACTGTGCCACTTGGTGAATTTCTTGATGAACAAATTGTGAAGGTTAGAGAGAAAGAAATTATTGAAACTGATTATATTGATGAAAGTGATGATGAAGACTTGCCTGTTGTTCCTGAGAGTTATGTTTTTGATAAATAAGCTACTTTAGCTATTTTAGTTTGCAAAGATAGATATGAACTCAAGAGGTTATTAGCTAAATGGAAGCAACAATCTCTTAATGATAGAATGAAACCTGACCCTGCTTTTGCTACCTCACCTATCTGTGTTACTGATAAGGATTATGAAGTCTCTGTTGATCCTGATATAATTACTTTGGTTGAATCTGATCCTTTTCATGGCTATGAATCTGAAACTGTTGTGGCACATCTTACTAAATTAAATGATATAGCCACCCTATTTACTAATGATGAGAGAACCTCATTATATTACTTCTCTTGATCCTGGCTCATGCTACCTCTCTATCCTTAAAATATTTCCGTTCTAATTAAAGGGTGATGCTAAGATATGGAATTCTCTTGATCCTGGTTGCGTGCGTAGTCCCCAGGATATGATTTATTACTTCTCTGCTAAATATTTCCCTGCTCATAAGAAACAAGCTGCTTTGAGGGAAATATACAATTTTGTGCAAATTGAAGAAGAGAGTCTCCCACAAGCTTGGGGGGGGGGGGGCTTCTCAAGTTACTTAATGCTTTGCCTAATCATCCTCTTAAGAAAAATGAAATACTTGATATCTTTTATAATGGACTAATCGATGCTTCCAGAGATTACCTGGATAGTTGTGCTGGTTCTGTTTTCAGGGAAAGAACACCGGATGAAGCTGAAATTCTATTGAATAATATGTTGACAAATGAAAATAATTGGACATTTTCCGAGCTAGCTCCTGAGCCAGTTCCTGAGCCAATTCCCGAGCCTATTCCTAAATCAACTCCGAAGAAGAGAGGTGTTCTATTTCTCAGTCCTGAAGATATGCAAGAGGCAAAGAAATCTATGAAAGAAAAAGGTATAAAAGCTGAAGATGTTAATAATTTACCTCCTATTGAAGAAATACATGGTCTTAATTTACCGCCTGTTGAAGAAGCATATGATCTTAATCCATAACCTATTGAAGAAACTCATGGTCTTGATAACCCGACACAGGTACTAAAGGTAAATTCTCTCTATAGATTTGATGAAGGTGATATTCCTCACTATAAGTCTGCTAGACAATGCTTAGAAGAGTTTGATAATTTTATTGTAAAACAAGAAAACTTTAATGCTTATTTTGGTAGAAAATTGAAATACAATTCCGATACACTTGAACACTTGACTAATTACATGGCTAATGTTAAAGGTGAACTTAAACTCATTAGTAAACATGCTTCTATGGTTACCACTCAATTAGAACAAGTACTTAAGGCTCAAAATGATTTGCTCATTGAAATGAATAGTAAGAAAAATGATTATGTTATTAGAGTGGCTACTAGAACTGGTAGAATGACTCAGGAACCTTTGTATCCTGAAGGCCACCCTAAGAGAATTGAGCAAGACTCTCAGAGAAATAATATTGATGCACCTAGTTCTTCTAAAAAGAAGAAAAAGAAAAATGATAGGACTTTGCATGCTTCTAGTGAACCTATTGCTGAAACACCTGAGAATCCAAATGATATATCTATTTCTGATGCTGAAACACAATTTGGTAATGAACATGAACCTAATGAAAATGCTAATGATGATGTTCATGATGATGCTCAACCTAGTAATGATAATGATGTATAAATTGAACCTGCTGTTGATCTTGATAACCCACAATCAAAGAATCAACGTTATGATAAGAGAGACTTTGTTGTGCTAGGAAACATGGTAAAGAAAGAGAACCTTGGGTTCAGAAACCCATGCCTTTTCCTCCCAAACCATCCAAGAAAAAGGATGATGAGGTTTTTGAGCGCTTTGCTGAAATGATTAGACCTATCTTTTTGCGTATGCGATTAACTGATATGCTCAAAATGAATCCTTATGCTAAGTATATGAAAGGTATTGTTACAAATAAGAGAAAGATACCGGAAGCTGAGATTTCCACCATGCTTGCTAATTATACTTTTAAGGGTGGAATACCTAAGAAACTAGGAGATCTAGGAGTACCCACTATACCATGCTCCATTAAAAGAAACTATGTTAAACTGCTTTATGTGATCTTGGCGCCGGTGTTAGGGTTATGCCTATCTCTTTATATCGTAGACTTGATTAGAATAAGTTGACACCTACTGAAATATCTTTGCAAAATGGCTGATAAATCAACTGCTATACCTGTCTGTATTTGTGAGGATGTGCCTGTTGTGGTTGCAAACGTTACTATTTTAGCAGACTGTTATTCTTGATATTCCCGACGACGATAGTATGTATATTATTCTTGGAAAACCCTTTTTGAATACTGCAAGGGCTGTTATTGATTGAAACAAAGGCAATGTCACTTTTCATGTTAATGGTAATGAGCATACGGTACACTTTCCGAGGAAACAACCTCAAGTCCACAGTATCAATTCTATTGGAAAAATTCCATCGATTATTTTTGGAGGTTTGAATTTTCTCTTCCCACTGTCAAGAAGAAATATGATATTCTTATTATT
This sequence comes from Aegilops longissima, assembly GCA_021605205.1. NCBI lineage: Eukaryota > Viridiplantae > Streptophyta > Magnoliopsida > Poales > Poaceae > Aegilops > Aegilops longissima. The sequence goes on from CM038678.1 coordinate 469,957,620, forward strand.
GGGGATGTGCATATCCCCATTGAGAAAATAATGAAGAGATTTTTGAGGCATCGAGCAGAAGCTCGAAGGAAAAGCAAAGTGAGGAAGCACAGAGGCCCAAATATAATTTGCCTCGCACCACGGAGGTCCGGCCGTGTGAATGGCCTTCTGATGATTTCTTGAGAGAAGCCGGGATTTATGATGATTTCTATTCATTGGCTGAGAATGCTGGCCTCACCGACTTCCTCCGTGACCAACGTCATCAGTATCTCTTACTCACTAATACTTTTGTGCAAAACTTCTACTATTTTCCTAAGGAATCACCTCCTTCAGTAGAGTTTCATTTATATGATGTTGTTAAGAAGATGCCACTAGATGAATGTTGCAAGGTTTGCAAAATACCCTTAGAGGGTACCTTAGATGAACCACATCGTAAAGATGTGGATGGGTTTATTGACACCATTACTGGGGGGGAAACCAAGAAGGATTCCGATGCAAGAATCACTAGCATACATTTTCCTGTTTTACGTTACTTTACTATATTTGCTAGTCGTTGCTTGATTGGTCGCGGAAACTGTGGAAACCTTAGTGTTCCTGATATTATCATTTTGTTCCATGGTTTATTTTCTGATAACACTGTTAGTATGGGCGGTATTATTGCTAAACGGTTAAGTTTGAACCGTACTAAGGGTCCCATCTTTGGAGGTACTTATGCTTCACGCCTTGCTACACATTATAACTTACCTATTAGGCTCTATGAGAAAGAAGAAAAATTGCTGCCCAATGCTTATTTAGATTATAAGAGTATGGTAGCGCATGACTTTATTATTAAGAACAAGGAAGGGGAGCTTAAATACAAATTGTTCTTTGATAAACATCACCCTGAGACTATTACCTTGCATGCTCGTTCCTTTTTTAATTTATCTGAAGGTCCGTATCTCGTTCCGTGGGCGGACATTTATGCCTACCGGAACCCTACACCAGCCCTGGAGCCGGAACCACAATTTGAGCCTCCACGACAGTCTGATTACTTTTGGGATCCGGAGATGACTGTCAGCCAGTGGCAGTCGGAGTCCTCTTCATCTTAGTACGACCCCGGCTACAACTACGGATATCTGCCAGGCCATCCGTGGCAATAAACCAACTTAGGCCAAAAAGCCTAAGCTTGGGGGAGTACGTATTTCCCACCGACATTACATTTATGTTCACACACACTCATTGCTAGATGTCGGTGCTCATACTCTTTCACTGTAATATCCATGCTAGTTTATTTTCTTTTTCTTGCTTTCTTCTTGCGTGTTTGTTAAACCTTAAGAAAAAAACCAAAAAAAAATTAGTGTATCTTTTAGTTAGTTTACTTTTCTTGCTGTAGTAGTAATAATTAAAAAGAAAACCCAAAAAGATTTCTTGTTCTTCTTTTGCTTGTTGGGAGCTTTCCCGTGTAAATAGTTTTATTTCTTTTCTTTGGGGGTCGATAGGAGAAGACCATGATTAAATTGTTGAAGTGGCTCTTATATGCATTATTGTTGATTTAACCAAGAGCCCATATTGCCTTGTCTTCTCCTGTTTATTGAATGCTCGCAGATTCTAGCGATTATTTTCACACCGTTCGGTCGTGCAAGTGAAAGTCAATTATGACGATATATGATGGACTGACTGAGATGAGAGAAGCTGGTATGAACTCGACCTCTCTTGTTTTTGTAAATATGATGAGTTCATCGTTCCTGATTTAGCCTATTATGAATAAACATGTTTGCAATGACAATTAGAGATCATAGTTGCTTGTGCCATGCTTGATTAGCTATGAGTTATAATGGTTTACCTTGCGTGCCAACATGCTATTAAAATGGTTGTGATGTGGTATAGTGGGGTGGTATCCTCCTTTGAATGATTTAAGTGACTCGACTTGGCACATGTTCACACATGTAGTTGAAACAAATCAACATAGCCTTCACGATATTTATGTTCATGGTGGACTATATCCTACTCATGCTTGCATCCAATGTTTATTAATTTTAATGCATGTTCATGACTGTTGTCGCTCTCTAGTTGGTCGCTTCCCAGTCTTTTGCTAGCCTTCACTTGTACTAAGCGGGAATACTGCTTGTGCATCCAATCCCTTAAACCCCAAAGTTATTCCATATGAGTTCACTATACCTTCCTATATGCAGTATCTACCTGCGTTCCAAGTAAATTTGTATGTGCCAAACTCTAAACCTTCAAATAAACATTCTTTTTTGTATGCTCGCATAGCTCATGTATCAACTAGGGCTGTCTGTATCTTCCATGCTAGGCGGGTTATTCTCAAGAGGAGTGGACTCCGCTCCTCACTCACGAGAAAATGGCTGGTCACCGGGATGCCCAGTCCCATGCTTTATGCAAACTAAATCAAAATAATTGCAAACAAAACTCCCCCTGGGACTGTTGCTAGTTGGAGACACTCGTTGTTTCGAGCATGTCATGGATTGATGCTTGCTAGTGGAGGGGCAGTATAAACTTTACCATTCTGTTTGGGAACCGCCTATAATGTGTGTAGCATGGAAGATATCGCCATCTCTCGGTTGTTATGTTCACAATGAAAGTATTCCGCTCAAAATATTATTTATTTCTATTTCAAAACCGAGCTCTGGCACCTCAACAAATTCCTGCTTCCCTCTGTGAAGGGCCTATCTATTTACTTTTATGTTGAGTCATCACCCTCTTATTAAAAAGCACTAGCTGGAGAGCGCTGCTGTCATTTGCATTCATTACTAATAATTTATATTGGGTATGACTATGATTGGATCTCTTTTACCATGAATTGCAATGTCTAGTCTGTCCTTAATCTTTAAAGGTGCTCTGCATTTATGTTTTGCGGTCTCAGAAAGGGCTAGCGAGATACCATCCTGTTATATCATATTACGATTGTTTTGAGAAAGTGTTGTCATCCAAGATTTATTATTATCGCTCGCTAGTTGATTATGCCATTGATATGAGTAAACATGAGACCTGAGAGTTATTGCAAATTTGGTTAGTCATAATCTTTGCTGGAAACTTGAATGTTGGCTTTACATATTTACAACAACAAGAGAAAACAGAGTTTGTAAAAGTTTTTCTTTATCACTTTCAGTTTATCAACTGAATTGCTTGAGGACAAGCAAAGGTTCAAGCTTGGGGGAGTTGATACGTCTCCGTCGTATCTACTTTTCCAAACACTTTTGCCCTTGTTTTGGACTCTAACTTGCATGATTTGAATGGAACTAACCCGGACTGACGCTGTTTTCAGCAGACTTTCCATGGTGTTATTTATGTGCAAAAACAAAAGTTCTCGGAATGACCTGAAACTCCACTGAACGTCTATTTGGAAATAATAAAAAATCCATGCAAAAGATGAAGGCCAGGGGGCCCACACCCAAGCCACGAGGGTGGGGGGCGCGCCTACCCCCCTAGGGCGCGCCCCTTACCTCGTGGGCCCCCTGGAGCTCCTCCGACCTCAACTCCAACTCTATATATTTGCTTTCGGGGAGAAAATAATCAGAGAGAAGGATTCATCGCGTTTTACGATACGGGGCCGCCGCCAAGCCCTAAAACCTCTCAGGAGGGCTGATCTGGAGTCCGTTCAGGGCTCCGGAGAGGGGGATTCGTCGTTGTCGTCATCATCAACCATCCTCCATCACCAATTTCATGATGCTCATCGCCGTGTGTGAGTAATTCCGTCATAGGCTTGCTGGATGGTGATGGGTTGGATGACATCTATCATGTAATCGAGTTAGTTTTGTTAGGGTTTGATCCCTAGTATCCACTATGTTCTGAGATTGATGTTGCTATGACTTTGTTATGCTTAATGCTTGCCACTAGGGCCCGAGTGCCTTGATTTCAGATCTGAACTTATTATGTTTTCATGAATATATGTGAGTTCTTGATCCTATCTTGCAAGTCTATAGTCACTACTATGTGTTATGATCCGGCAACCCTGAAGTGATAATAATTGGGACCACTCCCGGTGATGACCATAGTTTGAGGAGTTCATGTATTCACTATGTGCTAATGCTTTGTTCCGGTACTCTATTAAGAGGAGGCCTTAATATCCCTTAGTTTCTGTTAGGACCCCGCTGCCACGGGAGGGTAGGACAAAAGATGTCATGCAAGTTCTTTTCCATAAGCACGTATGACTATATTCGGAATACATGCCTAAATTACATTGATGAATTGGAGCTAGTTATGTGTCACCATATGTTATGATTGTTACATGATGAACCGCATTCGGCATAATTCTCCATCACCGATCCAATGCCTACGAGCTTTTCATATATTGTTCTTCGCTTATTTACTTTTCCATTGCTACTGTTACAATCACTACAAAACACCAAAAATATTACTTTTGCTACCGCTACTTTTGTTACCATTACCACTACTATCATATTACTTTGCTAATAAATACTTTGCTGCAGATATTAAGTTATCCAAGTGTGGCTGAATTGACAACTCAGTTGCTAATACTTGAGAATATTCTTTGGCTCCCCTTGTGTCAAATCAATAAATTTTGGTTGAATACTCTACCCTCGTAAACTGTTGCGATCCCCTATACTTGTGGGTTATCAATGCGCGCTCAGGGACGTGTTCGATCGTGATGGAGCTAGTCGCCCCAAAGTTCAACCCATGGTCGTCCTGCCCGATCACCTTCGATCGCAGGGACCATCCGACCAGTATCTATCATGGCAGTTCAGCCGCACTGGTCCTCGACCGAATCATCGATGGATTCCACCTGATGCAAGTCCTCATGGATGGTAGCAGCAGCCTGAACCTGCTCTATCACGATACAGTATGCAAAATGGGCATCGATCCCTCAAGGATCAAGCCCACAAAAACTACCTTTAAAGGAGTCATACCAGGTGTAGAGGCCCGCTGCATGGGCTCAATCACATTGGAGGTTGTCTTCGGAACCCCGGACAACTTCCGAAGCGAAGAGCTGATCTTCGGTATCGTCCCCTTCCGTGACGGCTATCACGCACTGCTCGGACGAACTGCATTTGCTCGATTCAATGCGGTGCCACACTATGCTTATCTCAAGCTCAAGATGCCCAGACCACGTGGTGTCATAACAGTTAATGGAAACACGGAGCGCTCCCTCCGTACCGCGGAGCATACCGCTGCCCTAACAACAGAAGTACAGAGCGACCTTTTCAAGCAGAATCTTAATTCGGCGGCCAAGCCCCCGGACACTGTCAAACGAGTCCGGACTACTCTGCAGCAGGACAGTCCAACTCGTCAAGAGCTCGACTAGTAATTTGGCCTCTGTACCAATCCCGACCAAACGGCGGCGTTCATACCGCGCGTACATGACTACGCACTCAAAATACCATGGGCATAGACGGAGGCATAGCTAGATTGTGGTCCATAATACGGCTCGACCTCCCCTGGACACACATACTTTCACTTTTTCCTTTTTATCCTTTCCAGGTTCCTTCTCCACAGGCCCCTCGCGGCGGCCTGCTCAGCTGTCCTCTCGGAGGACGGATACACCAAGGCGGCAAGTAGCACAGACGTGTGGGGGAATATCTAGACGTTCTCTTCGATGATCGTCCTACCCATTTTCAGGACCTGCACGCTACTCTCCCTTGGTCTCGGCATGTTAACTAGCCAGGTTGCTTATCGCACTATTTGTACAAATACGCTTTGACGTATTAATCAAATTATAGCGAGAACTGTTTGCGGCCCAAATTACATGGCATTGGCTTACTACTTCATTTTTTTCGCTATTTCTCTTGCACTCGTACACCTTGGTATGTCTTAAATTGGCCAGGGCTTCACTATGCTCCATACTATGGCAACAAAGTCCGAACACGTTTACAGTACAGTTCGGTGCCCTGAATTTCAGCATTATATGCATTGGCTCTGAATCATGTCTTTGGTCAATAGTTGAGTTGCCCGGCTCCTGTGCTAACTACCTTACGTTCTGCTCTATCGGCTAGGGTAGTAAAGGGAGAACTACTGCGATTGTGTCCTAGTTTATCCAGATGAGCACCTCGGTAGAGAATGCCGAAAACTGACTGTCATGATGTGGCGTGAGCCGGTCAGCTGTTCGGAGGTTACAAATCTTTTGCGATTTTTTCCGCATTATGCGACGAATCGGCCTCAGTCCGAACAGGTGTTCACAACACCCTAGTCCAGATTAAATGCTAACTAGGGGTTGTGCCTACATTTTTATTTTCGAACTCCTATGGCTAAGTGAGGGTGATAAAGCCACATAGTCCGATTGCCTGGTTCGTTGCGCTAAACACCTCCTTCAAGGACCAACTTTTTGGATCAAGAGTGTTTAGACTCCATCCCGAACACCCCCGTACTACCTACGTGGGGGCTGAAGCCGACGACTGGCCAACTCTCAGATTTAATAAAAACGGCCGCAAAGGTGGTAAAATTTAAAAAAAATATATATCAGCTTTGTTTCACCACACAGGATAGGATAACATGAATGTATTCATTCAAAGATAATGTCCTTCGCACATTGCTCCGCCACAGTGCGGGATCCCTCCAGGACATCATCAAAATAACGTTCTGGTGTGCGGTGCTCCTTGCCAGCGGGCGGCTCCTCGGTCGCGAGCTTGATGACGTTCATCTTCGCCCACTGCACCTTGACACGGGCGAAGGCCATCCGCGCGCCCTCGATGCAGATCGACTGCTTGATGATGTCAAGCCGAGGGCAGGCATTCACCAGCCGCTTCATGAGCCCGAAGTAGCTGCTGGGTATAGCTTCGGCAGGCCACAGCCGGATTATTAAATCCTTCATGGCTAGTTCGGCCACCCTATGCAGTTCGACCAGCTGTTTTAGCTGGTCGCTAAAGGGCACCGGATGTTCTGGCGCAAGTTATTGCGACCAGAACAGCTTCTCCGTCAAGCTCCCCTCTTCGGCTCGGAAGAACTCTGCAACGTCGGCCACACTGCGCTCCAAATCCGCAAACGCTCCTGGAGAACTCCAAATCCGGGTTAGTAAGAGATACCTCTTCTTCACATATTTGCTCTGCATAATGAAGGCCTTACCCGCCGCAATATTCTTGACCTCTTGAATTTCTTGGAGAGCGCCTTGGGCTTCAATCCGGGCATATTGTGCGCTTTGGCGAGCCTTGGCAAATTTGGTCTCTTGATCCGCAATATTGCGCTCCAAGGACTCGCATTTCTTCACTGCTTCCTGGAGCTCTTGCTGCACCTCACCGACCCTGGCCTCGTGCTTTTTGCAGGTGGCTTGTTCCTTGGTCGCTCTCTCCTAGGCCTCGGCCAGCGCCTTCTTGAGGGTATCTACCTCGGTCGCCGCTCCTACAAATACCATGGCACTATAGTCAACATGAATCATCAATCCTTTCTGACATACAGCAAGTCATTACATACCTTGCTTATCCTCCAGCTGTTTCCTTGCTTAGCCGAGCTCCTCCTCGGCCCGCTCCAGCCTCTGCTTCAGTCCGGAGACTTCGGCAGCATGTGAAGTCATGGCTAGTAGCGATGTCTGCTTATTCACATAGAAATATATGGTTAGTCTCCTGCGAAATACTATTTGATCCTCTGTTCAGCTCTTCTTTCCGAACACCGGACAAAGTCTCAGGGGCTTTTGTCTACACTGTGACTTTCTATACAATTACGTATCTTACCTCAAAGCCTGTCAGAAGGTTGGTGCAGGCTTCGGTCAGCCCACTCTTAACGAATTGAACCCTCTCAATCACCGTACCCATGAGGGTGCGGTGTTCTTCCACGATAGAAGTGCCCCGCAGTGCTTCCATTAGAGTATCCGGTGCCTCTGGATGGACAGAGGTCACCGGGGGTATAGGTGCACCTCCTTCTTTCGAAGGAGGTTGCATGCCTGATTCCGGAGCCTTATGTCACGCCCAAGATGCGACCCTATCCTAAAGTAACTCGAAGGTCCCACCAAGGATAGAAGCACATCTTGAAGACGCTTTTGCGAGGTGGATATCATTACATCAAACCATTACATAACAGTGGGGATACAACCAACACATACAATGTCACATTAATACAACAATACATCATACATAAGATCAACATCTGACTATGGATGAAACATAAACAGAAACTCAAACAAAATCCACCCTGCTATTCTACGCTGCCGACCAGGAACCTAACCCAAGATCGACGAAGAAGAAGAAGAACTCCAACACAAGCAATCGAGCATCGCTCTCACGTCACGAGCATCACACAACCTGTACCTGCAACTGTTGTTGTAGTAATCTGTGAGCCACGAGGACTCAGCAATCCCATTACCAGGGGTATCAAGACTAGAAAAGCTTAATGGATAAGGAAGGGGTAAAATGGTGAGGTTGCAGCAGCGACTAAGCATGTATGGTGGCTAACTTACGTGAATAAGAGCGAGAAGAGAAGAAAAGCAAGCGGTCGTCAACTAGTAATGATCAAGAAGTGATCCTGCACTCCTACTTACGTCAAACATAACCCAAAAACCGTGTTCTCCTCTCGAACAACCCCGAAAAGAGACACTCATGGTTACGCACACGGTTGGTGTATTTTAGAAGAGTTTGCTTCAAGTTTACTACAACCGGATATTAACAAATTCCCATCTGCCACATAACCGCGGGCACGTCTTTCGAAAGTTCAAACCCTGTAGGGGTGTCCCAACATAGCCCATCACAAGCTCTCACGATCAACGAAGGATATTCCTTCTCACAGGAAGACCCGATCAGACTCGGCATCCTGGTTACAAGACATTTCAACAATGGTAAAACAAGACCAGCAAAGCCGCCCGATATGCCGACAATCCCGATAGGAGCTGCACATATCTCGTTCTCAAGGCAACACCGGATGAGACATCCTACGAGTAAAACCAGCCCTCAAGTTTCCCCAAGGTGGCCCTGCAGTCTACTCGTTTCGGGCCAACACTTAGAGAAGAATTGGCCCCGAGGGGGGGGGCTAAAATAAAGATGACCCTCGAGAGCGTGACTCCCGAAGGAAAAAGTAGGTAGTGGTGAGGCAAATGGTAAAACCAAGGTTGGGCCTTGCTTGAGGAGTTTTATTCAAAGCGAACTGTCAAGGGGGTCCCATAAATCACCCAACCGCGTTAGGGACCCAAAATCCAGGAACATAATACCGATATGACGGAAACTAGGGCGACAAGAGTGGAACAAAACACTAGGCATAAGGCCGAGCCTTCTACCCTTTACCAAGTATATAGATGCATTAATAATATAAGAGATATTGTGATATCCCAACATAAACATAATCCAACATGGAGCAATCTTCATCTTCACCTGCAGCTAGCAACGCTATAGCAAAGCGGTAACATAGCCAAACAACGGTTTGCTAGGAAGGGTAACAAATGTTAGAGGTTCATGGAAATTTGGGAGGCTTGATAAGCAAGTGGTAGGTAATGCAGCAAAGCGATAGAACGAAACAACTAGCATAGCAATGATAGTTGTGAGATCCATGCTGATGGTCATCTTGCCTGAAATTCCACAAGGAGGAAGAACGAGTCCATGAAGAAGATGAAGCCACGAAGACGAACCAAGCGTAGACGAACGAATCCTCACGATCACAACGAAAACGGGAACTATCGAGAAGAAGCACACAACATGGTAAACACACCACACATGAACAAGGCATGATGCTCAACCAAGTATGATGCATAAAAAGACTACATGAAGCTACTCATGGCAAGATATGATGCATTCAAGGGCAACACAACAAAGCAAGTTTAAATGAGGCCGGAGACAACATAGAACAATTCCGGTAAGTCCTCATATGCAAATTTCGAAATTGGTCCTGATCTGAATAAACCTTATGTTAAATTTGTTAACCAGCAAGTTAATATGCACCAAGATGATCTACACGAAATTCTAGGCAAGTTACATATAAAGTTCATTTAATTCGGAGCTACGGCCTAGAAGATATGAGCAAAACAAGTTAAACATGGCATTGATGCAAAATGCATCCAAACATAAAAAACAATCAAAACATGGATGCAACAAGGTAACATGAAACTACATGCAAAACTAAGCAAGTTTCATGTAGAGCACACTCAAAACGGAGCAAGGGTTCAACACATACACACCATACAAGTTTAAAGGACAAACTGTCCAAAACAGCAACGAGGCATATTGCAAGCATCACAATGACATGCTACAGCAACACAACATGAAAACAAAAGGCATGGACATGATTTACAGGTAAATCATTACAAAACATGAACACTGATCTATCTCCAGAAATCATTAGAACATGCTCAAAAGGACATGGCAAGATTGCAAATAATAACAGGTTCACAGCAGAAATTCACTGGACAAGACAGAAATAACATCAGGTTGCAATGTTTAGAGCTATCAAACAACATGCTACAGGAAATTATCATGGCAACCAAAGGCATGTCAAGATTCTACTGATTGCATAGAACAAAAGTCCCTTACAGACCACGAGCCAACAAGGCACGGAAGATATGATGGCACCCATGTAAACATAGAAAGTTTCATTACAGATTCAGACTTGGCAGAAAAACAGAGCATGACATAAACAGAATTATGAAGGCATCTTTGCGAGCTCGAATCACTCACCACAAGGCATTGCATGACAAGAAAAGTATGACTACAGCAATATGACATGTTCATGAAGCTAACCATGGCAAGAGCAAGTTCATAACATGCTTGGATCAGTAACAACAACCATGGCAAAATTGATTAACATGTAAACAATCTGCCAGGAACATTTTGTAGCGAAAGTAGAGCAAGATTAAGAAATGTAGGGCACTCTATAAATGCAAATAGGGGCATGGATGGATAGAACATCACACGTATAACAAAACACCCTTAGTGAATATCTCCAGATTATGCATAGAACTCATGGTATCAACAGGTTTACAGAGCATCACAATACATCGGTTTGAGACTTAGCAAAAATGACTAAGTCACAGAAATCAGCAACATCATGGGGGCTACTTTTCAAGCTTGTCACAATCAACACATGGTATATCATGAAGAGTGGGTTGCGCCACGGCAAAGATGGCATGCTGTAGCTCATAACACATGTAGACATCTTGCTCAGAAGAAAATCGCACAAAAAGAAATAAAAATGACAAAAGAGCAAGTTCTGATAACTACAGCAGACAACATTACATAGCACTCTTGCAACGGTGATTAGGGCATGAATATGAAATCAAGCAAACACGGCACAATGGAACTAAATTAAGAGCATCTCACGATTAACATTTTGACATAATATGCATGCGAAATGGAATTGTGTGCAAGAAGTTATGGCATCACAAACATAAGCACATAATGTGGAAATCTCAGGACTTAGCAGAATTTACAGCGAGCGTCAAATAGTTAAAATGTGCACGGGCGGGCTTTAGAGGGGTAGCTCGCCATGGGCCTGGCCCAGGTCGGCGTGGAGGTGGGCTGCAGCAGAGGCAGCAGCGAACTGGGCAGCGGGGCGCGCTGGGCCGTGGCGGGGCCCACGCGGGCGAGACAGGTCGTCCTCCCCGTGCCCGCACGAGGGAGGCAGGGCGGCGATGGGCGGCGTTCCCGGCAGCGAGCGCCGGTTGCCGGGAGAGGCGGCGGCGGCGGGATCCGTGCGGCTCGGCGGATCTGGTCGGCGGCGAGGCTGCAGGGACGGGACGCGCGGCACGCGCGGCACCTTGGCTTCTGGCGGCGGCAAGGCAAAACAAAAAAGCGGCGGCGCGACGCCGCTGCGGAGGCGCGAGGCGCAGCAGCAGCAGCCGGAGGCGAAAGCTGCGCGTGAGGGTGGAGGCGGCGAGCTGGGCGGCGCCGCGGAGGAGCTGGGCGGGCGGCGTGACGCTGGCGGCGGCGTGGGCGGCGAAGCGTCGGTGGAGGCGGCGCGGATGAGCGGCGGCGAGGGAGCGCACGGGCTCGTCCGGGCCCCGATCTGTGCCGGGAGGGCCGGCGCCGTGGAGACGGCGGCGGGGTGACGTGGCTGCCTAGGATTGGGCGAGGAGCGGCGGCGCGGACATGTCCGGCGGCGGGGTTTTCGTCCGGCGGCGCGAGAGGAGCGGGGCTAGGGTTTCATCCGCGATTTCGGGGGAGAGGGGCATATTTATAGGTAGAGGGGGCTAGGAGAGTCCAAATGAGGTGCGGTTTTCGCCCACACGATCGTGATCGAACGAACGAGACCATGGAGGGGGTTAGGATGGGTTATTGGGCTGTTTAGAAGGGGTGTTGGGCTGCAACAAAAGAGGCTATTACGGTACCCCGGTTAACTGTTGGAGTATCAAACGAACTCCAAATGGCATGAAACTTGACAGGCGGTCTACCGGGGGTGAACCAAGGCCTCTTGGAAAATCTCGGTCCATTCCGAGAATGTTTAACACCCGCACACAAAAAGAGACAAAAGGAGGACGCCGGAGGACATAGGAGTGTCGGATTGCAAAACGGACAACGGGGAAAATGCTCGGATGCATGAGACGAACATGTATGCAATGCAATGCACATGATGACATGGCAAAATTCAACACACTAGCAAACGACATGGCAACGACGGTGAATAACTGGAGGACACCTGGCGGCTCGGATCCGGGGCGTTACAACTCTCCTCTACTAACAAGAGATCTCGTCCCGAGATCTTAGGACCGAGATGGGGAGGAAAAGAATTTGAAACCACTCCGGTTAGAACAAGATAGAAAAAGAATAGAACGGAAGAATTTAGGCAGCACTTCGGCTGAATATGGAAAGAGTTCAAACTGTGATTCACAAGATGGTACGATAGTTGACGAGAGGAACAACACAATGCCTCCGGGAGAATTGAAAGAGTGGAATGAGAAGAATGGGGAAGAAGATAATAACTTCTACCACGAATGAAATAGAAAGCATCCATAGAAGGAAGGATTTAACGGAGTTGTTGAGAAAATCAACAACGAAAAGAATTGCTTGTTGTGGACTTATGGATAACATCTCAAAATTATGAGGTGATCGCCGACTACAAGCGGAAAATATTAAACAGCTGAAAGGAATGAGGAAATGCAGAACTCCATTTCAAAAGAATAAGGAGAATTACTTGCGCCTCGAAAAGCAAGAAGAAGAAGATACTTGAGCTCCTTCAACAAGAATCTTGATGAACACTAGAAAAATGAATTAAATACTGATGAACCACTGTGAAATACTCCGGTAACAAAGGATGATGAGATTGAAATGAGGGATGGAAAGAATAAGATAAAAGTCTTGCGATGATTTAGATGGGGCTTCGCGTCGAGACAAGCGAGAAACTTGGAACTCCGGAAAAGAAAAGACGAACAACTCAGAGCCAAGAGATTATTCAACATGAACAATCTTCTAAGGAAGGAATTAATCAACTTGATCAAAGAAGAACAAGAATTACGTTATGCTTATCCTCCATCAATTATATTGATGAGAAGCAATTAATTGCATACAACTTATTCCTATTGGAAAAGATTAAGGGGGGAATATAGCACGAAATTTGGGAAAAACTTCAAGAACCACCGGTAGGATTGGAAAGAACGAATGAATATATGTGATAAGGACGGAAAAAGGAATCTTGAACGAACCACCGTAAGAATTCAAAATTGAATGACGAAAGAGAATGAATCACCGGTAAGAATTAGAAAAGCACGAAGATACTTGAGGGAATTTAGAGAGAAGAGAACATAGAGATCGCGAACTGATTGAAGAATGCTTGAAGGAAGCACCGGAAGAATATCGAAACGAACGAAGGGGCATGGATATAGAATTATTGAAGAACGAATTTGAAAACTTAGAACAAAGAAATATTCCGAAAAGATGACCTCTAGATGATCGAGATGGAAAGCAACCCCTGAAATACTCCGGATGATTTAAAAGAATTGCACGACTGGAAACAATTTGATAGGGTAACATCGAGCTAGCACCGCGAATCTCTGGGAGAACGGACAAGATTTAAGAGAAGTTCTTATTCGGTCTTCAAAATTGAGAAAGGCGGCGAGAAACAACGCCAAAATTGTTGAGATACTCCGGGAGAATAAAAAGACAAAAGATTGACCCGAACATGCAAGAATTTGAAAACGATCTTGGAGAAGGCATCTGATTGATGAAATTCATACTTACGTCATACTTCGAAAAGAATTTAAGAATAGCTCCGAAAAATTAGGAGATACAGGTAAGATCGTGGGAAAAGACCTGTGGGGTAGGGCCCACTGAAAAGAAACACCGTTGGAAAGGATTATTGAAAGAGAAATGATGCACCAGAACGATTGAAAGATTTGAATGAGGTGACAACCTCAAAATAGTTGAATGCAAATACGAATCTTCTGAGATGTCTTCAACACTCCGGGATAATAGAATGGCGAGAGGCGAATGAGCAAAGGAAAAATATTTGAGCCGAGGGAAAGAATACGATCGACAACGAAAAACTTGAATTTGGATCCACCGGAAAGAAAACGAGAAAAACAATGATTAACTAGACGAGAATACACCGGTTGAGACAATTGAGGAAAGACTGAAGAGACTCCGCACAAATGAAATTACTGCTCAAATAAAGGATCTGACTCCGGGAATTAAAGGGGTGGGAGGGCGGGAAAAACACAGGCAACTGGAACGACGAATAATTGAATAGAAAAAGCGCTGGTTGAAATGATTTAGGGAAGAATGCAAAGACTTCGCACGAATAGGATGGACACTCGATTACAGACTCCGGTTCCGAGAAGAAGAAGGGAGGGCGGGTGAAAAAAAAACAAAGACAACTTTGGATGGGGAAAACAACGTCAGTTAAGAAGAGCTGAGGATTGGTTTTGCGAAAGACAAAGAGGTTTGAGTCGATTTGAAGAGACATGCACCGGATAAAAGAGGATGGACAACTCATGAAAACTAACCGCGTGATCCTAAAGAAAAATTTGAATGGGAAGAGAAGTATCTCAAAACACCTACATCAAGATTTCTCACCAGAGCGACGAAGGGGCTGAGGAGTAAAAAGAAATCCTACTCTCCGATATAACTAGACTCCGAAAAAGTTTTCTTCTAGACTTGACATCGGCCAAACTACACGATCAATCAAGGTGGCTCATAGGGTCGGTCGAGGCTCTGATACCAACTTGTCACGCCCAAGATGCGTCCCTATCCTAAAGGAACTCGAAGGTCCCACCAAGGATAGAAGCGCATCTTGAAGATGCTTTTGCAAGGTGGATATCATTACATCAAACCATTACATAACAGTGAGGATACAACCGAGACATACAATGTCACATGAATACAACAATACATCATACATAAGATCAACATCCAACTACGGATGAAACATAAACAGAAACTCGAACAAAATCCACCCTGCTATCCCAGGCTGCCGACCAGCACCCTAACCCAAGATCGACGAAGAAGAAGAATAACTCCAACACAAGCAATCGAGCATCGCTCTCACGTCACGAGCATCGCACAACCTGTACCTGCAACTATTGTTGTAGTAATCTGTGAGCCACGAGGACTCAGCAATCCCATTACCAGGGGTATCAAGACTAGCAAAGTTTAATGGGTAAGGAAGGGGTAAAATGGTGAGGTTGCAGCAGCGACTAAGCATGTATGGTGGCTAACTTACGCGAATAAGAGCGAGAAGAGAAGCAAAGCAAGCGGTCATCAACTAGTAATGATCAAGAAGTGATCCTGAACTCCTTCTTATGTCAAACATAACCCAAAAACCGTGTTCTCCTCTCGAACAACCCCGAAAAGAGACACTCACGGTTACACACACGGTTGGTGTATTTTAGAAGAGTTTGCTTCAAGTTTACTACAACCGGATATTAACAAATTCCCATCTGCCACATAACCGCGGGCACGGCTTTCGAAAGTTCAAACCCTGCAGGGGTGTCCCAACTTAGCCCATCACAAGCTCTCACGGTCAACGAATGATATTCCTTCTCCCAGGAAGACCCGATCAGACTCGGAATCCTGGTTACAAGACATTTCGACAATGGTAAAACAAGACCAGCAAAGCCGCCCGATGTGCCGACAATCCCGATAGGAGCTGCACATATCTCGTTCTTAGGGAAACACCGGATGAGACATCCTACGAGTAAAACCAGCCCTCAAGTTTCCCCAAGGTGGCCCCGCAGTCTACTCATTTTGGGCCAACACTTAGAGAAGCATTGGCCCGGGGGGGCTAAAATAAAGATGACCCTCGAGAGCGCTACTCCCGAGGGAAAAAGTAGGTGGTGGTGAGGCAAATGGTAAAACCAAGGTTGGGCCTTGCTGGAGAAGTCTTATTTAAAGCGAACTGTCAAGGGGGTCCCATAAATCACCCAACCGCATTAGGGAAGCAAAATCCGGGAACATAATACCGATATGATGGAAACTAGGGAGAAAGAGTGGAACAACACACCAGGAATAAGGCCGAGCCTTCCACCCTTTACCAAGTATATAGATGCATTAATAATATAAGAGATATTGTGATATCCCAACATAAACATAATCCGACATGGAGCAATCTTCATCTTCACCTGCAGCTAGCAACGCTATAAGAGGGGCTGAGCAAAGCGGTTACATTGCCAAACAACGGTTTGCTAAGAAGGCTTGATAAGCAAGTGGTAGGTAACGCAGCAAAGCGATAGAACGAAGCAACTAGCATAGCAATGATAATAGTGAGATCCAAGGTGACGGTCATCTTGCCTGAAATCCCGCAAGGAAGAAGAACGAGTCCATGAAGAAAGATGAAGCCACGAAGACGAACCAAGCATAGACGAACGAATCCTCACGATCGCAACGAAAACGGGAACTATCAAGAAGAAGCACACAACACGGTAAACACACCACACATGAACAAGGCATGATGCTCAACCAAGTATGATGCATGACAAGTCTACAAGAAGCTACTCATGGCAAGAGATGATGCAATCAAGGGCAACACAACAAAGCAAGTTTAAATGAGGCCGGAGACAACATAGAACAATTCCGGTAAGTCCTCATATGCAAATTTCGAAATTGGTCCTGATTTGGATAAACCTTATGTTAAATTTGTTAACCAGCAAGTTAAGATGCACGAAAATGTTCTACACGAAATTCTAGTCAATTTACATATAGAGTTCATTTAATTCGGAGCTACGGCCTAGAAGATATGAGCAAAACAAGTTAAACATGGCATTGATGCAAAATGCATCCAAACATCAAGCAAACACACTCAAAACATGGATGCAACAAGGTAACATGAAACTACATGCAAAACTAAGCAAGTTTCATGTAGAGCACACTCAAAACGGAGCAAGTGTTCAACACATACACACCATACAAGTTTAAAGGACAAGCTGTCCAAAACAGCAATTAGGCATATTGCGAGCATCAAAATGACATGCTACAGCACCACAAAATGAAAACAAAATGTATGGACATGATTTAAAGGTAAAGCATTACAAAACATGAACACTGATCTATCTCCAGAAATCACTAGAACATGCTCAAAAGGACATGGAAAAATTGCAAATATTAACAGGTTTACAGACAGCAGAAATTCACTGGACAAGACAGAAATAATATCAGGTTGCAATGTTTAGAGGTATCAAATAACATGCTACAGGAACTTATCATGGCAACCAAAGGCATGGCAAGATTCTACTGATTGCATAGAACAAAAGTCCCTTACAGACCACTAGCCAACAAGGCACAGAAGGTATGATGCCACCCATGTAAACATAGAAAGTTTCATTACAGATTCAGACTTAGCAGAAAAACAGAGCATGACATAAACAGGATTATGAAGGCATCTTTGCGACTTGAATCACTCACCACAAGGCATTGCATGACAAGAAAACTATGCCTAAAGCAAGATGACATGTTCATGAAGCTAACCATGGCAAGAGCAAGTTCATAGCATGCTTGGATCACTAACAACAACCATGGAAAAATTGATTAACATGTAAACAATCTGCCAGGAACATTTTATAGTGAAAGTAGAGCAAGATTAAGACATGCTAGGGCACTCTATAAATGCAAACAGAGGCACGGATGGATAGAGCATCATACGTATAACAAAACACCCGTAGTGAACATCTCCAGATTATGCATAGAACTCATGGTATCAACGGGTTTACATAGCATCACAATACATCAGTTTCAGACTTCGCAGAAATGACTAAGTCACAGAAATCAGCAACATCATGGAGGATACTTTGCAAGCTTTTAACAATCAACACATGGCATATCATGAATAGTGGATTGCACCACAACAAAGATGGCATGCTATAGCTCATAACACATGTAGACATCTTGCTCAGAAGAAAATCACACAAAAAGATATAAAAATGACAAAAGAGCAAGTTCTGATAACTACAGCAGACAACCTTACATAGCACTCTTGCAACGGTGATTAGGGCATCAATATGAACTCAAGCAAACACGGCACAATGGAACAAAATGAAGAGCATATCACGGTGAATATTTTTGACATAATATGCATTCAAAACGGAGCTGTGTGCAAGAAGTTATGGCATCACAAACATAAGCACATAATGTGGAAATCTCAGGACTCGGCAGAATTTACAGCGAGCGTCAAATAGTTAAAATGTGCACGGGCGGGCATTAGAGGGGTAGCTCACCATGGGCCTGGCCCAGGTCGGCGTGGAGGTGGGCTGCAGCAGAGGCAGCAGCGAACTGGGCCGCGGGGCGCGCTGGGCCGCGGCAGGGCCCACGCGGGCGAGGCAGGTCGTCCTCCCCGTGCCCGCACTAGGGGAGGCAGGGGTGGCGATAGCCGGCGTTGCCGCGGCGGCGGCGAGGCTGGAAGTGGCCGGGCAAAGCGGCGGCGGCGGCGGATCCGTCCGCTCGGCGGATCTGGTCAAGACGAGGCTGCGAGGACGGGACGCGCGGCACGGCGCGGGCATCGCGGCGGGCGGCGGCAAGGCAAAAAAGCGGCGCGGCTTCAGCGAGGCGCGAAGCGCAGCAGCAGGGAGCAGGAGGCGAAGCGCTGCGGGCGACGGTGGAGGCGGCGGAGCTGGGCGGCGCCAGTGGAGGAGCTTAAGCGGGCGGCAGCGCGAAGGGCGGTGGCGGCGGCGAACATCGGTGGAGGCGGCGCGAGGAGCAGAGGCGAGGGAGCGCTGGCTCGTCGTCCGGGCCCCGATGGGCTCGGTGGGGCCCGATGTGGGCTGGGGGGCCCGCGCGGTGGAGATGGCGGCAGGGTGACGTGGCGGCGTAGGATTGGGCGAGGAGCGGTGGCGCGGACATGTCTGGCTGCGGGGTTTTCGTCCGGCAGCGCGAGAGGAGCGGGGCTAGGGTTTCATCCGCGATTTTGGGGGAGAGGGGCATATTTATAGGTAGAGGGGGCTAGGAGAGTCCAAATGAGGTGCGGTTTTCGCCCACACGATCGTGATCGAACGACCGAGACCATGGAGGGGGTTAGGATGGGTTATTGGGCTGTTTAGAAGGGGTGTTGGGCTGCAACAAAAGAGGCTTTTATGGTACCCCGGTTAACCGTTGGAGTATCAAACGAACTCCAAATGTCACGAAACTTGACAGACGGTCTATCGGTGGTGAACCAAGGCCGCTTGGCAATTCTCGGTCCATTCCGAGAATGTTTAACACCCGCACATGAAAAGAGACAAAAGGAGGACGCCGGAGGACATAGGAGTGTCGGATTGCAAAACGGACAACGGGGAAAATGCTCGTATGCATGAGACGAACACGTATGCAATGCAATGCACATGATGACATGGCAAAATGCAACACGCAAGCAAACGACATGGCAACAACGACGAATAACTGGAGGACACCTGGCGCCTCGGATCCGGGGCGTTACACCTTATGGATCTCCGGAGCAGTATTTGGCTGGGAGCCAAGTTGGATATGACCCCCATCGCCAGTCTCCAGGGGGATCCGCTCCCCCAGGTTTCCGGCAGCCGAGGTTTCACCCTCCGGCTCCGCTTTGATGGCCTCCCGTGTTTCTCCCGGGCCTGTGAAAGTCCTTCAGGACACTGCTTCGGTGTCATCTGTGTCCTGGGGAGAGGTGGCCATCGGTAGTGAACCCCCTAATGAGGATCGCTGGGAGCTGTCGTGGGCTGAACTGCAGCATGTGATTCAATGCATCAGAATTACGAAATAAGGGAGTCGGGCATATAAGTGCGTTAGAGCCTTCGAATGCTTACAATCCGGCCGAGGGCTTCTCCCTGGGGCGCCACTCCGAGCTGCTGTCGGTGTCCGGAGCAGTGTCGTCCACGAGGGAGGTTCTCCCCCTCTTGGATGCTTCGGCCTCCAGACACATGGAGGCTGCCCTCTTCTTCCTTCCCCTTGCAGGAGGGGAGTTGCTTTCTTCCTCCTCCTCCTCCTCCTCGTCGTCGGTGGCGGGTGAGGACTGGGTCTCGGCGTCTTCAGACGTCATGTCCGAAGTGCCCTTGTGACAGAGGCCACCTCTGGCCCCCTTGGCCTTCTTCTCTGGCGCCTGGTAGGGCACCGGAACCGGCATCTTCGTCAGAAGAGGAATTGCTGGGTCTTCGGCAGCGGGGCCGGACTCTTGATCAGCTCCGTCTTCTTCGTCCAGCCCTGAAAAGGTAAAGACGGGGAAGCTTAGACATGCCCCTTGAGTATGTAAGTAAAGGATACACCTTCAAAACATGGGAAAACTTACCGGACTGGCGGGGTCGGTCAGGTTGTACCCACGGTCTTCGGTCTCCTTCGGCCATGTCTTGTCGGCCTTGAAGAGCATCTTCCAAATACCTTCGTGCGTAACGCCGAAGAAGTGTTGCAGGGTCTGGTGCTTGGTCGGATCGAATTCCCACAAATTGTAGGTTCGGCTTTGGCATGGAAGGATCCTATGAAAGAGCATCACCTGGATCACATTGACAAGCTTGATGTTCTTGTCGACCATGCTCTTTTTGCGCGTCTGCAGCGCTGTCAGCTTGTCCGACGAGGCCTAGTCTAGGCCCTTCTCTAGCCAGGAGGTGAGCTGCATTGGGGCGCTGGACCTGAACTCGAGAGCCTCGGCCCAGGTGGTGTCGCGGGGCTCTGTGACATAGAACCACTGTTTTTGCCACCTTTTGACGGTCTCCATGAAGGAGCCTTCGGGCCATGTAACGTTGGGCATTTTGCTCACCATGGTGCCTCTGCACTCTGCGTGTTGGCCACCCAGCACCTTCGGCTTCACATTGAAGGTCTTTAGCCACAATCTGAAGTGGGGTGGGATGCGAAGGAAAGCCTCGCACACGACAATAAATGCCGAGATGTTGAGGATGGAATTTGGGGCCAGATCATGGAAATCCACCCCATAGTAGAACATAAGTCCGCGGACGAATGGGTGGAGTGGAAATCCCAGTCCGCGGACAAAGTGGGGGATGAACACTACCCTTTCATGGGGCTCCGGGGTAGGGATGATCAGTCCCTCGGTCGGAAGCCGGTGGGCAACCTCCTTGGCCAAATATCCGGCCTCCCGGAGCTGGGTAATGTTGTAGCGACCAGACCCGAATGGATCTAGCGCTCTGTGCTCAGTGTCATCCCTGGATCAGTAATGCTGACACCACACAAGATTTGAAGGATTTATAGCAGAGTAGCAATCACACACTTATTACATCGTTGTCCACAAGGGAACTGAATACAAAATATGGCTTAAGGCCATCTAATGATAACAGCGAAGGCTTGGAAGATAAGCGAGTCCATCAACTCCAACGGCATCATCGAGTATAGAACCACGACCTAACACCTTACTCGTCAATGCGAAAAGTCTCATAACGTGAAAAGTTGCAGCCAAAACGGTCAAGACATGGAATATGCCGCAATGTAACACATAAAGAGCAATGAATGAATAAGCCTATACTACATGCTTATTTGGCTGGTGGTAAGGCTCTACTGTTACATTTGCATAAAGCTGATTTTTCCCTACATCAAAGGAATAATTTTTTTAACTATCATGGTGGTTGTTAAACATTGAGAATGGTTGACAGATTCTCAATCCCAATTAAAAAGTACTCATCAAAACCCAATAACTTTTATTTAGAAGTAACATGTTGAGATTCACATGATAATCAAGTACCGGATACTCAAATTGTCCATAACCGGGACACGGCTAATCATGATTAGTTTATACACTCTGCAGAGGTTTGCACACTTTTCCCCACAAGACTCGATCGCCTCCGCTTGGTTCTCGTGACCGCATGGTGTTTGAGAAACGGATGACCGAGACATAGTCTTTCGAAGCGCTTAGCACCTTACATGTGGGTAGACCGTACCAACCTATATCCCCTACATCAGCTAGCCTACCCGTAAGAGTTCGTGACGACTTAGTCAACTACGCCAGAGCCCATAATTGGCTTGTGGCTGCACACGGAAGTTTCCAGTTTGAAAAATCTTATGATCCCTTAGAGCCCGGGTGGCGGTCCAAGAAATACAGCAAGTCTGATAGAAACCAGTGCCTCAATCCACCCAGATGTGTGTTAGGTTGCCACCTTAGATAAACCATTAATTAAACAATCTCACATCTGTCATGGATATTCACTCACCCAATCCACGCCTACAAGCATAGCATGGCATGAACAAGCAAACGAGAAGTAACTCCCAAGGTTTCATAAGTAAAACAGTAATAGGTACTACTCAATCTACTTCCCAAACCCACAATTTAATTAGATCCTAATCATGCAAGTGTTTGAGGAATAGATCTAATGCATAAAACTGGGTATGAGAAGGGTATGATCAAATGTTACTTGCCTTGCCGATGATCCGTGAGTCCTAGAGATTCAAGTAACAAGCGGCGACTCGGGTGATCTAACGCAGACAAACAACAAGCATACAATAAGTACTCATCTAATGCACAGGAAATCTCGAATAAAAGATCTAACCAGAGAGTTCAACTTAAGAACCCTGTTTGCAAAAGAATCGAATCAAAACAAACTCCAAAGTCGAAACTCGAGAGAGAACGCCTCGGTTTAGCGATCTGAAATTAGGTCAAAATTTCACAGTGGCAAAACTCTGTGAAAGTAGGGTAGTCGAACGGCGGTTTCATTTTAAACTCCAGCGCTTGAATCACCCGATTCCGATAAACGAGCGAGAAATAAAACAGTTTTGAAAATCAGATCTGAAATCAAATCGAAAAATAACGGATTAATTCCGATTAAAAAGAAAAACGATTTAACGAGTTAAATTGCGAACGTTAGTAACGAACGAATCTAACGAACGCGTTTATTGAAACGAACGGTTCGGTGAACGTCCGTTAAATAAGAAAACCGAAAAAACAAAACCAATCTAGGTTTTTTAAAAAAAACCAAACATATTTTTTTTAAATAAACCGGATCGGTCCGAGGGATAAACCGAATCGGGCGGCGGGCGGGCGGCTACCTCCGTGTCGCCGGGCGAGGTCCGGGCGGCGGCGGGCTCAAGGGTTCGGGCCGAGGGCGGCGGGGTCCACGGCGGCGCGGCCGGGCGGCAGTGGCGGCGCGCGGGCGCGCCTTAGGCGGCAAGGTCGGTCGGCCGCAGTGGCGGGCGGCTCGGCAAGCGAGGTGAGAGAGAGAGGGGGGGGGCGTTTATAAAGGCGAGGGGGGGCGGCGGTTGCTTGGGAGGGGGCAGGGCAGGGGCGGAGCCGGACTCAGCGGCGGCGGCGTGCCC
The DNA here is from genome assembly GCA_021605205.1 of Aegilops longissima. NCBI lineage: Eukaryota > Viridiplantae > Streptophyta > Magnoliopsida > Poales > Poaceae > Aegilops > Aegilops longissima. The sequence goes on from CM038678.1 coordinate 469,981,082, forward strand.
CGAGCGGGACTCAGCGCGGCAAGGGCGCGAGGAGGAGAGGAGGGAGGTGGGCGGGGGCTCTGGGCGGGCTGGCTGGTGGGCGGGCTGGGCCTCGGTCCAGGGCGCGATTTTTTTTTAAATAAAATTAAACCAAAACGAATTAAAAAAATACCAAACAAACTCGGATTTAAATAAAACAAATTTTCCCGACTCCTAAAATGAGTCTAACAAAATGAACTTTAAAAACAAAATACATGCATTAAAATTTTTAAATGCTCATTTTGCCTAAGCAAAATAAATCTTTCAAAACCAAATTTGGTTTATTTATAATATCTTCATTTTTCCTAATTGTTTGGGAAAGTCATATTATTCCCTCTCAAGATATTTTTATAGGAAAAACTTTATGAAGATAATTTAAATAATCCAATGATCCTATTTTCAAAATTTGGAAAATCCCAAATATGAAAATTTCGAAACTTCCAACTCTCTCCGAGGGTCCTTGAGTTGCGTGAAATTTCTAGGATCGGAAAAAAAATGCGAGAAAATATGATATGCATGATGACCTAATGTATAACATTCCAAATTGAAAATTTGGGATGTTACAAACCTACCTCTTAAGATGAATCTAGCCCTCGAGATTCGGGTTGGCTAGAAAATAGGTGAGGTGGTCCTAAGCAAAACTTCCTCTCTTTCCTGGTGGCTTCATCCTCAGTGTGGTGGCTCCACTGAACTTTGCAAAATTTGATAACCTTGCTGCGGGTAACTCTGCTAGCATAATCGAGAATCTTAACCGGTTTTTCCTCATATGTCAAGTCATCCTTCACTTGAATTGCTTCCAAAGGGCACTGTGTCTCTTAACGGTACCTCTGCTATCTCGGGTGACATTTCTTCAATCGAGAAACATGGAATACATCATGAACTCCCGACAGTCCTTCCGCAATTCCAACTTATACGCAACTTCTCCCATGCGTTGCAAAATCTTATATGGTCCAACAAACGGGTGCTAACTTTCCTTTAACTCCAAAACGCTTCACTCCTCGAGCGGGATACTCGAGATATACTCTGCTCCAACTTCATACTCGATTGCTTTGCGCTTTGAATCGGCGTAGCTCTTACGTGCGGACTGGCTACCTTGAGCCTGTCTCAATCAACTTAACTTTCATTCGCACTCCTTAATCAAATCTGGTCCAAACAACCGACGATCTCCGGTTTAGTCCCATGACAACGGTGTCCTGCACCTTCTTCCATACAAGGCCTCGAAGGTGCCATCTTTAAGCTGGTTTGGTAATCTGTTATTGTAGGAAAATTCTGCATACGGCAAATTTTCATCCCAACTAGATCCATAATCTAGTGCACAAGCTCTCAACATGTCCTCCAAAATCTGATTGACTCTCTCGCTTTGTCCATCGGTCTCGTGGGTGGAAAGTCTGTGCTGAATTCCAATCGGGTTCCCAATGTTTCGTGTAACCGGTTCCAAAATTTTGAAGTAAACTGGGTTCCTCATGCGATACAATGCTCCTTGGAACTCCGTAAGCATACAATTCTGGTCATGTATATTTTTGCCAACTTAGCACCGCTATAGGTAGTCTTGATCGGAATGAAATGGGCTACCTTGGTCAAACGGTCGACTATGACCCAAATCGAGTCATATCTGAACGGGTCTTTGGCAAACCTGTGATGAAATCCATACCTAGTTTATCCCACTTCCATTCGGTATCGGCAATGGTTGTAACAATCCTGCTGGCTTCGATGCTCGCCTTTACTTTCGACATACGTGCGCAAACTGCTACGTATTCCGCAATATCCTTCTTCATTCCGTCCACCGAAAATATTCTTCAAATCCAAATACATCTTGGTATTTCCTGGGTGAATCGAATAGGGTGAATCATGGGCTTCTTGTAAAATCAACTTCCGATCTCTCGGGTCATTGGGCACATAAACACGGTCTTCAAACCATAGGGTATCGTGCTCATCCTCACGAAATCCTTTAGCTTTTCCTTTGCTCATTTTCTCCTTTATAGAGGAAACTTCCTTATCGCCTTTTGGGCTTCTCGATTTTGTCCATCGATGTCGATCGAATTTCCAATGCTGCTACATAGCCTCTCGGAACTATTTCCAAACATAGCTCTCGAAGGTCCTCGGCTAACTCATTGGGTATTCCTCCCATCATTAGGGTATTGACGTGGCTCTTACGGCTCAATGCGCCTGCTACTTACATTAGCCTTTCCGGGTGATAATGCAATCTCATATCGTAATCCTTGATTAGCTCTAACCATCTCCTCTGTCGAGATTCAATTCTTCGTGTGAAGATGTACTTCAAACTCTTGTGATCCGTATATACTTCACAATGATTTCCAATGAGAAAATGTCTCCACGTCTTCAAGGCATGCACAACGGCTGTTAACTCCAAATCATGAGTGGCATAATTCAACTCATGGGGCTTAAGTTGTCGTGAAGCATACGAAACAACTCTTCCTTCCTGCATAAGCACTGCTCCAAGTCCTCGACGTGAAGCGTCAAAAACACCTCATAATCCTTAGTTTGATCTCGCAATATCAAACCTGGTGAGGTAACCAATCTTTTCTTCAACTCCTGAAAACTTGCCTCACAGTCCTCACCCATATGAATTTGTTTTCCTTCTTCAACAATTCTGTCATAGGCTTTGCAATCCTTGAGAAATTCTCAATGAATCTTCGGTAGTATCCTGCGAGTCCAAGGAAACTCGAATCTCTCCAACTGTCGTTGGTGCTTCCCATTTGGTTCTGGTCTCAACCTTTGTGGGGTCAATCTGCTATTCCTTCTCCGGATATAACATGTCCGAGAAATCCAACTTCCTTTAACCAAAATTCACATTTGCTGAACTTGGCATACAACCTGGTGTTCCCTCGGTTTCTCAAAACCAATCTCAAATGTTCCTTGTGTTCCTCTTCATTCTTCGAGAAAATCAAAATGTCATCAATGAACACCACGATTTAACTTGTCCAAAAACTCCATAAACACTTTGTTCATCGTGGTTCATGAAATAGGCTGGTGCGTTAGTCGATCCAAATGACATAACGGTATACTCATACAGATCCATATCTCGTGGTAAATGCTGTCTTGGGTATGTCTTGCTCCCGAATCTTCAATCGATGGTACCACGATCGCAAGTCGATCTTAGAGAACACTTTGGCTCCTTGCAAGCGATCAAACAGATCATTTATCATCGGTAGTGGGTACTTGTTCTTGATTGTTACTTCATTCAATCCACGATAATCAACAACCATTCTCAACGATCCATCCTTCTTCTCCACCAATAAACGGGTGATCCCCAAGGTGAAGAACTTGGGCGAATAAAACCTTTATCCAATAGTTCCTTAATCGCTTCTTAATTTCTGCCAAATCCTTTGCGGGCATCCCATGACGGTCGCTTCGATATCGGGCCTGTTCACGCAACAGCTCGATCAAAACTCAATGTCTCTATCCGCGGCATTCCCGCAACTCTTCCGAAATACATCAGATATTCCTTCACCACGGTACTTCTTCCTGTACCACTCTGTTAAGCAATTAACTTGTGCTCTCCTCGGCTCGTGCCGTGATACATACTTAATCCTCCTTCCTTCTGGTGTGGTGAGCAAAATTGACCTTGTGGTACAATCTATGTTTCCTCCATACCTTGATAACCAATCCATTCCTAATATCACATCCAATCCTTGGGATTCCAGAACTATTAGGTCTGAGGGGAAAACATAGTGTCCGATCCTTAGTGGCGATCGATCACACCATTTACTAGCCATGTACTCGCTCCGGTGAGGTTACTAGCATGGGTGACCTAAGGGCTTGGGTTGGTAACTTGTACTTATCCACAAATCCCTTGATATGTATGAATGCGATGCACCAGTATCAAAAGAACAACTGCAGTAAAAGACTTAACCAAAAACTTACCGATTACTGCATCGGGCTGATCTTCAACCTCCTCCACATCAATGTGGTTCACTTGTCCCCTGTTGAAAGGGTTGGGCTTCTTTCCAGAGCTTCCATTGCCATTTCCATTCTGGCCTTCTCGGACAGTCATTTGCATAATGCCCGCCTTGCGGCACTTAAAGCAAGTAATGTGACTCAGTGTCTACCTTGGATGGTGTAGACGGGTTGGTGCGGTTCTGTCCGTTGCTTCCTCCATTCCCGCTCCCATTCTTGGTGCCATTATGGTTGTCGAATTACCTCCTCCATGGGTATGCTGAAACTGAATTCCTGATTTAGGGTATAACGTGGCTTCTGGGATCCCGAGTTATACTTCCCTTGTCCATACTTCCGCTTGCAGTTCTCAATTTGTCTGCTTTCCTCAATCATCGAGCTCGGTCTACTAACTCCTGGTAGTTATTGAAACTTGCTACCATCAACGGCATGCTGAACTCATCATTCAGTCCTTCTAGAAACTTCTCCTGTTTAGCTGCATCTGTAGCAACGTCATCTGGGGCATAACGTGCTAATTTGCTAAAGTCATCCACGTACTGGCCAACAGTCCTTCCTCCTTGGCGTAAGTTGCGAAACTCACGCTTCTTCATGGCCATGGCTCCTGCTGAAACATGGGCTGTGCGAAAAGCTTGCTGAAACTGGTCCCATGTGACAGTGTCTACGGGATAAGTGGCTGTGAAATTCTCCCACCATGCTGCTGCGGGTCCTTCAAGCTGATGTGCTGCAAACTTCACTCTTTCACCATCCGTGCATCCTGCAGATGGTCAGCTCCTTCCTATCTTGCGGGCAGCCATCTGCTACAATTGGCTCGGTGCTCGGAATACACCGCGGGTTCAGTCTAAGGAAACGAGTCGATGATCCGCAGTGGTGGTGGTGGCGGTGGGTTGTTGTTGTTGTTGTTGTTGTTACGCACCAATGTTTGAATCGAGGTATTCGCTGCTGGATCAATTGGGTGATCTCTGGCGGGAAAACGAATCCGGGGTCGCGTCTCGGAGGCATCTGATGGGTTTAGAAAAGGAGAGAAAGGTAGAATAGAATGAGGTCTAAGGGGAAATCACTACCCAAATGCACATGAGCAAATGCACACAAATCACTTCATTCAATCAAACAAGGGCTACAACGATCTAACTATCGCAAAAGTGCGTGTACTATAAAGGTTTACATGGAGGGAATACTACTAATATGTGGGGGACTTCTACTAATTTGAACCGGTGGAAGACTCCATGATGTCTGCTCCAGCTTCGTCTTCAAAATCGGGTTCACTTGGATCCGAATCGTGTCATCGATGTTGATGTAGTCGATTGGGTGTTCGACATCTGGTCTTCATTCTGAGCGCCAACTTCTTCTTGAGTTCTTCGATCTCGTACTTAAGATCGTTATTGTGTCTTGCCGAGCTACGATCTCGCCCATGTAGTCCTTGCGTGTAGTCTTTAGTTCTTCTTCCAATTCGATGATCCTTTCCTTCGTCTTACGCAACTCCAACATGTCATTGCACATTTGATTCTCCGCGCCGAATGTGCTGATTTAACTCCTGGATGACGCTGCAATGGATCTATCCTTCTTGGTGGTGACGACGTCCCAGGTTGTCATCTCGGCGTCCGCAAATCTGGTAGATGGTGTCCTTGAGATCTTCTTGATAGACTTCTCCAATGCGTCCCATGGTGATGTGAGCTGCCATGCTCTTTCCCAGACTCCAAGTGGGTGCACTGAAAACACTATCTATTGGCTTGGTGATCGGGGCAAATGTCCTTCCTGGAACGTGAGCATGAATCTTCCAGCGCTCCTCTTCAGGCAGAGTGGCGTTGAAAGTCCCGGTGAAGCTTGGTAATCCAATGTTCAGGTACTTAGTAACTTCCTTCAAGTGAAATCCAAAAGGTGTGCCTTCATCCGGTTGGGTGTACTTGATCTTCGCGTCCGTCATCCTAAAGAGAGTAGAAAAGATGAGGAGTTAGAAAATGGGAAGAGAGTGATCTATGGCTTTAACTTAGTGGTCGTGTCCTACGGTCGGTGTGTGCTCGATACCATTCTCTCAGAGCGACCAGACCGAATGGATCTAGCGCTCGTGCTCGGTGTCATCCCCGGATCAAGAATGCCGACACCACACAAGATTCAAGGATTTATAGCGAGTAGCAATCACACACTTATTACATCGTTGTCCACAAGGGAACTGAATACAAAATATGGCTTAAGGCCATCTAATGATAACAATGAAGGCTTGGAAGATAAGCGAGTCCATCAACTCCAACGGCATCACCGAGTATAGAACCACGACCTAACACCTTACTCGTCGTTCAAAAGTCTCATAACGTGAAAAGTTGCAGCCAAAACGGGTCACACATGGAATATGCCGCAATGTAACACATAAAGAGCAATGAATGAATAAGCCTATACTACATGCTTATTTGGCTGGTGGTAAGGCTCTCTGTTACATTTGCATAAAGCTGATTTTTCCCTACATCAAAGGAATAATTTTTTTAACTATCATGGTGGTTGTTAAACATTGAGAATGGTTGACAGATTCTCAATCCCAATTAAAAAGTACTCATCAAAACCCAATAACTTTTATTTAGAAGTAACATGTTGAGATTCACATGATAATCAAGTACGGATACTCAAATTGTCCATAACCGGGACACGGCTAATCATGATTAGTTTATACACTCTGCAGAGGTTTACACACTTTTCCCCACAAGACTCGATCGCCTCCGCTTGGTTCTCGTGACTACATGGTGTTTGAGAAACGGATGACCGAGACATAGTCTTTCGAAGCGCTAGCACCTTACATGTGGGTAGACCGTACCAACCTATATCCCCTACATCAGCTAGCCTACCCGTAAGAGTTCGTGACGACTTAGTCAACTACGCCAGAGCCCATAATTGGCTTGTGGCTGCACACGGAAGTTTCCAGCTTGAAAAATCTTATGATCCCTTAGAGCCCGGGTGGCGGTCCAAGAAATACAGCAAGTCTGATAGAAACCAGTGCCTCAATCCACCCAGATGTGTGTTAGGTTGCCACCTTAGATAAACCATTAATTAAACAATCTCACATCTGTCATGGATATTCACTCACCCAATCCACGCCTACAAGCATAGCATGGCATGAACAAGCAAACGAGAAGTAACTCCCAAGGTTTCATAAGTAAAACAGTAATAGGTACTACTCAATCTACTTCCCAAACCCACAATTTAATTAGATCCTAATCATGCAAGTGTTTGAGGAATAGATCTAATGCATAAAACTGGGTATGAGAAGGTATGATCAAATGTTACTTGCCTTGCCGATGATCCATGAGTCCTAGAGATTCAAGTAACAAGCGGCGACTCGGTGATCTAACGCAGAAAACAACAAGCATACAATAAGTACTCATCTAATGCACAGGGAAATCTCGAATAAAAGATCTAACCAGAGAGTTCAACTTAAGAACCCTGGTTGCAAAAGAATCGAATCAAAACAAACTCCGAAAGTCGAAACTCGAGAGAGAACGTCTCGGTTTAGCGATCTGAAATTAGGTCAAAATTTCACAGTGGCAAAACTCTGTGAAAGTAGGGTAGTCGGAACGGCGGTTTCGTTACGAAACTCCAGGCGCTTGAATCACCTGATTCCGATAAACGAGCGAGAAATAAAACAGTTTTGAAAATCAGATCTGAAATCAAATCAGAAAATAACGGATTAATTCCGATTAAAAAGAAAAACGACGAACGAGTTAAATTGCGAACGTTCGTTAACAGAACGAATCTAACGAACGCGTTCACTGAAACGAACGGTTCGGTGAACGTCCGTTAAATAAGAAAACCGAAAAAACAAAACCAATCTAGGTTTTTTTTAAAAACCAAACATATTTTTTTTAAATAAACCGGATCGGTCCGAGGGGATAAACCGAATCGGGCGGCGGGGCGGGGCGGCTACCTCCGGCGGTCGCCGGCGAGGTCCGGCGGGGCGGCGGGGCTCGGCGGGGTTCGGCCGAGGGCGGCGGGTCCACGACAGCGGCGGGCGGCGGCGCGGCGGGCGTCCTTAGGCGGCGGCGGGGTCGGCCGGGCGCGATGGCGGGCGGCTCAAGCAAGCGAGGTGAGGAGAGAGGGGGGGGCGGTTGCTTGGGAGGGGCAACGGGAGCCGGGCGGAGCCGACTCGGCCGGCGGCGCTCGTCCCAGCGGGACTTCAGCGCGGCGCGGGCGAGGAGGAGAGGAGGAGGTGGGCAGGGGCTCTGGGCCGGGGCAGCTGGCTGGGCAGGCTGGGCCTCGGTCCAGAGGGGCGCTTATTATTTTTTTAAATAAAATTAAACCAAAACAAATTAAAAAAATACCAAACAAACTCGGATTTAAATAAAACAAATTTTCCCGACTCCTAAAATGAGTCAACAAAATGAACTTTAAAAACAAAATACATGCATTAAAATTTTTAAATGCTCATTTTTGCCTAAGCAAAATAAATCTTTCAAAACCAAATTTGGTTTATTTATAATATCTTCATTTTTTCCTAATTGTTTGGGAAAGTCATATTATTCCCTCTCAAGATATTTTTATAGGAAAAACTTTATGAAGATAATTTAAATAATCCAATGATCCTATTTTCAAAATTTGGAAAATCCCAAATATGAAAATTTCGAAACTTCCAACTCTCTCCGAGGGTCCTTGAGTTGCGTGAAATTTCTAGGATCGGGAAAAAAATGCGAGAAAATATGATATGCATGATGACCTAATGTATAACATTCCAAATTGAAAATTTGGGATGTTACAAATGTCCTTCTCCTTGACGGAGGAGACCATCCACTTGCCCTATGCTCCGGATCCGAACATGATCGGAGTGCTTTCTTGAGGCGGAGGAGATGAGGATTTGGGCGCTGGAGCACGAGAATGGGTGGGCAGAGAGAGAGAAGGCGTGGGTGAAAGGGGGTGAATCCTTATCCCTTTATAAAGGCGGCGAATATCAAGCGCCTCCCCACTCGCCTTAAAACTCGCCTGTTTCCCAAGGGCCGCGCAGATAGCGCGGTTGGATTACCCATGTCCATATTGATGAGAATCATATAATAAGGGGACACAATCTCTGCTTTGACAAGACGTGCCAATAAAACCGCATCTCGAAACATGGAGCGGCAGGCCGAAAAACGGTTCGAAATAATGACTGGGTGGTGACGTGGTGTCACGCTACAAAAAGTTGTCAGTAGATTGGACTCATGAAATATTATACTCTCTAGCAGACTAAGGCATAACCTAGTGGTGGGGAGGGGTTGATGCCTTCCCACCCACCCAAATTCAAGGCATGGTACTTGCAATTTGGGTATGTTGCACCAATTATACTGTAGGGTGTTCCCTTACAATCTTTCCATCAAAAAAAAAATTATACTCTCTGCGGTTGCATGTGGTACTTGTTTTGCAGATCTGGTCATGTTCTTTGTGTTCGAAGGCTGCTTTGGAGTATTCGGAGGAGGAACCCACCTTGCAATGCCGAAGACAATCTGCGCGCCGGACACCTCGTCATTGAAGCCTGGTTAGTGGCTACTGAGGGAGTCCTGGATTAAGGGGTCCTTGGACGTCCGGGCTGTTTGACATGGGCCGGACTGTTGGGCTGTGAAGATACAAGACCGAAGACTCTTACCTGTGTCCGGATGGGACTCTCCTTGGTGTGGAAGGCAAGCTTGGCATCCGGATATGAAGATTCCTTTCTCTGTAACTGACTTTGTACTACCCTAATCCTCTCCGGTGTCTATATAAACCGGAGAGGGTGTAGTCCATAGGGACAATCACAATCATAATCATACAGGCTAGACTTCTAGGGTTTTAGCCATTACGATCTCGTGGTAGATCAACTCTTGTAAAACTCATATTTATCAAGATCAATCGAGCAGGAAGTAGGGTATTACCTCCATAGAGAGGGCCCAAACTTGGTAAACATTGTGTCCCCTGTCTCCTGTTACGATCGACCTTAGACGCACAGTTCGGGACCCCCTACCCGAGATTCTCCGGTTTTGACACCGAAAGTGGGTGAACACACACAGTTCGCACAGGCGACGAAGATGAATCGTGTGCGATAGTAAATCACCGAGATTGAAGAGGATTCCAAATTTCCTTCGTTCATTATCCATGAGTTTTTAATATGATGAATATACACCCAGCAAATCACCGTGTTCAAATTTGGCACTTTTTCGGGTTCATTTACCATATTTAGGGGATTATGTGCATTTTCTAGGCATTAATGCACATAATTCAAATTCATACAATTGGTGCATGAAAAGGTGCACGAGAATGGTCTGGAAAACCATGCTCGTGCTATATAGTAAAATCTCATGGCTTTTACAAGGAATGGGCAAAAGATTTCAAGGAAATGTGTGGCAATAGTCAACCACAAATGCGTCGTTTATTGGTTTTCAACTACAAAAAATGAAATACATGCTTGAAAAACATGACGGCTGGCATGGACCCATGATATGGCCTCACCGTGCCCTGGTAAAAATTTGATAAGGTTTGGCTTATGTCGTCGTGCACGCCCTTCATAAATTGAACCATCACCGAGGAAGTTTCATAGTTTCGAGGTGGAAATCACCAAGATTGTGAAGGAAATAAGCCCTAGAGGCAATAATAAAGTTGTTATTTATATTTCTTATATCATGATAAATGTTTATTATTCATGCTAGAATTGTATTAACCGGAAACTTAGTACATGTGTGAATACATAGACAAACAAAGTGTCCCTAGTATGCCTCTACTTGACTAGCTCGTTAATCAATGATGGTTAAGTTTCCTAGCCATAGACATGTGTTGTAATTTGATCAACGGGATCACATCATTAGAGAATGATGTCATGGACAAGACCCATTCGTTAGCTTAGCATTATGATCATTGAGTTTACTACTATTGCTTTCTTCATGACTTATACATGTTCCTCTGACTATGAGATTGCAACTCCCGAATACCGGAGGAACACCCTGTGTGCTATAAACATCACAACATAACTAGGTGATTATAAATATGCTCTACAGGTGTCTCCGAAGGTGTTTGTTAGGTTGGCATAGATCGAGATTAGGATTTGTCACTCTGTGTGTCAGAGAGGTATCTCTGGGCCCTCTTGGTAATGCACATCACTATAAGCCTTGCAAGCAATGTGACTAATGAGTTAGTTACGGATGATGCATTACGGAACGAGTAAAGAGACTTTCCGGTAACGAGATTGAACTAGGTATTGGGATACCGACGATCGAATCTCGGCAAGTAACATACCGATGACAAAGGGAACAACATATCTGTTATGCGGTTTGACCGATAAAGATCTTCGTAGAATATGTAGGAGCCAATATGAGCATCCGGTTCCGCTTATAGGTTATTTACCGGAGATGTGTCTCGGTCATGTCTACATAGTTCTCGAACCTGTAGGGTCCGCACGCTTAACGTTTGATGACGATTTGTATTATGAGTTATGTGGTTTGATGTACCGAAGGTTGTTCAGAGTCCTGGATGAGATCACAGACATGGGGAGGAGTGTCGAAATGGTCGAGACATAAATATTGATATATTGGAAGGTTATATTCAGACACCGGAAGGGTTCCGAACTGTATCGAGTATTTTTTGGAGTACTCGGAGGTTACGGGAACCCCCGGGGAGTCTATGGGCCTTATTGGGCCCTAGTGGAGAAAGAGGGCAGCAAGCAAGGTGTGGGGCGCCCCCCCCTAGGCCCAAACCGAATTGTTTTAGGGTTTGGGGGGCGGACCCCTCTTTCCTTCTCCCCTCCTCCTCTTTCCTCCTTCTCCTAGTAGGAATAGGAAAGGGGGGGGGGGCAAAACTACTTGGAGTAGGATTGTCCCCCCTTGGCGCGTGCCTCCTCCTTGGCCGGCCTCCTCCTCCCTCCGTCCTTTATATACGTGAGCAGGGGGCACCCCAAAGGCACTCAAGATTTGTCTTAGCCGTGTGCGGTGCCCCCCTCCACAGTTACACACCTCGGTCATATCATCGTAGTGCTTAGGCGAAGCCCTGCGACGGTAACTTCATCATCACCGTCGCCATGCCGTCGTGCTGACGGAACTATCCCTCGGCCTCAACTAGATCAGAGTACAAGGGACGTCATCGAGCTGGACATGTCCTGAACACGGAGGTGTCGTACGTTCGGTGCTAGGATCGGTTAGATCGTGAAGACGTACGACTACATCAACCGTGTTGATATAACGCTTCCGCTTTTGGTCTACGAGGGTACGTGGCAACACTCTCCCCGTTCGTTGCTATGCTTCTCCTAGATAGATCTTGCATGATCGTAGGATTTTTTTTGAAATTATTGTTCCCCAATAGTGGTATCAGAGCAAGGTCTATGCGTAGATGTTATATGCATGATTAGAACACAAAGAGTTGTGGACGATAATAGTCATACCGCTATAATAGTCATCGACATTACGCAGACGCTTACGCGAGACCGGTTCTATGCACACAGTCATAACTTTGATTGGCCTTGTTGAAGGTTATTGTTGGATAGGTAAGCGGTTCTTGCTAAGCCTGTAGCAGCTATGTAAAACTTGCAACAACGACGCCTAACTTGTTTTTGCAGGCATGTTGTGATGTCATATGGTCAAGACATGATGCTATATTTTATTGTATGAGATGATCATGTTTTGTAATAGAGTTGTCGCAATCCGAGCCATATGGTTGTCGCTTATTGTATGAAATTCTAATTGCTTTACTTTATCACGCGGTAGCTAGTTAGCAGACGACAACGATGGCAAGGTGTCAAGCCGGTGACGATGGTGATCGACGTTTTTGAGATGGAGATCAAAGGCACAAGATTATGGTGGCCATATCACTTTAGTTGCATGTGATCGCATCTTATTTTGCTTAGTTAGCTTATAATATGAACTCTAACTATATTCCAAGGTACAAGTGTTCTCCCCGGTCCTTGTTGAAGGTTAAATGGGCGCAAGCAGCACAGAATACTTGATGAAAAACATCATTGTGTAGATTTTAGTGATGCATAGTGATGAACATGGTTTAGTTGATTTGGATCACGGTTCTAGAGGGATGTCTATCTAAGCTGTAATATGATTAATTGAACTTTAATTTATCGTGAACTTAGTCCCGTATATTAGCATAATGTTGTAGATCTTGCAACATTTTTATATGTTCAAAGTAGTTGATAGGATGCGTCTAACTTGTTTTGTCCTTGATGCACCACTAGGTGACATGTTGTGATGAACGCTCATATGGTACTTGAAGACATGATGCTATATTTTAGAATTTGATATGAGATGATCATGTTTTAATGTAATAGACTAATAGCAGCTTAGTAGTAAGGATCAGATGGAAGATAGTATGAAGCCAACCAACTATAGTAGTCAAGTAATGAAGTCAAACAGTACGATAAATAGGCAATGACTTCACGAAGACAAACTCTAAGTAAAGGAAGGAGAGGATAGAACCACCACTTGTTGAAGACATATGATTTGTTGGACCAGTTCCAGCTTGTTGTGACAACTCAGACGTCCGTTAGGGAGGCGGAGATTCAACTCAAGACCGCTTTCACCTTATTCCCTTGAGCTAAGGACACACAGCCTCCCGCCCAATCACTCGTAAGTTTTCAAGGTAGACTTCAAACCTTCACAGACTTTGTTCACCAATGATCCACAATGACTCTTGGATGCTCAGAACGCAGAGCCTAACCGGCCGGAGAATTCACACCCTCAAGTGTAATAAGTCTTCGTGTCACGCAGACATAAAGACTTCAAAGGATGCCTAACACTCTTGGCTCTAGGAGTTTGGGCTTTATCCTCGCAAGGATTTCTCTCTCAAAGGCTTCGAGGTGGGTTGGTCTCAAACGACAAAAGCCGCACTAACTTGTTCACTTGGACCCCACTTAACAAAGACGGTGGTTCCTATGACTCAACAACGAAGAGAAAGGAAACAACGAAACGACACAGCCTTCGCTACCCATAGTCTTCACTCAATGTCTTCTCATGTCATAGTCTTCAATATGAATATCTTCACATACCACCATTGTCGCCAATGTCTTCATACATTTTTAGGGTCATCTCCGTAGGTAAACCGAATCAATGAGGGACACTACCTGTGTTATCCTGCAATTCTCACAAACACATTAGTCCTCAACCAAATTTGTCGTCAATACTCCAAAACCAACTAGGGGTGGCACTAGATGCACTTACAATCTCCCCTTTTGGTGATTGATGAAAACTGGTTGAAGTTTTCAACGGGATAAATTATGTGAAATTGTAAAGGATAGGGTATTGTCTTCATAAGTGGCAAGGGCTCCCCCTGAAGATGTGCATATAAGTAATTTGCTTTTGGAATGCAAATGCACATGGCAGGTTGTACTTGCGGAGATCCTCTTCAACTTATGAAGATAATTCATCATGCATGAAATGATATAACTAAGACAATGACATGCATAATGAAAATGGACGTCATAGAATGATCTAAGTGCGGAAGTTATCATCGCACATGCGGAATTTATCATCGCATCACAGAAAAGCAAATAAGTAGCAGACGACCATCAAGTTTAAGTGTTACAACTCAAAGAACCAAATGTATCAAAAGCGAGAGTTGTAAACACTAGGCAAAATATAAAGCAACCGCCCATATGAACCCGCTTGAAGACTATCAAACTCATATGCTTCTCCCCCTTTTGTCAGTAAGGACCAAAAAGGTTTGAAGACATAGAGCATCTACTCGCTTTCATAAGGAGAAGGTGAAGCAGCAGGGTTGTCGTTGTTGTTTGGCGGTGCGATTTAACTTGGTGCAAAGGTCGATGCGCGCGTAGTAGGGGGCGGTGAAGTAGCATCGGCTTCATCCTCGATCACTATGGCATTCACAGTTGCCGCGGAGGAAGAATAGTCAGAGTCTTCAAGGGAGGGAGTTCGACGAGACCGCATTTCGTGGAGGAGTGGAGTCAAACTTGAATCTTTCAAAGAAGCCATCGCCTTGAAGATCTGCTTCAAGACCGAAAGCAGCGTCAAACTCTTCCATGATCGACGACAGGTCTCGTGAGTGACAAAAGCATTCTTGGTGGCAAGATTTCGAATGCGATTGACATCCACCAAGAGGCTTTGCATCTGTTGCTTGAGCCAAAAGTGATGCTTGTCTTGTTTCTGATGCAGTGCCATAAGAAGTTCTCGGTCATTTAGGACACGAGAGCACTTCTTAGGCCTTTGGGCAATTGTGCTCTCAGTGGCTTCAGTTTGCGCACGGTGAGGCATACGAGTGTTCCCAGCCATTGGATAGACACGAGTAACTGCTTGGACGCCTTCCATGGGTTGAGAGAAGCTATGGTGATCTGCATTTTGAAGACAAAGAGGCGTTTTGGCAGGCTCAGGGTATATGGCTTCAACTGACATATCAACCTCGGGTAGAAAGATCAGATGATTGCGAGCAGAGGGCTGATAGTTGATAGCAGAGTGTAGCTTGATGAGACGCATGACCCATGGAGCATAGAATTTCAGGCCAAAAAGGTTAGAACCAGACGCAACCAGTTGACGGATGAAGAATTCTTGTGTATTGAAGCTGATGCCATTGAGGATGTAAAAGACCAATGTCTTCATGGCTCCTTCAAGTTTTGCAGATGACGAATGCCCTTTGATAGGCCATAGAGTTCGCCTAATGATGTGATATATTGTGCGAGGTAGATACTCAAGGTCATCAACAAAGAACTCCTTTGGGTATTCAGCGTCAGGTGGCAAAGGCTTCATCATGCTCAACATCTCGCCATGTTGGGCTCGCTTATGGAAGATGCTCTCCAAAGGCATTGCGGTGGAGTTGACAATTAGGTTCGAACAGCTCTCCGGGAGTGGGTAGGCCTGTAAGCTCAATGACGCCAAGAGCTTTGGCTTCATGATGAGCATTTCGTCATCCACTCGAGAACCCATGTCTTTGTATCCTCGTAGTAGCCGCTAATGTGGAGGGTAGCATAGAATTGAAGCAAAAGTTCCTCATTCCAATGTTCGTTGTCCGTCACAAAGTGAGCAGCACTGCATCACGAAAAGCAGCCAAGTGCTTCTTCTAAGCATGGCAGTCCTGCAATGGCTTCAGTGTCGAGGCGCATATGAGGGAAAATGCGCCTTGATCATACGTAAACGCAGGAGTAATAGCTTCATCGTTGATAGCTCCGTAAACGATCCGATGATATTCTGGCCTTGAGTAGGGTTCTTTGCTCACAAAGAAAGTGTTGTGGGCTTTGAAGCCATTTGCATTGAAGGACCTCAGAGAGGTGGCGTGACTGGAACCTTGGCGTCTTGGCTTTGGTTTCGGACCAGAGGCCTATGCTCAACATGATAATCAAACCGAGGACCCGAGGCATGAGGCGGAGGGACCGAACGGTCATCTAAAAGTGACTAACTGACCATAGTTGTAAGCTTGCTCAATTGTATAGGGACTTGGTGGCGGAAAGGAGCAAGTGGCAACAACAGAGGCTTCAGTGCACAACAGTGCTTCTGTGAGCAGCTTGCATCATTGGCTTCGCACATTGGTTGGTGCAGTTCACATTTGCTTCAGCCATGACTATGTCATTGGCTTCATTTGAGTTGGTGGTGGCAGCCTCAAGATTTTCAACCTCCACTTGATGAGCCGGAGGGTCGGGCACTATCACGCTCACTTCAGAACAACTTCTTCAAGAATGGGGGAGTAGGGACTCGTTCTTCTTGGTTGTCATCGGTCGATGTAGCCGGATTGTCTTCAGCAGCTTTGGCTTCGCACACGGAGACATTCACAGCTGGAGTGGCTTCTGGAAACACTTGACGTGCAACAAATTGGTGGTGCACTTCTCCTTCTGGAACGCTCGAAAGAGGGACTTGTGGCCTTGCTCCTTTGCGAAGCCTGCGAAATGCGGGCGACGCCTTTGGAGATGGAGTTGGCTGGGCCTCAAGGTCTTCCTCTTATTCTTGCACAGGTGGTGTGACTTGTTGTTGTTGGGGAGTACTTGGGGAGTCTTGTTGTTGTGGGTGATCAGCCCATGATGCATCCTGAGCAATTGGCGCCGAGGACTACTAATGTCGATGAGTTCGCTGTTCGTGAGAACAAGCGATGATACCAAGTTGTGTTTGATCCGAGGAAGAACTTCATCATCTTCAACATTGTCATTGTGACTAATGTCTTCAAAGAGCGATGGGATCAATCTGCTGAATGTCTTCACTTCATGAGCCTCTGGAAGGTGCTCATGAACTATCATCCGTCGCTCTTGGAGTTCAGATGCAGGTCGAACCATTGAGATAGGTTCAACAACTAAGGGCTCTGTGGAAGCAACCCGATTCTTCTTGGTTTTGCACTTCTTCTTGAGGGAGCAGATCGAGGCTTCAGGATTTTTCCTTTTTCTGCTTCAGCCTCGGCGCCCTCGCCTTCTTCTGCTCGCTCGCGTTGACTGACCTTTGGCTTCGAGCCACCATGCTGCTTGGGAAGACTATGCGAGGTTCTTCCCGCCTTGAAGGTGCAGATTGGTCATTGATTGCTTCTTCTTCTTTGCAGCCATTCTGGGTCAATGCCAGACAACCAAGAGCCTTGCGCTTCTCATTTCATTGTAGCCTAGTACACACTTGTCACCAGACTTTCATGCGCCACGAGAGCCTTTAGCTTCGTGCTTCTTGTGAAAGGCTTCTTTGAGCTCGTGCAGCATGGTCTTGAAGTTTTGACATCTTGCACGCTGAGCTTTGCCACATGCTTCTTGAACTGAGCTTTCTCATAGTCGATCTTGTGCTTCAGTTCAACGAGACGTTGAGCAAGAGCTAGCTCAGAAGCAATGGCGCCATTGAAGGAGACACTGAGGCCAATGGAAAGTTGCAGATCTTCAAAGCTGAGATTTGGGTTGTCAAACCACTCATCAATGAAGTGATGGATGATTGCCACATCAAAGAGAGGCAAATAATTGAAGATCTCTGCTTCTTCCTTGCTCTTGATCAGTTGCTCAAGAGCATCATCTACAAGATCTTCATCGCTGGATAGATCAATGTGCTCTTCTCACAGAATAGCAGCAGGAGTCAATGTCTGATCAGAATGTTTGATGATTTTCTTTTCTTCTCCGCCTTCTTGGAGATACGTGATTGATCTTCGACCGCATAATCGCCTTCGTGGAGGTGTAGTGGCTGCTGGCTTCGCACGTGAAGCTTTTGGAGGAGAAGCTGATCTTGAAGCCTTAGCCTTCTTTGGCTTCGCGCTTTGGAGTAGGAGCAGGGCTTCATCGCGTCGTTGTCATCATCGAATGATCCACTTTGGCACCTTGGACCGAGATGTGAGTGATTAGGCCATCAAGGTTGTAGAAAGGACCGATGACATTGGGTTCAGATCACGGAGCCGCCAAGACGGGAGCAGAGGGACCAGGGTTGAAGTCTAATCCCAATGACTTCTTGTTTTCCTTGGCCGATGCCTTTGCGTGGCCGGAAGTTTCGCTTGAAGAGATTATCGCCACGACACCGTGAGCAATGACGATGGGTCGGCATTTTCGTGCGGAGGTCCACGGACCATACAAGGATAGAAACCCCGCAATAGCTTCATCTCTCGTTTGGGTGGAAGGCCTCAAAGAGAATATCACCCCAAGGACTTTTGATAGCATTCTTCTCAGCGTATTCCTGGGTCACGAACTTGTATTTGAACCATTGTTCAGCCTAATATCGTCGAATCCATTGATTCGTGGTCTTGCGCTGATTATAATTCTCTTCAGATCTGTCTTGTAAAGCTCACGAGGTCATCAGCAAATCTTTGATGTTCCCCACGACGCTGTCCGCCACCCTTCCTTATTGATTTCTCCGCAGCCATGAACTTCAAACTGAATGGCTTCAACACGCTCAAAGGCTTCAAAAGCTTTCGCTTGCGGACAAACAAGAATCAAGGCGCGGAGAGTTAATGTGATGTCAGAAGAATTCTGCAAACGAATGCGCACTATGAGAACCAAGGATTCTCCCACGGACATGTACCGTGACAGATTAGAGATGCGAGGAAGGGAAGAGGTCATATGCATTCTCGTAAGATTTTGAAGATAAATCAGTTTGAAGACATTGACCTCATGATGCTAAGACATTCACTTATACGTTGAGAGTTGGTTCCATTTGTACTAATCCGTGAATAGGTACAAGTGAGGAATCTAACTAGATATGAAGCTTAAGTGAATATACTAGGCAGTATGAGATGCGCATGCATAGATCTAACATTGTATAGGCAGAAACCAACTTTGGTAAACAGGATGAATCTTTGAGGATCAAAAATATGGTAAAAATAGAGTTATATTTACCACACGAAGAACTGCTAGATGGGATGAGTAGGAGACCAAGCAGTTCAATCCACCGTGCCCTAACTTGGCGACGGAGGACAGCTACGGCGGCGGCGGAGAGGACAATGTTCATGCAGCGTGAGGACGCGCCGGAGAAGTCGCGGCAGCTAAGCGCCTGTCAGCCGGCGTCATCGCGAGCTAGTGGTGGCGCTAGGGTTTTGACGAGGTGGAGAGGTGGAAGAAGGTTTTTACCGCAGGG
This sequence comes from Aegilops longissima, assembly GCA_021605205.1. Classification (NCBI taxonomy): domain Eukaryota; kingdom Viridiplantae; phylum Streptophyta; class Magnoliopsida; order Poales; family Poaceae; genus Aegilops; species Aegilops longissima. The sequence continues at coordinate 470,000,446 of CM038678.1, forward strand.
ACATGTATTTATAAGGAGGTGTGCGGCATAGCACAATTACTCAGTGTGCCCTCATGGTTCACATCTGAGGGGTACGTGGCAAGCATGCAACATACTCAGAGCTGTCCCACGTTCCCACTCCCTCCAGGTTTGTCGGATGGTCGTTCCGACTTCTCTAGATTTCAAACAATAAGGAAGAATCATTTAAAACAGTCTTAATGTTTGTCTCGTGTCTTCTCACGACAAGGACGCAGAGAAGACATTCGACAGCCAATAGAATGCATATGATTTGGACAGATAGAGTTTGAGATAGAAAGCATAGAGAGATTAGGGTCCCATCACATTCACTTAGTTCAAAAGATTCAACTAGGAAGACATAGCTATAAGTGAATGATGTAGAGGATGTAACACTAGTATATATATATATATATATATATATATATATATATATATATATATATATATATATATATATATATATATATATATATATATCGTAAAGCAATCAAATCAGCATAGTGAAGAAAATCATGAAGATAAGTTGAACTTTGAAGACAAACCAAATGTGAAGACATAGCTAAAATAACGCCATGAGTGAAACACTTCAAACAGAGAAATTTGGTGGTGGCGCTACCACCGTATAGGAAGTATTAGACCTGCATACAAGCACAATTATCGTGGAGCTCAAGTCAAATTCCATGTTAATGTATTCACACTCGTAATGTAAGTCTTCATTGATTGAAGATATACTTTACTTCGTGTGTTGCACATCTAAGTCATCAACATGCATAAGTGTTAGGATGTGTGCCCGATCACGTGACATTTGAGGATTCCAAGATATTTAGCTCACACCGTAACTTGCAAAACCTTTTCTCATCCAAGGGCTTTGTGAAGATATCTGCCGCTGCTCTTCAAAGTTGACGTGAATGATGTCAATATCCTTTTCATGACATGATCTCTTGAGAAAGTGATGACGAATTTCAATGTGCTTTGTCTTCGAGTGCTGGACTGGATTGTTGGCAATCTTGATGGCGCTTTCGTTGTCGCAGAAGAGAGGTACTTGTTTCAGATTGATGCCATAGTCCTTGAGAGTTTGCTTCATCCATAGAAGTCGAGCGAAGCAAGATCCAAGAAGAATGTATTCAGATTCAGCAGCTTGAGAGTGATACACGCTCGCTTTTTGAAGACCAATGACAAGTGATCGTGCCAAAAGTGACATGTGCCCGATGTAGACTTGTGATCCACCTTGTCACCAGCATAATCAGCATCCGAGAATCCAACCAAATCAAATTCTGAGCCCTTTGGATACCATAATCCGAGCGTTGGGGTGTGAGCCAAATATCAAAGAATTCGCTTCACCGCTAAGTGATGCGATTCCTTTGGTGCCGCTTGAATCGAGCACACATGCAAACACTAAGCATAATATCCGCCTAGATGCACATAGGTAAAGTAAGGAACCAATCATGGAGCGGTATACCTTTTGATCAAATTCTTTACCATTGTCGTCGGCCCGATGGTGTTTATCGGCATTGGCGTCTGTAACCTTTGCAATCTTGCATTCCAAACTTCTTCGCATAATCTTTGAGGTATTTTTCTTGAGATATGAAGATGCCATTCCTTTGTCGACAAATTTGAAGACCAAGGAAGAACTTCAGCTCACCCATCATGGACATCCGATATTGCTCTTGCATCATGTATCCAAACTCATCACTATATTTCGGTTGGTGCAGCCAAGATAATGTCATCCACATATATTTGGCACACAAACAGTTCACCATCATATGTCTTCGTGAAGAGTGTTGGATCGAGGGATCCAGGTTTGAAGCCTTTGCTCTTCGTGAAGTCTTTGATCGATCATACCAAGCGCGAGGAGCTTGTTTGAGGCCATACAGCTTTGTTAGCTTGTACACCATATCGATGTTTTGGATCTTCAAAGCCGTGGTTGAGCGACGATACTTCTTCTTCAATCTTGCCGCTGAGAAATGCACTCTTCACATCCATTTGATATAGCAAGATGTTGTGGTGGTTAGCGAGGCTAGCAAGATGCTAATAGCTTCAAGCCTAGCCACAGGAGCAAATGTTTCATCAAGTCAATTCCTTCAACTTGAGTATATCCTTGAGCCACAAGTCATGCTTTGTTTCGATTTACTTGACCATGCTCATCTTGCTTGTTTCGATATATCCATTTTGTGCCAATAATGTTATGCTTATGAGGGTCGACGCTTGACAAGTTCCCAAACATTGTTCAGCTTGAACTGCTGAAGTTCTTCTTGCATAGCTTGTATCCATTCAGGTTCCATAAAGGCTTCAGCTACTTTATTGGGTTCTCGATATTGACACAAAAGAAAAGTGTCCACAGAAATTTGCTAACTGTGTTGCTTTGAGCGAGTAAGTGGACCAGTGCATTGATGCTATCAATTATCTTCTCAATTTGTACTTCATTTGTGACTCGAGGATGAATTGGACGAAGACTTTGCTCTTGCCGATCATTGTCATCATTGGGAGGATTATCTTCGATCGAGCATTGTCTTCAGTTGGTTAGGTGCGAAATGATAAGTTCCTCTTCATGCTGTGCTTCGTAGGCATGATTTCTCCCATCGCCTTGATAGATTCATCATGGCGGAGCTTCGCCTAGTGTACTTGGCAGAGCTCTCTTTGTGAACCATTGGTTTCATCAAATCGCACGTCCACAGCTTTCGACGATTTTGTAGAGATAGAGGTTGAAGACTCAAGAGTGCGAGTCCTTTCAGAATCGAGCATGAAGCCTTCATGAGCTTTAGGTGCAAATTTTGACTTGTGATGGGGATCCTTGATCCAGCACCCAGCTCCAAATACTCAAGTAGTCGACATTTGGCTTCTTGCCAAGAAGGAGCTCATAGGATGTTTTGTTCAAGCTTATGGATGTAAACACGGTTGATGACGTGACATGTTGTATCAATAGCTTCAGCCGTAACTTTCTTGGTGTCTTGTACTGCCGAGCATTGTTCGAGCCATCTCAATGAGGGTTCTGTTTTGCGCCTCACGATGCCATTTTGCTGAGGTGTGTATGGAGCAGAGAACTCATGAGTGATTCCCATTGTATCCAGATAAAGATCAAGTCCGTGTTCTTGAACTCGCCATTGTCACTTCGATATGCTTGATCTTGACGCCATAATTGGTCATGGCTTGATTATGGTTGCCCCAAGACATCTTGTACTTCAGTCTTGTAGAGAATTATGTGCACCCATGTATATCTTGAGTAGTCATCAACAATGACGGGTTTATAGAGACAAGCAGTTGTTGTGAGGGTAGAGTAGTGAGTAGGGCCAAATAAGTCCATGTGTAACAGCTCAAGGGTTGAGATGTCGCCATGATTGTCTTCGACGGGTGCTTTGCCCTAGTCATCTTTCCACTTCAGCAGCACCACACAAATGATCCTTCTTGAACTTGACACCCTTGATGCCTATGACATGCTTCTTCTTGGCAAGTGTGTGTAAGTTCCTCATGCCAAGATGCCCCAAAATTCCGATGCCGTGAGCCAAAGATTCTCAAGCTTTTGCCGTAAGACATACGGCAAGTCAGGACCTGCCGAGAAATCTACCATGTATAGATCATCTTCGATACCCTTCAAAGACTTGCTTTTACCAAAGTCAAGAAATGTGATGTGACTCTTGTCCGATGGACGTAAGGTTGAGTCCATGAGAAGACTTCATCACAAGTCATATGATTAGTGCATCCGCTGTCCATAATCCATTCTCAAGCATGAGGTGTCATACCCTACAAGATGCAGCTTAGGGGATAGGCTTCACCAAGAGTATTGTGAAGCATAAACATTTGACGGGCAAGAGGATTATTGAAGCTCGATCAAGATTAGGACTGATAGGATGAATGGCAAACAATTCAGAACAAAATACATAGTGAGACTATTTGGGCATTTGATCTTGCACCTACAAGATGTTTTAGGTCCCCAAAGAATATCATCGACGCCTTTGATTTTCGGCCGAGACCCTCCCCGCAAAAAGAAAGTTAATTTTCTTAACCACCCACATCTTCGGGGGTGGCTTAGAAGCAATGAGTCTAAGTGCAGCATCTCGAGAACTTCGCTTTGGAGCCCTAGCAAATAGCCTTGCAGGAGATGAATGATACTCATATGAATAAGCGAAAAGTTCTTAGTTCTATGAACATAGCAGTTTGAAGACACACGCCATATTCATAAATTTGAGTACGGTTTCCCGCAAAACATTGGCGTTAGGGTGACTCTGTGAGTCCTCCGTCTGCTTGAAGCCTTTGGACCATATGACGCCTTAGGTCTAGGGTTTGTCTTCATCCTGTGGTGTCATGATAACATTCACCGGAAGATTCTCAAGACAACTTTTGGGAACCTAGATCTTCTTCATAGGTGGTCCATTCCTGCAGTAGTACCAATATACCGCAAACACTTCACCATTCTGATTTTTGAACAGTTTATAGTTTGCATCAAAGGATTCATCAATGATAATAGGATTAGCACAGTAAAGCCAGATAAGGTGGATGGATCCACTGAAGGTCCCTTTGCAGAACCCATGTGGTTTTGGGATACCGCTCAAAGCTTCCAGAGGGAACCATCAACATTCATTTTCCTCTTGAACCCAACACCCTCTTTCCTAGGGTTTCGTTCAGAATCCGCTTTTGAGGACATCGCAGTGTCCGATGTCCTTTCGACTTTTATACATCCCTGCTTCAAGCAATGTCTTCAACCTAGCATTTTCATCAAGAATAGTAGTGATATCCTCCGCAGAGGGGTTAGTTACCACATCAGTAGTTGAAGACAATGCAACAGAGCAGCAGCTTGAACATTCAAAGAACAGAGGTAGCGATATCACGCCAAGGCATTTTAGACATGGTGGTTCAAATCCATCCCGAAGCGGACTGATCCGTTGAGCGAAGTGACTCATTCTCTTTTTGAAGATCTTCATGAGCCGCTCTCAATTTCTCAAGCTCTTGCTTCCTTTGAAGATAATCATAGGAGAGCTTTTCATGAGTGGTTGAGAGCGATTCATGACGACTTTGAAGTTCTTGGTACTTAGCATGAAGATTTTTATGTCTTCAACTAAGGACTGTGAACGTGTCATTTCTCGCGCCCAACAGTGTCATCTCTTTTGTCTAACAGTTTTTGAGTATGTTCCATAGCTTTTTGTTGTTCAGTTGCAATTTTAGCAAGTGTTTTGTAGCTGGGCTTGGATTCACAATCGAGTCATCTTCACTTGATGTTTGAAAGTAAGCATCACGTGATTTTACCTTGGCACCACGTGCCATGAAGCAGTAGGTGGGAGCAGGGTCGTCCTTGTCATCAGCTCCAGACTTGGTGTGGAAGTCATTGTCTTCATTGTTGAAGATGGACTTGGCAACATAGGCTGTGGCTAGAGCCGCACTTGCAACACTGTGGTCGGACTCCTCTCCGCACTCCACCTCCGCCTCCTCGTATGCACTCTCCTCCTAATCCATTTCCTTGCCAACAAAAGCACGAGCCTTGCCAGATGAGCTCTTCTTATGAGATGAAGACTTTGATGAGGACTTGGAAGAAGACTTTGAAGATTTCTTCTTCTTCTTGTCATCAGAATCATATTCCTTGCTCTTCTTCTTCTTCTTCTCATTGTCCCACTGTGGACACTCGATATATAGTGTCCGTGTTTCTTGCACTTGTGACATGTTCTGTTCTTGTGGTCATGAGTGGAAGCTTCATCATTTCTTGAGCTAGATCATGAAGACTTTCAAGCCCTTCTTCTTAGTGAACTTCGAACTTCTTCACAAGCAAAGCAAGTTCTTTCCAATGTCTTCGTGGATCATCGTAACTGCAATGATTCTTCTTCGATGAGGAAACAACTTTTGCCTTCAAAGCACGAAGTTCGTCCATAGTTGGGACCATAGATATCTCTTTTCTCGTAAAGTCGGAACTCATGTGTGTGAGCCTCTCAAGTATATCGACGGATCGAGTGTCTTGAAGTCGTATGCTTCTTGTATCATGAGGGCAAGGGTGTCAAAGGAGCTGTCAAGTGATCTCAGAGTGTCTTGACGATTTCATGCTTGGTAATCTCAAGGCGCCGAGAGCACGAAGCTCATTTGTGATGTCGGTGAGACGATCAAACGTGAGCTGGACATTTTCATTGTCGCTTCTCTTGAAGCGGTAGAAGAGGTTGCGAAGAACACCGATCCTTTGATCTCTCTCGGGTTGAGACGCTTCGTTGACCTTGGATAGCCATCCCACTAGCTTCGACGCTTACAGAGCACTCACACGTCCATACCGTCCTTTGGTCGATGACCATAGATAATGTTCTTGGCGCTTGAGTCCAGCTTGAATGAACTTTTGACATCGCCAGGTGACACCTTCACCAGTTTTGGGAACGCCGCTTGACGACATACCGTAGGTCGACATCAATGGCTTCAAGATGCATGCGATCTTATTCTTCCAAAGAGGGATATTCAGCCCATCGAACACGGGCAAGCAGCGGAGACTTTGATTATCCCTGCAATGACATAGCTAAAACTCCGTGGTTAAACTGAATCACACGTAACAAGGAGTACCTTGCTCGATACCAATTGAAAGTGCTAGTTATCGACTAGAGGGGGGTGAATAGGCGATTTTTATGAAAGTCTTTTAAACGTGGAAGTTTCGAAGACAAACAATAGAATTGACCTAATTGATATGCAACGGAAGATAGACTACAACAAGCAAACCATAGTCAAGTATACAATAATGTGAAAGTACAAAGACTAATAGCAGCTTAGTAGTAAGGATCAGGATGGAAGATAGTATGAAGCCAACCAACGATAGTAGTCAAGTAATGAAGTCAAACAAGTACGACAAATAGGCAATGAATTCACGAAGACAAACTCTAAGTAAAGGAAGGGAGAGGATAGAACCAGTCACTTGTTGAAGACATAGGATTTGTTGGACCAGTTCCAGTTGCTGTGACAACTGTACGTCTGGTTAGGGAGGCTGAGATTCAACTCAGAAGACCGTGTCTTCACCTTATTCCCCTTGAGCTAAGGACACACAGTCCTCGCCCAATCACTCTGGTAATTCTTCAAGGTAGACTTCCAAACCTTCACAGACTTTATTCACCAGATCCACAATGACTCTTGGATGTTCAGAACGCGAAGCCTAACCGGCTGGAGGATTCACAGTACTCAAGTGTAATAAGTCTTCAGTCACGCAGTAAAGACTTCAAGGATGCCTAACACTCTTTGGCTCGGGTGTTTGGGCTTTGTCCTCAAGGATTTATCTCTCAAAGGCTTCGAGGTGGGTTGCTTTGAAACGACAAAAGCCGCACTAACTCCGAGCAGCCACCAATTTATGGTGTAGGGGTGGGCTATTTATAGCCACTAGGCAACCCGACCGATATGTCCGAAATGACCCGGGTCACTAAGGAACTGCACGTGTTCCAACGGTCGATTTCAAACACACACGGCAACTTTACTTGGGATACAAGCAAAGCTGACTCATCCAGCGCTGGATAAGATTTGCTCTCATTGTCTTCGCTCGAAGACATGGGATTTGGGTTGAGCATCACTTCAGTTATTCTGACTTTGTTCACTTGGACCCCACTTAACAGTACGGTGGTTCCTATGACTCAACAACGAAGAGAAAGGAAACAATGAAACGACACAGTCTTCGCACTCCATAGTCTTCACTCAATGTCTTCTCATGCCATAGTCTTCAATATGAATATCTTCACATACCACCATTGTCTTCAATGTCTTCATACATTTTTAGGGGTCATCTCCGGTAGGTAAACCGAATTAATGAGGGACACTATCTGTGTTATCCTGCAATTCTCACAAACACATTAGTCCCTCAACCAAATTTGTCGTCAATACTCCAAAACCAACTAGGGGTGGCACTAGATGCACTTACAAGTTTAGTGCACCATGCTTTACGGCTTAAAACCGGGACTTCGAAAATGTTTTGAATGTCATGGAGCATATAAGATGCTCCAAGAGTTGAAATTAGTATTTCAGACCCATGCCCTTGTCGAGAGGTATGAGACCTATGACAGTACTTTGCCTACAAGATGGAGGAGAATAGCTCAATCAGTGAGCATGTTGGAGATATTACTATCGATGAAACCGCCAGAGAGGCCGGGTTAACTTCATCAGTAGTCAAGTATGCTTGAAGCCCGTGAGGATATTCTATAAGGGCCCAAGGCCCAGAACCGGTTTAAGGCTTGTAGCCGTGAACCGGCATTAGTATGTAACTTGTGTTGTGTTAGAAATACTAGAGACCTAATCGACACGCCTATGAGCCGGTCTCGGGATTTCAGAAACCGACGGAGCGCCACCCATGTATATAAGGGACGACCCGCGCGATTCAGACAGCGCATAACAACTCGAGACTTAGGCGAAGCTTGTTTGTTCCCTAGTCATCGAAACCCCCATCAATTCAATCACAACTAGACGTAGGCTTTTACCTTCATCGGCGTCAACTAGTATAAACTCTCTTGCGTCCTTGTGTCCGCTTTAACCCCTTCAAGCTAACCCGTAGTGATGGCTCCATGACTAAGTCCTTTCGTGAGGCCATCTGCCGTGACAAAACCATGACAGCTGGCGCCCACCGTGGGCTATCGCATCGATGGTTTCAAGTTCTTGAGGGCAACTTCAAGGACTCAAGGGTTACGACCGGGCCGGATGACCAAGAGTCGCCGCGGCAAGCTCTACATCGACGATTTAGGCTGGGGCCCCGAGGCCGACTCGATTGAGTACGGGTACCGGGTCCCTTTGGTGGCATACACGCCTTCATTGGCAAGATCGGTGAACCGGCCCCGAGTCCGACATCCGCACCGACCTCGCCAAACGGCTCAGCGTGCGAGATCTGCCCAGGTAAACCGCCATGAAGCGTGCCTTCGTGGGAGTCATCCACAGAGGAGAATATGATGGTAGATCGGAATCTGGTAAGCGAGACTGCTGCTTATTCCGGGCGACGAGTCCTCGACCGGAGAAACCGAGTCATTATATTAGTTACAAGACGGCCGGATTGGGGGCTGTTCCGATGGTGACAGTATTCCGGACCCCTCCGATCTGCCCAATCGGGTTGGGATATTCATGGCCGGTACACAGGCGGTGGTCCACTCTTCGACCGCAGCAGCAATGTTCTCCGGGTCAGCAGCAGCGGCCGGGGCAGGAGGCTCTGTGCGCCCGCCGGTTCAAGTTTTATCTGATCTGTTTGACGTGTTGGCTATGCTTATGGCAGAGGCTAACCCGGCGGATCAGGACGCCCACAACGCGGAGATTGCAAAAGTGAGGGAACAAATCACTCAGGCCAAGGCCGACCTGGCGGCTGAGAACAACAGGATGGCCGCGGAGCGGCCCGCTTTGGATGCGCGGGCCTATAGGATTATGCTGGACCAGAACGCGTCGCATGAAGTCCTGAAAAGGAAGCATCGATCTCGCCTGCCGACGGTCTTCGATGGGAGAAACCTCTTTAACACCCGAGGAGCAGGGACTAGTAACCCGCCGTGGTTAAACCGGGCGGAGGCACCTGGGACGGGTGCACCGGTCCAGCCTCGTCTGATGGAGCTGCCTCGACAAAATAACATCATACCTCACCGTCCGCACGCCTGTGTCGAGATTCTAACCGATGGACAATCTTATTGCCGCCGCTTCACGGCTGGAGGCCATCCCAATTGAAGGTGATTCTCCGCAAGCGTGGAGACGCGCCGGTTAAGGAACTTCTTCAACAGCCTTGGTTCAGCAGAAGCATATTCATATAGCCGTGACCGAATCTATTCCACCCCCGCCCAAGCCGGAGTTACAGCAGCGGATGGATTTAACCGCCGCTTCAGCAATGCATGGAATCGTGAAGCGCCTGCGTGGCCATAACCCGCAGTGATGCTCGTGAAGTGGTGGACTGGCCCGAGCGCCGCAGGGACGCAGAGTTAGTAGCGCAGCATGAGGCTCGCTACCACGCCGTTCGCCCAACCACCTCAATCGAGCCAGGAGTTACTTTAGTTCTTTGGGGGTGCCTTGTCTTGTCCCCGCTTTATGCAATGTGCGCCGCCCAAGGATTTCAAGGGCCCGCAAGGTACCAAGTTACACGGCTGATTTGTCCTCGAAGCATGGGTAGAGAGCTATGAGATGGCCATGGAGATGCTTGACGAGATGAAGCGGCATGTGCAAAGTATTTTACCATGATGCTTGAAGGACAGCCCAGATTTGGTTAAAGAGCTTACCAGCCAATTTATCAGTTCATGGGCCCGGGCCATGCAGCCCGGTTTATCCAGAATTTCAAGGATACATGTAAGCAGCCCATGTCGATAGTGGACTTAGCGGCTCGTGTCCGTGGAGGAAGGAGAGTCAACAACTCACTGGGTACGCCGAAGTCTCGAAATTTTGCACTCATCAAACCAGATCAACGCCGACTCATGCGGTTATAACTTTGAAAGCAATCGCCGTTTAAACCTCTGGTTGAAATTGGGACGGATGAAGCGCCATTGCAACGATATGGGGACCCTCATGACAGCAAGTAGTGAAGTATGCTGATTCTGATGGTACCAAGGATCCCGAGTCCGATGATGACAAGACAGGGAAGGGAAAGAAGAACGGCAACTCCAAGGGGCAGCAACACAACACGACAGGTCATGGTAACGGAGGCAAGCGTAAAGCGGATGGCAGCATGGACTTTGTGGCTAATAGTAGCACACAGGACAGGGGTCGGCGACGGAAGGGTAAACCGCCGAATCGTGGTGGAGCTCCAAACCCCAATACGGACCGCCTGACTTATCTATTAAACCAGCCCTGTCCAAAGCACGGGACGAAGGAGGCGCCAGCCACCCACCTCTGGAAGGATTGCTATATTATGAAGGAGTTCAAAAATTCTAATGCCTTCCGATATGATCATGGATCGGGCGGTGGCTCAGGATCCGGATTCCATGGGCCGGGTCACGGTGGAGGAAATGCCGGTTCAGGCTTCAATGGAGATCAGGGTGGACATAACAATCAAAACAATCAGAGTAGCCAGGGTGGTTACAGCCAGCAGCAACAACATGGGTTATCGAGCAATCCAAAACAGTTGAATAGTGGGCAATATCATGTATTCACCACTAGCTTGGATAAACGAGACCAGAAGCTTCCCAAGCGAGCAGTGAATTCTGTTGAACCAGCCGTGCCTCGTTATTTACGCTGGTCAGAACAGCCAATCATATGGAGCAGGGAGGATCACCTTCCCCGGGTTGACAATACGGGTCAGCTAGCGTTGGTGGTGGCACCTCAGGTGGGAGGTTATAAGTTCACCAAGGTACTCATGGATGGAGGAAGCAGCATTAATATCTTGTACTATGAGACCTTCCGTCGTATGGGGCTAACAGACAAGAATCTTAAACCGTCCAATATGGTATTCAATGGTGTGGTACGTGGTAAGTCTGCATATCCCGTTGGCAAGATAGCTCTGGAGGTGGCCTTTGGGGATGATCATGATTCCAGGTCTGAAACGTTGGTCTTTGAGGTAGTTAAGATCCGGAGCCCGTACCACGCTTTGTTTGGGCGGCCGGCTTATACCAAGTTTATGGCACGGCCCTGTTATATTTATTTGCAGCTCAAGATGCCGGGTCACAAGGGGACCATAACAGTTCATGGAAGTGGCAAGATTGCCTTGGAGTGTGAAGAAGGTGATGCGGCCTATGCAGAGTCGGTTTGTGCCACGAAAGAGTTGAAGTACTACAAGGATAATGTTGATTCGGCAGACATGACTCCGCTAAAGAAGCCAACCACGAGCATGATCCGCCCTAAAGTTCAAATCGCAGCCGAGACCAAGCTTGTTGACTTCAGACTGACGATTCGCCCAAGCAGTTTAGTATCGCACTAACTTGATCCGAAATAGGAAAGCGCTACCATCGAAGTTCATCCGTGAGAACCGAGAAATTTTGCATGGAAGCCTTCCGACATGCCGTGTACCGAGGGAACTTGTTGAGCACATTCTTAAAGTTGATCCTAAGTACAAACCAGGTGAAGGCCCGCCGGTTCAACGAAGAAAGGTGCAAAGCTATTGAGAGGAAGTGGCCGCTCTTAGCGGCTGACTTTATTGTTGAGGTGTTCCATCCTCGAATGGTTGGCTAATCCGTGCTGGTCCTTAAGAAGAACGGCACCGGCGATGTGTGTGGATTACACAGATCTTAACAAGGCTTGTCCAGAGATCCTTTGCCTCCCCCGCATTGATCGACATCGATGCTACGGCGGGTTGTGAGCGGTTCAGCTCGGACGATATTCTGGTTATCATTAGATCAAGATGGCAGTTATGACCAGGAGAAGATGGCGCTCATAACTCCTTTTGAGCCTTCATTATATATCTATGCCCTTTGGGCTCAAGAGTGCCTAGGCAACTTATCAACGGTGTGTACAGAACTGCCTTCATAAGCAGATCGGCCGTAATGTGCATGCTTATGTGGATGATATTGTGGTTAAGTCAAGGGAGAAGGAGACTCTGGTTGATGATTTGACGGAAACCTTTGATAACCTACGGACATACAAGATGATGCTCAATCCGGCCAAGTGTGTTTTTGGTGTACCGGCATGCAAGTTATTGGGTTTTCTGGTGTCCAACAGGGGAATCGAGGCTAATCCGGAGAAGATCACAGCTATCACCTCTCTGGCTAAACCGAAATGTATCAATGATGTCCAGCGCTTGGCAGGCCGGATTGCTGCGTTGAGACGGTTTATCAGTCGCCTCGGTGAGAAGGCAATACCTTTGTATCAGATGCTGAAAAAAGCGGATCCCTTTGTCTGGAGTCCGGCCGCTGATAAAGCATTGGAGGACTTAAAGCGGCAGCTAGCCAATCCGACTGTTCTTGCTGCTTTGATTGACAAAGAACCGCTGTTACTATATGTGGCAGCTAATGCTCGTGCAACAGCGAGCTATTGTGGTAGAGCGCAAGAGGCGGTAAGGAGTATCCGGTTCAGCGCCCGGTTTACTATATCAGCGAGGTGCTTATTGAGTCCAAGCAAAGATACCCACATTGGCAGAAGCTGGTGTATGGAGTTTTCATGGCAAGCCGGAAGCTTAAGCAATACTTCCAGGACATCCCATCACAAAGGGTCACCGCTCCTTTGGGAGATATAATTCAAAACAGGAAGCAACCGGTCGATTGCCAATAGGGCTATAGAGCTTGGGCCGCACGATTTGAAATACGTGCCTTGAACGGCGATCAAGTCTCAAGCACTTGTGGATTTCATCAATGATTGACGGAGCTACAAGCACCTGAAGAAAACGGATCACACCTATTGGACTATTCATTTAGATGGGTCCGTGCAATTGAGGGCTCGGGGCTGAGTCGTATTAACTTCCCCAAGAGGTGATAAGTTCTCATATGTTCTCCGCTTAATGTTCCCTTGTACTAACAATGCAGCTGAGTATGAAGCTTTACTCCATGGTCTCCGGATGGCTATGGAGATGAATCTCAGCCGAGTCAAGTGCTTCGGTGACTCGGACCTAGTGGCCCAACAAGTGTCTGGTACTTGGGATTCTAAGGACCCGCTCATGGCAGCATACCGTCGTGAGGTAGATATCATTGCAGGACACTTCAAGGGATATCAGGTGGATCATGTGGACAGACGGAAGAACTAAGCGGCGGACGCTTTAAGCCGGCTGGGCTCTCAGCGTAAAACGGTCCCGCCAAATGTCTTCTTAGATGTCCTGCATAACCCGTCGGTCAAGCTCCCTAGCGAAGAGGATTTGGCTATTCCTGATCCGGAGGCTCGGTTGGTGGCGGCTTTGCATGTCATTCCGGATTGGACGGTTCCTTATCTTGCATATATGAACCGGGGTGAGTTACCAGAGGATGAGACGCTGGCCAGGCAGATAATCCGGCGATCCAAGTCCATGACTATTGTCAATGGCGAGTTGCATCATTGCAGTGTATCAGAGCGCTTCAACGCTGTGTGTCGCCAGAGGAAGGTTGTGAGATCTTGCGCGAATCCATGAAGGAGATTGTGGTCACCATGCCGGTTCAAAATCTCCGTGGCTAAGGCCTTCGTCACGCTTTCTATTGGTTGACTGCTCATGCTGATGCGGAGGACCTGGTTAGGCGATGTGACGGCTGTCAAGTTCTCAAGACGCGCCATGTGCCGCTCAAGAATTGAGGATGATTCCGATTACTTGGTCGCTTATGCATTTGGGGCTGGATATGGTCGGGCCTTTCAAACGGTCCAAGGACAAGAAGACCCACCTTTTGGTGGCGGTTGACAAATTTACAAAGTGGGTAGAAGCGAGCCGTCAAAGAAGTGTGATGCAGCCACGGGTTCAATTCATTAAGAAGGTGATTTTCCGGTTCGGCTTTCCACACAGTATCATTACTGATAATGGTACCAATCTTTCTAAGGGTGCTATGAAGGAGTTCTGTGAACGTGAGCACATCCGGCTTGACGTTTCATCAATGGCTCACCCACAGTCCAATGGCAAGCAGAGAGAGCTAACCAGGAGATCTTACGAGGCATCAAACCCCGGCTTATGGTTCCTTTGCAGCGGACACCTGGTTGTTGGGTTGAGGAGTTACCATCTGTATTATGGAGCATCAACACTACAGCCAACAGATCGACAGGATACACACCGTTCTTCATGGTCTATGGAGCGGAGGCGGTTCTCCCCAGTGATATCCGCTATGACTCACCTCGATAGCAGCTTATGTTGAAGCGGACAACGAGGTAGCTCGGCAAGACGCTTTGGACCTGTTGGATGAGGAGCGTGACATTGCAGCTGCCTGCTCGCAATTTACCAAAGCAGGATCTTCATCGCTATCACAGTCAGCCGAAGTTAGAACCAAAACCTTTCAAGAAGGAGATTTGGTGCTCCGCTCATTCAAGACCGACTGATATGCACAAGCTATCCCCACCTTGGGAAGGACCTTTCATGGTCAGCAAGAATCTGCACAACGGGTCGTACTATCTGACTGATATTCGAGAGCATAAAGACTCACGTACATCAGAGGAGGAGACCAACAGGCCGTGGAACATAGCTCATCTTCGGCCCTACTATACTTAAGCCATAGTGTCGGTGTCAAAACCGGCGGATCTCGGGTAGGGGGTCCCGAACTATGCGTCTAGGCGGATGGTAACAGGAGACAAGGGACACGGCGTTTTTACCCAGGTTCGGGCCCTCTCGATGGAGGTAATACCCTACTCCTGCTTGATTAATATTGACGATATGGGTAGTACAAGAGTAGATCTACCATGAGATCAAGGAGGCTAAACCCTAGAAGCTAGCCTATGGTATGATTGTTGTTCGTCCTACGGACTAAAACCCTCCGGTTTATATAGACACCGGATAGGTTAAGGTTACACGTAGTCGGTTACAATGGTAGGAGATCTACATATCCGTGACGCCAAGCTTGCCTTCCACACCAAGGAAAGTCCCATCCGGACACGGGACGAAGTCTTCAATCTTGTATCTTCATAGTCCAGAGTCCGCCAACGGTGATAGTTCGCTATCCGACACCCCTAACTGGGACTCCTCAAGAGTCCCCGAACCAGGCTTCAATGACGATGAGTCCGGCGCGTTGATTGTCTTCGACATTGCGAGGCGGGTTCTTCTCCAGATTCCATATACTTGTCGAATAGTGTCCGGCTTCTGATAAATGCTGCATTCCTTGGCTTCTACGCCCAATAATGGCCATCTTCCACGTGTTTGAATGAATGCGAAAGGCCAGGGTATTTTTACACTTACCCCCCTAGCTGCGCAAATGAGCTGCCTATAAAAGGGGCGAGGATCTAGATCTGAGTCACACCATCCCCCCTTCGCGAGCTTTCATCGGAGCACCTCTTACCAAAGCCCATTCCATCATGGACAGTCGACGCGGCTCCTCCTCTCGCGCCCCCAGCCCTCAGCCTGGAAATTGGGAGAGATGCTCAGTCCCGCATAGCGAGCTAGTTATACTCCAAACCAAGGGATTTCTTCCCCCGGCCTTCATGGTTCCGGTTCGAGCCGGACTTGCCACCTACAAGGGTGGAAAGCAAGCGGAGAGTGTCCCCGATCCCTCTAAAGGAGAGCGGGTGTGCTTTGTCTCGTATCTAGTAAGAGGACTCGGATTTCCAATCCATCCGTTTCTCCGGGGGATCTTGGAGTTCTACGGCCTCCAGTTGCACCACCTTACGCATGCCTCCATTTTGCACATCGCGGGCTTCGTGGCCCTTTGCGAACTGTTCTTGGGCGTCGAGGCTCATTTTGCACCGTGAAAGAGATTATTCTGCCTAGTACCCCGTTCTCATGAGGGGTCAATATATCAAGTGGGCGGAGCCGAACTATGGCGCATCGCCGGGACCGGATATCTATCCGGAACCCCGAAGAAGGCGTCCGAAGACCGGCCTTCGGAATGGTTTTACATGGAGTTTAGCAATGCTCCTGTGAAGAAGCGCCTAAACTGGCGCCCGCGGATCCCCCAGAGGGAAAATGACCGGGATGTCCTTTACTTGATGAGCCGAATAAGATTACTGGCTCATGCCGGATTGACCATGATTGGAGTCATGGCAATCTGCATTATGAGGGGAGTGCAGCTGCTCCAATATAGGGGCCACCCCATGTGGGACGTCAATGGGGAGGACGATGCCACCCGCCATGGCCGCAAAGGGCCGGGATCGGTCACCGAACTGGTGAAGACCTTGTCTGCCATGTATAAAGGGGGGGAGGAGGATTTTCTCCGCGTCAATCCACTGAGCGAGTTTTCTTCGAATAATCCTCAAAGTTGGGTAAGCAAACATCTTTGTGGCCTGTCCGATCCATGTTCCCGTGGTTAAATATCTCATTTCATGGTTTCTCACAGAATCGCGCCGGGCCGTGGAGAAGATACACAGCCCGCCTCACAACCCGAGGATCCGGAACGGTCCTCGATCCGCCTCCAAGAGGATCCGGATATAAAGGGGAGTTGATCGATGGGTGTTCCACCAACTTAGCATCGACAATGCTTTGGTTGCTATTACGGCCGACACCCCGAATACTTCCAGCCTCACAAGTAATCGAGACCGAGGTCCAATACTCGATAATGACCCATCCGTGCTTATTTTTGATCACCGATACCAATGGTGTTTCGCAGGGGTGCCTTTGAGGCAGGAAGCCGAGCTCATGGGCGGCAGCCAACAAGGCGACGCCCAGCCCGCAGCTAAAAAGAAGTGCGGTCTGGATCGAGACTCCGCCCAAACGGTATGGCGTGTCACCATATTCCTGTGGTTGATTCTCGAAGGCGATTAACGCTGGTGCTCTTTTCAGAAAAAGAGCGCCACGGATCGAGTCCGAGAGGTTGCCAATCGAACCTCCGCCAGCCAGTGCTCCAAAGCCGGGTCCGGAAGCGAGGCGAGCACGAGGCGTCGCGGATGCTCCTCCGATGATGATGCCGACAAATTGTCCGCCACCAACTCCGAGGTGGAGAGCACCATGAATCACAGCCGCCGACAGTTCTTCGTGACGATGTTTCTCCCAAGAGGCCTTGAATGCCTTCAATTCGGAGATGCGCACTGCGCCGCCAAGATGTTCTAGCCAGAGCCACGGAGCAAGATGTAAAGGACATACGGGTAAGGAAATTTGACAATTATATATGCCAAGAGTCTCCGAGACTTAAAATAGTTAGAATAACTGATTTAAGGATCATTTGTTATGCAGGATCTTACAAAAAGAATACCGGCTGTCCCAGAGCTTGAAGAATGCAAGGCCCAACTTTAGGCCGACTAGCCGCCATGGGGGAGCCACAGAGACCCCTCCGTAATATATTCTTCAAAAGATAAATAGTTTATGAAGTGCGGCGGTGTGTAAATCGACAATAATATTGCAGATGGCGCCGACTAGATCCGGACAAGCAACAGCTCCTATGCCAGCTAAAGGTCGGCGAGAGCGCACTTACGAGGGTGCGGCAGAGAAAAATAACCTCAAAGATGCCAACACCCAACCGGGTGAGGAACTAAAGGATGTTCGTGCTCAGCTTGTCCGACCAGAAGGAGAATCGACGGCTTCGCCGCGGCATTTTCAAGAAGTGCTTGAGCGAACTTTGAAAGAGTTCGCGAGGAAGGCGACTAACATAAACATGTATGTAGGTTTGCTCACAGTCGCCCCGAGGAGGAGATGCCCAGTTCTTCGGGTGATCTTCTTCCCGAATCGCGTCGGCTACCGCACGAACGAAGTTCGGCAGGTGATGAAAGGCGCCGCCAGCCTTGTGGCTATCTATCTCCCCGCCTCAAGGCATTGGGGAGCTGGCAGAGCGGCTTCAAGGAGCACGGCGGCGCTTCCGACTATGGAAGATATCGGCCTACCGTCAAGGCGCCAGGAGGCTCGGGCCATGGTAAAGACGCAGACACGGTTGTTGACCCAAACCACATGGCCGAGGTCGGACCTGTGGGGCCTGATGGGAAGGAGATCCCTGTAAGCTTAGTGTATGGCCAAGTAGAAATGGCCGCCAATTATTCCCAGTAAGATTGTAAATTAGATAGCCTATTAGATGGCATTGAAGAGGAATACAATGAGTCGAGTTGACTATGTAATTGAATATGACATGAAAAATGTCTTCTAGCCGGATTGTAGATAGTTTGTCATAGCGGACCTTTTCGCTTCGACCTCGGGACCCAATAGTCCGGAGTGTGTCCGAATACCCTCGCGGTTATATAAGAACCGGGGCATGCATGGAGACAAGGCGTAGGGGTCATTATTGCTTTATCGCATAAGTGCCCAACTAGTTATGTTATATTACATGGATAGTAAGAAACATCTTCCGTGGAGAATAGTTCCGCTAAGGGTTCCTTTTCGGGAGGCATGCCCTAAAGTGCATGTCCAAACTGCTAAGAAAGCAGAAATCATCCGGGGTAGATGGATAAATAGTTAAAATCATCTTTCAGTTCACCGACCGAATATTCCCTTAAGAACGCTTAGCTTTCGCTTCACCCAGCCTCGAGGTACACATCCGGTGACCCGGCAAGAATAATCGCAGAGGTGCTCCTTTACCACCTAGCCGAACAATCGGGAACGAGGGGTAAGCACAGGAGCCGTGCAACCCAGCTTGGCCAAAACTTAAGTCATATCGATGCATATAATGGTGAATAAAAGGTACATGCGGAAGTTTGACACATGTGTTGGGCATGAAGCCCGATAAATAAGCTTCATTAAAGAAGCCCCAGTATAATGAGCGCGACAGCGGCGTCAAGTATGTGCGAACAAAGCGCAAACGAGCCTCTAAAGGCTTCAAGAAGAAGGAGGAGGAAGGAGAGAAATAAAAGACAGCAAAATAGAAAATGTGGACGGAGGAAGGAGACGAACTTGGAGTCCGCGCTTAGGCGAGAATCTTCAGAGACGGGCTGCGCTCCATGGGTTCGCTCGAGTCGGTTATCCGATGCGCTTAGCAGACGGTATGCTCCGCCGTCGAGACCTGGTCGATGATGAAGGGACCTTCCCATTTGGGCTTGAGTTTGTCCTTTTCTTGTCCGGCAGCGAGAACTAGTTCGCCAACGCTGTAAGCTTTGGCCCGCATTTCCTCGCTTTGATATCTTCGAGCTCGCTGTTGATAAAATGCGGAACGAGCTTTTGCCACGCCACGCCCTCCTCCAATGCGCCCAACTGTCCTGCCGATCGAGCTCGGCTTCTCTTTCTTCATACATGCGCACGCGAGGTGAGTCATGTATTATGTCGCAGGCAAGACTGCCTCTGCGCCGCACACTATAAAAATGGTGTGAATCCGTAGTACGATTTGGCGTGGTCCGCAGCCCCAGTAGTACGGAGTCGAGCTCCTCAACCCAATGCGTGTTAGATTCCTTGAGGGACCGCACTAGTCCGGGTTTAATGCCGCCATGATTAGAATGTTTGCTCGCCGACTTGACCGCTGGTTTGAGGGTGATAGATCGAGGCGAATCGAGCTTGATGCCCATGTTTTTGCACCATAATTTGACCTCATCGGCCGTGAAGTTGGTGCCGTTATCGCGATGATACCGTGGGGACACCGTAATGATGCACTACCCCGATATGAAGTCTATCACCGTCCGGATTCGCCGCTTTAACGAGCTTGCCCTCTATCCATTTGGTGAATTTATCCACCATGACCAATAGGTATTTTTGCTTGTGGGTTCCTCCCTTAAGGGGTCCAACCATGTCAAGCCCCCAGACCACGAACGGCCAGGTGATGGGTATAGTTTTGAGGGCGGTGGGTGGCATGTGGCTTTGGTTAGCAAAAAGCCGCCAACCGACGCATCGCTGGACTAAATCCTGCGCATCTGCCCGGGCCGTCGGCCAATAGAATCCTGTACGGAAGGCCTTGCCTACAAGGGCCCGGGCTGTGGCATGGTGCCCACCCAGTCCGGCATGAATTTCAGCCAGGCGGTTTCGCCCTTCCTCTTCGGAGATACACCTTTGAAGGACTCCTGTTGTGCTTTTCTTATAAAGCTGTCCCTCATGGACTTTATAGGCTTTAGGTCGCCGTACTATGCAGCGAGCCCCATTTTGGTCTTCGGGGAGTTCCTGCCTAGTTAGGTAGGCTAGGAATGGTTCCGTCCACGGGGCGATAACTGCCATTATTTCGTGGACGGAGGGTGTTATCTCGGTGGCAGAGCCTCCGATTGTGTCAGAGTGTTCGGCGTCAGGCAGTGCAGTTGGGTCCGGATTCTTATTTCCGGACTCCCCTTCCCAAAGTACGGATGGCTTGAACAGCCGCTCCAGAAGATGTTACGGACGGCATCGCGCTTTGCACCGATGCATGCCAATATGTCCGCCGCCTGGTTGTTATCCCGGGCTATGTGATGAAATTCGAGCCCTTCGAACCGTGCTGACATTTTTAGGACCGCATTCCGGTATGCTGCCATTTTCGGATCTTTGGCATCAAAGTCTCCCTTTATTTGAGATATCGCGAGGTTCAATCGCGCACCTCTAGGCGTTTAATGCCCATGGAGACTGCCATCCGGAGGCCGTGCATAAGGGCCTCGTATTCGGTTGCGTTGTTGGAGTCCGTATACATTATCTGAAGGACGTATTGGACTGTGTCCCCGGTTGGGGACGTCAGGACGACGCCAGCCCCCAGGCCGGCCAACATTTTGGAGCCGTCAAAGTGCATGATCCAATTGGAGTATGCGCCGTACTCTTTAGGGAGTTCGGCTTCGGTCCATTCGGCCACGAAGTCGGCCAAAACCTGCAGCTTGATAGCTCGTCGTGGCTTATAGGTTATGTCAAATGGAAGGAGCTCTATGGCCCATTTAGCAATCCGGTCCGTCGCATCGCGGTTGTTTATAATGTCGTTAAGAGGTACTTCAGAGGCTACCGTTATCGAACACTCTTGAAAGTAGTGTCGCGGCTTCCGGGATGCCATGAACACCGCGTATGCTATCTTTTGATAATGTGGGTACCGGGACTTGCATGGAGTTAGGACAGTGGACACATAGTAAACCGGTTTTTGAAGAGGGAACCAGTGTCCGTCCGTTTCTCGCTCGACGACGAGCACCGCTACCGACAACTTGATGTGTTGCGGTGATATATAATAGCATTGGTTCGCCCATTGGGCGCGCCAGACCGGATTTGTTGCCAATATGGCTTTTATTTCTTCGAGTCCGGCCGTGGCGGCATCCGTCCACTCGAAGTGTTCGGTGCGCCGGAGGAGGCGGTAAAGGGGTTAGAGCCGCTACGCATCCAGTCAATTTTTGTATTTGTTTGAGGTCTTTTGGAATATCCAATTGTGACAGAGCTCGGATCTTGGCTGGGTTTGCTTCAATTCCTCTACCGGCCACAATGAAGCCCAGGAGCTTTCCGGCTGGAACGCCGAAGACGCATTTTTCCGGATTGATCTTAATGTCATATTTTCGAAGATTGTCGAATGTGAGCCTCAAATCGTCTACTATAGTTTCGACGTGCTTGGATTTGACGACCACGTCATCTACATATGCTTCCACTTTGTTTTGCCGATCTGGTTTGCCGACATGTACGAATCATGCGCTGATATGTTGCGCCGGTGTTTTGAGCCCGAAGGGCATTGTGTTGAAGCAGAATGGGCCGTATGGAGTGATGAATGCTGTTGCAGCTTGGTATGGCTCCGCCATCTTGATTTGGTGGTAGCCGGAGTACGCGTCGAGGAAGCACAATGAGTCGTGTCCTGCTGTAGCATCGATAATTTGATCAATGCGAGGGAGGGGGAGGGATCCTTTGGGCAAGCCTTATTAAGGTCTTTGAAATCAACACATAGACGCCAGGATTTATCCTCCTTTGGTACCATCACCAGGTTTGCTAGCCAGTCCTGATGTTTAATATCTCTGATGAATCCGGCTTCCAGAAGTTTGGCTAGCTCTTCTCCCATGGCCTGTCTCTTGGGTTCGGAGAAGCGCCGAAGAGCCTGTTTGACTGGCTTGAATCCTTTTAGGATATTTAGGCTCTGCTCGGCCAGCCGACGTGGGATTCCTGGCATGTTTGAAGGGTGCCGGCAAAATGTCCCAGCTTTTCTCATAGAAATTCTCGTGGTCGGCGCCTACATCGGGGTTTAATTGTGCCCCAATGGAGGCCGCCTTTGCAGGTCCGTTAGGTGGACTTGGAATTTGACTATTTCATCCGCTGTTTTAAAAGAGGTGGACTTGGATCTTTTATTAAGTATCACATCGTCCCTGTTCACCATGGAGCGCATCGCAGTGAGTTCCTCGGCCGCTAAGGCTTCGGATAGTGCCTCGAGGGCTAGTGCGGCTGTCTTGTTTTCGGCGCGGAGTGCTATGTTCGGATCACTAGCGAGAGTGATGATTCCGTTAGGTCCGGGCATTTTAAGCTTCATGTACCCCTAATGGGGTATAGGTTGAAAAATTGTGAATGTCTCTCGCCCTAATAAAGCGTGATATCCGCTGCTGAACGGGGCCACTTGAAATGTGACCTCCTCGGACTGTAATTGTCCGGCGAGCGAACACTACGCCCATGTGATTTTTCCCTGTGCAGCATGCTTCCCGGCTAGGGATTATTCCTCTAAAGGTTGTGCTGCTTCGCTCAATGCGGTTCCAGTCTATTTCCATTTTTCGGAGGGTTTCCTCATAGATGAGGTTTAGTCCGCTGCCGCCATCCATGAGTACCTTAGTAAGGCAAAAGCCGTCCACTATTGGACTGAGGACCAATGCGGCTGGTGCTCGGGCTGTTCGGAATTTGGGTTCGTCACTGGCATTAAAGGTAATAGCCGTGTCACTCCATGGATTTATTGTTGCTACTTGGTACACTTCGGCAAGGTTGCGGAGTGTTCTTTTCCGCATATTATTTGATGCGAAAGTCTCGAAGACTGTTAACACCATACTTGGTATTGCTGGGCTGGGATTACGGCTAGAAGCTCTTCGCCACTTTTGGCCACCTGCCGTAGTATCCAACATGCTCGAAGGCTATGAGTTGGAGTGGCGCCCTCTGTGCTATGAATTTTGCAGGGTCCGTTTAGCCAACCCTCCTGTACGGTTCCGTACCCTTTAGGGGGTTTCGGTTTTTTGGTGTTTAACCCAGGTGCTTGGGGATGATGCACCCTTTTATTTCGGACTAGGGATGTATTCGGGGCCGGATTATCCCAAAATTTACTTTCGGTTTTCCAAGCACTCTCCATCGCACAGTACTTTTGTACTATGGTCACCAAGTCAACAAAGCGTGTAATTTCGCGACGACTTATGGCGTTTAGGATTCCCTTTTCCGTTCAATTATTGCAGAAAGTGGGATTGCGTCCTCCTCTTGGCAGTCCTTTATCCTGTCCATAACCAGGAGGAATCTGGCCCAGTAATGATGTATTGTTTCAGCGGCTCTTGCGAATCGGGATAGATAGCTAATGTTTGGGTGGGCGGGTGGAACTAGATCCGAACCCGTCCAATTTAAGACTCGGGGCGAGAAGTTTCGAACTTCGGAAGTTTGGATTTTGAATGCTATCCAATGAATCCAACCCACCGCTGACTCTAAGTTCAGGGCTTGATCAACATCCGTCCCTCTGCGGGAATCCGGCATGGAGGATCGTGAATCGGACGTAGCTAGTCCTTAAGATAGAAGAAGAATCGCCGCATTGCTCCTCTATCACAGCAACATGATGGGTAGCACAGGGAGAGTTGATCTATCTCGAGATCGGTTTTAGGCCCAATCCGGTCGTAGTCATGTGGCGACTCCTGAGGCGGCGATGCGATCCAAGAGCTCGTTTACGGAGGAGAGCTCGATCGGATCTAACTGTTCGCAAGTTCGAATTAACGTGAAGATTGGTTTCGATGACTCGAGAAGTCATCGTCGGCGTGATAGCGAACTGGCGGTTATAAGAAAACCACCTAGCGAAGAGTCGACCAAGATGGCCAAGGCTCCTTTGGCGATAGTATCGTCTTTAAAGGCGGGATGAGGCATCCTTCCCGGCGGCGACGGACACGAGGAACTCTCAATGAAAGCACCAATGTCGGTGTCAAACCGGCGGATCTCGGGTAGGGGGTCCCGAACTGTGCGTCTAGGCGGATGGTAACAGGAGACAAGGGACACGATGTTTTTACCTGGTTGGGCCCTCTCGATGGAGGTAATACCCTACTCCTGCTTGATTAATATTGATGATATGGGTAGTACAAGAGTAGATCTACCACGAGATCAAGGAGGCTAAACCCTAGAAGCTAGCCTATGGTATGATTGTTGTTCGTCCTACGGACTAAAACCCTCCGGTTTATATAGACACCGGATAGGTTAAGGTTACACAGAGTCGGTTACAATGGTAGGGATCTACATATCTGTATCGCCAAGCTTGCCTTCCACACCAAGGAAAGTCCCATCCGGACACGGGACGAAGTCTTCAATCTTGTATCTTCATAGTCCAGGAGTCCGGCCAACGGGGATAGTTCGGCTATCCGGACACCCCCAAATCCGGGACTCCCTCACATAGGCTTTACTTATGTACATATTATGACAATGTATATTATGATCAATACAATAAACCGGAGCCTTAGCTAAAGCAGGGTCTCCGTTATTTTTTACATCATGAGTGGTTACACGGAGTTTTTATCTTAAAGCGGTCTCCGATTTACCCCTTGAGTTAGCTTTTTAACAAAGCTTTGTATTATGTTACTTGGGGGCTTGGTCGTGTCCGAACCAATGCAACACCTTTTGACAGGAGAAAGCCACGAGATCACTTGGGGACTTGGTCACGTCTGAACCAGTCACGCCTCTTGGTCGGCCTAAGGCCACAGAATCACTTGGGGGCTTGGTCGAACCCGAACCATCGCTACACCTCTTGATCGGTGTAATGCCACTGCATCATTTAGGGACCTGGCTGACGTGAACCATAGCTATGCCTATTGGGGGCTTGGTTGTGTCCGACCATGGAAATGCCACTTGATCGGCTCAAATAGCCTTTTTTCGCAAAAGATTTTGTCTTTGACTTTGCTTTCAAATTGTTTGTATGTTTGCATATTTCTCTTGTTGTGTTCTTCAACCAACAATTGTTAAACCGATTCGACTGTCAGTTGACGGGACACGGTTTGTTTTTTCATCCGGAGACATTTTTGTCCGGTTTGATTTTTGATAAACGTCCTATTATGGAGTAACACCGGTGTTCATCTTAACCCGGAACGGTTTACCTGGTAAACCGACCCTACATACACAGGAGCTATTTTCTCCTTCAGCAGAGCGGGTTTCTTCTAACTCCGCTTCAAGATTGGCACAACCAACTTCATGCCCTACGATGGCAGGTATCATATATTCCCATATTTTATCATACATTTTTCTAAAGTATTATCTTTAATGTCAAATGCATAGATATGATGACCCACCTGGTGGTACAACCACAATGGCGTTTTAAGCTTTTTGCTGCAGACAGCAGTTTAAGGTTGATGATTCAACAAAAGCATAAATTGCAATAAATATGCAAGAAGGCATATCAACACAAAGTGTGGCAGCTAGTCTATTACAAGGCAACACAGTGCCTAGATAAGATAATTGTTTTTTTGGCATAACATAAAGCAGCAATAATGTAAACCGGCCTCCGGTTTATGATTGATCGCCAGCTTGGCCTGATGGTTGCGGGTCATCGTGCGCCGCTTGACCGATTCCCTACCCGGTAATGAAATCAATAGTCGTCCAGTCGATTCCCATTAATGCTTGGAATACAGCTTCATCATTGATCAGCAACGACGGTTCAATATCAGGAGCGTAAGTATGCTTACGGATTGGCAGTATAAGGTTCTCCGCTTCAGGCTCGTTTATTTTCTCCATCATATTGGGCCTGATAGTGGGATAGATTTGCCTCTTCAACCAGCTGACAAGCCAAAGGGCGCACTTCCCGGTTTATAGCTCGAAGATCTTCTTCGCTGAATTCCGTCCCATCTTCCTTCAAGCTTGGGAAACCTTGGGCCGCTTGAACAGGATCAAAATCTGGCACCCATGCTTTGGCCCGGGTTAAGGCATTTATGGTGTCGGTTCGAGCAGCAGATTTCTTTAACTCTTCAAACCGGGCAGGAAGCATTGACAACCTTTTAAGGGTATCCTGGATCAAGGTCGGAGCCGGGTTGTTGTGAGAAGCGGTGCTAATGATCCGTTGCGCACCGGTATAGAGTTGCTCTATCAATGTATAAGAGGCTTTCAACTTTTTCCGCACGTCTGATCCCAAGTGGCCAATACGTGTTCCTGTATTATTCAAAGGGTTAATAAACTAGCAATTTTATGAGAAGGCCTTATTACGGCAGAAGTTAAAAAAGGGCTTACCAAAGACAGCAGTGGTCATGGCATGTACTTGCCGCTTTACACTGGTCAGTTCATCCACCACCGGTTTAAGGGCCTCTTCAGCATGTTCTGCCCGATGAGTTAAAGCAGCCTTTTCAGTGGCCCAATCCGCCCGCTCCTTGTTGAAGCCCTCCTTAAGCTTTTCCATGACGCTTAAAGCGCTGGTTAATTCGTCCTTTGCTTTGGAGGTTTTAGCTTGCTGGGATTTCAGGTTTTCTTGAAGATCAGTGATTTGACTATCTTTCTTGTTCACATCAGCCTACATATAGATAATCATTTGATAAGGATTAAGATGCAGAGTTGAAGTACCAACCCCACAACAAGTTATGCCCTTGGTACTCTGGGGCTAATGCATATTTGCTTTTCATCCTACAAATTATATATATAAAGTCCCTAGGTCAATACAAGTATTCAACTTGGCACTTGGGGGCTAATGCATATTTGCTCTGTCCTCGAGTAATGCTGGAGTTCTTATGTTATACAAGTCCTGGTTTAACTACATTAAGTTAAACCGGCCCTTGGGGGCTATCAGAGTTGACAGTTTGCAATATACAAGCAGAGAGTGATGTAAAATTTACCTCATATTTGTCCTTCATCATATTCACCAGACCGGCTTCATAATCACGGCTGGTATATAACCGGTTCAGGTGACCGGAATGAAGATCTTGCGGATTCAAAGCAGCATAAGTTGCCAAATCAGCATTCCACTTGCCTTTACCAAACGCAGTAAATTCGGCATTGGCAGTGTGTTTGGACAAGGCGACCGGATTACCTGGTTCGGAATGACCAAAGCCAGTAATAACAACATCGTCATCCTTGGCTTCACCGGTTCGCACTGGGGTCGCCGGTTTATCTGTATGCTTTGGTGGACTCACTGTCTTATCAGGTTGAGCAAGACCTGTGGATTGATTTGAAGCGCCAGTGGTATCAACGTGTGCTTCTTCAACAGCAACATCATGATCTTGCAACGGTGGGTCGGTCAGCATATCATCCAGGATATGTTCCTCGGGATTTGGTATCTGGGTCGGTTCAGGAGCATCATCTTCTGCCGCTTTGTCTAGGCAAGCTTTCTTGCTTGGCCTAGGCTTGGCCCTGAAAGGAAAAAGACAGATCAGTCCAATGAATATTGAAAGTGGTATACCAAACAGCATTATCAGCAATATGGCTGACCCAAGTACTGTCTTGAGTGGTGGGAGTTGGGTGCCTGTTGACTCGCCAGTGGAAGAATGAGAAGTCACCTGATAATCGGAGTCAGATGGATTAAGAGGTTGACGAAAGCAACCCGCTTTAGGATAAGCATTGACGAAACAGTTAGAGACCTCTGAATGGCGTTTCTGAACCGGACTGTTCGGTAAACCGGTGGAGGTGACTACCTGGCCGCTGTGCCGAGTTGGGCGACGGGCTTCATGCTGTTGTGTCTTCATAAGAAAGTTTCGTTCCAAGTAAGCAAGAGGATGAGAAAATTTAATTTTCCGGTTTGTCCGACGGATTTTTACTGAAGGTAAAGGGTTTGAATCGGAAGAAAGGGCGATTACCTCTACAACATCAGCATGACTAGCTTCAGCATCATCCTGGCAATAATCATTATCAATAAGGCGTGTAAAAAATATACCAAGTGAGTCAAGTTCTACCACAAGGTCCGGATTACCCACATCATCGTCAGCTGGTGGATCGGAGGAGGCAGTGGTTTTCCTTCTATAGGCTGGTTTCTTCACAACTTTGGTCTTGGGCCGGGTTATTGCCACCGGTTTCTCTTGTTGAATCTTCCTGCTCCAAAATTGGTCATCACCCTGTTTGAAAGATGTTAATATCAGCAAAGAGTATTTAACATAGTCAGATTTTATAAAGGCATAAGATATGAGTCTTACGGCTGGCGGGTTGTTAATGGCAGAAAAGGGAGCCAGGCCGGTTTGGGCGCAAGCAGCTTCCGGTTCGTTTAACATCATCTTAACAGCCTCAGTAACTTCATCGTCTGTCAGTTGGATCTCAATATGCCGTAGAGGGTCTTTCACCTCTTCTGTGTATTTGCACATCAAACCGGAGCGCAGGCTCAGGGGCAGTATACTCCAAGATATCCAGCAGCGAGCAAGATCAACTCCTGTCAACCCGTTGGCCATGAAGGCCCGGAGCTTGGATAGTTGAGGGGCATATTTGCTTCTTTCCCTAGCAGTCAGTCGGTGAGGGAGAGGGTGTGTATTGCTTAGCCATTCCGGACGGTAACCCGGTAAAGGATTTTCTCCCTCAGGAGAGGTATCTTTGCAGTAAAACCATGTTGATTTCCACTCTTTGGGATGGCTATGCAGTTTGGCGTGAGGGTAAGTGACCTCTTTCCGCTTTTGAATCGCCACACCACCACACTCGGTGTTGGGACCGTCAGAAAATTCAGTGCGGCGGTTTAGATGGAAGCAATCTCTGAACAATTCAACTGTGGGCTCCTCTTGAAAGAACACCTCACAGAGCACTTGAAAATGACAGATATTGGTAATGGAGTTGGGGCCAATATCTTGTGGACGCAGTTGAAAGTTGGCCAAGACATCCCGATAAAACTTTGAACCGGGCGGACTGGAGCCCCGGGCTAAGTGGTCAGCAAAAACAACAACTTCTCCATCCTTGGGTTCCGGAGGACTCTCCGGGCCAGGGACCCTCCAGTGAATGTCATCTTTTTTGCCTAAAGCGCCGGTGCGTACTAAGTTATCCAGCTGAGTTTAAGTCACTCGAGAAGGAACCCAGTTGCACTCATACACCTGCTTGGCCATGATGCAATCTGCAAGGCAGTAATACTGGTTCAAAAATATGTTGGAAGGCTATATATTGATACATTCATTGTTAAACCGGAAGAAGTTGCTTATAAACCGGAGTTATGCAAGGTGGCAATACAGAACCGGAAAACCTTGGCAGTTCAACAAGGGGACTAATGGTATATGCCGAGTTGTCAATTTCTCTACAAAGTTAAACCGCCTGGTCTGAAACATGGATGAATCAAGTGTGGACGTGCGAAAACAGGTTTCACGAAAACTTGTTACAGTTTCGGATCTGGAGCATATTCAGAAAAGAAATAAATATTCAAGGTATAAAACGGAGCGGTACTGAATCAAGGAGCAAGGACGCAGGGAGATCTAGGACCTTGAGATGCGCAGGTGACAACGGATGCTAAAAAACTACCGCTACGCAGAACAAGGATTCACAGACTTAACTAAAAGTTATCGTATGAGCAAGAAACCAGCGATGAACACCGAAGAACATGGAAACCCTAAGAACAGATCTATGGTGAAAGGATAGAAGATTTATCGGAGCGGAGGAAGAAGCGGAAGGTCGCCGCGATGCTCTGGTACGTTCAGGGTGATGCAGTGACCAAGGCTGGTGCAGAGGTTGATGGCCGCGGTGGAGCTCCAAAGCTGGGTGGTGCGAGGAATACGAAGCAAAGGGGCATGAAGGGGAAAAAAGAAATGACCCCTCAGTCTATTTATAAAGGCAAGGGATATGTGTGTCAGGTGCGAAAATCAAGGGGCCGCAAGTTTGGAAGCGGAGATGTCGCCTCGGTTGTTGCAGACTCATTAATGAAAAGATGTTATATATATTTCTTTATGACAGATGACGTCAAGCCGGTTCACCACAATCTGAGAAGATGACGTCACGACGGTTTAACCAAGAAGATGTTGAAGACGAAGTTTTTACTAAGGATTGACATGAACTTGTTCAAATCAATCTGGGGACTAATGTTGGAGATATTACTACTGGGCGTAAACCGGCCAGGAGAGGCCGGGTTAACTTCATCAGTAGTCAAGTATGCTTGAAGCCCGTGAGGATATTCTATAAGGGCCCAAGGCCCAGAACCGGTTTAAGGCTTGTAGTCGTGAACCGGAATTAGTATGTAACTTGTGTTGTAAGTTAGAAATACTAGAGACCGAACCGGACACGTCTATGAGCCGGTCTCGGGACTCTGCAAACCGACGGGTGTCACACATGTATATAAGGGGACGACCCGGCGGCCATTCAGGACAACAGACAACAACTCGAGACTTAAGCGAAGCTTGTTTGCTCCCTAGTCATCGAAACCCCCATAATTCCATCACAACTAGACGTAGGCTTTTACCTTCATCGAAGGGGCCGAACTAGTATAAACTCTCTTGCGCCCTTGTGTCCGCTTTAACCCCTTCAAGCTAACCCGTAGTGATGGCTCCACGACTAAGTCCTTTCATGAGGACATCTGCCGTGACAAAACCACATGTACTCAGATTGTCTGGGTACTACAATTGCTTGAATCATGTCGGAGTTAATCTTCCAGATAACATAGTAATTGACAAAGTTCTCTAGTCACTATCTCCAAGTTACTAGAACTTCGTGATGAACTATAATATGCAAGGGATGACGAAAGTAATTCCCGAGCTCTTCGCGATGCTGAAATTGATGAAGGTAGAAATCAAGAAAGAGCATCAAGTGTTGATGGTTAACAAGACCACTAGTTTCAAGAAAAGGGCAAAGGGATAGAAGGGGAACTTCAAGAAGAACGACAAGCAAGTTGCTGCTCAAGTGAAGAAGCTCAAGTCTGGACCAAAGCCTGAGACTGAGTGCTTCTACTTCAATGGAAATGGTCACTAGAAGTGGAACTACCCTAGATACTTGGCGGATAAGAAGGATGGCAAAGTGAACACATGTATATTTGATGTACATGTTATTTACGTGTACTTTACTAGTGTTTATAGCAACCCTTCGGCATTTGAAACTGATTCAGTTGCTAAGAGTAGTAACTCGAAACGGGAGTTGTAGAATGAACATAAACTAGTTAAGGGTGAAGTGACGATGTGTGCTGGAAGTAGTACCAACATTGATATGACCATCATCGCACACTCCCTATACTTTCGAGATTAGTGTTGAACCTAAATTTGGTGTTTGCGTTGAGCATGAATATGATTTGATCATGTTTATTGCAATATGGTTATTCATTTAAGTTAGAGAATAATTGTTGTTCTGTTTACATGAATAAAACCTTCTATGGTCATACACATAATGAAAAAGGTTTGTTGGATCTCGATTGTAGTGATACACATATTCATAATATTGAAGCCAAAAGATGCAAAGTTAATAATGATAGTGCAACTTATTTGTGGCACTGCCGTTTAGGTCATATTGGTGTAAAACGCATGAAGAAACTCCATGCTGATGGGCTTTTGGAATCACTTGTTATGAATCACTTGATGCTTGCGAACCATGCCTCATGGGCAAGATGACCAAGACTCCGTTCTCCGGAACAATGGAGCGAGCAACTGACTTATTGGAAATAATACATACTAATGTATGCGGTCCGATGAGTGTTAAGCCTCGTGGCGGGTATCGTTATTTTCTGACCTTCAGAGATGATTTGAGTAGATATGGGTATATCTACTCGATGAAACATAAGTCTGGAACATTTGAAAAGTTCAAAGAATTTCAGAGTGAAGTAGAAAATCATCGTAACAAGAAAAGAAAGTTTCTACGATCTGATCACGGAGACGAATATTTGAGTTATGAGTTTGGTCTTCATTTAAAACAATGTGGAATAGTTTCACAACTCACGCCACCTGGAACACCATAGCGTAATGGTGTGTCTGAACGTCATAACCATACTTTATTGGATATGGTGCGATCTATGATGTCTCTTACCGATTTACCACTATTGTTTTGGGTTTATGCATTAGAGACAACTTCATTCACGTTAAATAGGGCACCATCTAAATCCGTTGAGACGACAAGTATGAGCTGTGGTTCAGCAATAAACCTAAGCCATCGTTTCTTAAAGTTTGGAGCTGCGATGCTTATGTGAAAAAGCTTCAACCTGATAAGCTCGAACCCAAATCGGAGAAATGCGTCTTCATAGGATACCCAAAAGAAACTGTTGGGTACACCTTCTATCATAGATCCGAAGCCAAGATCTTTGTTTCTAAGAGTGGATTCTTTCTAGAGAAGGGGTTTCTCTCGAAATAAGTGAGTGGGAGGAAAGTAGAACTTGATGAGGTAATTGTACCTTCTCCCGAATTGGAACTAGTTCATCACAGGAATCAGTTCCAGTGATTCCTACACCAATTAGTGAGGAAGCTAATGATGATGATAATGAAACTTCAGATCAAGTTACTACCGAACCTTTTAGGTCAACCAGAGTGGTACGGTAATCCTATTCTAGAGGTCATGTTACTTGACCATGACGAACCTACGAACTACGAGGAAGCGATGATGAGCCCAGATTCCGTGAAATGGCTTGAGGCCATGAAATCCGAGATGGGATCCATCTATGAGAACAAAGTATGGACTTTGGATGACTTACCCGATGATCGGCAAGCAATAGAGAATAAATGGATCTTCAAGAGGAAGACAGACGCAAATAGTAGTGTTACTATCTACAAAGCTCGAATTGTCGCAAAAGGTTTTCGACAAATTCAAGGTGTTGACTACGATGAGATTTTCTCACTTGTATCGATGCGTAAAAGTATGTCCGAATCATGTTAGCAATTGCCGCATTTTATGAAATTTGACAAATGGATGTCAAACCTCTATTCCTTAATGGATTTCATAAGGAAGAGTTGTATGTGATGCAACCAAAAGGTTTTGTCGATCCTAAAGGTGCTAACAAAGTGTTCAAAGCTCCAGCGATCCATCTATGGACTGGTGCAAGCATCTCGGAGTTGGAATATACGCTTTGATGAGTTGATCAAAGCATATAGTTTTATACAGACTTGAAGTGAAGCCAGTATTTACAAAAAGGTAAGTGGGAGCACTACAACATTCCTGATAAGTATATGTGAATGACATATTGTCGATCAGAAATGATGTAGAAT
Source organism: Aegilops longissima (assembly GCA_021605205.1). Classification (NCBI taxonomy): domain Eukaryota; kingdom Viridiplantae; phylum Streptophyta; class Magnoliopsida; order Poales; family Poaceae; genus Aegilops; species Aegilops longissima. Next base: position 470,033,860 of record CM038678.1, read on the forward strand.
TTTCTAGAAAGCATAAAGGAGTGTTTGAAAGGAGTTTTTCAAAGAAAGACCTTGGTGAAGCTGCTTACATATTGAGCATCAAGATCTATAGAGATAGATCAAGATGCTTGATAAGTTTTTTCAATGAGTACATACCTTGAAAAGTTTTTGAAGTAGTTCAAAATGGAACAGTCAAAGAAAGAGTTCTTGCCTGTGTTGCAAGGTGTGAAGTTGAGTAAGACTCAAAGCCCGGCCACAGTAGAAGATAGAGAGAGAATGAAAGTCATTCCCAATGCCTCAGCCATACGTTCTATAAAGTATGCCATGCTGTGTACCAGACCTATTGTATACCCTACCCTGAGTTTGGCAAGGGAGTACAATTTTGATCTAGGAGTAGATCACTGGACAGCGGTCAAAATTATCCTTAGAGGACTAAGGAAATGTTTCTCGATTATGGAGGTGACAAAAAGTTCGTCGTAAAGGGTTACGTCGATGCAAGTTTTGACACCAATCCGGATGACTCTGAGTCTCAATTTGGATACATATTGAAAGTGGGATCAATTAGCTAGAGTAGCTATGTGCAGAGCATGGTAGACATAGAAATTTGCAAAATACATACGGATCTGAATGTGGCATGATCACACCTTAGTACTCTTTGGGTGTTAATCACATCGTGATGTGAACTAGATTATTGACTCTAATAAACCCTTTGGTTATTAGTCACATGGCGATGTGAACTATAGAGTGTTAAATCACATGACAATGTGAACTATTGGTGTTAAATCACATGACGATGTGAACTAGATTATTGACTCTAGTGCAAGTGGGAGACTGAAGGAAATATGCCCTAGAGGCAATAATAAAGTTGTTATTTATATTTCCTTATATCATGATAAATGTTTATTATTCATGCTAGAATTGTATTAACCGGAAACTTAGTACATGTGTGAATACATAGACAAACAGAGTGTCCCTAGTATGCCTCTACTTGACTAGCTCGTTAATCAAATATGGTTACGTTTCCTAACCATAGACATGTGTTGTAATTTGATCAATGGGATCACATCATTAGAGAATGATGTGATCAAAAAGACCCATTCGTTAGCTTAGCATTATGATTGTTGAGTTTTATTGCTATTGCTTTCTTCATGACTTATACATGTTCCTCTGACTATGAGATTATGCAACTCCCGAATACCGGAGGAACACCTTGTGTGCTATCAAACGTCACAACATAACTGGGTGATTATAAAGATGCTCTACAGGTGTCTCCGAAGGTGTTTGTTGGGTTGGCATAGATCGAGATTAGGATTTGTCACTCCGTGTATCGGAGAGGTATCTCTGGGCCCTCTCGGTAATGCACATCACTATAAGCCTTGCAAGCAATGTGACTAATGAGTTAGTTATGGATGATGCATTACGGAACGAGTAAAGAGACTTGCCGCTAACGAGATTGAACTAGGTATTGAGATACCGACGATCGAATCTCGGGCAAGTAACATACCGATGACAAAGGGAACAACGTATGTTGTTATGCGGTTTGACCGATAAAGATCTTCGTAGAATATGTACGAGCCAATATGAGCATCCAGGTTCCGCTATTGGTTATTGACCGGTGATGTGTTTCGGTCATGTCTACATAGTTGTCGAACCTGTAGGGTCCGCACGCTTAACGTCCGATGACGATTTGTATTATGAGTTATGTGATTTGATGTACTGAAGGTTGGTCGGAGTCCCGGATGAGATCACAGACATGACGAGGAGTCTTGAAATGGTTGAGACATAAAGATTGATATACTGGAAGGTTATATTCGGACACTAGAAGGGTTCCGAAGTGTATCGAGTATTTTTCGGAGTACCGGGAGGTTACTGGACCCCCCCCCCCCCGGGGAGTCTATGGGCCTTATTGGGCCCTAGTGGAGAAATACGGCAGCAAGCACGGTGTGCCCCCCTGTGCCCAAACCAAATTGGTTTAGGGTTTGGGGTGCCAGCCCCCTCTTTCCTTCTCCCCTCCTCCACTTTCCTCCTTCTCCTAGTAGGAATAGGAAGGGGGGGCAAACCTACTTGGCGCGCACCTCCTCCTTGGCCGGCCTCCTCCTCCCTCCCTCCTTTATATACGTGGGCAGGGGTGTCACGCCCAATATGCGACCCTATCCAAAAGGAACTCGAAGGTCCAACCAAGGATAGACCCGCATATTGAAACGCTTTTGCAAGGTGGATATCATTACATCAACATTACATAATAGATGGGGATACATACATAAGGCACGAATGCCACAAGAATACATCAACATCATCATATACAAGATCAACATCCGACTACGGATGAAACATAAACAGAAGCTCAAACGACATCCACCCTGCTAGCCCAGGCTGCCGACCTAGAACCTATCCCCTGATCGAAGAAGAAGCAGAAGAAGAACTCCAAAACAAGCAAACATCGCTCTCGCGTCATGATCATCGCATAACCTGTACCTGCAACTGGTGTTGTAGTAATCTGTGAGCCACGAGGACTCAGCAATCCCATCACCATGGGTATCAAGACTAGCAAAGCTTAATGGGAAAGGAAGGGGTAAAGTGGTGAGGTTGCAGCAGCGGCTAAGCATATATGGTGGCTAACATACGCAAATGAGAGCGAGAAGAGAAACAAAGGAACGGTCGTCAACTAGTAATGATCAAGAAGTGATCCTGAACTCCTACTTACGTCGACATAACCCGAAACCGTGTTCTCCTCTCGATCAACCCGAAAAGAGACACTCACGTTTACGCACGGTTGGTGTATTTTGAAGAGTTTGCTTCAAGTTTACTACAACCGGATATCAACAAATTCCCATCGCCACATAACGCGGGCACGGCTCTCGAAAGTTTATACCCTGCAGGGTGTCCCAACAGCCCATGATAAGCTCTCGCGATCAACGAAGGATATTCCTTCTCCCGGGAAGACCCGATCAGTCTCGGAATCCGGCTACAAGACATTTCGACAACAATAAAACAAGACCAGCAAGACCTCCGGCGTTCCGACACCTCGATAGTAGCAGCACAGTATCTCGTCTCGAGCCACGACCGATAAGCTAAGCGTCACAGTACCGGCGTAACCCAAGTTGCCAAGGGATGGTCCCATACGGTGCTCTAGTTTGGACCAACGCTTAGACAAGCACGGCCGGGGGTAAATAAAGATGACCCTTGGGATCGCGACTCCCAAGGGAAAAAGGTAATAGGTCGAGGCAATTGGTAAAACCAATGTTGGGCCTTCTTGGAGAGAGTCTTATTCAAAGAGAACTGTCAAGGGGTCCCATAAATCACCCGACCGCGTTAGGGACGCAAAATCCGGGAACATAATACCGATATGACGGAAACTAGGGCGGCAAGAGTGGAACAAAACACCAGGCATAAGGCCGAGCCTTCCACCCTTTACCAAGTATATAGATGCATTAATTAAATAAGATATATTGTGATATCCCAACAAGTAAACATGTTCCAACAAGGAACAACATCTCCATGTTCCAACAAGGAACAAACTTCATCTTCACCTGCAACTAACAACGCTATAAGAGGGGCTGAGCAAAGCGGTAACATAGCCAAACAATGGTTTGCTAGGAAGGGTAACAAAGGTTAGAGTCTGACATGGCAATTAGGTGAGGCTTGAGCAGCAAGTGATAGGTAGCGCAGCATAGCGATAGAACGAAGCAACTAGCATAGCAATGATAGTAGTGAGATCCAGGGTAGCGGTCATCTTGCCTGAAATCTACGCAAGGAAGAAGAACGAGTCCATGAAGAAGATGAGCGGATGAAGCCAGACCAAGCATAGACGAGCGAATCCTCACGATCGCAAGCAAGCAGGAACTAACAAGAAGAAGCACACAACATAGTAAACACACCACACATGAACATGACATGATGCACAACAAGCATGATGCATGACAAAGCTACATGAAGCTACTCATGGCAAGAGATGATGCATACAAAAGCAACACATCAAAGCAAGTTTAAATGAGGCCGGGAACAACATATAACAATTCCGGTAAGTCCTCATATGCAAATTTCGAAATTGGTCCAGATCTGAATAAACCTTATGTTCAAGTTGTTAAACAGCAAGTTAAAATGCACCAAGATGATCTACACGAAATTCTAGTCAAGTTACATATAAAGTTCATTTAATTCGGAGCTACGACCTAGAAGATATGAGCAAAACAAGTTAAACATGGCATTGATGCAAAATGCATACAAACATCAAGCAAACACCTCAAAACATGGATGCAACATGATAATATGAAACTACATGCAAAATCAAGCAAGTTTCATATAGAGCACACTCAAAAGCGGACAGCGGTTCAACACATACACTCTATACAAGGCATAACAACAATCTGCCCAAAACAGCAACTAGGCATATTGCAAGCATCAAAACAACATGCTACAGAATCTCAACATGATAACAAAAGGCATGGGCATGATGTACAGGTAAAGCATGATAAAACATGAACACTGAGCTATCTCCAGAAATCACTAGAACATGCTCAAACACACATGGCAAGATTGCAAATAATAACAGTTCAGACTTTGCAGAAAAATAACATCAGGTTGCAATGTTTAGAGCTATCAAACAACATGTTACAAGAACTTAACATGGCAAATAAAGGCATGGTATGAATCTACTAAATGCATAGAACAAATATCCCTTACTGACCATGAGCCAAAAAGGATCAGAAAATATGATGGCACCCATGTAAACATGGCAAGTGATATTACAGATTCATACATGGCAGGAACAACAATAAGTAGGCATGTTGGTGAGCTTGAACCACTCACCACAAAGCAATACATGGCATGACAAGGCAACCAACAGTAAGAAGACATGGCATAGAAACTATACATGGCAAGAACAACATCATAGCATACACTGATCAACTACAACAACCTTGGCAAAATTGAATAACATGTAAACAGCCTGCCAGGAAACATTTTATAGCAAAAGTAGAGCTCGGTTGACTCAAGCTATGGCACTCCATAATTGCAAACAAGGGCATGGATGGATAGATAATAATCATATGTTCAAAACATCCTTACTGAAGTATCTCAAAATAAGCATGGATCTCTCGGTAGCATCAAGTTTACATGGCATAAAAATATCAGCAGAACAGGGGCTGAAATCAGGAACATCATGAAGCCTAGTTTGCATGCATGTGCTAGTCACCACAGAGATCACAAAAATACATGGAATACACCCCTGTAAAGATGGCATGGCATATTACAAAACACATGTAGGACTCAAGTTCATAGGATGCACACATCAATCGTGGCAAAAATGACAAAAGTGCATGTTCTGATAAGAATCTGAAACTAACATCACATAGCCCTTTTCTAACAGTATTTCGGGCATCAAGATGAGCTCAAATGAAAATGATGCAATGAGATGAAATGATGTACTCGTTGAGGCGAACAATTTGACATATTATACGCACGAAACGGAGAAGTATGCAGAGAGTTATGATGCGATGAAAATGCATAAAAATATTAGCAGATTCGGGGACTTGGTGGATTTCTCACCCCGGGAGAAAGTCAACGGGCACGGGTTTCGAAGCACGTCGGAGATGGGGCCGGAATCTTCGCCGGAGAGGAGGAGATGGCGGGGCCAGCGGTTCGGGGCTTCTCGGCGGATCTCGCGGATCCGTCCGGTCGAGGCGGAGGAGGCGGTGGGGCGCCGGCGGCCGGGCGCCGAGCGGAGGTGCGAGACGGCGGGCGAGGCTGGCAGCCTCCGGCGAGGGAGCCGAGGCGGGAGTAAGGAGAGGCAAGGCAGCGGGCGAGAGCGGCGGTCGGCGCGGAGGGCCAGCGCGGCCGGCGAGGCGCGCGGCGGCGCCGGGCGGGAGGCGGGCCTTGGAGGGCGCGGCCAAGGGACGGGCGCGCGATGGGCTTGGGGCAGCGGCGGGCCATGGCGGGCAGCAGCCGCGCTGGCCACGTGGCGAGCTCCCATTAGCTGCGGTGGCGGCGCAGTTTCGTCCGTGGCGGGACATGTCCGCAAGGCGGAGGACGATTTTAGGGTTTGGGGGTTTGGACCGAAATTCGGGGATGGGCATATTTATAGGTAGAGGAGCTAGGAGAGTCCAAATGAGGTGCGGTTTTGCCCTTGATCGTGATCGAACGACCGAGAGCATGGAGAGGAGTTTGCTGGGTTTTGGGCCACTTTGAAAGGGGTGTTGGGCTGCAAAGAGAAGGAGGCTTTACGGTTACCCGGTTAACCGTTGGAGTATCAAACGACCTCCAAATGGCACGAAACTTGAGAGGCGGTCTACCGGTGCTATACCCAAGGCCGCTTGACAAACCTCGGTCCATTCCGAGAACGTTCAACACCCGCTCACGAAAAGAGGCAAAAGGGGGCGCCGAGAGACATAGGAGTGCCGGATTGCAAAACGGACAATGGGGAAAATGCTCGGATGCATGAGACGAACACGTATGCAAAATGAAATGCACATGATGACATGATATGAAATGCAGATGATGACATGGCAAAGTGCAACACGTAAGCAAATGACATGGCAACGAGGGCGAATAACTGGCGGACACCTGGCGCATCGAATCCGGGGCGTTACAAGGGGGCACCCCAAAGGCACTCAAGATATGTCTTAGCCGCGTGCGGTGCCCCCCTCCATAGTTACACACCTCGGTCATATCGTCGTAGTGATTAGGCGAAGCCCTGCATTGGTAACTTCATCATCACCATCACCACGCCGTCGTGCTGACGTAACTCTCCCTCGGCCTCTACTGGATCAAGAGTACGAGGGACGTCATCGAGTTGAACGTGTGCTGAACACAGAGGTGCCGAACGTTCGGTGCTAGGATAGGTCGGAAAGACGTATGACTACATCAACCGCGTTGAAACACCCATGGAGTCTTGGTGTTGATCATGTTTTGGTCATGGAAGAGGCTTAGTCAAGGGGTCTGCAACATTCAGATCCGTATGTATTTTGCAAACTTCTATGTCTCCCTCCTTGACTAGATCGCGGATGGAATTGAAGCGTCTCTTGATGTGCTGGGTTCTCTTGTGAAATCTGCATTCCTTCGCCAAGGCAATTGCTCCAGTATTGTCACAAAAGACTTTCATTGGACTCGATGCACTAGGTATAACACCTAGACAGGATATGAACTCCTTCATCCAGACTCCTTCATTTGCTGCTACCGAAGCAGCTATGTATTCTGCTTCCCACGTAGATCCCGCCACGACGCTCTGCTTGGAACTGCACCAACTGACAGCTCCACCATTCAATACAAATACGTATCCGGTTTGCGACTTAGAGTCATCCTGATCAGAGTCAAAGCTTCCATCGACGTAACCATTTACGACGAGCACTTTGTATCCTCCATAAATGAGAAACATATCCTTAGTCCTTTTCATGTATTTCAGGATGCTCTTGACCGCTGTCCAGTGATCCACACATGGATTACTTTGGTAACTCCCTACTATACTTATAGGAAGGCACACATCAGGTCTGGTACACAGCATTGCATACATGATGGAACCTATGGCTAAGGCATAGGGAATGACTTTCATTTTCTCTCTGTCTTCTGCAGTGGTCGGGCATTCAGTCTCACTCAACTTCACACCTTGTAACACAGGCAAGAACCCTTTCTTTGACTGATCCATTTTGAACTTCTTCAAAATCTTATCAAGGTATGTGCTTTGTGAAAGTCCAATTGAGTGTCTTGATCTATCTCTATAGATCTTGATGCCCAATATGTAAGCAGCTTCACCGAGGTCTTTCGTTGAAACATTCTTATTCAAGTATCCTTTTATGCTATTCAGAAATTTTGTATCATTTCCAATCAACAATATGTCATCCACATATAATATTAGAAATGCTACAGAGCTCCCACTCACTTTCTTGTAAATGCAGGCTTCTCCAAAAGTCTGTATAAAACCATATGCTTTGATCACACTATCAAAGTGTATATTACAACTCCGAGAGGCTTGCACCAGTCCATAAATGGATCGCTGGAGCTTGCACACTTTGTTAGCACCTTTAGGATCGACAGAACCTTCTGGTTGGATCATATACAACTCTTCTTTAAGAAATCCATTAAGCAATGCAATTTTGACATCCATTTGCCAAATTTCATAATCACAAATGCGGGAATTGCTAACATGATTCGGACAGACTTAAACATCGCTACGGGTGAGAAGGTCTCATCGTAGTCAACTCCTTGAACTTGTCGAAAACCTTTCACAACAAGTCGAGCTTTGTAGACAGTAACATTACCGTCAGCGTCAGTCTTCTTCTTGAAGATCCATTTATTCTCTATGGCTTGCCGATCATCGGGCAAGTCAACCAAAGTCCACACTTTGTTCTCATACATGGATGCCATCTCAGATTTCATGGCCTCAGGCCATTTCGCGGAATTTGGGCTCAGAATTGCTTCCTCATAGTTCGTAGGTTCGTCATGGTCTAGTAACATGACGTCCAAAACAGGATTACCGTACCACTCTGGTGCGGATCTTACTCTGGTTGACCTACGAGGTTCAGTAGTAACTTGATCTGAAGTTTCATGATCATTATCATTAGCTTCCTGACGGATTGGTGTAGGAATCACTGGAACTGATTACTACTTTCTAATTCGGGAGAAGGTACAATTACCTCATCAAGTTCTACTTTCCTCCCACTCACTTCTTTCGAGAGAAACTCCTTCTCTAGAAAGGATCCATTCTTAGCAACGAATATCTTGCCTTTGGATCTGTGATAGAAGGTGTACCCAACAGTCTCCTTTGGGTATCCTATGAAGACTCATTTCTCCGATTTGGGTTCGATCTTATCAGGTTGAAGCTTTTTCACATAAGCATCGCAGCCCCAATCTTTAAGAAATGACAGATTGGGTTTCTTGCTAAACCACAGTTCATATGGTGTCATCTCAACGGATTTAGATGGTGCCCTATTTAACGTGAATGCAGCCGTCTCTAAAGCATAACCCCAAAACGATAGCGGTAAATCAGTAAGAGACATCATAGATCGCACCGTATCTAATAAAGTACGGTTATGAGGTTCGGACACACCATTACGCTGTGGTGTTCCAGGTGGCGTGAGTTGTGAAACTATTCCGCATTGTTTCAAATGATGACCAAACTCATAACTCAAATATTATCCTCCATGATCAGATCGTAGAAACTTTATTTTCTTGTTACGATGATTTTCCACTTCACTCTGAAATTCTTTGAACTTTTCAAATGTTTCAGACTTATGTTTTTTTTTTGACAAAAAGACTGTAAGGGAACCCCCTATAGTATAATTGGTGCAACAACCCCAAATTGCAAGTACCATGCCTTGAACCTGGGTGGGTGGGAAGGCATCAGCCCCTTCCCACCACTGGGTGGTTTCAGACTTATGTTATACCCATATCTGCTTAAATCATCTGTGAAGGTCAGAAAATAACGATACCCACCGTGAGCCTCAACACTCATCGGACCGCATACATCAGTATGTATTATTTCCAATAAGTCAGTTGCTCGCTCCATTGTTTCAGAGAACGGAGTCTTAGTCATCTTGCCCATGAGGCATGGTTCGCAAGCATCAAGTGATTCATAATCAAGTGATTCCAAAAGCCCATCAGCATGGAGTTTCTTCATGCGCTTTACACCGATATGACCTAAGCGGCAGTGCCACAAATAAGATGCACTATCATTATTAAACTTATATCTTTTGGCTTCAATACTATGAATATGTGTATCACTACTATCGAGATTCAACAAAAATAGACCACTCATCAAGGATGCATGACCATAAAAGATATTACTCATATGAATAGAACAACCACTATTCTCTTATTTAAATGAATAACCATCTCACATCAAACAAAATCCAGATATAATGTCCATGCTTAACACTGACACCAAATAACAATTATTCAGTTCTAAAACCAATCCCGAAGGTAGATGTAGAGGTAGCGTGCCGACGGTGATCACATCGACTTTGGAACAATTTCCCACGCGCATCGTCACCTCGTCCTTAGCCTATCTTCGTTTAATCCGTAGCCCCTGTTTCGAGTTAAAAATATGAGCAACAGAACTAGTATCAAATACCCAGGCGCTACTACGAGCATTAGTAAGGTACATATCAATAACATGTATATCAAATATACCTTTCACTTTGCCATCCTTCTTATCCACCAAATACTTGGGGCAGTTCCGCTTCCAGTGACCAGTCCCTTTGTAGTAGAAGCACTCAGTCTCAGGCTTAGGTCCGGACTTGGGCTTCTTCACTTGAGCAGTAACTTGCTTGCCGTTCTTATTGAAGTTACCCTTCTTCCCTTATCTTGAAAATAGTGGTCTTGTTAACTATCAACACTTGATACTCCTTCTTGACTTCTACCTCCGCAGCCTTTAGCATCGCGAAGAGCTCGGGCATAGTCTTTTCCATCCCTTGCATATTATAGTACATCACGAAGCTTTTGTACCTTGGTGGCAATGATTGAAGAACTTTGTCAATGACACTATCATCAGGAAGATTAACTCCCAGTTGAGTCAAGTGGTTGTAGTACCCAGACATTTTGAGTATATGTTCACTGACATAACTATTCTCCTCGATTTTGCAGTTGTAGAACTTATTGGAGACTTGATATCTGTCAATCTGGGCATTTGCTTGAAATATTAACTTCAACTCCTGGAACATCTCATATGCTCCATGATGTTTAAAACGTCATTGAAGTCCCGGTTCTAATCCGTAAAGCATGGCACGCTGAACTATCGAGTAGTCATTAACTTTGCTTTGCCAGACGTTCATAAAATCTGGAGTTACTCCTGCAGCGGGTCTTACACCTAGCGGTGCTTCTAGGACATAATTCTTTTGTGCAGCAATGAGGATAATCCTCAAGTTATGGACCCAGTCCGTGTAGTTGCTACCATCATCTTTCAACTTAGCTTTCTCTAGTAACGCATTAAAATTCAGAGGAACGGTAGCACGGGCCATTGATCTACAACAACATAGACCTGCAAAATACTATCAGGTACTAAGTTCAGGATAAATTAAAGTTCAATTAATCATATTACTTAAGAACACCCACTTAGATAGACATCCCTCTAGTCATCTATGATCACGTGATCCATATCAACTAAACCATGTCCGATCATCACGTGAGATGGATTAGTTTTCAATGGTGAACATCACTATGTTGATCATATCTACTATATGATTCACGCTCGACCTTTCGGTCTCAGTGTTCCGAGGCCATATCTGCATATGCTAGGCTCGTCAAGTTTAACCCGAGTATTCTGCGTGTGCAAAACTGGCTTGCACCCGTTGTGTGTGAACGTAGAGCTTATCACACCCGATCATCACGTCGTGTCTCGGCACGACAAACTGTAGCAACGGTGCATACTCAAGGAGAACACTTGTACCTTGAAATTTTAGTGAGAGATCATCTTATAATGCTACCGTTGTACTAAGCAAAATAAGATGCATAAAATATAAACATCACATGCAATCAAAATAGGTGATATGATATGGCCATCATCATCTTGTGCCTTTGATCTCCATCTCCAAAGCACCATCATGATCACCATAGTCACCGGCTTGACACCTTAATCTCCATCGTAGCATCCTTGTCGTCTCGCCAAACTATTGCTTCTACGACTATCGCTACCGCTTAGTGATAAAGTAAAGCAATTACATGGCGATTGTATTTCATACAATAAAGCGAAAACCATAAGGCTCCTGCCAGTTGCCAATAAATTTTACAAAACATGATCATCTCATACAACAACTTATATATCATCACGTCTTGACCATATCACATCACCGCAAGCGCTGCAAAAAAAAGTTAGACGTCCTCTACTTTGCTATTGCAAGTTTTACGTGGCTGCAACGGGCTTCTAGCAAGAATCATTCTTACCTACGCATCAAAACCACAACGATTTTTTGTCAAGTGTGTTGTTTTAACCTTCAACAAGGACCGTGCATAGTCAAACTCGATTCAACTAAAGTTGGAGAAACAGACACCCGCTAGCCACCTGTGTGCGAAGCACGTCGATAGAACCAGTCTCATGAACGCGTTCATGTAATGTCGGTCTAGGCTGCTTCATCCAACAATACCACTGAATCAAAGTAAGACATTGTTGGTAAGCAGTATGACTATTATCGCCCACAACTCTTTGTGTTCTACTCGTGCATATAACATCTACGCATAGACCTAGCTCTGATGCCACTGTTGGGGAACGTAGTATTTCAAAAAAATCCTACGATCACGCAAGATCTACCTAGGAGAAGCATAGAAACAAGCGGGGAGAGTGTGTCCACGTACCCTCGTAGACCGAAAGCGGAAACATTTAGTAACACGGTTGATGTAGTCAAACGTCTTCGCGATCCAACCGATCCAAGCACCGAATGTACGGCACCTCCGCGTTCAGCACACGTTCAGCTCGATGACGTCCCTCAAGCTCTTGATCAAGTTGAGGCCGAGGGAGAGTTAAGTCAGCACGACGGCGTGGTGACGGTGATAATGAAGTTACCGGCGTAGGGCTTCGCCTAAGCACTACGACGATATGAACGAGGTGTGTAACGGTGGAGGAGGGCACCGCACACTGCTAAGAGAAGGCCTGGTGTGTCTTCGGGGTGCCCCCGTCCCACGTATATAAAGGGGGGAGGAGAGGAGGCCGGCCATAGGGGGGCGCGCCATAGGGAGGAGTCCTACTTGGACTCCCTGTCCAACTAGGATTCGCCCCCCTTTCCTATTCCAACTAGGAGAAGGAGGGAAGGGGAAGGAGGGCAGAAGGAAGGAGGGGGCGCCACCCCCTCCTAGTCCAATTCGGACCAGCCCATGGGGGGCGGACACCCCTTGAGGCCCCTCTCTCCTTTCCCCTAAAGCCCATTAACACCCATTACTCTCCCGGTGGTTTCAGTAACCTCCCGGTACTCCGGAAAATACCCAAAACACTTCGGAACCATTCCGGTGTCTGAATATAACCTTCCAATATATCGATCTTTAGCTCTCGACCATTTAGAGACTCCTCGTCATGTCCGTGATCTCATATAGGACTCCGAACAAACTTCAATACATCAAATCACATAACTCATAATACAAATCGTCATCAAATGTTAAGTGTGCGGACCCTACGGGTTCGAGAACTATGTAGACATGACCGAGACACATCTCCGGTCAACAACCAATAGTGGAACTTGGACGCTCATATTGGCTCCTACATATTCTACGAAGATCTTTATCGGTCAAACCGCATAACAACATACGTTGTTCCCTTTGTAATCGGTATGTTACTTGCCCGAGATTCAATCGTTGGTATCATCATAATTAGTTCAATATCGGTACCAGCAAGTCTCTTTGCTCATTCCGTAATGCATCATCCTGTAACTAACTCATTAGTTACATTGCTTGCAAGGCTTATAGTGATGAGCATTACCGAGAGGGCCCAGAGATACCTCTCCGATACACGGAGTGACAAATCCTAATCTTGACCTATGCCAACCCAAAAAACACCTTCGGAGACACCTGTAGAGCATCTTTATAATCACCCAGTTATGTTGTGGCGTTTGATAGCACACAAAGTGTTCATCTGGTATTTGGGAGTTGCATAATCTCATAGTCAGAGGAACATGTATAAGTCATGAAGAAAGCAATAGCAATAAAACTAAACGATCATTATGCTAAGCTAACAGATGGGTCTTGTCCATCACATCCTTCTCTAATGATGTGATCCCGTTCATCATATGACAACACATGTCTATGGCTAGGAAACTTAACCATCTTTGATTAACGAGCTAGTCAAGTAGAGACTTACTAGGGACACTCTGTTTGTCTATGTATTCACACATGTACTAAGTTTCCGGTTAATACAATTCTAGCATGAATAATAAACATTTATAATGATATAAGGAAATATAAATAACAACTTTATTATTGCCTCTAGGGCATATTTCCTTCACAATTCACTACTGGGTGGACGACGGATGGAAGGGCACCCTGGAGCACCCAGTGGTTGACCGAAGGATGCATGGAGAAGCGCCATGACATCTTGCGGAAAGCTTCACCCAGGCACGAAGAGACGGATGGATATACCTTAACCGTAAGCTTACCTGTGCAGCCGCAAGTCACTATGGGCTCTAGGTTGGTCGACCCTAGGCGTGAATCTGGATGGACGGTGCCAGCAGATGTAGAGGAACGGTAGGAAATGGATGGGCACCGGCAGTGGCCCATAGGAACTCTATGGAAGACCATGTTTCATTTGTCCTGTCCTCAAACATTAGGCAGTGCGAGGAGTTAAAAGGAGGGAACGATTCTTGTGGGTAAAGTGCCCCGGACTGTGTAGAGTGAAATCTAATCGATAAGCAGTGTCCCCTGTTACGGACATCTGAGCCTCTGGAATTGGATTTATTCGGAACTCTCAACATCAATCATAATAAATTATTGTTGGGTTAATAATGATTTCGGGTATAGACATTGGTTGGCGAAACCATCTCAATAACAACATTTTTTTGTAGTAATTGCAAGCAAGTCCTTTTGTTGTAGGAAAAAAATTGCTTTTCGCAAAAACTTAAACTTAGAGCCCCACAACTAAAATTGCATATAGTGATAGCATTTTATTATTGTTCTCCTCTATGTGACTTTACGACATATTCAAAATGCTGACCTACACGGCTGCAATGTCTCATGTTGCGGACGTTTATTCCGACCAGGAGTGAGTGAAAGGATCGATATGGTTGACTAGAAGGGGGTGAATAGGCAACTACCAGTCTTTAGCTTTTCTTAACAAATTAGGGTTAGCAACAAAATGGTTTTCTAAATGTGCAACTAGGTGCGCAACCTATATGATGCTAACAACAACAACAAGTGCAAGCGAAGGATACAACACAACGGTAGCATGCACAAAGTAAAGGTAAGAGATAACCACAAGTGGAGCCGGTGGAGACGAGGATGTGTTACCGAAGTTCCTTCCTTTGGCGGGGAAGTACGTCTCCGTTGGAGCGGTGTGGAGGCACAATGCTCCCCATGGAACCACTAGGGCCACCGTATTCTCCTGACGCACTCACACAATGCGAGATGTCGTGATTCCACTAGTATTGCCCTTGAAGGCGGCAACCGGACCTTTACAAACAAGGTTGGAGCTCTCTCCACAACCGAATTGGAGGCTCCCAACAAACTACGGAGCTTCACCACAATGGAATGTGACCCCGAGGTGACCTCAACCCTCTAGGTGGCTCAAGCACCCAAGAGTAACAACATCCGCAAGGGATTAGTGGGGGGATCAAATTTCTCTTGGCGGAAGTGTAGATCAGGCCCTTCTCAACCAATCCCTAGAAAATCAACAAGTTTGATTGGCTAGGGAGAGAGATCGGGTGAAAATGAGCTTTGGAGCAATGATGGAGTTTGGGGGAAGAAGAGGTAGGTCTTCTTGAGGAAGAAACCCCCTGAACAATCCAACCGTTCTCCCTGTGCGCGGTACTATAGCTCATAGGAGCGGTACTACCGCTTGCGGCAGCGGTACTGCCGCTTGGCCCAGCAGTACTACCGCTGGGACCGTGCACAACATCTTACACGAGCACAGGGAGAAGGAACAGAGGAGAGAACCCTCGAGCGGCACTAGTAGCAATGGTAGGCGCGGTACTACCGCTCATGAGCGGTACTACTGCTCCTACTGCCGTTGCTACTGTCGCCGAACCCGACATGAGAAACCAGAGTCCTGAATCGAGGCGGTAGTACAGCAATACTGGAGCGGTACTACCGCTTGTTGCTCTGGGCGGTACTATCGCTGTTGTAGCGGTACTACCGCATGTTGCTATCGTTGGTACTGCCGCATCTAGCCATGGTACTACCGCTGGCTCCTCTCCAATGCCACTTCAACGACAACGAAGGATCCTCCAAGGGTGCGGGAAAGAGCTAGGGATGCAAAAGAGATGTGTACATGTTGATTCCACCCTAGCCTTTCCGATACGGACCCCCTCTTGATAGTACGGTATCTCCTATGACTCAAGTCCACCAAAACTGAAACGAAGGAAAACTACACCGTCTTCACTTTAAACACCGAGGGGAAGAAATCATCTCGTGCCATATGAATGAATATCTTAAATGCTCAATGCACATGATTAGTCCGCAAAAGCATTGTCATCAATCACCAAAACCACTTAGAGAGAAATATGCCCTAACAATCTCCCCCTTTTTGGTGAATTGATGACAACACGGGATTTGCATAGAGATATAACAAGAGAATAGGCAAACCCTAGGATCTACAAAATATAAACGGGCTCCCCCTAGATGTGTGCACTTAATCAAGAATGCTTTTGGAATGCAAAGCACATACACTAGGATCAACACTCCCCCTATATTTTATAGACCGACAACACTTGCATCTACAATAAGGAAAATTTAAACTAGGATGCAGGAAGTAGTAAGTGAGCATAAGAAGGACATAAGTTAAGCATGCAACTCACATACTACCAAAGTACTAGACAAGCATAAGATAATAATAAGATAGCATACTGTAGCGACCTGACCCAAAATCGGTCAAATCTACGTATGCATGCCATCCCAAGATCATCTTTGGTACTCACAGTACATCGATAAAGTAATCAAAGTTCAATCACACCTGAATATCATTAATCGATTCTCATGTAGAGTCTTTATTACAAGGGAATAAATTCGGCTCAAGGCCAACTCATGAGAAATAAACTAAAATGCTGCGGAAGGTCGAAGGTAAGCGAGTCCATCCGACTCCAAGGGCAATCGCCGAGCGCGAGCGTAGCCTCACTCTGATCGGAATATATCTACGCAACATAATACGTTGCAGCCATGTAGGTCAGCTTTTGGAATAAGCTGGCAAGTTATGAGGAACAACAATAATAAAATTACTAACTCTATATGCATATTTGGTGTGGAGCTCTAAGTTTCATCATTTGCGTAAAGCCAATTTTATCCTACTACAAAGGACTTATTTGCAAATTACTACAAATTGTTGGTAGTTATTGAGATGGTTCCGCCAACCAATATCTCGTTCCCAAATTATTATTAAGTCATAAACCCATCAAATTAATCCATTAGTTTTAGTGTTGAGATATCCGAATACTTCCAAGGTCCAGATGCTCAAATGTCCGTGAATCGGGACACGGCTAATCGATTAGGTTATAACACTCTGCAGAGGTTTGCACTTTCCCATAAGAATCATTCCCTCCTTTAAAGTCTTCGCACTTCATGGTGTTTGAAGACGGACCAGAATGAAACAGGGTCTTCCAAAGAGTTCTTCCGCCACCGCGGTACCCATCCAACCCTACCGTTCGTCTACTTCTCGTAGTACCGTCCAGCCAGCTTCACTACAAGGGTCAACCCAGCGAGCCCATAATGGCTTGCGGCTGCACAGATAAGCTTCGGTCATGGGGCATCCATCCTTCTCTTCGTGGCTGGGTGAAGCTTTCCGCAAGATGTCATGGCGCTTCTCCATGCATCCCGCCAACCACTGGTGCTCCAGGTGCCCGTCAACCGTCCTCCACCCAAGTGATTTTCCAAGTCCATCTTGATCATTATAGTCCATGGGGTCATCATCATCATCATTGACTCTCACATCTTACTTATGAATTTCTCTCATCCCCAAATCCGTCTCGAGCATAGCAAAATAACTACTACGTCCGGGGCCATGGTAACAAGGGGGGTTGGTTCATCCTACCACATGATACTACTCAAGTTTAATGACTTCAAGATTATCACTACTGCATGCAATGATGGGGTGGTGACAACTACTAATGCACAAAAACATAGGTATAGAAATAACATGATCAAAACTTGCCTTGCCGATGATCCTCGTAAGCTAAAGAGTCGAGTAGTAGCAAGCTTAGCACTCAGAAACTCTACCGAGACAAACAATAACATAATAAGCACAAAGCACAAGGATCACACAAGATAACAAGGATAACATAGCACAACCAAACAATCAAAACCAAATCAAAAGGAAAACTCAAAGAAATCAAATTCAAAGTTTTTCCCTATTCCAAACAATAGCAAAAAGAGTTTTATTTAACAAAATTCCTCAATATGACCTAATCATGGTTTTAGGTTAACTTAACAGAAAAGGATTAACTAAGCAACTAGGAGCAAAAAGAATTAATTAATTTGCTATTATAAAACTCAATTTAGGCCTAATCCAATTTCTATTAGGAAAATTAATTTAAAACTTTTATTAATTATAAATAAAAGTTCATCTAATGGAATGACAGAAACTAACCTAGAATAACTAATCACAAGTTAAAAATAACTTAATTTACTAATTAATTAATTAGGAAAACAGAACTAATCAATTAATTAGGATTAATAGGATTCTGCCTAGAATTAATTATTAAATAATCCTAAAATACCAAAGTTAATTTCTAGGGTTTGGCAATATCAAAATAAAGTGATTGCAAAAAGAATCATGCAAAATAATTTTTCTAACTAAAACTATAGCAGATTTGCTATTCTGACTAAAACAATATTAAAGCATTTTTAATTATTTTTAACATAGCTAAATATATGTTTTTCAGAAACTACATAAAATTTGCAATCCAACAAAAAAAGAATCACTAAAAAATATTAAACAGAACAAAAGATACACATTTTTGAAATTTGGAACAAATCGGCTAAAACAGAAAATCTAAATAAAAAGAAAAATGCCTAATGGGCCTAAACTACGCACAGTGCGTCAGATAGTCTAAATGGGCCTAGGGTTTAACTAACGGAACCGGCCTAACTAAAATAAAACCTAACTAAAAATAAACCGCACCGGGCGGCCGGTTTTCTAACTAAAACGTATTTTCTGGGCTTCTAATCGTAGCCACCCGATCGGGATCGGACGGGGAGGGAAAGCCGGGACTCACGGACTCCGGCGACGTCGGGCGGCGGCGCGGGAGTGCTCCGAGGCGTTAGGGTCGGCGAGCTTGGGAGGCGTCGGGAGACGCGGAAGCTCGGGAAGGGTTCGTGGGGTTGGTGAGGTCGGGGGCACCAGGCGGCGACGGCGAGGGTTTTGGCGGCGGGTTGAGCTCGGGCTCCGCGAGCCGGGAGAGAGAGGAGAGGGCTCGGCGTGGCTAAGGGGGGGGAATGGGGTGCGGGGCCTCGGCTTATATAGCCAGGGGTCGGTGAGGGTTCGGAAGGGATCGGGGCATCGGGGGCGCGGGTCAGCCGGTTGGCGGCTGTGGCCTAGTGGGCGGTGGTGGGCTGGTCTTGTGGTGGCCGAGGGGTTAGGTGGCGCTGGCTGGGCACAGGTGGCTGGGTGGCGCCCAAAAGATTTTTTTTTATTTTTTTAATAAAACAAAACCAAAAATAAAACCTAAACTATAAATATTTTATATAGGGTATATATATA
This sequence comes from Aegilops longissima, assembly GCA_021605205.1. Classification (NCBI taxonomy): domain Eukaryota; kingdom Viridiplantae; phylum Streptophyta; class Magnoliopsida; order Poales; family Poaceae; genus Aegilops; species Aegilops longissima. The sequence goes on from CM038678.1 coordinate 470,053,151, forward strand.
CCAAAATGATGGGGAATATTCCTTTCATTAGAACATTTTTCCAAAGCCAAAATCAAACTTTATGAAAAACCATTTTTTCAAATTCAAATAAAATTTCAGATTTGAATCCAATTCTTTTGGCATTGTTTCCTCTGATATTTTGGAGTGTCATGTTTGCTCCTCTCATACTTTTGATCAAGTATTTATCGAGCTTGGTTTTGGAATTGTTTCCCACATGCCAAAGTTTGGAATTCAAATTTCAAATTCAAAACTCTCTGAAACTTCAAATGGAATCCAAATTCAAACAGGATGCATAGGATGCTTAGCTATAATTGTAAAACATTCCAAATAGGAAAATTTGGGATGTTACAAACCTACCACCTTAAGATGAATCTAGCCCTCGAGATTCGGGTTGGCTAACAAATAGGTGCGGATGATCTCGTGAAGGTCTTCTTGGCGTTCCTGTGTGGCTTCTTCCTCGGTGTGGTGACTCCACAAACCTTGCAAAACTTGATGACTCTGCTGCGGGTGACTCTGCTTGCAGTCTCGAGAATTTTGACGGGTTTCTCCTTGTAAGTCAAATCACTGTCGAGCTGTATGGCCTCTAGGGGCACTGTGTCTCTCAACGGAACATCGGCCATGTCTGCATGGCACTTCTTCAACTGGGAAACGTGAAAGACATCATGAACTCCGGACAATCCTTCCGGCAATTCCAACTTGTATGCAACTTCTCCACGACGTTCGAGGATTTTGTAGGGGCCAATGAATCGGGTGCTAACTTTCCTTGACTCCAAACCTCTTGATTCCACGAAGTGAGACACACGAAGATATGCTCGGTCTCCCACTTCGTAAGTCACCTCCTTAAACTTCTTCGTCGGCATAACTCTTACATCTCATTGTGCTATCTTGAGCCGGTCTCGAATTAGCTTGACTTTCTCTTGAATCCTTGATAAGATCGGAACCAAAAGTGATCGATCTCCAACACTATCCCACAAAGAATGGTGTTCTGCACCTCCTTCCGTATAGAGCTTGAAGGGGCCATCTTCAAACTGGATTGATAACTGTTGTTGTACGAGAACTCTGCGTCGGCAAATTGTCATCCCAGCTAGACCCATAGTCTAGCACACAAGCTCTCAACATGTCCTCCGTAATCTGATTGACTCTCTCGGTCATCCATCTGTCTGCGGATGAAAGGCTGTCTTGAATTCCAGCCTCGTACCCAAAGTTTCATGCAATTGCTTCCAAAACTTTGAGGTAAACTGCGTTCCTCTATCGACACGATTTTCCTCGGAACTCCATGCGGACATCGATCCTGGTCATGTATATCTTGGCCAACTTGGCACTTGGTATAGGTAGTCTTCACGGAATGAAGTGAGCTACCTTAGTCAAACGATCAACCACTACCCGGATAGAATCATAACTTGAGCGGGTCTGGGTAGTCTGTGATGAAATCCATACCAAGTTTCTCCCATTTCCAATCGGGAATCGGCAAAGGTTGAAGTAACCTGCTGGCTTCGATGTTCTGCCTTTACGTTGGCAAACATCGCATCTGACTACGTGCTCGGCAATGTCCTTCTTCATACCGGTCCACCGAAACTTTGCTTCAAATCCGGTACATCTTGGTGTTGCGGGGTGAATTGAGTCTGAGGAATCATGAGCTTCTGAAGAATCAGCTTCTGAGCTCGGGATCATTGGGCACATAATCGATCCTCAAACCATATAGTTCCATGTTCATCCTTTCGGAATCCTTTAGCTTTTCCATCCTCCATCTTTTGCTTAATCTCATCGATTTCCTTGTCCGACTTACGGGCTTCACGAATCCTTTCGGTCAAGGTGGACTGAACTTCGAGTTGCGACAAATCCTTTGGAACTATCTCCGATCGGAGATCTCGAGGTCATCAACCAACTCCTGGGTAATCCTCCTGCTTGTAAGAGTGTTCACATAACTCTTACGGCTCAAAGCATCTGCTACAACATTGGCTTTACCGGGTGGTAATGTAGCCTCATGTCATAGTCCTTTATCAACTCTAGCCATCTCCTCTGCTGAGGTTCAATTCCTTCTGCGTGAAGATATATTTCAGACTCTTGTGATCCGTATAGACATCACAACGATTTCCAATGAGAAATGTCTCCAAGTCTTGAGTGCATGCACTCTGTTGCTAACTCCAAATCATCGTGGCATAATTCATCTCATGAGGCCGTAGCTGTGCGGAGGCATATGCTACAACCTTGCCTTCTGCATCAATACTCCTCCGAGTCCTTGACGAGAAGCGTCTAATAGACCTGGTATTCCTTATGTATGTCCGCAATATCAACCTTTGGAGCTGTGACCAACCGTTTCTTCAACTCCCAAAACTGGCTTCACATTCCTCGGTCCAAACATACTTGTTTTCCTTCTTCAACAGCTCAGTCATGGGCTTGGCAATCTTCGAAGTTCTCAATGAACCTCCGATAGTATCCTGCAAGTCCGAGAAAACTGCGGATCTCCTTGGTGAGGTGGGTGACGCCATTCGGTGACCGATTCAACCTTGGCGGGATCAACTGCTATTCCTTCTCCTGAAATAACATGTCAGAGGAATCCAACTTCCTTCAACCAAAATTCACATTTGCTGAATTTGGCATACAATTGATGTTCTCGAAGTTTCTCGAACTAGACGCAAATGTTCCTTATGCTCTTCCTCGCTCTTGGAGAATATCAATATGTCATCGATGAACACCACGACAAACTTGTCCAAGTACTCCATGAATACCTTGTTCATCAAATTCATGAAGTATGCAGGGGGCATTAGTCAATCAAATGACATGACGGTATACTCGTATAAACCATACACAGTGGTGAATGCTGTTTTGGGTATATCCTTTTCACGAATTTTCAATCTGGTGATACCACGATCAAGATCGATCTTAGAGAATACCTTGGCTCCTACAAGCTGATCAAACAAGTCATTGATCATGGGCGAGGGTACTTGTTCTTGATGGTTACTTCGTTCAATGCACGGTAATCCACAACCATCCTCAAGCTTCCATCCTTCTTCTCTACCAAAAGAACTGGGGCTCCCCAAGGTGATGAGCTTGGGCGAATATATCCTTTCTCCAATAACTCATTTATTTGATCCTTGATCTCTTTCAACTCATTCGGTGGCATCCGATAAGGTCTCTTGGATATTGGGGCTGTCTTAGGGCAATAACTCGATCGAAACTCAATGTCTCGTCCGGTGGCATTCTGGTAATTCCTCCGGAACACATCGGGAAATTCTTGCACTCTGGTACTTCCTCTGAACAACTCCGTGAGGGAATGCACTGATTTTTCATCTGGCTGTGCTGCTCGTACTTGATCCTCTTCGCTCCGGGGTGGTGAGCGAGAATAGACTTCTTGGCACATCAATGTTTCCTTCATACTTTGACAACCAGTCCATGCCTAGGATTACATCCAAGGTCTGTGTTTCCAACACTATGAGTTCTCTGGAAATTTGTGGTTCCCGATGTTGAGGTTTGCAGGACAGCTTAAACCTGCCATCATTTCTCCTCTGCGGAACCGACGCGGAGGGGCTTCTAAGGGTTCTAGTCGTAATCCGTACTTATCCACAACTACCCTTGATATGAATGAATCGTTGCACGTAATCAAACAGAACCAAAACTGAACGTGAATTCAATAAAACTTACCAACCACGATTTCCGGCTGATCATAGACGTTCTCCACGTCGATGTGATTCACTTGAGCACGAGGGAAGGATTGGGCTTCTTCGCGAGCCTCCATTGCCATTCCGTTCCTCTGCTTGGCCTCCGGGCGTCGGTGGCGTAGTGCCACGCTCTTCGGCACTTGAAGCGGTGATGTGGCTCGATCCTTGAGCCGGGCGAACGGTGCTGATTTCCATTACCATCGCCATTGCCATTGCCATGGCCTGGCTTGTTGTCCTGGCTGCGGTTGTTTCCATTTCCACCATGGTTATGACCTCCATGGTTGTGATGGATGTGCCCTCCCGAGTACGGTGCATAGCGGGCTTCGCCGAGCTCTGAATTGTGCTTCCCCGGCTGTACTTCCTCTTGCGGCTCTCTATCTGCTGCTGCTTGCCTTCCGAATGGTGGCCTTGTCTACCAGCTCTGGTAGTTGTTGAAAGTAGCCACAATAAGCTGCATGCTCAATTCATCATTGAGTCCCTCCAGAACTTCTCTGCTTGGCGGCATCGGTGGCCACATCATCGAGGGCATAGCGTGCAAGTTTGCTGAATTCCTCCACGTCTTGTGCCACAAGACGATTCCCTGGCGCAAGTTTGAACTCACGCTTCTTGCACTCATGGCTCCAGATGAGACATGAGCGGTCTGAAAACCTGCTGGAATTGATCCCAAGTGATGCCACCCAAAGGAAAAGTGGCGGTGTAATTCTCCCACCAAGAAGCTGCAGGTCCATCCAGTTGATGCGCGGCAAAGCGCACCTTCTCAGCATCAGTGCATCCAACGGTGACTAGCTCTCTTCCAATCTTGCGGAGCCAGTCGTCAGCCACAATCGGCTCAGTGCTACTAGAGAACACTGGCGGATTCAACCTCAGAAAGCGAGTCAAGTTGTCCACAGTGGGTGGTGGTGGTGGCGGTGGATTGTTGGCGGGGTTGTTCTGATTCTGAATCAGGAGCTGCATCAGTGCATTCTGCTGCTGGAGCAGCTGGGTGAGCTCCGGCGGGAAACCAGTGTCGCGTCTCGGAGGCATCTGGTGTTTTGGAGTGGATGAGAAATTTAGAATAGAACAAGGGTCTATGAGAAATAACACTACCCATATGAATGCACAATCATAACACACCAATCATTTATTCATTCCACTCAAACATGGTTCAAACTCGATTACAAAAGCTCATGACTAAACGAAAGAAAACATCGGCCTAACTGATCGACGAAAGGAAAATAAAGATAACATGGTGGTCGACTAAAAGTCTGCATCAGTGGCGCCTCCTCTTGGGGTTTCCTTCGGTGGTACTCCCTTCGAAATCCTGATCATTGCTCACGAGGGCCCTTCATCTCCACTCGGGTAAAGGTCCTCACCCAAGTCCATCTTTTCCTCAATCGCGGCAAGCTTCATCTTCAGTCGTCGACTATCTCCATGAAGTCTGTGATTTCTTCCTCATGGCCAAGGAAGTCTGCGTGCCTTCTCCTCCAGTTCCATTCGCGGAACAAAAGCTTCCGTGTGTCTTGAGTTACGGCGAGCCTGAATCTCCGTTTCACGAGAAGACACTCCAAGTCCTGAATGTACGAGAGGGTGGAATCGTCCTCGATGGTACGGATGATATCTCCATTCCTTGCCTGCGAGAAACCATGGCGAGGTCCGAGTGATCGAGCTCAGTCCTGTACTCCTCTCGGAGATGTCCAAGTGCTCGGTAGATCGCCACGTCTCTTCCGATGATCCAGTTGAACTCGTGAACTCAAAGTTGATAGGTTCCGTCGTCCTCCAAAAGTCCTCCACAGGATATGCACCTCAATCTCAGAAGCGGGTGTCCGCCGGAAGTGCATTAGTGGGTTTCCAGTGATCGAGGGCGAGCAATCTTCAGCAGTTTCACCATCTGGACCAGCTTCCTTCCGAAGGGCATCGCCTCATCGGGCCGGCGTAACTCCGTAGCAAAACGGGGTGAACTCGACGCCATCTAGAATGTTGCAAAGGAGAGAAGAGTCGAAATAGATCGGGAAGAAATATAGAATGAAAGAGGGTTCAAAGTAATTGGTCTCGCTATGGCTTTCCGATCCTAGGGGTTACGATCCTACGGTCAGCGTGTGCTCGATACCATCTCAGAGCGACCTGACCCAAAATCGGTCAAATCTACGTATGCATACCATCCCAAGATCATCTTTGGTACTCACGAGACATCGATAAAGTAATCAAAGTTCAATCACACCTGAATATCATTAATCGATTCTCATGTAGAGTCTTTATTACAAGGGAATAAATTCGGCTCAAGGCCAACTCATGAGAAATAAACTAAAATGCTGCGAAGCGTCGAAGGTAAGCGAGTCCATCCGACTCAAAGGGCAATCGCCGAGCGCGAGCGTAGCCTCACTCTGATCGGAATATATCTACGCAACATAATACGTTGCAGCCATGTAGGTCAGCTTTTGAATAAGTCGGCAAGTTATGAGGAACAACAATAATAAAATTACTAACTCTATATGCATATTTGGTGTGGAGCTCTAAGTTTCATCATTTATGTAAAGCCAATTTTATCCTACTACAAAGGACTTATTTGCAAATTACTACAAATTGTTGGTAGTTATTGAGATGGTTCCGCCAACCAATATCTCGCTCCCAAATTATTATTAAGTCATAAACCCATCAAATTAATCCATTAGTTTTAGTGTTGAGATATCCGAATACTTCCAAGGTCCAGATGCTCAAATGTCCGTAATCGGGACACGGCTAATCGATTAGGTTATAACACTCTGCAGAGGTTTGCGACTTTCCCGCAAGAATCATTCCTCCTTTAAAGTCTTAGCACTTCATGGTGTTTGAAGACGGACGAATAAACAGGTCTTCCAAAGAGTTCTTCCGCCACCGCCGTACCCATCCAACCCTACCGTTCGTCTACTTCTCGTAGTACCGTCCAGCCAGCTTCACTACAAGGTCAACCCAGCCAGAGCCCATAATGGCTTGCGGCTGCACGATAAGCTTCGGTCATGGGGCATCCATCCTTCTCTTCGTGGCTGGGTGAAGCTTTCGCAAGATGTCATGGCGCTTCTCCATGCATCCCGCCAACCACTGGTGCTCCAGGTGCCCGTCAACCGCCCTCCACCCAAGAGTGATTTTCCAAGTCCATCTTGATCATTATAGTCCATGGGGTCATCATCATCATCATTGACTCTCACATCTTACTTATGAATTTCTCTCATCCCCAAATCCCGTCTACGAGCATAGCAAAATAACTACTACGTCCCGGGGCCATGGTAACAAGGGGGGTTGGTTCATCCTACCACATGATACTACTCAAGTTTAATGACTTCAAGATTATCACTACTGCATGCAATGATGGGGTGGTGACAACTACTAATGCACAAAAACATAGGTATAGAAATAACATGATCAAAACTTGCCTTGCTGATGATCCTCGTAAGCTAAAGAGTCGTAGTAGCAAGCTTCGCACTCCGGGAACTCTACCGAGACAAACAATAACATAATAAGCACAAAGCACAAGGATCACACAAGATAACAAGGATAACATAGCACAACCAAACAATCAAAACCAAATCAAAAGGAAAACTCAAAGAAATCAAATTCAAAGTTTTTCCCTATTCCAAACAATAGCAAAAAGAGTTTTTATTTAACAAAAATTCCTCAATATGACCTAATCATGGTTTTAGGTTAACTTAACAGAAAAGGATTAACTAAGCAACTAGGAGCAAAAAGAATTAATTAATTTGCTATTATAAAACTCAATTTAGGCCTAATCCAATTTCTATTAGGAAAATTAATTTAAAACTTTTATTAATTATAAATAAAAGTTCATCTAATGGAATGACAGAAACTAACCTAGAATAACTAATCACAAGTTAAAAATAACTTAATTTACTAATTAATTAATTAGGAAAACAGAACTAATCAATTAATTAGGATTAATAGGATTCTGCCTAGAATTAATTATTAAATAATCCTAAAATACCAAAGTTAATTTCTAGGGTTTGGCAATATCAAAATAAAGTGATTGCAAAAAGAATCATGCAAAAATAATTTTTCTAACTAAAACTATAGCAGATTTGCTATTCTGACTAAAACAATATTAAAGCATTTTTAATTATTTTTAACATAGCTAAATATATGTTTTTCAGAAACTACATAAAATTTGCAATCCAACAAAAAAAGAATCACTAAAAAATATTAAACAGAACAAAAGATACACATTTTTGAAATTTGGAACAAATCGGCTAAAACAGAAAATCTAAATAAAAAGAAAAATGCCTAATGGGCCTAAACTACGCACAGTGCGTCAGATAGTCTAAATGGGCCTAGGGTTTAACTAACGGAACCGGCCTAACTAAAATAAAACCTAACTAAAAATAAACCGCACCGGGCCGGCCGGTTTTCTAACTAAAACGTACCCCTTCGGGGGCTTCTAATCGTAGCCACCCGATCGGGATCGGACGGGGGAGGGGAAAGCCGGGGACTCACCGGACTCCGGCGACGTCGGCGGCGGCGGCGGGAGTGCTCCGAGGCGTTGGGGGGTCGGCGAGCTTCGGGGAGACGTCGGGGAGACGCGGGGAAGCTCGGGGAAGGGTTCGGTGGGGTTGGTGAGGTCGGGGGCACCAGGCGGCGACGCGAGGGTTTTGGCGGGGTTGAGCTCGGGCTCCGCGAGCCGGAGAGAGAGGAGAGGGCTCGGCGTGGCTAAGGGGAATGGGGTGCGGGGCCTCGGCTTATATAGCCAGGGGTCGGTGAGGGTTCGGAAGGGATCGGGCGCCGGGGGCGCGTGTCGGTTGGCCGGCTGTGGCCTAGTGGGCAGTGGCTGGGCTGGTCTTGGGTGGCCGAGGGTTAGGTGGCGCTGGCTGGGCACAGGTGGCTGGCTGGCCTTGAAAGATTTTTCTTTATTTTTTAATAAAAACAAAACCAAAAATAAAACCTAAACTATAAATATTTTATATAGGGTATATATATACCAAAATGATCAGGGAATATTCCTTTCATTAGAACATTTTTCCAAAGCCAAAATCCAAACTTTATGAAAACCATTTTTTCAAATTCAAATAAAATTTCAGATTTGAATCCAATTCTTTTGGCATTGTTTCCTCTGATATTTTTGGAGTGTCATGTTTGCTCCTCTCATACTTTTGATCAAGTATTTATCAGGCTTGGTTTTGGAATTGTTTCCCACATGCCAAAGTTTGGAATTCAAATTTCAAATTCAAAACTCTCTGAAACTTCAAATGGAATCCAAATTCAAACAGGATGCATAGGATGCTTAGCTATAATTGTAAAACATTCCAAATAGGAAAATTTGGGATGTTACACATACGTCTCACACCATATGACAAGATAACCAAGCACAAACAAACCAAAGCAAACAACCGATAAAAGAGTCCGCGAGAGAGAAAGACACGGCAAATAAGACGCACTCGCAACTCGGCAAATCCCTAAACTCTCTCCCCCTTTGGCATCGAGACACCAAAAGGGAAAAGAGTGCTACAACGGTCATAGGTGATAGCAATGCTGAAGATCCCCATCATCACTGGTCCGCGTGGTCTCTCGCGCCTCTGTCATCGGCAGTAGCAGCTAGCTGATCGGTCTCTGAATCCGTCCATGGAGAGTGCTGAGAGACCCACTCCTCCTCGTCAGTGATCTTTTCCTCTGACCCACTAGCAACTTCTGCACATAGCTAAGGCAAAAGGACCTTGTGATGGCTGCGAGACTTCTTCTCTGACACATGCTCCATATACTGTCCATGAGCCTCCATACAGAACAACTTCTTCATCTTCAGCTTGAGCTTCTTAGCCCAAGATGGCTCCACTCCATAGGGGTCATATCATCATCGTCGTCGGCCTCAGCCTCATCATCTCCCAAAGGAGTCTCAGTCTCCGGAATAGGAGTGCCCCAGTGCTCCTTCTGTCTCAGTCGAACAATCTCATGAGAGACCAAGTCACCGGTCTCCAATATGACATCCGTATAGGTGTGTGCCCATGCCTTCTCAATAAGAAGGATCAGGTAGGGGCATAGATAGGTCACTTGCGCTCAGTGATGGCAGAGAGGAGCTCCGACCACATGACATGAGAAACATCCAAAGAATCTCATGTGTTTGCATCCTTCTCATGCTGGCAAAAGAGAAACATATCCACAAGATAGGAATGAACCTGATCCAAGTTCCCAATAAGAGAGAAAAGAGTGTGCGTGAAAATGCGATGAAGAATATCTAGAAAGGGAAACAACTCATATGTCTTCTTCTTTGCGACAGGATTAACCGTTACCGTGCTATAGGGCCAAAGAGCAGACTTGTGCGTAGAAGTAGCCTCCTTGTGGGGGCGAAAGCCAACCGGGTTGTCAAGCCCCTGATCCTCATAATCCAAAAGTTCCATGAAAGCATTCCATTTGACAGAGAGAAGTCTGCCATTGGTCATCCAAGTCAAGGTCCGCTCCTCATCAGTGCCAAGGTGAATAGTGGCATAAATTTGAGCCACCATGTCAGCATCAAAATCCTTGTTGAACTCCATGAGCTTGACGATATTCAGCTGAGAACACATATCAAGAGCCTCTCCAAAGTAGGCACGATCCTTCTCCAAATAAGGAATGTCAATGGAACGGACACTCACAAAGAGGATCTTCTTTGCTTTGAGCACATCAAAGTAGATAGACCACTGCTGCCGGTTCCAGAAGGGGCGGTTAACAAGAGCCGATTCTTGAGGTTGGGAATACGGATCGCAGCGATGAGCCACACAGAACTCCTTAGCAGAAATCTCATACACAGACTTGACCTTCGGCTTTGGCTTGTGATACGTCCATTTTGCGTCATGCTTTTACATCAATATTTATCGCATTATGGGCTGTTATTTCACATTATGTCACAATACTTATGGCTATTCTCTCTTATTTTACAAGGTTTACATGAAGAGGGAGAATGCCGGCAGCTGGAATTCTGGGCTGGAAAAGGAGCAAATATTGGAGACCTATTCTGCGCAACTCCAAAAGTTCTGAAAGTCCACGGAATATCTTAAAATAAATAAAGAAAAATCATCGCTAAAGATGAAGGCCAGGGGGCCCACACCCTGCTCACGAGGGTGGGGGGCGCCCCCCCCCCCTGGGGCGCGCCCCCTACCTCGTGGGCCCCCTGGTGGCTCTCCGACGCCCATGTTCTCCTATATGAAGTCTTGCGATGACAAGAAAACAGGAAGCAACCTTTCGGGACGAGACTCCGCCGCCACGAGGCGGAACCTTGGAGGAACCAATCTAGGTCTCCGGCAGAGCTGTTCTGCCGGGGACACTTCCCTCCGAGAGGGGGAAATCATCACCGTCATCATCACCAACGCTCCTCTCATCGAGAGAGGGAAATCTCCATCAACATCTTCACCAGCACCATCTCATCTCCAAACCCTAGTTCATCTCTTGTATCCAGTTCTTGTCTCCAAGTCCGGGATTGGTGCTAGTAGGTTGCTAGTAGTGTTGATTACTCCTTGTAGTTGATGCTAGTTGGTTTATTTGGTGGAAGATCATATGTTCAGATCCTTTATGCATATTATTACCCCTCTGATTATGAACATGAATATGCTTTGTGAGTAGTTACGTTTGTTCCTGAGGACAAGGGAGAAGTCTTGCTATTAGTAGTCATGTGAATTTGGTGTTCGTTCGATATTTTGATGAGATGTATGTTGTCTAGGCTCTAGTGGTGTTATGTGAACGTCGACTACATAACAGTTCACCATTATTTGGGCCTAGAGGAAGGAATTGGTAAGTAATAAGTAGATGATGGGTTGCTAGAGTGACAGAAGCTTAAACCCTAGTTTATGCGTTGCTTCGTAAGGGGCTGATTTGGATCCATATATTTCATGCTATGGTTAGGTTTACCTTAATACTTTTGTTGTAGTTATGATGCTTGCAATAGAGGTTAATCATAAGTGGGATGCTTGTTCAAGTAAGAACAGCACCCAAGCACCGGTCCACCCACATATCAAATTATCAAAGTACCGAACGCGAATCATATGAACGTGATGAAAACTAGCTCGACGATATTCCCATGTGTCCTCGGGAGCGCTTTTCCTATTATAAGAGTTTGTTCCGGCTTGTCCTTTGCTACAAAAAGGATTGGGCCACCTTGCTGCACTTTATTTACTCTTGTTATTTGTTGCTCATTACAATCTATCTTATCACAAAACTATATGTTACCACTTATTTCAGTACTTGCAGAGAATACCTTGCAGAAAACCGCTTATCATTTCCTTCAGCTCCTCGTTGGGTTCGACACTCTTACTTATCGAAAGGGCTACGATAGATCCCCTATACTTGTGGGTCATCAAGACTCTTTTCTGGCGCCGTTGCCGGGGAGTGTAGCGCCTTTGGTAGGTGGAATTTGGTAAGAAAAAATTTATATAGTGTGCTGAAATTTCATCGTCACTTGTTACTATAGAAAGTAATTCTCGAGGGGCTTGTTCGGGTATCTTCACCCCGTCCCAAGAGCGCAAAGAGTTGCTCCTCAACCTACTGAACCTATTGAAAATGAAACTCCTTTTGAATTTCCTTCGGGTATGATGGAAAAACTACTAGCTAATACTTTTACAGGAGATGGAACAAAGCATCCTGATGAACATCTACTCTATGTGGATGAACTTTGTGGACTATTTAAGCTTGCAGGTATACCCGATGATGTTGTTAATAAGAAGGTATTCCCTTTATCTTTGAAGGGAGACGCATTGACATGGTATAGGCTATGTGATGATACGGGATCATGGAACTATAAAAGATTGAAATTCGAATTTCATCAAAAATATTACCATATGCATATTGTTCATCGTGATTGCAATTATATATATAATTTTTGGCCTCGCGAAGGAGAAAGCATCGCTCAAGCTTGGGGGAGGCTTAAATCAATGTTATATTCATGCCCCAATCATGAGCTCTCAAGAGTGACAATTCTTCAGAATTTTTATGCTCGGCTTTCTGATAACAATCGCACCATGCTCGATACTTCTTGTGCTGGCTCTTTTATGATGAAGAATATTGAATTCAGATGGAATTTATTGGATAGAATTAAACACAACTCTGAATATTGGGACCTCGACGAAGGTAAGGAGTCAGGTATGACACCTAAGTTTGATTGTGTTAAATCTTTTATGGATACCGATATTTTCCATAAGTTTAGCACTAAATATGGACTTGACTCTGAGATAGTAGCTTCTTTCTGTGAATCTTTTGCTACTTATGTTGATCTCCCCAAGGAGAAGTGGTTTAAATATAATCCTCCCATATAAGTAAAAGTAGTTGCACCTATTAAAGTTGAAGAAAAGACTGTCACTTATAATGATCCTATTGTTCCTACCTCTTATGTTGAGAAACCACCTTTCCCTGTTAGAATAAAGGATCATGCTAAAGCTTCAACTGTGGTTCGTAAAAGTAATATTAGAACTTATACACCTCCTGAGCAAATCAAAGTAGAACCTAATATTGCTATTGTTAAAGATCTCTTGTCTGATAATATTGATGGGCATGTTATTCAATTTTGCGGTGAATCTACTAGAATTGCTATACCTTGTGCTAAAGATAAACATAGACCTTTGGTAGGCTGTCACGCCCAATATGCGACCCTATCCAAAAGGAACTCGACGGTCCCACCAAGGATAGACCCGCATATTGAAACGCTTTTGCAAGGTGGATATCATTACATCAACATTACATAATAGATGGGGATACATACATAAGGCACAAATGCGACAAGAATACATCAACATCATATACAAGATCAACATCCGACTACGGATGAAACATAAACAAAACTCAAACGACATCCACCACCTAGCCCAGGGCTGCCGACTGGAACCTATCCCCGATCAAGAAGAAGCGGAAGAAGAACTCCAACACAAGCAAACATCGCTCTCACGCCATGATCATCGCAAACCTGTACCTGCAATGGTGGTGTAGTAATCTGTGAGCCACGAGGACTCAAAGAATCCCATTACCATGGGTATCAAGACTAGCAAAGCTTAAAGGGAAAGGAAGGGGTAAAGTGGTGAGGTTGCAGCAGCGACTAAGCATGATATGGTGGCTAACATACGCAAATGAGAGCGAGAAGAGAAACAAAGGAACGGTCGTCAACTAGCAATGATCAAGAAGTGATCCTGAACTCCTACTTACGCCGACATAACCCGAAACCGTGTTCTCCTCTCGATCAACCCGAAAAGAGACCCTCACGATTCGCATACGGTTGGTGTATTTTAGAAGGGTTTTGCTTCAAGTTTACTACAACCGGATATTAACAAATTCCCATCTGCCACATAACCGCGGGCACGGCTTTGAAAGTTTATACCTGCGGGGTGTCCCAACTTAGCCCATGATAAGCTCTCGCGATCAACGAAGGATATTCCTTCTCCCGGAAGACCCGATCAGTCTCGGAATCCGGCTACAAGACATTTCGGCAGCAATAAAACAAGTCCAGAAGACCTCCCGCGTGCCGACACCCACGATAGTAGCCACAGATCTCGTCTCGAGGCCACGACCGGATAAGCTAAGCGTCAAGTACCGACGTAACCCAAGTTGCCAAGGGATGGTCCCGCACGGTGTTTAGTTTGGACCAACGCTAGACAAGCAATCGCCCGGGGTAATAAAGAAGACCCTCGGGATGCGCGACTCCCAAGGGAAAAAGGCTAGGTCGAGGCAAATGTAAAACCAATGTTGGGCCTTCTTTGGAAAAGTCTTATTCAAAGCGAACTGTCAAGGGGTCCCATAAATCACCCGACCGCGTTAGGGACGCAAAATCCGGGAACATAATACCGATATGACGGAAACTAGGCGGCAAGAGGGAACAAAACACTGCATAAGGCCGAGCCTTCCACCCTTTACCAAGTATATAGATGCATTAATAATATAAGATATATTGTGATATCCCAACAAGTAAACATGTTCCAACAAGGAACAACATCTCCATGTTCCAACAGGGAACAAACTTCATCTTCACTTGCAACTAACAACTCTATAAGAGGGGCTGAGCAAAGCGGTAACATAGCCAAACAACGGTTTGCTAGGAAGGGTGCAAGAGGTTAGAGGTTCATGGCAATTTGGGAGGCTTGAGGAACAAGTGATAGGTAACGCAGCATAGCGATAGAACGAAGCAACTAGCATAGCAATGATAGTAGTGAGATCCAGGGTAGCGGTCATCTTTCCTGAAATCCCGCAAGGAAGAAGAACGAGTCCATGAAGAAGACGAACGGATGACGCCGAACCAAGCGTAGACGAACGAATCCTCACGAACGCAACGAAACCGGAACTAACAAGAAGAAACACACAACATAGTAAACACACCACACATGAACAAGACATGATGCACAATCAAGCATGATGCATGACAAGCTACATGAAGCTACTCATGGCAAGGGATGATGCAAACAAGAGCAACACATCAAGGCAAGTTTAAATGAGGCCGAAACAACATATAACAATTCCGTAAGTCCTCATATGCAAATTTCGAAATTGGTCCAGATCTGAATAAACCTTATGTTCAAGTTGTTAAAAAGCAAGTTAAGATGCACCACGATGATCTACACGAAATTCTAGTCAAGTTACATATAAAGTTCATTAGATTCGGAGCTACGGTCTAGAAGATATGAGCAAAACAAGTTAAACATGGCATTGATGCAAAATGCATACAAACATCAAGCAAACACCTCAAAACAAGGATGCAACATGATAATATGAAACTACATGCAAAATCAAGCAAGTTTCATATAGAGCACACTCAAAACGGAGCAACGGTTCAACACATACACTCTATACAAGATATGACAACAATCTGTCCAAAACAGCAACTAGGCATATTGCAAGCATCAAAACAACATGCTACAGGACCTCAACATAATAACAAAAGGCATGGGCATGATGTACAGGTAAAGCATTACAAAACATGAACACTGAGCTATCTCCGAAATCACTAGAACATGCTCAAAAACACATGGCAAGATTGCAAATAATAACAGCTTTAGGGCATTGGCGTAAATAACATCAAAGTTGCAATGTTTAGAGCTATGAAACAACATGTTACAGGAACTTATCATGGCAAACAAAGGCATGGCATGAATCTACTCAAAGCATTGAACAAAAGTCCCTTACTGACCATAAGCCAAAAAGGATCAGAAGATATGATGGCACCCATGTAAACATGGCAAGTTATATTACAGATTCAAACATGGCAGGAACAACAATAAGTAGGCATGTTGGTGAGCTTGAACCACTCACCACAGGGCAATACATGGCATGGCAAGGCAACCAACAGTAAGAAGACATGGCATAGAAGCTATACATGGCAAGAACAACATCATATCATGCAAGGATCAACTACAACAACCTTGGCAAAATTGAATAACATGTAAACAATCTGTCAGGAAACATTTTATAGCAAAAGTAGAGCTCGATTGACTCAAGCTATGGCACTCCATAATTGCAAACAAGGGCATGGATGGATAGAGCAAGACATGTATAACAAAACATCCTTACTGAAGTATCTCAAAATATGCATGGATCTCTCGGTAGCATCAAGTTAACATGGCATAAAAATATCGCAGAAACAGGCTGAAATCAGCAACAACAAGACACCTAGTTTGCATGCTTGTGCTAGTCACCACAGAGATCACAAAAATACATAGCAAGCACCACTGTAAAGAAGACATGGCATATTACAAAACACATGTAGGACTCAAGTTCATAGGATGCACACGTCAATCATGGCAAAAATGACAAAAGTGCATGTTCTGATGAAAAATCTGAAACTAACATCACATAGCACTCTTCCAACAGCATTTCGGGCATCAAGATGAGCTCAAATGAAAATGATGCAATGAGATGAAATGATCTACTCTTCGAGGCGAACAATTCGACATATTACACGCGCAAAACGGTGCAACGATGACAGAGTTATGATGCGATGAAAATGCATGATTATTACAAAAACTCTGGGACTTCGGCATATTTCAGAAAAAAAAACATGCGGGCGCAATATAATTATGTGACGCCCGGGCAGGGATTAGGTGTCCTGCTCACCTAGTGGGCTCGGCCCAGGTCAGAGGAGGAGCGGGCCGGGGAGGCTGCCGGCTGGGCCGGCGCGGGAGCCCACGCGGGGCAGGGCGGATCGGGGCTCCTCTCCGATCCCGCCAGTGTGGCGGCGACGACGGAGAGCTCGGCGAGGCGCAGCGACCGGGGGGGCCCGGCGGGCGCGACGAGGACGCCGGACGGGCAGTCGCGGAGGCTGCCGGATCTGGCCGGAGTTGGCCCGATCCGGCGATGGCGAGTGGAGGGAGACGCCGGAGGGGCGGCGCCGCCGGCGAAGTTAAGCGGCGGCGGCGAGCAGTGTGGCGGCGGCGAGGACGCGTCGGCGGCGAGGAGCTGCGCGGCGGCGCGGAGCCCTCCGGCGAGGCGGCAGGGACGGGCGGAGGCGCGCGCGCTCCGGTCGCCGGAGTTGGTCGCCGGGCGACGCGCCCGGCGGCGCGGCGAGCACGCGGAGCCGGGCGGGCGGCGGGCGGGCCGCTGGCAGCTTCGGGCCCAGCGGCTGGCGGCGGCGGTGGCAGCGGGCCACGTGGCAGGGGCGGATTGGACGGAGGAGGTGGCGGACGTGTCCGGCTGCGGCCGGACGTGTCCGGTGGCGGCGGAGGGCGATTTTTAGGGTTAGGTGGGGATCTGACCGCGAATTTCGGAGGGGGAGGTGTTTATATAGGTAGAGGGAGCTAGGAGAGTCCAAATGGAGTGCGGTTTTCGGCCACGCGATCGTGATCGAACGACCGAGAGCATGGTGGGGAGTTTGGTGGGTTTTGGGCCACTTTGAAAGGGGTGTTGGGCTGCAACAAAAGATTGCTTTGCGGTTACCCGGTTAACCGTTGGAGTATCAAACGACCTCCAAATGGCACGAAACTTGACAGGCGGTCTATCGGTGCTATACCAAGGCCGCTTGACAAACCTCGGTCCATTCCGAGACCGTTTAACACCCGCACATGAAAAGAGGTAAAAGGGGGGCGCCGGGAGACATAGGAGTGCCGGATTGCAAAACGGACAACGGGGAAAATGCTCGGATGCATGAGACGAACACGTATGCAAATGCGATGCACATGATGACATGATATAAAATGCAGATGATGACATGGCAAAGTGCAACACGCAAGCACATGACATGGCAAAGACGACGAATAACTGGCGGACACCTGGCGCATCGAATCCGGGGTGTTACGTAGGCGTGCCTCTTATTTCTGTTAAAATAGGAGATCATTGTTATCATGGCTTATGTGATATGGGCGCTAGTGCTAGTGCAATACACATTGACTTATACAAAGAAATTATGCATGATATTGCACCTATTGAGTTAGAAGAAATTGATGTCACAATTAAGCTTGCCAATAGAGATACTATTTCACCAGTGGGAATTGTTAGAGATGTTGAAGTCTTGTGTGGGAAAACTAAATATCCTGCTGATTTTCTTGTTCTTGGTTCTCCACAAGATAGCTTTTGTCCCATTATATTTGGTAGACCCTTCTTGAACACTGTTAATGCTAAGATAGATTGCGAAAAGAATGTTGTTACTATGGGCTTGGATGATATGATTCATGAGTTTAATTTCTCTAAATTTAGTAAACAACATCGTGAGGAAGAATTGCCTAGTAAGATGAAATTATCGGTCTTGCTTCTATTGACGTACCTCCTAGTGATCCTTTAGAACACTATTTGCTAGACCATGAAAATGATATGTTTATGAATGAAAGAAGAGAAATAGATGAAGTATTCTTTAAACAGGAACCTATTTTGCAACACAATTTGCCTATTGAAATCCTAGGGGATCCCCCTCCACCCAAGGGTGATCCCGTGTTTGAGCTTAAACCGTTGCCTGATAATATTAAATATGCTTATCTTGATGAAAAGAAAATATATCGTGTTATTATTAGTGCTAACCTTTCAGAGCATGAAGAAGAAAGATTATTGAAAACTCTGAAGAAGCACCGTGCTGCTATTGGATATACTCTTGATGATCTTAAGGGCATTAGCCCCACTTTATGTCAACATAAAATAAATTTGGAAGCGGACGCCAAACCAGTTCGTGATCCTCAACGACGTTTGAATCCTAAAATGAAAGAAGTGGTAAGAAAAGAAATACTCAACCTTCTGGAGGCAGGTATAATTTATCCCGTTGCTGATAGTCAGTGGGTAAGTCCTATCCATTGTGTCCCTAAGAAGGGAGGTATTACTGTTGTTCCTTATGATAAAGATGAATTGATCCCGCAAAGAATTATCACAGGTTATAGGATGGTAATTGATTTCCGCAAATTTAAATAAAGCTACTAAGAAAGATCATTACCCCTTACCTTTTATTGATCAAATGCTAGAAAGATTATGCAAACATACACATTATTGTTTTTTAGATGGTTATTCTGGTTTCTCTCAAATACCTGTGTCGGCTAAAGATCAATCAAAGACTACTTTTACTTGCCCTTTTGGTACTTTTGCTTATAGACGTATGCCTTTTGGTGTATGTAATGCACCTGCTACCTTTCAAAGATGCATGATGGCTATATTCTCTGATTTTTGCGGAAAAATTTGTGAGGTTTTCATGGACGATTTTTCTGTCTATGTTTCCTCTTTTGATGATTGCTTGAGCAATCTTGATCGAGTTTTGCAGAGATGTGAAGAAACTAATCTTGTCTTGAATTGGGAAAAGTGCCACTTTATGGTTAATGAAGGTATTGTCTTGGGGCACAAAGTTTCTGAAAGAGGTATTGAAGTTGATAAAGCCAAGGTTGATGCTATTGAAAAGATGGCATTTCCCAAGGACATCAAAGGTATAAGAAGTTTCCTTGGTCGCCCCGGATTTTATAGGAGGTTCATTAAGGACTTCTCAAAAATTTCTCGGCCTCTGACTAATTTATTACAAAAATATGTACCATTTTTCTTTGATGATGATTGTGTAGAAGCATTTGAAATACTTAAGAAAGCATTAGTCTCGCACTGTTGTTCAGCCACCGATTGAATTTACTCTTTGAAATTATGTGTGATGCTAGTGATTATGCTGTAGGTGCTGTTCTAGGGGAAAGAGTTGACAAGAAATTAAATGTTATCCATTATGCTAGTAAGACTCTAGACAATACTCAAAGAAATTATGCTACTACCGAAAAGGAACTATTAGCAGTTGTATTTGCTTGTGATAAATTCAGACCCTACATTGTTGATTCTAAAGTAACTATTCACACTGATCATGGTACTATTAAATATCTTATGGAAAAAAAGATGCAAAACCTAGACTTATTAGATGGGTTCTCTTGCTGCAAGAATTTGATTTGCATATTGTTGATAGAAAAGGAGATGAGAACCCCGTTGCAGACAACTTATCTAGGTTAGAGAATGTTCTTGATGACCCACTACCTAGTGATGATAGCTTTCCTGATGAACAATTAAATGTCATAAGCACTTCTCGAAGCACTCCATGGTATGCTGATTATGCTAATTATATTGTTGCTAAATTCATACCACCTAGCTTCACATACCAACAAAAGAAAAAAAATTCTATGATTTGCGACATTACTTTTGGGATGACCCACATCTTTATAAATAAGGAGTAGATGGTGTTATTAGACGTTGTGTGCCTGAGCATGAACAGGAACAAATCCTACGCAAGTGTCACTCCGAAGCTTATGGAGGACACCACGCTAGAGATAGAACTGCACATAAGGTATTGCAATCCGGTTTTTATTGGCCTATTCTCTTCAAGGATGCCCGTAAGTTTGTTTTGTCTTGCGATGAAAGTCAAAGAATTGGTAATATTAGTAGACGTCAAGAAATGCCTATGAATTATTCACTTGTTATTGAACCATTTGATGCTTGGGGCTTTGATTATATGGGACCTTTTCCTACCTCTAATGGATATACACATATTTTGGTTGTTGTTGATTACGTTACTAAGTGGGTAGAAGCTATTCCAACTAGTAGTGCTGATCATAACACTTCTATTAAAATGCTTAAGGAAGTTATTTCTCCGAGGTTTGGAGTCCCTAGATATTTAATGACTGATGGTGGTTCACACTTTATTCATGGTGCTTTCCGTAAAATGCTTGCTAAATATGATGTTAATCATAGAATTGCGTCTCCATATCACCCACAGTCTAGTGGTCAAGTAGAATTGAGCAATAGAGAGCTCAAATTAATTTTGCAAAAGACGGTTAATAGGTCTAGGAAGAATTGGTCCAAGAAACTTGATGATGCATTATGGGCCTATAGAACTGCATATAAAAATCCTATGGGTATGTCTCCGTATAAAATGGTTTATGGAAAAGCATGTCACTTACCTCTCGAACTAGAACATAAGGCATATTGGGCTATTTAAAGAGCTCAACTATGATTTCAAACTTGCCGGTGAGAAAAGGTTATTTGATATTAGCCCACTTGATGAATGGAGAACCCAAGCTTATGAAAATGCTAAGTTGTTTAAAGAAAAAGTGAAAAGGTGGCATGACAAAAGGATACAAAAGCATGAGTTTAATGTAGGTGATTATGTATTGCTATACAACTCTCGTTTAAGATTTTTTGCAGGGAAACTTCTCTCTAAATGGGAAGGTCCCTACGTTATCGAGGAGGTCTATCGTTCCGGTGCCGTAAAAATCAACAACTTCGAAGGCACAAATCCGAAGGTGGTAAACGGTCAAAGGATCAAACATTATATCTCGGTAATCCATAAATGTTGAAACCAATATTATTGAAACCGTAACCCGGAGGAATACATAAGGGACACTTTCGGACCGTTTGCACTCAAAAGGAATAGGTATGTGGTACGGTAAGTAAACCGACTCCAAAACAATTTTTAAGGCAATATTTCTCCGTTTTGGAATATTTAGAAAAATAGAAAAATTAGTAGCCGTCCGGGAAGGACACGAGGGCCCCACGAGGGTGGTGGGCGCGCCCTACCCCCCTGGGCGCGCCCCCTACCTCGTGAGCACCTCGTGTGCCCTCCGGACTCCGCTTTCTTGCACGATACGTATTTTGGTCGGTAAAAATTCATTATATATTCTCCCGAAGGTTTTGACTCTCGTATCACGCAAATCTCTCATGTTCTTGTTTCGAGCTATTTTTCTGACAGGTCTAGATCATCATGATGTCCCCAGGCGCTTCCAAGGACAAGTTCTTCGAGAAGGTGATCAACCCTTACCTTGCGGAGGGGCCGCGACACCCTCAAACCATTGAGATGCGTGATGGGTTGCTGCACATCCGCGATGTTGAGGGACCAAAAGGAACCGGAAGCTTGGAGGCGAGGCTCGAAGCAATGGAGCAACAAGTTTTCAAGTGCCAGGGGATGGTGGATCGTGGAATTAACGCTAGCCACAAGATGCTCACGGAGTTCACCAACAACTACGAGTCGGATGCCAAGAACACCGAGGAGGCCATCTTCAAGCTATATGAGAAGATCGAGCACCTCCAAGCCCAAATATATGATCTGCAAAATCAAAACTGTGAGTATGAATATAGATTCAAAAGGATGAGTTTGGCTGCAGATTTGAGGATTCCGGAGACTCGATCATCCTTCTATGATGGTGAGCCTATGCCATGGAAGGTGGACGACAAGCCTACATCATCAACAACACCTCTACCTTCACCGACAAACAAGGAGATATAATCACATGGGTATGGGCACTCCCCTTGGCAACTGCCAAGCTTGGGGGAGGTGCCCCGATATCGTATCACCATCACAACTTCTATCTTTACCATTTTTCTTAGTTCGATCCTTTTAGTAGTATCTTGATTTAGTAGAATAAAGTCATGACATGATCTAGTTTTGAGTTTTTCTTTATGATGCCTCTATGTAATCGAGTCTGTGAGCTATATATATATATAATAAAGTTTAGTGTTGAGTCAAGGGCTTGATTATTTTGCCATGATCTTGGGTAAAGAATAGAAAGAAGAAAAAGAATAAAAAGAAACAAAGAGTTCATATTGATCTTATTGAGAGTAATGACTTCACATAGAAAGAGTATGATGATTAAAAGTTGTTGGGAGTTGGCAAATATAGCTTTGGTCATCGTTGCAATTAATAGGAAGTAATAAGGAAAGAGAGGTTTCACATATAGATATATTATCATTGACATCTTTTATGATTGGGAGCACTCATTAAAATATAACATGCTAAAGAGTTGATGTTGGACAAGAAAGACAACGTGATGAGTTATGTTTTCTTATATCTGAGATAAAGTATGTTGTCATGGATCCTCTAACATGTTGAGCTTTCCTTTCCCCCTCATGCTAGACAAATTCTCAGCACCAAGTAGAGATACTACTTGTGCTTCCAAATACCCTTAAACCAGTTTAGCCATGAGAGTCCACCATATCTACCTATGGATTGAGTAAGATCCTTCAAGTAAGCTGTCATCGGTGCAAAGCAATAAAAATTGCTCTAAACATGTATGATTGATTGGTGTGGGAGAAATATAAAAGCGACGGACTGCATAATAAAGGTTCATATCACAAGGGGCAATATAAAGTGATGTTCTTTCGCATTGAGATTTTGTGCATCCAACCATAAAAGCGCATGGCAACCTCTGCTTCCCTCTCCGAAGGGCCTATCTTTTATTATTATCCTCTACCTTATACAAGAGTCACGGTGATCTTCACCTTTCCTTTTTCATTTTATCCTTTGGCAAGCCCAGGATGTTATATATATATATATATATATATATATATATATATATATATATATATATATATATATATATCTAATTGGATGTAGGGGAGCATGAATTATTATTGTTGACATTACCCTTGGGGTAAAAGGTTGTGGGGCAAAACTATAAGCCCCTATATTTCTCTGTGTCCAATTAAAACTCCGTAACCACAAGTATTGCGTGAGCGTTAGCAATTATGAAGGACTAAGTGATAGTTGAGTATGTGGACTTGCTTTTAAGCTCTGACAGAGACTCTTACCGATGTTATGATAAATTGCAATTGCTTCAATGGCTGAGGTTATAATTTGTTGGTGCTCAATAAGGTTTTTGATTCATACTTTTGCATTGTGAAAAGATCATCACTTGAACATAAGTAATCATATGACAAAATCTATATATGTTGCTGTTATGAGAATAATCATGATGCCTTCATGTCCGTATTTTATTTTTTATCGACGCCTCTACCTCTAAACATGAGGACATATTTATTGATATCGGCTTTTCGCTTGAGGACAAGCGAGGTCTAAGCTTGGGGGAGTTGATACGTCCATTTTGCATCATGCTTTTACATCGATATTTATCGCATTATGGGCTGTTATTTCACATTATGTCACAATACTTATGGCTATTCTCTCTATTTTACAAGGTTTACATGAAGAGGAGAATGTTTGGCACTGGAATTCAGGCCGGAAAAGGAGCAAATATTGGAGACCTATTCTGCAAACTCCAAAAGTCCTGAAACTCCATGGAATATCTTAAAATAAATAAAGAAAATCGTCGCCAAAGATGAAGGCCGGGGCCCACACCTTGCTCACGAGGGTGGGGCGCCCCACAGCGCGCCTCTACCTCGTGGGCCCCGGTGGCTCTCCGACGCCCATCTTCTCCTATATGAAGTCTTTCGATGAGAAAAAAACATGAAGCAACCTTTTGGGACGAGACTCCGCCGCCACGAGGCGGAACCAATCTAGGGCTCCGGCAGAGCTCTTCTGCCGGGGACACTTCCCTCCAGGAGGGGGAAATCATCACCGTCATCATCACCAACGCTCCTCTCATCGGGAGAGGGCAATCTCCATCAACATCTTCACCAGCACCATCTCATCTCCAAACCCTAGTTCATCAATTGTATCCAATTCTTGTCTCCAAGTCCGGGATTGGTGCTAGTAGGATGCTAGTAGTGTTGATTACTCCTTGTAGTTGATGCTAGTTGGTTTATTTGGTGGAAGATCATATGTTTAGATCCTTTATGCATATTATTACCCCTCTGATTATGAACATGAATATGCTTTGTGAGTAGTTACGTTTTTTCCTGGGGACAAGGGAGAAGTCTTGCTATTAGTAGTCATGTGAATTCGGTATTCGTTCGATATTTTGATGAGATGTATGTTGTCTAGCCTCTAGTGGTGTTATGTGAACGTCGACTACATAACACTTCACCATTATTTGGGCCTAGAGGAAGGCATTGGGAAGTAATAAGTAAATGATGGGTTGCTAGAGTGACAGAAGCTTAAACCCTAGTTTATGCGTTGCTTCGTAAGGGGCTAATTTGGATCCATATGTTTCATGCTATGGTTAGGTTTACCTTAATACTTTTGTTGTAGTTGCGGATGCTTGCAATAGAGGTTAATCATAAGTGGGATGCTTGTTCAAGTAAGAACAGCACCCAAGCACCGGTCCACCCACATATCAAATTATCAAAGTACCGAACGCGAATCATATGAACGTGATGAAAACTAGCTCGACGATATTCCCATGTGTCCTCGGGAGCACTTTTCCTATTATAAGAGTTTGTTCCGGCTTGTCCTTTGCTACAAAAAGGATTGGGCCACCTTGCTGCACTTTATTTACTCTTGTTATTTGTTGCTCGTTACAATTTATCTTATCATAAAACTATCTGTTACCACTTATTTCAGTACTTGCAGAGAATACCTTGCCGAAAACCGCTTATCATTTCCTTCTGCTCCTCGTTGGGTTCGACACTCTTACTTATCGAAAGGACTACGATAGATCCCCTATACTTGTGGGTCATCATCTTGCTCGCAACTTGCTTAGTTGGCGGCTTGGGCTGCATTGGTTGATCACTTGATGATGCAGCAGCTGCCTCAGAAGTGCGATAGCGCTTAGATCCTCCAGGATGCTCGGGGTTGATACGATGGACTGGATGCTCTGAATTGTCATCACCTGGAGCCACACACGATGGCAAGGAAAGCAAAAGAAAAACAAAGCATAAGCCAGCAGACAGAAGCAACAAGAATCAAAGATTGGTATGAGGAAAATGGAGGCCGGCATCCCGAGCGGTAGTAATGCTCCTGGGGAGTGGTAGTACCGCCCAAGGCGAAGGACAACAGTCTGACCACGGCCACTGTAAGATATGGTACTACCGGGGGTGCCAAATTCAAAAATACTCCTACCAATCTCCAATCCACCTAGTCTAGCATACTTCTACGCCCTACTCAAGCCTCGATCTAGTCAAAAAACGACGAATGCCAACAATATGGCCCTAAAGCCTAGATTCAAAGAAGAGAACCGAAGGAGAGGAAAACGGAGGCAATACCTGCATCCATGGCAGGAGGAGAAGGTGGGGAACGATCCCACCGGACGGAAACGCAGAAGACGGTACGGAGGCGGCGGCCCAGCGGCAGCCCCTCGCTGCTTGTTCGTCGCTGGAGAGAGGGAGAGATGAGGGAGAGAAAGGCGAATGGGTATGGGGGAGTTAAAACTCCCCCTGCCCGATTCATATCCCCCACGCCCCGCCTCACAGCGGCAGTACCGCGAGGACGGGCGGTAGTACCGCTTAAAGCTATGAACGGTAGTACCGCCCTTCCACAGCGGTAGTGTCGCGCCAGCGACAACAAGTAGAACCAGGAGAAAAAGTCTTAGCAAAGAAAGAGAAAAAGGCAACGAAACACCGACAAATCGAGGGAGCAACTCCAAGAGCAAAAGACAACCAAAACAGGAGAAGCACCCTTGGAGTGACTCAAAGCACAAACACAAACCTACACGACTAGAAACGATCGAAGAAACCAAGCACCTCTCAAGGAGAGGGGGGTGGCCGAAGCCACCTATGTTTGAGTCAATTGGTATGGCATCGCGAAGATTTTAACCTTGGGCCAATGACCAAAACTCATCTTTGAAGCACAAGTACCATAAAAATGGCTAATGTGAAAGATTTGATCGATCTATGCATAATGGGGGGAGGGAGAGTTCATTGAGAGAACAACACTCCCCCTATGTCCATGCCTACATCTAGAATAAGATATAATGATGAGTGCGATGGGGTGTGCCTAGATTCAAGCCACATTGCTCAAATCAATGATATTTAGCTCATGCCTTAACTCGCGAAATCTTGCTTCATCTAGTGGCATGGTGAAAATATCCGCTAGTTGCTCTTGAGTGTTGATGTAGATGATATCAATATCTCCATGCTTGATGTGATCCCAAATGAAATTATCATGAATCTCAATATGCTTCATCTTTCCACTACAAAAAAAGACACATCCGTGACATTTTGGGCCGAACGAAATTTTTTCTGTCATACTTATGACACTTCTATGACGATAATTGTGACAAAACCCGGTATCATCATAGATGTGGTGGGCTCCTACTTCTATGACAAAAAATCATGACAGAAAATGTGCTTTTCGTCCTGGGCAGGCCGGAGAAGCAGCTGCATGACATTCTTTGGGCTGTCCATGACGGAAAAAATCGTGGTAGAAGCGAGGGCGAGGAAAATATCGAGGTGTTTCCGGTTACTATGGGTGGTCGGGGCCGAGCGATGCGCGTTTCTCTCATACACGCACACGCGTGGGTGCGAGGCGTTGGGCTCTAACTGAAACCGAGCGATTGCACTACAGGCTACGTGTTACTGAACCCGAGCGATCGATCGATGGCTGTTAACTGAACCCGATCGAGCAATCACTTTGCTACTGCTGCTAACTGAAGCCGATCACTGCTGCCTCTAGATGAACAGTGAGTGTTGCTGGGGGGGTTTGGATGAACAGTTCTCGGTGGGGGTGGATGAACAGAACCCCGTGGTGTTGCCTCTGGATGAACAGGACCCCGATCGATCGAGCTGGTTGGGGCTAGATGAACAGGACCCCGTGCTGTTGCCTCTGGATGAACAGGACCCCGATCGATCGAGCTGGTTGGGGCTAGATGAACAGGACCCCGTGGAGGGCAGGATGAACAGGACCACCCCCTAGAGGGTTGGATGAACAGTAGACGGTGGAGGGCTGGATGAACAGTAGCCCGTGGAGGGGTGGTTGTACAGGAGCTCGTGGAGAGGGCTGGTTGAACAGTAGCCGGTGGAGTAGCGCGCGGTGGAGGCTGGATGAACAGGAGCCCGTGGATGAACAGTCGTAGGTGGAGGCTGGAGGAGGTCGACGGTGGATGAACAGTAGCCCGTGGAGGCTGGAGGGGGTCGACGGTGGAGATGAACAGTATCCCATGGAGTCCCGTCTTGCGGTACGCCACACCCTCTCGGCGAACAGACCCCGTTTGACCGTAGGGCTCCAACACAAGTCTGCTTCTCCGCTTTGTGGTACGCCACACCCTCCCGATCAACAGACCCCATTTCGACCGTAGGAGGTCCGCTTCTCCGCTTTTGCGGCACGCCGCACCCCTCCCGATGAACAGGATCCTGTTTCGACCGTGGCCGGTCGAACACAAGGCCGTTTCCTCCGTTCTGCGGTATGCCAGGCCTCGTTTCCATCGGTTGTTCCGTCCAAGCCAGTTAGCTCCCACGCACTCTGTTGCCTCACGATGAATACGACGCATTCCGTTGCCTCCCCATGAACACAAGGCGACGCAGTTTCTCCATTTCGACCCAGCCATGTACACGAGCCCTGGCCGTATGTAAGCGCGAGTAGGCGTTCGAGACCCCGCCCGTATGTACGTACGTGGCCATATTTACTTTCTTGCACCCTGGCCGTTTGTACGTACATGTACATGCTACGTGCGCGCCTCTACTACGACACGTGCGCGCCTCTACATCGACCAGTATGTATGTACACGTTCGCGACCAGAATGACAACGCTACGTACGCTTCAACCAGGTGGGTCCCGACTGTCAGGCACTTCCTTGCGTGTGAAGATGTAGCTGGTGGGTCCCAGCAGTAATGGGGCGAATCATTTTTTTTGCCCGGACGCACTTCCTTGTGTGCGAAGATGTCGCTGGTAGGTCCCAGAAGTCAGGGGAAATGTTTTTTTTTGTGAAATATGGTTGCCCGTCCGATGGGTCCCTGCTGTCAGGTGGAGGAATCATTATTTTCCACGTAATAAGGAGGCACTTCCTTGTTGCGGCCGTGGACCCAGCTGTCAGCCTCTCCACGTACAGTCCACGTCCGATGGAAGCCGTTCCTTGACCACACCGCGCCGAGAGCACCAGGGCGATGGACGACGGCGAGGCCTAGGAAGGGGACGACGCGGAGCCGGGGAAGACGCGACAGTGGATGCCCACGCGTAGAGGAGTATCAGGGTTCACTGGTTAGCTGTGGTGTGAGGTTGTCGTCGCCGCAGAATAATAGGGGGTGTGGGAGAGTAGAGGGATGGCCTTGCCAGCGGTGGGAGTAGTAGGGGCGGTGAGGCCTCCGCGGCATCGCAGCCGGCCATGGGAGGCAGGAGCACGAGGCACGACCGGCGCTGCTTTGGGCGGCTGGAGAAAGAAGACCAGAGGATGAAGAAGCACTACGGCCGTTGGATGGACATCGTACGGTCACTGGAGCTAGAATCGTTCATATTGACTAAGTCGACAAAGCCCTCCGTCCCCGTCAACTTAGTTGGCCCACAAGTCAGCCTCCCACTATTGTGGGTCCCAGCTAACAGGGGGTATTCATTTGTTTGTGCGTAATAAGGAGGCACTTCCTTGCGTGCGAAGATATAGCTGGTGGGTCCGACCTGTCAGCGGTGGGAACATTTTTTTCATGAAATACAGAGGCCCTTCCGGTGGGTCCCAGCTGTCAGGTGGAGGAATCATTATTTGCGCGTAATAAGGAGGCATTTCCTTGCGTGCAGCCGTGGACCCAGTTGTCAGCCACTCCAGGCACAGCCTACTTCCGATGGTTACGTTCGTTGACAACGTTGACCACTCAGCACCGAGCGCATCCAAGGTGGTGGACGACGGCGAGGCCCCGGACAGTAACGAGCCGGAGATGGGAAGATGTGGGAGTAGAGTCGCAGACGGAGAGGTGTACGAGGTTAACGGTTACAGTGCGGTGTGGTTCGGCAGTCGGTGGAGAAGAACAGGAGGTGTGGAGGGGTGGAGGGATGGCCTGGCCAATGGTGGAGTAGCGCTTCACAGCGAAGCGTGCTAAGCAGAGCTTCTAGCAGCAGGAGGCGGGAGCAGGAGGTCCCGGCGGCGCTGGAGGAAGAAGACGAGAGATTGAAGATGGATGCCGGTCGTTGGATGTAAATCCAACGGCTAACGATTTCAGAATCATTTGTTGACTAAGTTGACAATGACTTGCATTGGCTTCGACCTATTGGCCCACATTTCAGCCTCCAAAAATGTGGCACGTATTCAACCCATTTTTTCAGAATTTACAGTCTTTTTTTGTGGGGTAGAAAACAGTCAATTTGATCTTCTTTTTTGAATTACAGTCCATTAGCTGGGCTGGGTGAACAAATAATGTAGCGTCCATGCGGCCCATTTATGTTTTTCCTAAAAAATTATAGACCATTTGCACTTTCTCGAAATACATGATTTTGTTGGGCTGATTATAATTATAATGTTGGGGTGGGCGCAGCAATGTTATCAAAAATAAATAGGGCTGAGCATTTTGTTATATATATATATATATATATATATATATATATATATATATATATATATATATATAATAAGTGATTTATTATTACATTGGTCCTTAAATCTTACCAAGCTTTTGTACACAATCACCGGATTTTCGTTGCCAAAAAATCCAGTATTTTATTGTTAAGAAATTATTTTTATAAGTTAATAAGATGTGGGATATTGTTTTCTTACATATGTAAGTATCTGTTAAATGTATGATGACAATTACAATAATATATAATAACATATAAAATAATTTAAATATATATAATATAGTTAGAAGGGAAACATAAGTTGGACCAGGCGTTCCTATTCTTATATAGAAAAATAGAACAGACCTCTGCGTTTTCTTCAAAAAAACATAAATTTACCCGCCGATGTTTTAGGAAAAATAAAACCTCGGATGGGAGGTCCATAGGCCGGTCGATACATGACGACCCTCAAGAAAATACAAACAGGCCTATGGACCTCCCATCCGAGGTCGTGGGCTGCGCATGTTAAAAAAGAAAGCCTAGACGGGGCAGTCCAAAACCCAGCTGATACTTGCTACCCCAGTGATAATAAATGATACCTGCCAGCTCCCCGGCTTCATTGTGAATTTATCTCCTATAGTAACTACGTTGAAGCACCTAAAAAATGTAACTATGTTGACAAATCCGTGGGCCCCAACGTCGGTATAGCATTAGGAGGAAGTATTTTTTCGATGAGGCACTTGCTTGCGTACGGCCATAGACCTGGTGGGTCCCAACTGTCCGCCTCTCCACGTACAGTCCTCTCCAGATTCCTCTCGTTTGTTCAGCATGTTCACAACGGCAAACAGCGGCGTCGCGGCGAGCGCACAAAGGCGCAGGAGGAGATCCGACCACCTGATGAAGTGCCTTATTAGTAACGAAACAACTGAACTAGCCTAGTGGCCGAGTGACACTACCCAATAGCTGTTCCGCCTGGGTTCGATTCCACCTGTGCAGAGAAAATATCTCCAAATTTTTTGCCTATGTCTTTATTGACATGTGGGCCCCAATTGTCATCTACGCACACCACGTCCAACACTTGCCAAAACTTCGTCCCTCGTTTTCTCTGTTTTTCGCACACTCGACATTGTGTGGGCATTTTGAAAATAGTATATCTTTTTGATTGTGCATCATATGAAGATGTGGTATGCATGAACGTTGATCAGCATGATGTTAACTGGCTGGTAGTTCCAGTTTCGACCATGAATAAAACTTCCAGCATGATGTTAACACTGTTTGAAAAGGCCGTGTTAAAATAAATGCTCTGCCTCTGAAAATTGCAGTTTTTTTATCTGAAACTGAACTTGGAGTTTCTTATCTGGCTGAAACTTGCGCTTCTTCTCCGAGAATCACATTGTGCGCACTTTTATACTCCTATGAAACTATATTTTTTTAAGTGCTAAAAATAGATCTCTAGAATTCATAAAATACTTCATATGCTCAATACTGCAAATCTGAAATTCAAATAACATTCATATCTAAAAGTACTCTCAAAATACACAACACAAAACACAATTCATAACCTGCAAATACTAACAACCCTAAGCTCCTCCTGACAATTCACAACCTGCCCGACTATTGGTCTGGGGGGGGGGGGGCAATCCCTCCTATTCCTCTACGGCAGACAGCGGCCCCATGAGACGATGTGAACGGCGAGGGAGAGGATGGCGGGGAAGCATCGTCGGGCCAATTTTTTTTTCTCCTCTTGCAGTTGGGTTCGGTCAACGAAGACTCCACCGGCTCGCTCTAGCACGACACCCTCACAAACGACACCCTGTAGATGCTCGATCATTCAATCTCTGGTGGATGCTCCATCTGGGATCGATACTCCCACCACCGCTCCCTCACGATTAGATTCGGTGAATCTGTTTGCTCCATGGCCCAGAGGATCAGCTCTATGTACTCCCATGAGACTCCCTCCGGGAGTATCGCCGCCTTTTTTCTCTGTTGCAGATATTTGGCCATGGATGTCACCGTCGCCGCTAGTTGGTCCTTGTTGTCAAACGAAGACTGTATCTCCAACATCCTAGCTAGCTTCACAGGGTCGCCGTCTGCGATCCCCGCGTATCGGTTGTACTCCTCCATCGATCTACTTCTCCACAGCACCTTCACTCGCCGGCGGTGGTTTTTGAATGGAAGAGGAGAGGAGCAGCGCTGGTTTTGGTTTAGAACGGGAGAGGAGTGACGCTGGTTTTGGATTGGAACAGGAGAGGAGGGGCGGTGGTTTTGAAACGGAAGAGGAGAGGAGCGGCGCTGGATTTAGATTAGAACAGGAGAGGAGCGGCGGTGGTTTAAGAGGAGAAGAGCGGAAGAGCGGCACTGGTCTTGGAAGTATTTTTTTGTTTTGCGTATTTTGGGTCAAAGTTTGACCACGTACTGTATTTGACAAGCAAAATGTGAATGCTTGTCACCAAAAATTGTATCATTTGGTTCGTATCTGAATGTACTTTCAAATTATATTATTTTTGCAATGTATAACATATATTTTATTTGCTAAAATCATGGTCAATTATGACCCAGAATAAAAGGGAGACTAGTTAATGTGGGGTCGCTTTCTTAATTGAAGGGTAAATTGATTTTGATTTTGATCCACCCACAGCACACCGCCCTCTCGTCCAATCCTAAATCGCTGCTGCACGCCCTCTCCTCTTCTCCATTGCAAAACCACCTCCTCTCCTCTCCATCATTTCCATTCCAAAACCACTGCCTCGCCTCTCCCTCTTCTCTATTGCAAGACCACCATCTCTCCTCCCATCTTCCAAAGCTAGCACCGACCACTCGGAAGGACATTTATGGAGAGGATGCAGCGAAATCAGCAGATTGTCACGGCGACACTGGTAAAGTTAGCCAGGTTGAAGGAGATCCTTACTTGGTTTGACAATGAGTAGGAGATTTCGAGGATGGTAGGGTTTAAGGTAAGCTTCGCACTAACCTAATCTTCAACCTGCTCATGCTTACAATCAGTGTGACGGCTAATGAAAATCATGGTTACAATCAGTCTCCGAGTACCACGGCAATCACCCTTAAATAGCTCTTGACCTTTGGGTCAAAGTTGTGACACTGTGTACAAATTAAGAAAAATAGATTGGTGCTTCTTTCAGAAAAGAGTACTCCCTAGAAAACTGCCAATATAAGCTACTAGTATTTGGTTAGAGGATTTGCTGCCAAGAAAGATCCGTCCACAGAGAGCGCCACACATCCCATTGGTGGTGGTGGATGCCAATGCGTGCATGGAGCATGGTTGGTGTCGGTAATTTTGACTTGGCACACCTTGCACTCTGCATATATGTCGGTTCCATCCATATATTTCTGCAGTTCCACCAAAATGCAGCTGAATAACCCTCTTTGCACAGATAATGAAAAAGCGTGATTACATTATAGTGGCACTAGTTGATGAAACACACACAAAAAAATAGAAGAAAATATTGCGATAGTATCATAGTATGCCATGCTGTGAGAGCGAGATGGGCCCTGCGACGCCTCATACGGTACGCCACGCCTCATACTGGAAATGGTCCCAAGTCTCCCCGATACACCTTCTGCCAGTGATGAACATCAGTGTATAGCGGTAGTACAAGGAGGGGCCTTGAGACATTCAAATCTCTATTTTCGTGCAGATCAACTAAAATTAAGCACCCCAGTTTGCAGAAACGCTTAAACATTAACAATGGGACTAGTTGATGAAACATACATTAACAAAGAGAAGCACTTCCTTTATCTACATTGGAAATGAAATGATAGAGAGGACACTCGCTCTACTTTAACTGTATTATTACTTCATTTTATCAGTGACACTAGGGTCGAGCAGGTGGCAAACGCGGTGTACCGTGCCTCGCAAGGATGAAGGCCGGGTGCTTAGATCGATGTCAAGCTGGCTCTTTCAGGTCCCTATCTTCCCCGATGTTTCGTGGTAGCATTTGGGTTGTAATCCAAACTTGGTCGAGCTGGTGCTGCATCCCCCTACCTGCCTAGCTTATGTGGCGAACTTGTCTCCTGCTAGTACTCAGTCCGTTCTAGTAGTAGTTGCATAACTGCCCGTTTACACTGAGATGTTGTCGGATAATGGTTCTCTATGGTTGGGTTACTTTAATGAAATTGGAGGGAACCCCCTCTTTCGATATATATAAAAAAACGGTGGCACTAGAGGTGCCAAAACATTGCCTCAAATTAATAGTGCCACTAGATTAAGGTGCAAAATAATAACATTACTGCTTTATCATGGCAGTGCCAAAACAGTAGCACAAGAGCAGGATCAACATGCAGGATCTTTGGCAAACGGTCAGACCGAAAAGGAACATACCTCGTGATGGGAACCATATCTACAGTCAACGCCATCGTAGAAGGGATGACACCAGTCACCAACATGGGTGATTCAATTCATGGGACCTTTTGGTGCAATTCACCTAAAATGAAGCAATGTCCCATGAGCTAGCAGCTTCTTCTTCTTCTTTTTTTAAGAAAAGGG
This sequence comes from Aegilops longissima, assembly GCA_021605205.1. NCBI lineage: Eukaryota > Viridiplantae > Streptophyta > Magnoliopsida > Poales > Poaceae > Aegilops > Aegilops longissima. The sequence continues at coordinate 470,087,721 of CM038678.1, forward strand.
CTCCAGCCCCGGTTCCATTTCCATCAGAAAACGAAACCCATAGAGCTTCTTCTTCATTAGTTGTAATAAAGTTGAGCAACATGAAGATTGGTCGTGAAGCTCCTGGAGAGTAGGCGGACCAGGACAATTGCATCTCCAACGAAAAGAAGCAACTTATCTTAATGATAAATTTAGCAGGACATGAAAAAAAGTGCCATTGATTCATATTACTGGAGGCATTACATTGAAAACAACATTGGTTTAATGTGTCCTTACTTTTAACAAGGTGATCTGCTACATTTTACCAAAGGGCATTACATAAGAGCGGCTCGGGGCAACAAACATCGAAGAGGATATCCGGTTGGTCCCATTTTTGTTCGGTATATAGCCACCTTATCTTGTGTGAGGCTAGCAAATCTAGTGTTGGACTTACTCGCTGACTTGTCCCCAGTCCCCACTTTCTTTCCTTTTTCAACCAATAGATCGGGTTTATATTGAGTTTGTACTGCGTTCCCTTTATTTCCCTATTAGACCTGGAGACCAGTTGGATAGCCAGTCTCTGCTACTTTTTGCCCCCATTATTTCCTCTTTTGACCAAGTCCTAGATTCAGGTAACAAATCTTCCCCCACCCCACCCCTTTCTTCCTTGTTTGAACCAAGTACTACTAGATTCGAGTGCATGAACTAGTTTTACCTCTTAACAGTAAAAAATTAGGTGGTTTTTGAACAGCCGATCGATCCTATCTACACAAGGGGGCCTGAGAAATTGTAAAAGATACAAATGCAGCGACGTCAGGAGCTCGGGAAGTAGAGCAAGGCCGGTTTCGAAGGAAGTGATACCTGGGGGTCGCCGGGATGTCTCTAGGTGGGCGGCGGGAGGCCGGATCTGCCCACACTACGACAGCGAGGAAGAAGGGGTGGGAGGCCCTCCCTCGCCAGCGATGCTTGGGAGAGAATGGCAAGGCACATTGATCGGGACGCGCCGGCAGTGGGTAAGAGCCGTCGCCGAGGACGACCGCGTGAACGTTGCACCTTCTCACCTTCCCCGGCGGACAGGATCCGGCTGGATCTGTGACCAGCGGTGAGTAGAGAGTGTGTGTGGCCACCGCTGTCGTGTATAGTCTGGAGAAGACGAGATAGTGTGAAGAGAGCAACACTAGCAAGCAAGCGCGGAGGCTCCTGCCTATATAGTGGAGTACTAGTTTTCTTTTGTCTACCGGCCGGAGCCGGCTTGACCTTGGCAATGACTGTCGAGAAGTCTTCATGCACGTGCCCCGGAGGAGTAGTTGTCGTCATTTTGATCTAAAGCACCGGATTATAACATATAACACGAAAAAATGCCACATGACAAGAAATCATAACCTCACTACCCAAAGGAGACAAGATGAATCCCGACGGGCAAACTAGACGAGGATCAAAGCTCAAATTAAAGATAAACTCATAGAAAAGGGGTCCGTCGATAGATGTCCTAATTAACATAGCCAGCTTGACCTAGATGGCAGCCGAGTAGTCTTCGTGCATGTGCCCCCAATGACTAGCCCAACTCAGTTGTCGCTGCTTAACCCTCGCAGTGATCCAAAGCACATGACACCTAATTTTGCGAGATGAAAAGAAACCTTTTTTTAGATTTCTCACTAGAACTACAGCCCTGTACAACACAGCCTGCACAATATGTAGACGATAGCCAATCCAGGCGTGTTTGCTGGAGTCTGGTCACATGCATGGACGAACTGATCTTCCGTGTCTTGCAGGGATCGTCCAAGTACCAACGTATGTACTCCTACAACACTTCTCTAGTAGTACCATCGCTCGTCTCTCTCTTCTATTAACTCACCCGACTTGCAGGGCAGGGGAGTGTGCCTATGGTAGGTTCTCAATTGCGGTCCCACATGTGTGTGCAAATGCAATATAACGCGCGTTCCATTTGGAGAGCGGCGTGTCAGACCAATCGACCGTCTGGGGTGCGACGCGAACGCGACGGGTGTGCTGTATACTCCGTACATGTGTACCGCCATTTTCTTGAGGCTTTGCTCCATGGCGCGATCCATGGATACAAAATTAGTAATACTATACTATTTAAAAGTTGAGGGTGGGGCTTTTCCTGCGTGGTAGGCGGGGCAGTTCCACCTAGTCAGTTCGACAGAGACGCGAGAAGGTGAGCGAGTAGGCTGCTGCAAACGTAGGGTTGTGTGATTTGACAGTGAGTTACTGCTGGACAGGTGGGGCCCGGTGATTTGACTTGCCATTATCATTTTAACTACGGTGCTACGACCAGCTTGGGTCTCCCGATTCCTGACCACCTCCATACGGGTGCCTCTCCTGATGCTCCACCATGTAGAGGCTGGCTCTTGCTTGAGATCCCACTCCTCCACTTTTTCCTTGCCTCTTTCCCCCACATATGCAAAAATGCCATGTAAAGCGGGCTTATAGCCCAGTATTGTACTTAATCCTACAGGTGCTAAGCTTACCACATAGGCATAAAGTCTGATGTGGCAAGTTAATTAAGAAGAGACAGACTAGTTTGGTGACCCGGGAAGAAACGGTGATAAGCGCGTGTACCTAGATGAAGCAAACTTAGCAACAAAAAACTAAGCACCTATGCATTGGGAACTTGAGTTGCTAAGCCATTTAATGCCCAAGCACCTCATCTAAGCACCATTTCATTGGAAGAGGTCACTCCTTGGCAAATGCAATAAATACTATGAAGAAAGAGATAGAGAGAAGTAAACAAAAAATACTCTTATAGCCAACCTTATAGCTAACCTAGTTGTATGAGTGACTAAGTGATGACTTTGTATGACATGCCAACATCAGATAGCCTAACGCACCATGTTAAATCTCCATATGCCGACCCATGAAAGCGAGGCGACGGTCGTGGTAGGCGCGACCATGATATGGGCTGCTGGCAGCCCTTGGATCTAAGATCGAACGGTCGCATGCTAAGTTGCTGAAAATTTGCAGAATAACCCTCCAGGATAGGATATTCACCCATAGGTCTAGAATCACGCCATGCAACCATTCAATCTCAGATCCAAGGGCTCTCGGAAGCCCATATCATGGGAGAATGGAAAGCTTCGTATCACCTGTAATTTTCCCGACGACTGACATGACATCGAAAGCCATTTAATTGGGTGTCGAGTAGACATGACATCTAATTGGGCCCCCATAGTACTGTGCATGAATCCATTTATCCACCAGGCAAGCCACTACCCTGCCATTCGCACGCGCCCCCCACTCGACATTTTTACAATAGATAAACCGCTCCTAGTCGTCTCGTCCTTTCACATTACGGCAGTTCCACTAATCCTAACCCTCCTCCCAAATCCATGGCGTCCCAAATCTCCATGGTCGGCGGTGAGTACAAGGTTAGAACCATCACCAGTGATGAGTTCGACGTCATCTACACCCGTTCTTTTGCAACAGTGAAAGAATGCCTTGCTCGCTTCAAACGCATGTTCGAAAACTCAAATGATGAGTGGGTCCCTGGGCTAGATGTTGAGTACACCACAGCCCTCGGAAGCGAGAAGAAACTAAAGGAGGCAGACAAGAAGAAGCCCGCCATGATCCAGGTTTGTGTGCATGACTTATGCTTGGTCTACCACATATACCATGCCGACGTTGAGTGCGAGGAATTTAAGAAGTTCCTCAAGGGCGGCCGAGTCAATTTCGTTACTGTAGACTTTAGGAACGATAAGAAAATCCTAGGTCGGATAGGCCTCGTTGTAGGCGACCCCTTCGACCTCAAGAAGGAAGGGCTGGTGCCCTCCCTTGATCAGCCTTCAATGCTGACCCTGGAAGGAGCCATGGTTCATCCTTCGTACGGTGAACTGAAGAAACCTCCGCACACGTTTCATCGTGCATGGCAGTGGACTGTACTAGATATAGACCACATCCACTACGCTGCAATGAATGGCTACCTTTGTTTCAATATCTACAAGGGTTGGATGAAGAGCAAGATCCAAGTGTGCGGTTCAAGCAAAGAAGTATCGCCCCAGAGGAAGAGGGACAAGGACGAAGTCAAGGACGTGGACGAGGACTCTGAGTAAGGTGGCAGTGTCATTGCTCATGGTGGTTCTAATGCAGTGTCTACTGGATTAGTTGCTTAGTTTAATTTCTGGTGTGCTTAGTTTTATTTGAGGGGTGTGTTGTGCTGAGCCCCCAGTAGAACTATGTTATATTTCTTCTCGTTATATTTCGTACATTTCATCTTTTAGTTTGTATAGTACTACCACTTGTTTCTTGACATTATATACGTACAATATATATGGCCAACATCATATAGCCAGCAGTTTAGTTGTCAAAGAATTTCAGGGTGCTTAGTTTTGTCAAAGAATTCCAGGGTGCTTAGTTTTATTTGAGGGGTGTGTTGTGCTGGACACCATTAACTTATCATTGTGAGAATCGGCTTATCTTTGTCATGTAACATGGTCAACGGGTTTGACGTGAAAATAACAATGTCTAATGGCATTTCTGAGCAAACATCTAACTTAACGATAGCATTTTTCAGATATCTAATTGCATTTTTGAGCAGGTATTTCACGGATCGATGGCATTTTTTGAGTAGTTGTAACTTCTAATGGCAAAACTGAGTAGTGATACACAACTAGTGGCATAAATGATAAGAACCCAAGAATTAAATAGGTATGCTAATTTCTTTATTTCTTTATTTCTTTATATCTCTGTGTGCGAAACAATATACGCTGCCTCCCTCCAGATTTTCTTTACAGAGGAAACATAGAACTATATGAGTGCCCTGTTAAATTTTGGAATTATTCGGGGTTCGTTTGGCCTTTTTTATACATTAATTGAGTTTATGGACATTTAATGTGCATAATTCAAATTTGAACTACAAGCACATGCTCCCGTGCACCAAAGTTGATTGAAAAATCACATGTGTGTCCTCGGGTGAATTTCTAGGTCCCATGCAAGAAATGGGAATGAAATTCAAACATCTGGGCATCGTGGTTCGGCCGAGAACATTGAGAAGCTTGGTTCTAAAATTCTTGTAAATCCAAAACACGCCTGAAAATCATGAAACTTGGCATGGTGTCATGTCATGGTACTACCATGCTGTGGTAAAAAATTTGCAGAATAGGAACAAGTTTTGGTATAAGTTTCTTGCAAACCGGAGCTTCTCTCAAGAAGGCTCGTGGTTCTGAGAGGGAACGTGTCACCTTTGTGTGCATAATTCAAATTTTAAATACAAGCACAAGCTCCAGTGCACCAAAGCTGGTTAAAAATCACATGTGTGTCCTCTGGTAAATTTCTAGGTCCCATGCTAGAAATGGGAATGAAATTCAAACATCTGGGCGTCATGGCTCGGCTGGAAACATTGAGAAACTTGGTTTTTTTAATTCCTGTAAATCCGAAACACGCATGAAAATCATGAAACTTGGCTTGGTGTCATGACATGGCACCAACATGCAGTGGTAATTTTGCTGTCCGATGCGAAGGCGCACACATTAACAATCAACAAAGTCATTTTGGAACAAGTGCTATCACATTACAATCGGAAACACAAGTATTATTGAAACCATGGGCATTCTATTTACCATTTATGTGCCGCCACGCGTCACCCTTATTAGCTAGGAGGCGCCGTGCAGGGTAGCTATTTGAGTACGGGAGGCGTGCGATCAGACCCCTGCGCGTGCTTATCAGGAGGAGAGCCCTTTGACCTCCATCTGCCGTCCACCTCTCTCCCAAGGTCTCCATTAATGGCACCCGAGCCTCTGTTTAATGGCGTGGAAATGTCTCACTCGACTGAGATTTAAGAGAGAAAAAAGAAAATCATAAAAGAAAATTTTGCACGAATCTTGATGTAAGATCCGACGGACCTATATAGCATCTACTGCGACTTATAGCAAGACTGATGAATATATATAAGGACGACGAGAGTGGATAATAATTGTCTTACATAATTAGGAAGATAATTAAAAAAGCCACATGCGGCTACGCCCGAAATACACAAGGGCAAAAGAAGAAGGAAGACGCATACAACCATCTGGCTTGCTGATCTCTACTTTCTTTATGCACTGCAGGTCACGGAGACTAGTTCTCGCGGCGGGCGATGATCTCTTTCATCATTTTCATGTCCTTAATACGCTGCTTGGCAGCATCCATGGATTCCTCCACCAGCCTGCTGCGCTCGATGCAGAGCATGGCACTCGTCCATAAGTTTCTTGATGATGACGCCCGTCCTCTGCAACATGGCAGCGGTCTCCTCCTCCTGCTTCGCCCTTCCGGCGATCTTCGTCCTCAGCAGGTCGCGCTCGCCCCGGAGCTTCGCATTGCCCTCCCCTAGTTGCCGGATGACACCGGTACGCTTGTCCTGCATCCTCCCCCAGCCAGAGATCTGATTCATCTGGCTATGGACTATCGCATGCATGCACCTGTAAGAGTCCTCGCCTGCCCGCGAGAAATTTTCCCAGGCCACCGCGGCGTGGCGGGACCTCCCTGCTGCTTCGGCGGCGTGGCGGGACATCTCTACTGCTTCTGCGGCATGGCCGGACCAGTCTGCTACATCGACGGCGCAGCGGGACCTCCGTGCTGCTTCGGCGGTGCGGCGGGACCTCTGTGCTGCTACTGCTGCGCGGCTGGACATGTCGGCTGCTTTCGCGGTGAGGCGGGACATCTCTCATGCTTCCTCTTCCATGCTCACCTCTCCCTGGTGGAAATCTCTCAGCCCGGAACTCACGCTGACTATGGCTTGATTGACTTGATTGTTTTTTGTGGATGACGAGTTGAGGAGGAATGTGCAATCATCTTAGCATAGTAGTATTTATAGCCGAGTACTACTAATACGCTCCTAAGTGGGAAACTGTTTAGGTTGTGATCGGTGTGAACAGGTTTGCAATTAAATATAGCGTGGTAGTATTAGTAATTTGGAATGTGATGAGACGCGCTCAAAATTTATTGACAGTTCTAGTTTCGAAGTGCGGCACTATTCTCGGATGGCGTAATGTCAGCACGTTTTCTCGGCCGTAGTGTTGCATATGCCATGGTACTAGTTCTCTTTCTACTGCTGTGTACGTGCAAAAACTGGCACCGTCGGATACATATCTTACGCTTGGCATTCGACACGAATAGCCTCGTGGCGATCTATAGACTAGTCTTTTTTTCAGACGCATTACACCTATCTCTCGGGACTTCTCGCACGCACCATCACTGCTCCCTAGGTTGATGCCACCCACATACAGTTGTACTCTGAGAAGAGGTGCACGCACGCACTCGTCCTCTCTCACACACGCATCTGTAGCTACGAATTGTAGTGTTCTCAACCATCCGATTGGCTCTATCATAGGTTCCACGTTGCTCCTTGGCCATGAGATTGAGAAGTTTAAAACGCGGAGGCTAAGATGGAGGCGCGAGGTTTTGGTTAGTGCCCGGGCCGCACACGGCACCAACACGACACGAGCTTCGTCTGCCTGGTGCGCATGCAGTCGGGTGAGTTGTCCAAGTATAGACACAACCAGGCCCTCGTTGGTATCCGCGCTTCGACTTTGGCTGGTCATTGTGGAGAGTAATATAGACTAGTTACTAGTCTATGTTACTAGTACCTTCATAGTGAGTAGTGTCATATAGTATATGCATAATTTGGTGACGAGCGCTCTCTATATGTACCGCCTTTTTTCTTTAATTACATCTTGTTAGTTTTGCTCCATGGCGCAATCCATCGATACTACTACTGTACAAATGTATACATTTTTTAAAAGGCTAGAGGGCGGGGCAGTCTAGCTTGGTCCTTTTCATGAGAGGCGAGGGCCTTTATGATTTGACGAGTCATTACTGCTGGAAGGCGGGGCCTGGTGATTTGACTGCTCGTATAAATGTGCCGACGACCTGAGGAGGAGCAAAGTACCGTGCGGTATACTCAAGTTTTCCATTGGAGTACGACGGAGGAGCACGAAACATGGCAGCACAATGCCATATCCTCTACTCTCTACTCTTATTATATATTACTAGCAAGAGCCATTGTTCTATTGGTGATAAAGAATGATCTAATTTGCTAGTCATCTCATTTTTAGCATTGTTCTATTCATGCCTCGCAGAGAAGGTGACATGTGCGGAGAAACACCTGAAGCAAAATAAGAAACACAGGAGCAAAAGAAGAAGGAGGATTATCACCCCAAAAAAAGAAGGAAGACGCACACACAAGTCTGGGGCGCTGCTCTCACTACATGAAGGGTTGTTGGCCGCGGAGTCGTAACTACTTCTTCATCTCCTCCACGACCTCCATCTCCTTGCGCGTCTCCTCTGCCATCTTCTTCGTTGTGTCCATGACGCGGGATTTCTCGACGCGAGCCTTCATCATCTGTTCCACGGCCGCGTTACGTACCTTGACAGCAGTCGGGTGCTCGATGCGGAGCTTCGCCAACTCCTCCTTCTGTTCCATGATGAGGGCCTGCAACATCTTCATCGAGGAACTACTATTCTCATGCAGCTTCTTCCAGCCGGCGTTCTCCTCCTTCAGCAGGTCGAGCTCGTGGCAGAGCTTCGCCTTGTCCTCCTGAAGTTGCAGGATTTCTCTGGTCGCCTTCTTCTCCGAGGCAATGCTCTTCTTCAGCAGCATCACCAAGCCGGCGGTCAACTTCCCCTGCTCATTGAGCTCAGTGGGCATGTCATCGAGTCTCTCCTTCAGCAGCTCCACCAAGCCGTGGATGAACTCCTTCTGCTTATTGAGGTGCTCATTGAGCTGATCGGGCATCTCGTCGAGGGATAACGACTCCAGCGCCTCCATCTCGGCATGTTTGCCTCCACGTCTAGGGCGCTCCTGGGAGCCATCGCCTGCCCGTGAGAGATCTTTCGAGGTCTCTGCATGGCGGCGAGCCCTCTCTTTTTTTCCGCAGCCTTGGTTGCCGCTCCCTTGTTACGAGTAGTTCTCGACCTAGAGCTCTGCACACCGGCCATGGCAAGGACGGACGAAGAAGGAGGACTTATGAGGAGGAAGGTAGAGTAATTTTCGGTTAGGTAATTCCCCTTTTTATAACCTAAGCACTAGCACTAGTACTAAAACCTGCATAGTGGGAACACGTTCAGGTTTGGTACGTATTGGTAGGTGTGAGCAGGCTTGCACTTAACTGTAGCACTAGTACTTTCGAATGTGATGGGAACAAGTTAAATATTAATTGATGGTTTTTGGTTTCGAGGCCCGAAACGGCTCCCGATGAGTTTAGTGGAACATAAATTTCAAGTAGACTACACTACTCAGATGCGTAAATATTATGTTAATGTCAAAAATTGGCACTAAATACGAAGGAGACCAATGGAAGTACTACTAGCAACCCATGATTTAACTACTCGCATGCGTGCAGTGGAGTAGTAATGTCTTTCTTCCGCCCACACGTCCACTCAATTTGCATGCGCTGTATTAATTGACCATCAATGAAGTGAAGGACTTTCACGCGTCAAATTATCACATGGGGTGGATCTTGGTACAAAATTGCGTCCGCCCGTGTACCTGCGTGTGCGTGCGAGGGAATGCGTGCGTGCGTGGCGTGCGTGCACATCTTCTCTTCGTGCATGTACCGCCAGTGCGGCTTAGGGAGGACGAGTACATTCTTCTGGAACCAGCAGCACATCACTGTGATCAATCCACACAAGGATGTCGCGACAACGCCTCCACATGTGCCATGTGGCTTCATGAACTGTAAGAGAGACACTGTGTAGCGTGCCATTGTGTTTTGCACATACTCGAAGAACTAGTAAGGTACACGTGCATTGCACGCGTCAGATTTTGCAACCAAATTATGAATAAATACCACACTGTAGCATGTAAGCTCTCAGTCATATATGCCTGATGTAGACCTTCGTTAATTCTTATAATTCATCTCATTCAAAATCAATTAGTTTTTATAAAAAAACCTAGGGCCTCTTTGATTCGTAGGATTTCCAAAACGCGGGAATAGGAAGAACATGGGATTAGAGTGGAATGTCGTCTCGAATCCTACAGGATGGTACGAGTGTTTGATTGTGCATAGAAAAAACGCAGAATTCATTCAAAGAGGTTTGAGTGGATGGGATGTTTCCTATGAAATCTAGTGCAAATGAATCATATGGAAAAATTCCTATGGTTTACAATCCTACAAATCAAACAACCAAGATAGGAAAAATTCCTAAGGATTAGAATCCTCCAAAATTCCTTCGAGAATCCTTTGAATCAAAGAAGCCCTTAATCTATTTTATGATTCATGGAATTGTGCGTTGTAAAGCATAAAGTAAAACAAATAATGGCAATTCAACTAGAAAAAAGTTTGGGCAGGTATTGAACGGAAGGATTCTAGAACAAAGGAGAACCACTGTTGTTTTGAGATTTGTGCATTATGCTTAAGTTCAACCATGGAGTCTGCTAGATTGTACATGTGGAAAAATCCGTGGGGGCTAGAAGATGGTGCGAGGGGCCGAGTGGAGGGAGACTATGAAGGAGTGCACAATCTGTAGATCGATATTTAGAGAGAGGGCGAGAACATGCGCTGTTGCTGCCAGCGATGGCGAGCCATGAAAAGTGTCCCATGAGCTAGGGGCCAAGCATTGCTAATCCTTTACGAGGAGGGCCAATTCATCAACTTAAACCATTTTTACCAGCAATTGTCTAATGATCACATTCATATTAGCCTCGATATATAGTGATGTTAGGGGGGCAGGACCCTTGCTGCCCCCTGTCTTCGCCATTGTGCGCGTGTCTGAGAGATGAAGCAGAAGGCATGGATGACGAGAGGGGGGCGTTGGATATATAATTAATGTGGGTGTATTAGCTATATATGTAATCCTATATAGAGAGGTATAGATTGATCGATGTGGACGTGGGAAAGAGGATGAGACCTCACTAGATATATAGATTGGTCGGTTTATGTGGAAAACTATGAAAGACCTAGCTATATACACACACACATAGAGGAACATCCATTGTTGCGCATGCACGTGAGAGATAAAGAACACCCGATATGATGGAGAGGGGGATGTGTGTGTGTGCCTTCATGGGAGACCGACCTAAAGAAAAAGATTCCATGTGTGCGATGGATAATGTCGACTGGTAATGTGTGTGCATGCATGCACGAGAGAAAGTTAGTGGTACAATAGTAAAGAGAAGACCAATGTGTGGGTGTAAAAGACTAGGTGAGGTCATAATCAATGTAAAGTTGAATTCAAATATTTGAATAAGAGATCATGATGTTTGAAGCCCATGCATGCATGAATATAACGGAGATCTACGCGGTGTGGTTTGGAAACAAGCATGTTGTAATGTATACACATTGAATAAGGTCATACTGGTTTGAATTTGAGATACCAATGGCAGACATCGTTTGGCCACATTGCATCCATGCATGGACACACTATTCTAATTGGAGATGATGGGTGGCTTTCGCATCACATATCTATATCTATACCCCTATATATATTTTATTTTATATTTTTTATATAGTGTGCGGATAACTTTAACTTTGAAAGATGGTCGATGGATGAGGCCAATCCGATGGTGCAGAGCTGGCAAATTTGAGCACTACTGGCCGTTGGATATCATCTAGATTCCACCAGATTTTGCCACATGTACAATCTAGAAGACTCTATGGTTGAACTTAAGCATAATGCACAAACCTCAAAACACAAGCACTTCTTCTTTGTTCTAGAATCTTCCGTATCAGAATTGCCCAAATGTTTTTCTACATGATTTGTTTTTACTTTATGCCTTACAACGCACAATTCCATGAATCTTAAAATAGATTAGCTTTCTTATAAACACTAGATGATTTTGAATGAAATGAACTATAAGAATTAAACGAACATCTACATCATGCATATATGACTCAAAGCTTACATGCTATAATGTGGTATTTATTCATAATTTGGTTGCCAAATCTCATGCGTGCAATGCACGTGTACCTTACTAGTCTAAATGGTGTCTGTGTGTGTGTTGTGCAAGTTAAACACATTGTACGTAGTATATCATACTAGTCTAAATTGTCTTTTTTTAACACGTTAAGCATGTTATCCCAAAATTTCAAGCCGCGCCTTGTTATGCCGAAATTTCAAGCTAGCGTCTCTGCCTATCGTGCTGTGAAACTCCCGCCTCTTGAACCCGCGCCTTGTTACCCCGAAATATTTAAGAAAATCTTTGCCTCGTTGTGCTCCGACAACTCCCTCCATCTCAACCCGCGCCTTGCTATTCCAAAATTGCAACGCGCGTGAAAACTCCCACCTCCTGTGAAATCCTGACACGCGAAATGCCCGTGATACCCCTGAACCAAAAGAACCGCCTCAAATCGGTGTGGGTATTTCCGTAACTTACCCCACCTTTCGGACAAGCGTGTCCCTAAGCCATGGTTCCCCACTCCCATCCCATCCGCCCACCCATTTGTACATCGAGGCCGAGAAAACCTGCGAAGCCCCACACCCTCCTCCATCCGCCACCCAGCCGGAGCCTCTTCCCCGACGACATCGTCCACAGCAAAACCTCGACGTCCCACATCCACCATACCGGATGAGGATCCGCCGTCGATCTGGTCGTCCCGCCGGTTCAGCCACCCCATCCTCCACCTCCAAGGAGCTGCCACGACGTTCGTCTTTTGCGCCACCTCCATTCCCACACCGCCGTCTTCACCTGCACCATCGGAAGAGCATCATCATCACCATTTCCTCGGATGAAGCTGCGGCCTAATCGGCGCCACCAAAGAGGTTGTACACTAATCGCCGCATTTTCTTCTTGATTCGATCTCACGGTGCTGCCGGCGCTCGGTCCCGAGCCGACACTGCGCGGCTCCATCCACGGCGGCGTCGCCGGCCACTTCATCCACGACGTCGCTCCCTCGGCGGCGACGTCCACATAAGTAGGAGCTCCTCCTGCTTTAGCTCTCGCTCACGCTGCTGCTCTGCTCTTGCTCTCGATCCCCTCCCTGGGCTGCTCTTGCTCTTGCTCTTGCTCACGTTGTTGCTCTCTCTCTTGCTCTTGCTTGCGATGCTGAATCGACTTTTGGGTCAGTCGATTTTCAGGGGGTGGGGGGGCTCGCCGGAGTTAAGGAAGAACCAGCAGCAGCGGGGTGGGGGCTCACCGGAGAGGTACCCCACTATCTATCTTAGGGTTCAGGGTGGGGGCGGTGGTCGCCGGCTGTGGTGGGGCGGTGGCGTGGGGATCGCTGAAGAAAAATCTCGGCACGGGGGGCCTAGAGGGATGGCCGGGGTGGCGGCGAACCGGCGGTGGGGAGTGTTTTCGAGGCGGGCGGGGCGGCGCACCGCCAGCCGTGGGCGGTGGGGGCGGCTTTTTGGCTGGTGGTGGCTGGCGGCTCAGGGGGTGGAGGTTGAAGATGAACTGCAGGCCCTTGATTTCGTATCAAACGGCTGCAAAATCGACTGACCAGAGATGAAAAAGTCAGTCGACTGACGTTTAGCCTCACCTCTAGTGCGTTCAGTTTCGACAGTAAAATTCAGTTTCGACAGCAAAATTCAGTTTTGACAGTTAAGTTCAGTTTCGACAGTTAAGTTTAGAGATGAGCGGCTGATGTATACATCTAGCACTTTGTGGTTATGTACTTTACGTCATCTATTGGACATGCTATTAGAATTCCACTCAGGTTAACGTTGTCTCTCTTGTCCTGCTTCAGCCTCGGCGTCGTACAACTCACCGGAGCTGCTCCAACGACGAAACCCTCCATCACAGCGGAGCAGTACCTCGGGCTCCATCTCCAGACACCTAAGATCTTTTTCGCCTCCTCCGACAAACAAGTCAGCCGGAGCATCCTCACCGGCCAACCCAATCACACTGAGATCGACATGGCTTCGCCAAAGAGGTTGTACACTTCTTGTGGTTTGACTTAATCTCACCATGCTTCTTTGCATCCTGTGATCTTCCAATTCTTGTGAACCAAACACCCAGATTGGCAGAAATCCTGTGTTTTTAAATTCTCTGTTTTGCACATGCATTCCTATCCTATTCCTGTCTATTTCCTATCCCTGCATTGTTAGAATCCTCAAATTCAAACAAGCCCTTACACAATTACTTCTGTTACAGATATGTGTCAAATAAAACCTTGTGTGGTTTGTCCTACTCTTGTGGTGTTGTGTTCCACCCCAGCTCAGCTGCTCCAATGATGGAAGGGTTCACCACAGCAGGGATCCACTCTCCAGACTGTCTTTCGCTGCCTCAGATCTTCTTCCCCGCCGCCGGCAGCCATGACAACTGCATTACCATCATCAACTAAGCAGATGACCTTGAGGACTACACGGGTCCGCAAGAGAGGTCGCACTCCTCCTGTCTGCTTACGTTATGCATCACTTAATATGACGACATGCTACTTTATCGTCGTGTTCACCTACTAGACTCCGACTCAGGTCCAAACTTATGCTGAAACTTGAGTTTTTAAATGGTTGTGGGGTACATATTGGGGCAGCAATCAGTACTATCTGGTTAATCCCGGGTGTCTACTATGAGTTTCATGTTGGGTGAAAACAAACATTAAAGGAGCCATTATCTGTATTTTTTAACTAAACCTATTATCTGCCTGCTATCATTTGTTTTGTGTCTATCCACAGTTTGCTACCATCACTCTGGATTTGTGCATGCACTCCTTACATAATCTCACTATGTTTTATTCCTATGCATGTCAGTTATTGTACACAATGGAACTGAACATGTAGAGCAAAAGAGACGAGCCTTGCGTGGCAATAAAATTTCATGCAGACGTCGCTCCATGGTGGGCGCAAAGGCAGCCCCTCCACCCATTTTGGATCGTAATCAAGAGGAAGATAACTGTTCGAGGGGATTGAATGAAGACCACTCCTATTTACCCCATGAGGTCTTCGCTCTAACTTGGCATGCCGATGTTGGTAATATCATGCATATGGTGCCTTGCATTGCATATCAGATACATCAAAGATGTCATCCGCTTAGTTTAGACATGCTTTGTGTCAATGCCATCTGCTTAGTTTCTTTATCGTATATGTGAATCATGCAATGCCATCTTGTTTAGCCAGGCGTCATATATGTGAATTTTTCAATGCAACCCTGGTTAGCCAGTCATCTTATATGTGAATTATATCATTACATCATTTTTTATTACGTGTTAAATTTGTCAACAATTTTAGTACATTCAATTACTCTTCCTGTGCATCAGCCATTCAGCACGGTCATGGAAAAATCTGGAGTGGAAACAAGGTCTTCAGAGCAGACAATGCTATCTGACGAAGCGCATGTCTTGCTGGTTATAGATAGCTCCTCAGAGGAGGATTCAGAGACAGATGACCATTCCTATTTCCCCCCCGAGGTGCATGCTCTAACTTGGTAGGGTTATGTTGCTCATATCATGCGTATGGTATCTTGCATTGCTATGTCATTTGCTTAGTTTAGACATGCTTTGTGTGAATGCCACCTGTTTAGTGTCTAATTACCATATATGTAAATTATGCAATGCTATATTGTTGCAAGACATTATATATGTGAATTATGCAATGCTATCTTGTTGCAAGGCATTATATATGTGAATTATGCAATGCCATGCTGTTTAGCCAAGCGTCATATATGTGAATTATATCATGCTGTCCTTTTTTGTATTTCTCATTGCTTTTGTCGACAATGTTTGTACATTCAACTGCTCTTCCTGTGCATCAGCCATTTGAATTGGTGATGGAGAAATCTGGAGTGAAAACAAGGTCTTCAGAGCAGACAATGCTACCTGGTGAAGCAGATATCTTGCTGGTTACAGATAGCTCTTCAGAGGAGGATTCAGAGACAGATGACCAGTCCTATTAACCCCCTGAGGTGTATGCTCAAACTTGGCAGGGTTATATTACTCATATCATGCATATGTTGTATTGCAATGCTTAGTTTTTACATCATATACATGATATTGAATGCCATCTCCTTAGTTGACACATCATATATGCGATTGCCCTCTGCTCACTTCCTTAGTATATAAATCATATATTTGAATTATATCATGCCATGATGTTTACATAGACAGCATGTATCTGAATTATGGCATGCCAACCCATTTTCTAAAGACATAATATAGTTATATCATCTCACCCTGTTCACATAGTCATCATATTTTGAATTATGCCATTCTATCCGTGAATTATATCATGCCATCATGTTTCCATCGATGGCATGTTTGTGATTTATGGCATGCCAACCACTTTAATAGACACATCGTATAGTTATATCATGTCATCCTGTTTACATAGTCATCATATTTTGAAGTATGTCATTCTATCTTGTTTAGTTAGCCATCATACATGTGAAATTGTGTCATGCTATCCTGTTTAATTAGCCATCATATATGTGAAATTATGTCCTGCTATTCTGTTTGGTTAGACAACATAAATGTGAATTATTTCATGCCCTGTTTTCTTCCCTACTATCCATTGCACCTGTCTATCTTACAATGTCTGTACATTCAATTACTTTTCTTGTTTATCAGCCATTTCAATTGGAGGGGGTGATGGCAGTATCTGTGGGAGTAAAAACACGGTCTTCAGAAAAGATCATGCTACCTGTCGATGGGATAGAACCACGGTTGTACTTGCCCAAGAACCAGCTGTGACGCCCGGGTAATTAAGCTACAGTAATCCACGCTAATGATGCCACGTCACCTCGGTTACTGTGACTAAACTCACGTTGACTCGAACCCGGTTCAAATACAAATCTAAAACATAGGCAAACGATAAAAGTTTTCAAAAACTAAAACTAAAATGTTCAGGGGTTGTCAAATATTGCAAGGTTAATTATGGTGGGGTGCACACATTTTTATGAAGTGTCTAGATAGATTAAATAAACTAAAACAGAAAAAAGAAAAATAAGAAAAACAAAATAACACAAAAGAGAGAGAGAAAGAGAAAACCCCCTGGCCAACTGGGCCAAGCGGCCCAGCCGGCCGGCCACAGGCCCAACTGGGCCAACCCCAGGCCCAGCCGGCCACTCCCCCTCTCTATCCCCAAACCCTAATCCCTCCCCCACGCACCCCACTCGCCCCCCACTCCTCCCCCTCCCGATCCAGATCGGATCGGGGCCAAACCACCCGCCTCCTTTCCGTGGCAGCCACGCCTCCCCTGCCACCACCAGACGCCACCGTGTCGCCCCCTCTCCCTCAGCCTTTGCCGCCTCGATCGACTTCCACCGTCGCCCACCCGGAGCTCCCCTTCGCCTCGGAGCCGCCCCCGACGACCTCCACCCCACCTCGCCGGATCCCGTCGCCGGACGGCCGCCTCCCCGCCCTCCTCCTCACCGGTCGCCACCGACCACCCCCGAGCAGCTTCCCGAGACCCTGCGCCCCCCGTGAGCTCTCCCTCCCCATCGGACCCCGCTCTCCCTCGTCTCCCTCCCGAACGTCGCCGCCCGCCGCCCGCTCGGCCGCCCCTCGCGGTCACCATGGTGCCGCCATGCCCACCTCCCTCCCCCTTCCGTCGTCGCCGCCACCCCCCGCCCGTGCTCACCGCCCGGTCTCCGCCGTGGCCTCCCCCCTCTCCGACGGCGCCCTCGCCTCGCCACCGAACCGCCCCCTCTCCCGTCAGACGCTTCGGCGACGCCCGATGCCGGCGGCGGCGGCCCGTCCGTCCGCACCCCGCCTACCTCCGCTGCCCGACGATCGGGCCCTTCTAGCCCGCCACCGCCAGAGTTCCCCAAGGGACCGCCGCCGGCTCTCGTCGAGGCCACGGCCTCGGCCGGCACTGTCCCACCACGCCGGGCGATTTGGGCGGCGCCTGCCTGCGTTCCGGACGACGTCTTGACGGCGCGCGCCAAGACGCTCAAGACGCTTGCGCTGGGCCCCGGGGGCCTATGATGAGGGGCCCACGCCCATAAACGTATTATTAAAATTAAGATAAATTAATATAATTAAAAATGAATAAAATTAATTAATTAATTAATTAATTAATTAAATAGTTAATTTAATTAATCCTGATTAATTAATCTAATGGCTAATTAACTTAATTAACTTCTGTTAATTAACTAACAGAGTATGACGAACGGGACCCACATGTCAGGGTTGACCTAGTCAACCCTGTTGACTGCTGACGTCAGCATGACGTCATGCTGACGTCACAAATACATTTTTTTGAATTAATTAATTAATTAATTAAATTCCAGAAATTAATAAAATCTTTAGAAAATCATATCTTTTAATCTGTAACTCGGATTAAAATATTTTTAACATGAAAGTTGCTCGTAACAGCGAGGCGAATCCGGATACGCAGTCCGTTCGTCCGCCACACACCCCTAACCTATCGAACCTGCAAATTTCCCCCTCCGGCTCCTCTGCCCGAAATCACGAAACACCGGGAATACTTTCCCGGATGTTTTCCCCCTTAACCAGTACCCCCTCATACCACGTTAGGGCACGCCTAGCATCGCTTCTTGACATGTCATGCATCGATATGCATCTGTTTACTTGGTATTCATTGTTTCTTCCCCCTCTTCTCTCCGGTAGACTACGAGACCGACGCTGCTGGCCGCCGTTCGACTACGGTGTTGATTTAATTCTCTCTCTTACCAGAGCAACCAGCAAGCCCCCCTTGATCACCAGATATCGCCTACTCTTCTCTACACTGCTTGCATTAGAGTAGTGTAACTTGTTACTGCTTTCAGATATTCCTATACTGCTGCATAGCCTGTCCTTGTTACCACTGTTGTTACCTTTACCTGCAATCCTATATGCTTAGTATAGGATGCTAGTACATTCATCTGTGGCCCTACATTCTTGTCCGTCTGCCGTGCTATACTATCGGGCCGTGATCACTCGGGAGGTGATCACGGGTATATACTATATACTTATACATGATACATGTGGAGACTAAAGTCGGGTCGGCTGATGGAGCACCCGCGAGTGGATCTTTGAGGCGGAGCGACAGGGCAGGTTGAGACCGCCTAGGAGAGAGGTGGGCCTGGCCCTGTTCGGCGTTCGCATGTTACTTAACACGCTTAACGAGGTCTTGGTATTTGATCTGAGTTGGCTACGAGCTTATAGGCACTAACCATCTACGCTGGAGTAGTTATGGGTATCCCGCGCCGTGGTATCACCAAGCACTTCAGACGTCGGCGACGGAGCGGCGCTGCGTCGGATTGGACTGAACGCCTGCTTGGCTAGGTCTGCTTCGGCACAGACGAACGTGCAGGTGTGCTCGAGGCGATGGGCCCTGCACTGCGGCTTAGGTTTAGACCGGCGTGTTGGCCTCTCTTGTGCCTAGGTGGGGCTGCGACGTGTTGATCTTCCGCGGCGGGCATGACCCAGAAAGTGTGTCCGCCAAATGGGATCAAGCGTCTTTGGGTAAGATGGTGCACCCTGCAGGAAGTTAATCTATTCGGATAGCCGTGATCTTCGATAATGTGACGACTTGGAGTTGTACCTTGAGCTTATGACAACTAGAACCGGATACTTGATAAAACACACCCTTCCAAGTGCCAGATACAACCGGTGTTCGCTCTCTCTCAGGGATATGAGGAGGGGATCGCCGGGTAGGATTATTGCTATGTGATGTTACCTGGAGGAGTTCAGTTCGTCCTCTTCTACCTGTTGCAAGACAGGTGACCAGAAGCGTAGTCTTCGTTAAGACTAGCTATCCCCCTCTTATTCTGGCATTCTGCAGCTTCACCCACCGATATGGCCCTTTACACATATATCCATGCATATGTAGTGTAGCTCCTTGCTTATGTAGTACTTTGGATGAGTACTCACGGTTGCCTTGTTCCCCTTTTCCCCTATCTCTACTCGATTGCTGCAACTGCACGATGGAGCCCAGGAGCGACGCCACCGCCTATGACGACTACTACTCCGGAGGTGCCTACTACTATGTGCAGCCCGGCGACGACCACTGGGAGTAACTTAGGAGGATCCTGCAGGAGGCCTGCTCCTCTTCGATCTCAGATCCCGCTTTGTGCTAGCCTTCTTAAGGCAAACTTGTTTAACTTATGTCCGTACTCAGATATTGTTGCTTCCACGACTTCGCCTATGATCGAGCACTTGTATTCGAGCCCTCGATGCCCCTGGCTTGTATTATGATGCTTGTATGACTTATTTTATTTGTAGAGTTGTGTTGTGATATCTTCCGTGAGCCCTTGATCTTGATCGTACACATTTGCGTGCATGATTAGTGTACGATTAAATCGGGGCGCCAAAGTTGGTATCGAGCCGATCGCCTGTAGGAATCCCCCTTCTACACTCCTTGGTCAAGTCGAGTCTAGACATTGCAAAACTTTTACTAACTTGGCTGTGTGCCTTACGGGCCCACGCCGCCATTGGGTGGTACTAGGATCTTTTACTCCTCGACCTTTACTCGGGACTCGAACTCTCTTCTACTCGGTTAAACGATTTTACTAAAAATCTAACTTTAGGATCTCGTTACTACTTCCTCCCGAGAACCCTCACTACAGATGATTGCTCCGTGAACGTAAGAATTTGAAGATACTCTCCGATATTCTCTCGAGACCTTGTGCCTGTCGCTTTTGTAATTTCCTACCACCGAAACAACCCTATGGATAAATACTTACGCCTGTCGTTCCTACTTTTATTCCCAGTTAATCTTGTTATTACAAGATACCCCGAAGTTTTCTCTATTGTTCCGAGAATACTTTGTGCCTACTGCCTAGCAGTTCTTTGCCACATGAATACCCCTTCAAATAAATCCTCGCACTTGTCGAGTATCCGCTCATCCCCAGTTGTTCATGTGTTTCACAAAAGTCTTCAAAATAATATTCGATCTTCCGAGAATCCTTTGGCTCTTGAAATTCTTGCTTGCTTGCATTATGGATAATCCCATAAGTCCCGTAGTCATATTGACACTCCTTGTCATTATCATTTTGAGTCTGTTGACTCAATATGTTTGCGAATACACGCAATCATCATTGACCCTTATAAATTACTTTTCCGGCTGAGCTGCCATTCTTTTAACTGGAATTGGTTCTCGACCAATCCCATTGTCTTTGATTGTACCCTAAGGCTATTCAACTTATCCACCCCTAATCAGAGCATTGCTTCTGGTCCCTTGATTTGGAAATCATAATCCCTTTGCATTGGACAATTGAGTTAGTCAGTTGTTTCTATAATCTGCTTCCTCTAGCTGAGTACCGATGCTCACGTCAGATCCCTTGTGGACCACCAGATCCTTTGTTGGATTTTATCTGACAACGCCCTTCATATTCAATAACCTTGTGAGCCTTTCTCGGATACATAACGCCTTTGGTAAATTGTATCGTCTGCTTTCTCAACCATGCTCTGCCTTCGAGCTTGAGTTAATTACTTCTAAGAGATTCTGGTATATGATTCTAAGATGCCCCGATGGGTTGAACCTATGCCTTCCTTTATATGTGTGAACTCAAAAGTTTTCACGAGTCGTACTCTTCTGGTATTTTGCCAGATAAAATTTCAACGCTATAACTTCATCGAAAGCGAGAAGTGAATGAAAGGGTATGCATTGGAGAAGTGGGAGTCGACCTTGAACCTTTGTGTTCATGCCCATGGACGCGATGTATATCCTATCATGGAAGCTTCTTGTAACATTAACTATTTCCTTGATAACTAACATATGGTATCTGTGAATTGAGCCCTTGCAACCGTGGTTCCGACCATGATTTGTTCTTCTTTGATCCCATTTCTCGTGCAAGTTTTAGCACTTGTCTACTGTAGAGCAATACCCCCGTCCAACCTCTACTTTGATATGTCATCGAGTATTACCCCCTGGTATCTCGAGATTATCATGGAACTGCATAACTTCTTATGAGTTCTTCATCAAGTGCTACCTTCCCACTGATTCCAATTTCTCACGGGCTCTGAGTTACTAAACACTCAAACACATCGATAACTGAACCGAGTCCGCACTACGGTTCAACAACTCTTCAGTAAGCTTCTATAAGTACGAGTTTGTACCCGACCACACCATTCCTAGCCTGTTTGGCTATATCATTGTCGTGATGATTTTAACTGTGCTACCCGGTCATTCTTCTCGGAGCACAATTTTCGACGATGAACTAACCTTACGTCGATCCTCATCGTCATATCATTTTGCCTTGAACAACAAGCTTGGTTTCGAGTTTGTGTCGTAACCGTGGTTCCAATAACCTTCCGCTTCATCGTTCGTATGACTTGATGTCATCGTCGATTGATTACATCTGCATGAAATCTCTCGACAATTGTGTCGTGATCATCATCAACCTTATGAGCTCTTCTAGGAATTCAATTGAATTCATGATGGGTAATACCACCCTTGCCCCTCGATGATTCCTGTTCTCATCGGCCACTTTATTGCCTTCCGTTCAACACAACTTGTTCGTGTTTTGTGTAAACCTTGATATCACTGCTACCCAGCAGCTTGATCTTCCTTACCTCGAAGTATTACCATCTCTTTTGTCAAGAATGTGGTGAGAATTTCACCACCTCTTAAGAATTCTTGATATCATAATACTTCTTGCCATCTTCGTTCATTCCTTGGCCCCCGTATTGTTTTCAACCGGAATACCGACAATTGAGCTATGATTTGTGAATTCAAAACTTCTAGCAAGCCTCTTGCTTTGAAGTGAAATTCTTAGACTATTGATTATTGAATCACCATTCCGACGTTGGTCGTGCAACCCAGCCCATAATTCAGGTGCACCTTTCAACCAATGTTTAATTGTGTACGTTTTCCTCGAGCATACATCATTATACCATTTGAGCTGACAAATGTCATCTTCTTGTTCACATTATCGTGGAAATCCATCCGTTTGGAATTCTCGATGAATTGTCGCTGAGCCCATCAGCCACCTTCTCATCCCCTCCTTGGTTTAATGATGGACTATTGCTTCAGAAAACCACTCCCATAGTTCAATTCTCGAGAATCTTGCAATGTCATTTCGTCGATTTGTGTTGCACCTTTTCCTCTCGGACCCCCTGAGTCTGAGGTATCATGACACCAATTGGATATGGATCTCGGTCAGATATGATGGTTGGGACAACTTTCCAAGCGTTATGATGTTGATCCTTTGATGACCCGGTAGCATGATGTCATGCCTAGCACTTCTCGGCCGGAGGACCTATCATTATAGATTCCTTTTCAGCAGGTTATCCATTCATCCATGAGGGAATTGTATCTACTGTTACTACAAGTTATTCTGATGGATCCTTCGTGATTCCAAAGTCTAATCTTCACCAAGACCATGCCAATGCTATCTCAAGCATGTCGTGGTACTCGATTTTCAACAAGAACATTCAATCCCAATGCTAAATGTTTCTTGCTCAATTATCCAAACACAAGGTATGGGTAACGCCATGAAATTCTCTCCCTCACCTAAAGGATTTTCTACGTTATATACTATCGTGGATATCATGCTCGCTTGTCCTTGGGAAGGATATGCCCTCGAAATATGTGTTTAAACATATTTTCCTTTCCATTGTTCTGCTTTAATCTGATGATCATATTTTCCATCCATTGGTTTGTTTAAACCTTTCCTATGATCTATATGATATAAGCAGTAATAATCCACCGCTTGTGCAAACACCTCGATGTACAACTCATCAAAGAAGACCTTGTTACTATTGTGATGACATTCCGTAGCCACCGATGGACGAGAACCTTGCCTATTGGTCCGCCTCGCTCAACGAAAGGTGAAAGTGGTTCTCTTCGCCCTCGCCCTTGTTACCAACGTTGATGCCGACATAACCGACATGGTACTCTCGACATGCCTTACTACATGATCGCAAGACGTCATCACCCATGGTGGGCCCATAACCCACAGATCCACGGGATCTAAACCTGACTCTCCTGACACCCCTGTTCCTAAAGCTGATCCTCACGCTATTTCGTATGAAAGATCACGAGCCACCTTCCTAGTGATCTATTCTCGTATCGACGCAATGCTTATTCCGCTGCTCAACCCCTTTCACGCCTTGTAACAGGCATCGAACGAATGCCTACCCGCTTGGAACTTCTCGTGGTACTTTCTTACTTTGCTCTCGATATTGTCTTAAGTTCAATTCGAGAGTTACTTCCTACCCCATTCCCTGAGTTATGTACCAGATAGTCAACCTGGTAAGGCCCGCCCTTCCCGAGTCTTTCCCCATAACCCTTTTCGTAAGTACGATGTAAATCCCGAAGAAAGGATGACGACTTCATCATTTTGACCTGAAGCAGAAGTATGAAGACATCAATATATTGGATTGACCTCTTCGAGAAGAGCAGGCCAGGATGAGAAGACCCGCTATATTCGCTACCAAACCTTCCCCCCTTACTCCCCTCTTAAATCTCGGGACGAGATTTCTTGTAGTGGAGGAGAATTGTGACGCCCGGGTAATTAAGCTACAGTAATCCCCGCTAATGATGCCACGTCACCTCGGTTACTATGACTAAACTCACGTTGACTCGAACCCGGTTCAAATACAAATCTAAAACATAGGCAAACGATAAAAGTTTTCAAAAACTAAAACTAAAATGTTCGGGGGTTGTCAAATATTGCAAGGTTAATTATGGTGGGGTGCACACATTTTTATGAAGTGTCTAGATAGATTAAATAAACTAAAACACAAAAAAGAAAAATAAGAAAAACAAAATAACACAAAAGAGAGAGAGAAAGAGAAACCCCGCCAATCGGGCTAAGCGCCCACCAAGCCAGCCACAGCCCAATCACAACCCGTGCCCAGCCGCCACTCCCCTCTCTATCCCCCGCCCCAAACCCTAATCCTTCCCCCACGCACCCCACTCGCCCCCCACTCGCTCGCCCTCCCGATCCAGATCGGATCGGGGCCAAACCACCCCGCCTCCTTTCCGTCGCCGGCGCCGCCTCCTCCTCTGCCACCACCAGACGCCACCGTCGCCCCCTCCCCTCGCCCCTACGCCGCCCGGATCGACCCCCACTGTCGCCCACACCGAGCTCCCTTCGCCTCGGAGCCGCCCCCGACGACCTCCACCCCACCTCGCGGATCCCGTCGCCGGACGGCCGCCTCCCCGCCCTCCTCCTCACCGGTCGCCACCGACCACCCCCGAGCAGCTTCCCGAGACCTGCGCCCCGTGAGCTCTCCCTCCCCATCGGACCCCGCCTCCCCTCGCCTCCTCCCGAACGCCGCCGCCCCGCGCCCGCTCGGCCGCCCCTCAGGTCACCATGCGATCTGCCCGCCGCCACCTCCCGCCTCTTCCGTCGCCGCCCACTTCCCCCTCGCCTGGTGCTCACCGCCCGGTCTCCGCCAGGCCTCCTCCCCACTCTCTCCCCCGACGGCGCCGCCTCGCCACCGAACCGCCCCAGCCTCCCGTCAGACGCCTTGGCGACGCTTGCTGATGTTGGCGGCGCGGCCGTGTCCGCACTTCGCTTACTCTCCGCCTCCCGACGATCGGGCCTTTCTAGCCCGCCACCGCCAGAGCCCCCGCCGGGACCGCCGGCTCCTCGTCGAGGCCACGGCCTCGGCCGGCACTGGCCCACCACGCCGTGATTTGCGGGGCGCCACGCCTGCGCGTTCCCGACGCACGCTCAACGGGCGCGCCAAGACGCCAAGACGCCTGCTGGCCCTCAGGGCCTCTGACAGAGGGGCCCCACGCCCCATAAACGTATTATTAAAATTAAGATAAATTAATATAATTAAAAATGAATATAATTAATTAATTAATTAATTAAGTAAATAGTTAATTTAATTAATCATGATTAATTAATCTAATGGCTAATTAACTTAATTAACTTCAGTTAATTAACTAACAGAGTATGACGAACGGGACCCACATGTCAGGGTTGACCTAGTCAACCCTGTTGATCGCCGACGTCGAGATGACGCCATGCCGACGCATAAATACATTTTTTGAATTAATTAATTAATTAATTAAATTCCGAAATTAATAAAATCTTTAGAAAATCATATCTTTTAATCCATAACTCGGATTAAAATATTTTTAACATGAAAGTTGCTCAGAACGATGAGACGAATCCGGATACGCAGTCCGTTCGTCCGCCACACACCCCTAACCTATCGAACCTGCAACTTTCCCCCTCCGGCTCCTTTGCCCGAAATCACGAAACACCGGGAATACTTTCCCGGATGTTTTCCCCTTAACCAGTACCCCCTCATACCACGTTAGGGCACGCCTAGCATCGCTTCTTGACATGTCATGCATCGATATGCATCTGTTTACTTGGTATTCATTGTTTCTTCCCCCTCTTCTCTCCGGTAGACTACGAGACCGACGCTGCTGCTGGCCAGTTCGACTACGGTGTTGACGACCCCTCTCTCTTGCCAGAGCAACCAGGCAAGCCCCCCCTTGATCACCAGATATCGCCTACTCTTCTCTACACTGCTTGCATTAGAGTAGTGTAACTTGTTACTGCTTTCAGATATTCCTATACTGCTGCATAGCCTGTCCTTGTTACCACTGTTGTTACCTTTACCTGCAATCCTATATGCTTAGTATAGGATGCTAGTACATTCATCTGTGGCCCTACATTCTTGTCCGTCCCGCCATGCTATATTATCGGGCCGTGATCACTCGGGAGGTGATCACGGTATATACTATATACTTATACATGATACATGTGGAGACTAAAGTCGGATCGGTGATGGAGCACCCAGAGTGGATCTTTGAGGCGGAGCGACAGGCAGGTTGAGACCGCCTAGGAGAGAGGTGGGCCTGGCCTGTTCGGCGCTCGCGGTTACTTAACACGCTTAACGAGGTCTTGGTATTTGATCTGAGTTGGCTACGAGCTTATACGCACTAACCATCTACGCTGGAGTAGTTATGGGTATCCCGCGCCGTGGTATCACCAAGCACTTCAGACGTCACGACGGAGCGCGCGCCCGGATTGGACTGAACGCTGTTAGGCTAGGTCTGCTTCGGCCACAGACGCATAACGTCTTGAGTGTGCTCAGGCGATGGGCCTGCACCCTGCGCGCTTAGGTTTAAACCGCGTGTTGGCCTCTCTGTTGTGCCTAGGTGGGGCTGCGACGTGTTGATCTTCCGCGGCCGGGCATGACCCAGAAAGTGTGTCCGCCAAATGGGATCAAGTGTCTTTGGGTAAGATGGTGCACCCTCGCAGGAAGTTAATCTATTCGGATAGCCGTGATCTTCGATAATGTGACGACTTGGAGTTGTACCTTGAGCTTATGACAACTAGAACCGGATACTTGATAAAACACACCCTTCCAAGTGCGGATACAACCGGTGTTCGCTCTCTCGTGGATATGAGGAGGGATCGCGGGTAGGATTATTGCTATGTGATGTTACCCGGAGGAGTTCAGATTCGTCCTCTTCTACTGTTGCAAGACAGTGACCGAAGCGTAGTCTTCGTTAAGACTAGCTATCCCCTCTTATTCGGCATTCGTAGTTCAGTCCACCGATATGGCCCTTTACACATATATCCATGCATATGTAGTGTAGCTCCTTGCTTATAGTACTTTGGATGAGTACTCACGGTTGCCTTGTTCCCCTTTTCCCCTATCTCTACTCGATTGCTGCAACTGCACGATGGAGCCCAGGAGCCGACGCCACCGCCTATGACGACTACTACTCTGGAGGTGCCTACTACTACGCAGCAGCCCGGCGACGATTTACCAGAGTAACTTAGGAGGATCCTGCAGGAGGCCTGCTCCTCTTCGATCTGATCCCGGTTTGTGCTAGCCTTCTTAAGGCAAACTTGTTTAACTTATGTCTCGTACTCAGATATTGTTGCTTCCACGACTTCGTCTATGATCGAGCACTTGTATTCGAGCCCTCGAGGCCCCTGGCTTGTATTATGATGCTTGTATGACTTATTTTATTTGTAGAGTTGTGTTGTGATATCTTCCCGTGAGTCCTTGATCTTGATCGTACACATTTGCGTGCATGATTAGTGTACGATTAAATCGGCGGCGTCACACCAGCCCCACCACACATAACCTAGACTCATGCAGATTGTACCCCTACCCAGTTGGACAGAGAACCAGCTACACCCCTTCTAACCCCAACCCTAGATGATAGTAACCCAGTTCCCGTTGACACAGCACCGTCTCCACCACAGAGCACCCAAACACGAGCAGTTAGTAAGGCAACTGCAGTGCCCAAAGCACGAGGACCACCACTCCGAACCCCAAGTCAACGCTTAAAGCAGAAGAAGAATTGTTTTCAGGTCAGGTTCCGTAGCTATGGTTCATACTACTTTGCTCTTGCATCACTGTATTTACTCATACCAACTACTTTCAAATTTGAAGGATGCAATTGAAACTCCAATGGCGCAACAGGTATATTTTAAACATGTTTCTTTAACGTGTTTGCTGTTGTAACTTTCTCTATGTTGATTTCAGTTTCAGTTGAATAAACAGTTATATTCTCATGCCATGCACCTTACAAGTGTTGTTATTGTTGTGTAGTTTCCCACACTTATATTCTGTCTAAGCTGCTTTGTCTTAAATAAATATGATTCAAACTGTATCTATCTTGATTTGGCAACATAAACTAGAATGATATAGACCATACAGTGACCATACTACATAGATATATGTTTGTTTCATGCTGTTATCCTGTCCACCTTACTACTGAACTGGTTTATCAAAATGAGTTTCATATACTACATTGTAAACCTGTGATGTGTTTGTTTGTTTCTCTTTTAGCGGATAAAATATTAGAGAAGAGTACCCCGTTATGCAATGGTATAGGAAGTAATGCAGATAAGGTTCAAGATAGTGAGACATCCCTGTTGGTCTCCAGGAAAGCTGATAAAACTATATTGAAGACACCGAGACAACCCCAAAGTCCAGCCTTGATCTCTTGCTCGAAAGTCTCGGCTACTCTGCTGGCACCAGCTCTTGAACTCGCTACTGAATCAGTTCGCTTCTTGAGTCTCAACTTCAAGTTGAAAGACATCGATCAAATGTTATGCGACAGGAAGCCGAAGGACTGAGGAAGTCCCTGCAGAATTCAGATGCATACTTTCTAGTGCAACAGCAAGTGCTGGAGGGTTTAAGCGCCAAACAAGAGAAAGTTAATAAGCTTGTTAAGCATCTTGCCAGCATTATGGGTACCCAGGATATTGTTTCTTGAGCTCTTCAGAAGTGCTTTTAGTTCTGGACTTGTTTTGTTGCGGCGTTTATATGCTGCTTTGTTCCCTATATTTGCACTAGTGCGAACTTTGATGCCTAGTGGATGTAATATGTGTAATAGTCGTGATAGCCTAGCATAAGTTGCTTGCCTATTTATTTCCTTATTGTCTTATTTATTTGTTTTCTTGTAGTCAGTGTAGTTCTTTTCCCGCGGTTTGCTAGTGGCCGCAATAACCTATTTTTTAAAACTAGGACACACTAACCATGGGCTACATATTTGATGACGCTATGAAAACGGGCTAGAGTTGAAATCGTCCATTCATGGGCCGACCATAACGGGCCGTCGTTAATCGGCCGTATTTGATGACGCTATGAAAACGGCCCAACGTATTAACGGGCCACAAACGGGCCGACTGTAACCACAGGCTGAATTTGGCCCAAAAGAAGAAAATGACAGTAACGACGAGCCGAAAGTAAACGAATGCTGGAAATGAGCCCAAGAATAAATGGGCCCTAAGAAGGCCGAAAGATAACATGGGCTGGAAACGGCCCAACGGAATAATGGGCCGTTAATGGGTATAAAGTGATATACTATTCATTACGGGCCAGTTTTACCACGGGCCGTTAATGGGCCGAGGGTTACTAACGGCCTCACATGGGCTGAAAGACGTCATGGGCCATGCATGGGCCGGAAGTTAAAATGGGCTAGAATTATATTGGACGGCCCAGATGACGCTACTGGGCCTAATTCGGATAGGCGTAAACGGGCCCTGGGTTAGCGGGCTGTAAATGGGCTATATGCGAACAGGCCGTCAACAGGCTTGCCGTGGGCTGGCCCGCAACCTTTTGACCAAGTCAAACGGGCCGGCCTTTTCACAGGAATGGGCCTCTATTGGGTCGTGCCACGTGTCGACGTATCATAGGCGCTTTGGGTCCAATGAGTGGATGACATCTGTCCCAACGGCGAGCCGACACGTGTTCCCTCAAGCCAATGATGATTTTACATGTGGAAAATCCCCATTGGTCGGGGCTGTTAACAGGTTATCGGATCCAAAACCGGACCCGATAGCTTAACGGCGTTCCGTTACGGTGGATGCCACGTGTCGGTCACCCTTGACGAAAGAACTTCTGTGACGCGCAATTTATCATCATGGAAGTGGACACTTCGGTGATGATAATTTTGGTAATGTCATGGAACACTTCTACGACAGCACAGGTATGACTATCTTGATTCTGTCATAAAATTGTCATGGATGTACATGCATGACATAAAAGCGGCCTACTGTGACAAACACGTATCATCATGGAAGTGTATTTTTTTTGTAGTGTTCTATGTTGCACTGGATTGTGGGAAATCTTGATAGCACTTTCATTGTCACATAGAAGAGGCACTTTGCACAAGTGACACCGTAATCCTTTAAAGTTTGCCTCATCCATAGCAATTGTGCACAAAAACTTGCGGCGGCAACATAGTCAGCCTCGGTCGATGAGAGAGACACACAATTTTGCTTCTTCAAAGATCAACTCACCAAAGAGCGACCAGGGAATTGGCACCCTCTGAAAGTTGACTTCCTCTCCACACAATCTCCCGCCCAATCCAAGTCCGAGTAGCCCATGAGATTGAAGCTTGCTCCTTTGGGGTACCATAAGCGAAAATTTGGGGTATGAGCCAAATCTCGAAAGATTCGCTTGACCGCCACATAGTGGCTTTCCTCAGGTGTGGCTTGAAACCGTGCACAAATTCCCACACTCAACATGATATCCGGTCTAGATGCACAAAGGTAAAGCAAAGGGTCCAATCATGGAGCAATATACCTTTTGATCCACCACTTTACCATTGGGATCACTGTCAAGCTTGCATTTGGTGGGCATGGGAAACTTGACCGGCTTGATATCATCTAGCTTGAATCTCTTGAGTATGTCTTGGGTATACTTGGCTTGGTTGATGAATGTTCCTTCTCCTCTTTGCTTGACTTCGAACCCAAGAAAGAACTTCAACTCTCCCATCATAGACATCTCAAACTTCTCAGTCATTACTGTGGAAAACTCATCATTGAAAGATTTGTTAGGAGAACCAAAAATAATATAATCAACATATAGTTGGCATATGAACAAATCCCCTTTGACCCTCTTAGTAAAAAGAGTGGGATTGATTTTCCCAATTTCAAACCCATGATCTTGCAACAACTCGGTAAAGTGCTCATACCACGCACATGGGGCTTATTTGACGCCATAGAGTGCTTTCTTGAGTTTGTATAAATGATTGGGGAGCATGGGATCCTTGAATCCCGGAGGTTGTTTGACATATACCAACTCATTCAAAGGACCATTGATAAATGCACTTTTCACATCTATTTGCTACAACTTAAAATCATGATGAGATGCATATGCAAGCAACATGTGAATAGATTCAAGACGTGCAATGGGGGCAAAGGTTTCACCGTAGTCGATACCCTGGACATAGGAGTAGCCTTGTGCCACCAATCTTGCCTTGTGCCGAACAACCACACCGTTCGCATATTGCTTGTTCTTGAAGAACCATTTGGTCCCGATGACATTGTGTTCCTCCGTTGGCCTTGGCACTAATTCCTAAACTTGATTACGCTCGAAGTTGTTGAGTTCATCATGCATGGCTTCAAGCCAATCCTCATCATCGAGCGCCTCATGTACCTTTTGGGGTTCAACACATGAAACAAACGTGTGATGCTCACAAAAGTTTGACAATTGTTTATGAGTAGTTACCCCTTTTCTCAAGCTTCCAAGTACATTCTCCATGACATGTTGTTCACCCTCAAGCTTGGAAGCCACCTTAGCGGCACGTGATACATCCATTTTGCATCATGCTTTTATATTGATATTTATTGCATTATGGGCTGTTATTACCCATTTTGGCACAATACTTATGCCTTTTCTCTCTTATTTTACAAGGTTTACATGAAGAGGGAGAATGCCGACTCCCTCTTCATAATCAATCCAAACCTTCATAGATATGCCAACTCAACAGACACCTTCGGAGATACCTGTAGAGCATCTTTATAATCACCCAGTTACGTTGTGACGTTTTATAGCACACAAGGCATTCCTCCGGTATCCGGGAGTTTCATAATCTCATAGTCGAAGGAATATGTATTTGACATGAAGAAAGCAATAGCAATAAAAGTGAACGATCATTATGCTAAGCTAACGGATGGGTCTTATCCATCACATCATTCTCCTAATGATGTGATCCTGTTATCAAATGACAAGTCATGCCCATGGTTAGGAAACCTTAACCATCTTTGATCAACGAGCTAGTCTAGTAGAGGCTCACTAGGGACACGTTGTTTGTTTATGTATTCACACATGTATTAAGATTTCCGCTCAATAAAATTCTAGCATGAATATTAAACCTTTATCATGACTAAGGAAATATAAAATAACAACTTTATTATTGGCTCTAAGGCATATTTCCTTCACGATAGATCCCCTATACTTGTGCGTCATCAAGACTCTTTTCTGGCATCGTTGCCGGAGAGTGAAGTGCCTTTGGTGAGTGGAATTTAGTAAGGAAACATTTATATAGTGTGCTAAAATTCACTGTCACTTGTCACTATGGAAAATAATCCTTTGAGGGGCTTGTTCGGGGTATCTTCACCTCGACCGGTGGGGCAAAAAGTTGCTCCTCAAACTACTGAACCTACTGAAAATATTTATTAAGAAATTCCTTCAGGTATGATAGAGAAACAGCTGGCTAGTCCTTACGCAGGAGATGGAACATTACATCCTGATATGCATCTAATCTATGTGGATGAAGTTTGTGGATTATTTAAGCTTGCAGGTTTATCCGAGGATGAAGTCAAGAAGAAGGTCTTACCTTTATCATTGAAGGGAAAGGCATTGACATGGTATAGGCTAAGTGATGATATTGGATCATGGAACTACAACTGATTGATATTGGAATTTCATCAGAAGTTTTATCCTATGCATCTGGTTCATCGTGATCGGAATTATATATATAATTTTTGGCATCGTGAAGGAGAAATTATCGCTCAAGCTTGGGGGAGGCTTAAGTCAATGTTATATTCATGCCCCAATCATGATCTCTCAAGAGAAATTATTATTCCGAATTTTTATGCTCGGCTTTCTCATAATGATCAACCCATGCTCGATTTTTCTTGTACTGGTTCTTTTATGAAGAAGACTATTGAATTCAAATGGGATTTATTGGAAAGAATTAAATGAAACTCTAAAGATTGGGAACTCAACGAAGGTAATGAGTCAGGTATAGACCTTAAGTTTGATTTTGTTAAATCTTTTATGGATACCGATGTTTTTCAGAATTTTAGCACTAAACATGGACTTGACTCTGAGATAGTAGCTTCTTTCTGTTAATCATTTGCTACTCATGTTGATCTCCCTAAAGAGAAGTGGCTTAAATATCATCCTCCCATTGAAGTAAAAGTAGTAAAACCTATTAAAGTTGAAGAAGAAACTATTACTTATAATGTTGATCCTATTGTTCCTACTACGTATATTGAGAAACCACGTTTCCCTATTAGAATCAAGGAACATGCTAAAGCTTTAACTGTGGTTTGTAAGAGTTATACTAGAACACCTACACCCCTTGAACAAGTTAACATAGATCTGTTGTTGGCATGCCTGTTGTTTCTGTTAAAATAGGAGCTCATTTTTATCATGGACTACGTGATGTGGGTGCTAGTGTGAGTGCAATTCCTTTTACTTTATATCAAGAAATTATGAATGATATTGCACCTGCTGGGATAGAAGATATTTATGTTACTATTTAGCTTGCCAATAGAGGTACTTTATCACCAATTGGGATTGTAAGAGATGTTGAAGTCTTGTCTGGGAAAAGAAAATACCCTACTGATTTTCTTGTTCTTGGTTCCCCACAAGATGATTTTTGTCCCATTATATTTGGTAGACCTTTCTTGAACACTGTTAATGCTAAGATAGATTGTGAGAAAGAAATGTTACTGTAAGTGTTGGGATGTGTCTCAAGATTTTAATTTCTCTGAATTTCGTAGACAACCCCATGATAAAGAATTGCCTAGTAAGGAAGAAATTATTGATCGTGCTTCTATTGCCGTACCTCCTACTGAACCTTTAGAACAATATTTGATAGACCATGAAAATGATATGTTTATGAATGAAAGAAAGGAATTAGATGAAATATTCTTTAAACAAGGGCCTGTTTTGAAACACAACTTTCCTGTTGAGATTCTTGGGGATCCTCCTCCACCCAAGGGTGATCCCGTGTTTGAGCTTAAACAATTACCCGACACTCTGAAATATGTTTATGTTGATGAAAATAATATATATCTTGTTATTATTAGTGCTAACCTTTTAGAGCATGAAGAAAAGAAATTATTGAAAACTATGAAGAAGCATTGTGCCACTATTGGATATACTCTTGATGATCTTAAGGGCATTAGTCCCACTCTATGTCATCACAAAATTAATATGGAGCATGATGCTAAACCAGTAGTTGATCATCAACGATGGTTAAATCCTAAGATGAAAGAAGTGGTAAGAAATGAAATGCTAAAGCTTCTAGAAGCAGGTATAATTTACCCTATTGCTGATAGTAGATGGGTAAGTCCTATTCATTGCGTCCCTAAGAAGGGAGGTATTACCGTTGTTCCTAATGATAAAAATGAATTGACCCCACAAAGAATTGTTACAGGTTATAGAATGGTAATTTATTTTAGAAAATTAATCAAAGCCACTAGAAAAGATCATTACCCTCTACCTTTTATTGATCAAATGCTAGAAAGACTATCAAAACATACACACTTCTGCTTTTTAGATGGTTATTCTGGTTTTTCTCAAATACATGTGTTAAAAGAGGATCAAAAAAAGACTACTTTTACTTGCCCTTTTGGTACTTTTGCTTATAGACGTATGCCTTTTGGTTTATGCAATGCACCTGCTACCTTTCAGAGATGTATGACTGCTATATTCTATGACTTTTGTGAAAAGATTGTTGAGGTTTTCATGGATGATTTCTCTGTTTACGGAACTTCTTTTGATGATTGCTTGAGCAACCTTGATCGAGTTTTGCAGAGATTTGAAGAAACTAATCTTGTCTTGAACTGGGAGAAGTGCCACTTTATGGTTAACGAAGATATTGTCTTGGGGCATAAAATCTCCGAAAGAGGTATTGAGGTGGATAAAGCTAAAGTTGATGCTATTGAGAAAATGTCGGGTCCTACGGATATCAAAGGTATAAGAAGTTTCCTTGGTCATGCTGGTTTCTATAGGAGATTTATTACAGACTTCTCTAAAATCTCTAGGCCTCTCACTAATCTCTTGCAAAAAGATGCCCCATTTGTTTTGATGATGATTGTGTAGAAGCATTCGAAATACTTAAGAAAGCCTTGATTTCTGCACCTATTGTTCAACCACCTGATTGGAACCTACCCTTTTAAATTATGTGTGATGCTAGTGATTATGCTTTTGGTGCTGTTCTAGGACAAAGAGTTGATAAGAAATTAAATGTTATCCATTATCCTAGTAAAACTCTAGACAGTACTCAAAGAAACTATGATACCACTGAAAAAGAATTTTTAGCAGTTGTGTTTGCTTGTGATAAGTTCAGATCTTATATTGTTGATTCCAAAGTAACTGTTCACACCGATCGTGCTGCTATTAAATATATTGTGGAAAAGAAAGATGCTAAACCTAGACTTACTAGATGGGTTCTTTTGCTACAAGAATTTGATTTGCATATGATAGAAAGCGGGCTAAGAACCCCTTAGCAGACAACTTGTCTAGGTTAGAAAATGTTCTTGATGACCCACTGTCTATTGATGATAGCTTTCCTGATGAGCAATCAGTTGTCATAAATGCTTCTCGTAATACTCCATGATATGCTCATTATTCTAATTACATTGTTGCTAAATTTATACCACCTAGTTTCACATACCAGCAAAAGAATATTTTTTTCTATGATTTAAGACATTACTTTTGGGATGACCCACACCTTTATATAGAAGAAGTAGATGGTGTTATTATACATTGTGTACCTGAGCATGAACAGGAACAGATCCTACTCAAGTGTCACTCCGAGGCCTATGGAGGACACCATGCTGGAGATAGAACTGCACACAAGGTATTACAATCTGGTTTTTATTGGCCTACTCTCTTCAAGGATGCTCGTAAGTATGTCTTGTCTTGCGATGAATGTCAAAGAATTGTTAAAATTAATAGACTTCAGGAAATGCCTATAAACTATTCACTTGTTATTGAACCATTTGATGTTTGGGGCTTTGATTATAGGGGACCTTTTCCTTCCTCTAATGGGTATACACATATTTTGGTTGCTATTGATTATGTTACTAAGTGGGTAGAAGCTATTCCAACTAGTAGTGCCAATCATAACACTTCCATTAAAATGCTTAAAGAAGTTATTTTTCCAAGGTTTGGAGTCCCTAGATATTTAATGACAGATGGTGGTTCACATTTATTCATGATGCTTTTCGTAAATTTCTTGCTAAGTATGATGTCAACCATAGAATTACATCTTTGTATCATCCTCAGTCTAGTGGTCAAGTAGAATTGAGCAATATAGATATCAAATTGATCTTGCAGAAGACCGTTAACAGATCTAGAAAGAATTGGTCTAAGAATCTTGATGATGCATTATGGGATTATAGAACTACATATAAAAACCCTATGGGTATGTCTCCGTATAAAATGGTTTGTGGAAAAGCATGTCACTTACCTCTTGAACTAGAACATAAAGCTTATTGGGCAACTAAAGAGCTCAACTAAGATTTCAAACTTGCCGGTGAAAAGAGGTTATTTGACATTAGCTCACTTGATGAATGGAGAGCCCAGGCTTATGAGAATGCCAAGTTGTTTAAAGAAAAAGTTAAAAGATGGCATGACAAAAGGATACAAAAGCTTGAATTTAATGTAAGTGACCATGTCTTGCTATACAATTCTCGTTTAAGATATTTTGCAGGAAAGCTTCTGTCTAAATGGGAAGGGCCTTATATTGTTGAGGAAGTTTATCGTTCCGGTGCCATCAAGATTAAAAACGCAGAAGGCAATAACCCGAAGGTGGTAAACAGGAAAAGAATCAAACATTATACCTCAGGTACTCCCATAAATGTTGAACCAATATTATTAATACCATAACCCCTGAGGAGTACATAAGGGAGACCTAGCAGAACATTTCAGACTCCGAAAAGGAATAGGTATGTCGTACAGTAAGTAAACCGACTCCAAAACTTTTCCAATGGCAATTTTTCTCCGTTTTGGAATATTTAAAAAATTAGGAAAATTAAAACTAGTCCGAAAAGTGCATGAGGAGGTGGCAAGCCTAGGGGGGGCGCCCTGCCCCCTTGGGCGCGCCCATGTGGCTTGTGGCCACCTCGTGTGCCCTCCGGACTCTGTTTTCTTGCCGAATACTCCTTTTGGTCGGTAAAAGTTCATTATATAATCTCCCAAAGGTTTTAACTACATATCTCTTGTTTTCGTTTTGAGCTGTTTTCTGCCAGAGTTTTCAAGGCCAAGCATCATTTCTCCACCCTCCTCCAACAATGGGTGACAGTGTCCTGGACTAGGGGTACTCACCACGTCGTCTCTCGATCAGTTGGATTGGGCCGAGGACCCCCATGGCCGTTTACTCATGGGCCAGTTCAGACAGCCGATGACATACATGAGGAAGATTCCACAAGACTTAGTGATCAAGATAAGGACTCCTCTCCACCGGCATATTCGACTAGGACTCTTGTTATCCTAGGCCTCCGGTATGTTATATAAGCCGAGGCTAGGCTAGTCGATAGATCATGATGACATTACTCATCATACCCTTAGGTCTTAGACCACAACATATGATCTCGAGGTAGATCAACTCTTGTAAACCTATATTCATCAACATCAATCAAGCAGGAAGTAGGGTATTACCTCGATACAGAGGGCCCGAACCTGGGTAATCATCGTGTCCCTTGTCTCCTGTTACCCATCGATCCATGACACACAGTTTGGGACCTCCTACCCGAGATCTGACGGTTTTGACGCCGACAATGGTGCTTTCATTGAGAGTTCCGCTGTGTGATCGGCAAAAGGATCAGTAGCTCTCCTACAGATCAACTATGACGTTGGCGTCTTCATCGCCGCCTCGACTGGTCACCTTGGCTTGACCGAGGACTGTGCCCTGCCTCCAATCATCATGTTCGAGCGAGGTCCTTCATCAACATCAACTCCGATCTCTATCAAGATCACGGAGGAATCATCCATGGAGCTCGGGGGCTCAACGTCAACACTGCCCATGGGCGACCGTGTTGTTTTTCTGGACAGCGAACTTGTATCCGCCGCCACTGCCTCTTCAAGTGTCGTTTGGATAATTTCTTCGGTGGAATTGTGCGGAATTAAGTCTACAACAACCATGCAAAATTTCGTCGAGTTTCGACGAAGGACTCTCCGGCAATCTACGATACACCGGAGCCTTGTCAAATCTGGATGGGAATCTGGACGAGTTTAGGGCGTGGTCTCCAGAGCCAAGCTCAGAGGTCCTTTCGAAGATCCAACTGTTCATCTACTGCGGAATTCCCATATCTACCACCACTCAAAATTTCAGCTCGATCCGACGGTTCAAACTCCGGGAACCTTCCAATGAGTGGACCAATTTTCTGATATGTTTTCTGCGCGAATACGGATCCGACCCGAATTCATGTTTCTTTATGAACGTGATATTGGACAACCTTTTTAAAGGAATTTTCTTCTAGGGTACTGTGCGCTGTTCTTAACATGTGCCCATAAAATTTCAAGCCTTCTCTGAGGTACTCTTCATCATCACGCCGGTGTCAAACCAGTCCAGTAACATTGCTCCACGGTAGCTGACCTACGCTAGATACGTCATCGCCTTGTTGAGCCGAGCTCATCTTCTTCAGATCATCATCTCGGCAAGTCGAAAAAGAGTTTGGCATCGTGAAGAATAAATCATCACCAACAATGCCGCCCCACGGATTACACGGAACGGGCACACCGGCATCGCTGTTCGGTCACTTCATCAATCCGGCTTTGACCGCGTCACAAGTTATGACCAGTGTCGACATGACTGCATTGTTGCTTCTTCAAGCCGATGTCCATCACGCCGAACTGCTTCAACACCCCGGCTGACATGGCAGCTACAAACGTATCCTTACCTACCCGCTCCGTTACCTCGGCTAGACTGGGGTCTTCACCATCTCTTCATCAACCTACTCTGGAGACTTCGACGTCACCCGCCGACCAGCTTCATCACATTAGCTGGACCGGGGGATTTGCCTCGGCAAGACAACCTTTACCAGCATTGCCATGTCGCCGCTCCATCGCTCGTCAGGCAATGGGTGTGTGGCTCAAGTCCCAATTTTGGGAGTAACCTTTTTTCAGATTGCTACAACAGATAAACCAGGTGTTATTAATCCTAGTAATTTTTTCTTGCTTGGGTTTATTTTGCCGAAAGATTATTACTCTGGTTTGTTCCATCATATGTACATAGGTCTGTCAAATGATGACCGCATTAACAATGGTTGCGCGATGGTTCGGTCCGTTTTCCGTCCGCAGTTCGGCGAACGCCGCATCTAGAGCCCGGACCGCCCTACAAATTCAGGCTTTGTCATGCCTTCACTGCGTCACGCTGATGCCCTGCATCGACATTGGCTTCAGCGCCAGGCCACATCTCTTTAAATAAATTATTTTTGCGTAAAGCAATTACGCAAGGATTTTATATATATTTATATTATTCTTTTTCGGACCGCACTATTTTATGTGTGTAGGTGATCGACTTCGACTGTGTTACGCGGTCACTTCGGCATCACCAGCCGACCTGCATCAGACGTCGGCATCCGCCGATCACAGCTTTGCCATGTTAACTGGACCGAGACCTTCATCTCGCCACATCGTCCGCACAGCATCGTCGCTTCATCAAACTGACGTCCACCATGCCGAACAGGTCAACTGGCGTGGGGGCTTCATTGTCACCTTGCCTACCAACTCCGCCAGCTCAGCTAGACTGGGGGCTTCGCCTTACCACATCGACCGAGTCGTGTTACTACTCCGGAGTGCCGAACTCCTTGCTCGGATACTTCGGGCTTGGGGGCTAGGACCTCAGCCATGCCGAGGATTGTGAACCTTGTCGGATCTGTCACCGATCAATAGGCGTCTTCGTCCCGCCACAAGTCCGAATCGTGTCGTCAACACTGAGCACATTAACCAGCTAAGTCGCTTTCATGCTCAAAGACTTTCAATTTTAAATTTTGTTCGGTTCGACCAAGCATTATACTTTTTTGGCAAAAAGTTGTTTGTGAAAAAACTTCCTCGTCAAAACTTTGTTTGTGACACACAAATTCAAATACCCCGTTTACTTGGGGGCTTCCTTTATGAAGCCTTTCCTTTTGCATATGATTATACTTGTATGGCTTCGTTCCTTGTTCGTGTATTACACCACAATATGCACCATGTTGACTTAAGTGTTATGCAAGCTAGGTTGCCTTGCTCTTGTGTTTACCCCTACGTTCCCGATTGTTTTGCTAGGGAGTAAAGGGAGCACCTCTGCGAATGTCACGATCAGGTCATCCGAGCTCGGATCTCAGACTGGGTGAAGCCGAAAGCTAGCACTCTTACTGTTTTCAATCATGGTCTGCACACAACGGAACTCATCAGTACAAAAAATCTATTGCACAAGTCTCATAGTAACAATGAGCAACCGAAGAAAGGTATTGGTGGGGGTACAATTTTCTTCGAAGATGCTTCTTACACCTTGTCAGTAATATAGCATAAATTCCCTGAGCGTGCTTTGTCTGTTACAGCCTTATGGCATGATTGCCTGGTTATCAGAAACACCGTCGATATTCTCGACAGGTGGAGTACATAACACTTTTCGGCCCTTGACCGAAGAGGGAGAAGCCGACGGTCGGTTAAGACGCGTTTAAAGTTCGGGTGAACACAGATATGATATAAGTACTTTGGTACATACAATTTTTTACATAAAATTTATTTACCCAAGTCACTTGGGGGCTCTTAAATTAGTATGAGCTGTCCTAAAATAATATGTTTTCATCTTGGTCGTTGCAAAGTCTTTTTCTCCCGCTCCTTTTTCGACTCGAGTGTATGGTCAATAGCCGGATAGCCTAGTTTCTCTCTAAAGCCGCTCGAGTTTAGTTTGCTAAACTGGCCTCGAAGAAGCACTCCGCCTTCGGGATAAGGAGCTTGAAGCCGTAGGCTGACCCGCTTGAAGTCTTGAGATCAGATGTTTCATGTTAAAGCAGGACAGGAGCACAATTTTTTTAAACAATTTCTGGATTGGCACCAAAATCTCGGTTTAGTCCGGACGTCAAGCATTTACATAAGTTTTTGGCTTTCCAAGCCTATGGCACTTTTAAACTATTTGTGTGTTTCCAGCATAAGTCTCGCAGTGCAACGCCGGAAACCTTTAGAGATTCGGCAAAAACATTCTCGGATATTGCTATATATGCATTGGTTTCGAATCGTGTCTTCAGTCAATAGTTGGGTTGCCCGGCTCCTGTGCTTGCCTCCTATGTTCCACTTTGTTCGGCTAGGTGTGCAAAGGGAGAACCACTGTGATTGTGCTTCTAGCTAGCATGGTTAAGCGCCTCAGTGGAGAAAGCCGAAAACTGACTGTCACAATAAGCGTAAACTGGTCAGCGATCCGATGACTATATTAAACTATAAGATCTGTAGAGGTCACCCCGTGTTAAATGACGGGTTGCTCATAACATTGGCCGAAGTGTTTACGACTTGACCTTGGTTGTCGTCGAACACTAACCAGGGGCTAGCAGCTGGCCTCCCAACTTTAAGCTCCTATGACTAAGTGAAAGTTATAAAGCCCACATATCTGATTGCCTTGTTTCCGCTAACACAACCCCCTTCGGGCACCGAGACGTCGGCTAAGGGTTGTCTTGTTATTGCGGAAGCACCCTATGTAGCATCCACAAAGGGGTAGAAGCCAACGATGGGTCACTTTCAAATCATAAACGGTCGCAACAGAGTCACAATAAACATATATCATCAGTGTTTGTATTCATTATAAGAGAGCCGCCTTCCGTAATTATCATTATAAAGCCACACATATGCATCAATTTGACTTAAGATTTTGGACAAGCTGGGTTGCCTGGCTCCTGTGCTTACCCCTACGTTCTCGATTGTTCGGCTAGGAGGTAAAGGGAGCACCTCTGTGATTGTTACTTCCGGGTCATCCGTGTTAGTACCTCAGACTGGGAGAAGCCAAAAGCTAGCCGTCTTAAAGAATATAATTGGTCGGCAACGATGGAAGCCAAAATTTTGGTCCATTAAAAACCACAGAGTTCGGGAACTTTCCCCACAACTAAATCCTTGATATTTTCCTCCCACATTGATCGGAGTTGAGGTTTTATGATCATAATCAACATGAAAGCCTGGGAAAAGAAACCTATAATGGAACTATTTTTCCCAGAAGGTGTCTTATAACATATCTCTCCGTGTACCTTTGTTTTATAAAACCATATGGCCGGATTGCCTTGTCTGTCGTAAAACTTTGCCCTTGTAAAGGCTTTATAAAGTAGGACAAACACTCCCCAGCTACTGGCCGAGGAGATTGAATCCGATGGTCGGTCAACAAAGTTTTGTACAATGCGGATTCGAGCATTAATGATGTAAATTCTTGGATACATAGAATCATTACACATAAAAATCACGAGTAAAATCCATTTACTGCAACCTATTCTATTTAGCCCCTTAAGGCCGACCTTGGCGAGCTCAGCTTTCGTCAGCTCTAACTCCTTTATGAGATCCTTATTCTCTTTCCGAGAAGTTTATGTTAAACACAACAACATTTTCTGTCGAACGGATATCGATCCTTAATTCGGCCACCCATGCCCACATTAAGACTCGGGGGCTACTGGGCTTCGCGCTCATTATTTATAAATATTAAAGGGGCACATCGATCCCCTGATCTGGTGTTGCCACCCGACCAATGTCTCGGGGGCTACTGCATTGCTTATTCAATGTAGAGAATTCAAAGTGCTCAGTGTTCGGCATGACCGAACTATGGGTAAGCGCGTCTCCGGACAACAGCAAGTACCATCTGGGACTTATCCGGCATCAAGCTTATATATCACGGCGACTTCTCACAACCCTCTCTCAGGGGCCTGTCCGCTGATCATTATTTCTAATAGATTACACTGCGTTTCTATTCCTACGTATGCTGCCGAGCTAGGAGTTGATCCTCAGGCCGATTTTGTAAATCGACCTAAGTCTCAGGGGCTACTAGGATCAGCAGTTTTATGTTTTCCTTCAAGTGCATCTTGGGTTTTAGGCCGACACACACCTTGAGGGCTACTGGTTATACATATTGACAACAAATAAATTTACACACATCGGAAATAAAATCCGCAAACAATCAGCCCATGACCGAGGTGTTGAACCACCTCGAAAGCATTTCGGGATATTGCTCGGATGCAAGTGGCTGGCTCCATAGAGGGCATTTCCAGCATTAAGCTCGGCTAAACACCTTCAACTTTTTTGAACCAAGGTGATCTATGACACGTCGGATATAGTCCGGCGTTGGAGCTCGGATACAGTCCGGTGTTGGAGCTTGGATATAGTCCGGCGTTGTAGCTCGGATACAGTCCGGCGTTGGAGCTTGGACATAGTCCGACGTTAGAGCTCGGATACAGTCCGGTGTTGGAGCTCGGATACATTCTGGCGTTGGAGCTCAGAAGCGGTCTGGCATTGGTGCTCGGCTGCAAAAGATACCTCGAATGCAGTCCGGCGTTGGAGCTCGGATGCAAGAGGACACCGCCGCACGGGAAACACTTCAAACCCGAGGCGTGGCATAAAAATAACAAGGCATTGATAAAGGCCGAAGACTTAAAGGGCTCCTCGGATACCCGACGTGTAAACTCTTCGGATTCACTTCGGTGATCCTCAAGATCGAAGATGAGAAGATTTGTTGATCCAGTTTTCAAGACCAACGACTGAAGATGAAGTACAGTTCGGAAGAATCGAGGAGCGTCCCAACTTGAAGACCGGTTCAGGGGGCTACTGACGGTGTCCTGGACTAGGGGGTACTCACGACATCGTCTCCCCAT
Source organism: Aegilops longissima (assembly GCA_021605205.1). Classification (NCBI taxonomy): domain Eukaryota; kingdom Viridiplantae; phylum Streptophyta; class Magnoliopsida; order Poales; family Poaceae; genus Aegilops; species Aegilops longissima. The sequence continues at coordinate 470,131,717 of CM038678.1, forward strand.
CAGTTGGATTGGGCCGAGGACCCCCATGGCCATTTACTCATGGGCCAGTTCGGACAGCCGATGACATACATGAGAAAGATTCCACAAGACTTGGTGATCAAGACAAGGACTCCTCTCCACCGGCGTATTCGACTAGGACTCTTGTTATCCTCGGCCTTCGGTATGTTATATAAGCCGAGGCTACGCTAGTCGATAGATCATGATGATATTTGATACGTCTCCAAAGTATCTATAATTTTTGATTGCTCCATGCTATATTATCTACTATTTTGGACCATATTGGGCTTTATTTTCCACTTTTATATTACTTTTGGGACTAACCTATTAACGGGAGGCCGAGCCCAGAATTGTTGTTTTTTTTTTGCCTATTTCAGTGTTTCGAAGAAACGGAATATCAAACGGAGTCCAAACGGAATGAAACCTTCGGGAACGTGATTTTCTCATCGAATATGATCCAGGAGACTTGAGCCCTACGTCAAGAAAGCCACGAGGTGGGCACGAGGTAGGGGCGCCTACCCCCCTCAGCGCCCCCCCATCCTCGTGGGCCCCACGAAGCTCCACTGACGTACTCCTTCCTCCTATATATACCTCACGCACCCCAAGCGATCGATACGGAGCCAAAATCTAATTCCACCGCCGCAAACTTACATCCACGAGATCCCATCTTGGGGCATGTTCCGGAGCTTCGCCGAAAGGGGAATCCACCACGGAGGGCTTCTACATCATCATAGCCCCTCCGATGAAGTGTGAGTAGTTTACCTCAGACCTTCGGGTCCATAGTTAGTAGCTAGATGGCTTCTTATCTCTTTTTGGATCTCAATACAATGTTCTCCCACTCTCTCGTGGAGATCTATTCAATGTAATCTTCTTTTTGCGGTGTGTTTGTTGCGACCGATGAATTGTGTGTTTATGGTCAAGATTATCCATGAACAATATTTGAATCTTCTCTGAATTCTTTTATGTATGATTGGTTATCTTTGCAAGTCTCTTCGAATTATCAGTTTGGTTTGGCCTACTAGATTGATTTTTCTTGCAATGGGAGAAGTGCTTAGCTTTGGGTTCAATCTTGCGGTGTCCTTTCCCGTGTGATGAGGGTCGAAAAGGCACGTATTGTATTGTTGCCATCGAGGATAACAAGATGGGGTTTTATCATATTGCATGAATTTATCCCTCTACATCATGTCATCCTTCTTAAGGCGTTACTCTGTTTTCATTAACTTAATACTCTAGATGCATGCTGGATAGCGGTCGATGAGTGGAGTAATAGTAGTAGATACAGGAAGGAGTCGGTCTACTTGTCTCGGACGTGATGCCTATATACATGATCGTACCTAGATATTCTCATAATTATGCTCAATTCTGCCAATTGCTCAACAGTAATTCGTTCAGCACCGTAGAATACTTATGCTCTTGAGAGAAGCCACTAGTGAAACCTATGGCCCCCGGGTCTATCTTCATCATATTAATCTTCCATCACTTTATTATTGCTTTGCTTTTTACTTTGCTTTTTATTTTACTTTGCATCATTATACCAAAAATACCAAAAATATTATCTATCATCTCTATCAGATCTCACTCTCGTAAGTGACCGTGAAGGGATTGACAACCCCTATTCGCGTTGGTTGCGAGGAGTTATTTGCTTTGTGTAGGTACGAGGGACTCGTGCGTAGTATCCTACTGGATTGATACCTTGGTTCTCAAAAATTGAGGGAAATACTTACGCTATTGTGCTGCATCACCTTTCCTCTTCAAGGAAATCCAACGCAAGCTCAAGAGGTAGCAAGAAGAATTTCTGGCGCCGTTGCCGGGGAGGTCTACGCAAAAGTCAACATACCAAGTGCCCATCACAATCTCTTATCTCCCTCATTACATTATTTGCCATTTGCCTCTCGTTTTCCTCTACCCCACTTCACCCTTGCCGTTTTATTCGCCCTTTTTCCGTTCGCCTTGATGTCTTTCTTGGCTCATTTTCTCGCTTGGTTGAAATAGTTGAGTATTTATTCCTAAAGAGAGAAGCTAAGATCTATGGATCCTCATCCTCTTGCTAATATTTTTAAGAGATCCAATTATGATGAACCAATTGCTAGTGAGTTTTGTGCACTAGATTATCTTTATGAAGTTTTGCTTGAAATTTGTGAATCTGAAAATTGTGATGAAGAAATTTATGAAGAGATTCACGATAGTTCCTTGAATAAAAAGCATGATTGCAATAATTTTATTATAAATTCTCTTGATGTCAATTGTGCTAATATTATGCAAAATCCTAAGCTTGGGGATGCTAGTTTTGCTATGTCTACTACTTGTTGCAATGATCATGATTGGGGTGATTCTTCTTATCTTGAAAATTTATTTAATCCCCATGATGAATATGAGATTGATAATATTGTTTGCAATAATATTGTAAGTGGGTTTGGAAGAGTGTCAACTTTAGATCCCACACATTTGGAGAATATTCAATCTTATGAAATTTTTGATAAAAGTGGGTTTGGAGAGGTCATGACTTTAGTTAATGTTAATCCCACTATTTCGGAAGAGTGTCAACTTTGAATGCATGTGGATCGTGTTGAAAATATTTTATGTGATAGCTATTTTTTTGAATTTGCGTATGATCCTACATGTAATTATTATGAGAGTGGAAAATATGATTGTAGAAATTTTCATGTTACTAAATTACCTCTCGTCATGTTGAGATTGCTATCGTCTCTTTCTTCTTCCTTGCATATGTTAGCTTTTGCTTGCTATGATCATTTGTTTGCCTATAAAATGCCTATGCATAGGAAGTATGTTAGACTTAGATGTGTTTGTCGCGTGTTTCATGATGCTCTCTTCGCGCTTCAATTCTTGTCTTTTATGCGAGCATCATTAAAATTACCAATGCCTAGCTCAAAGGCTTTAAAGAAAAGCGCTTGTTGGGAGACAACCCAATATATTTCCTTTCTGTCGTTGAATAAATATTTGTTCTAGCCTCTGGTTAGATGTGTTTTTAGGTTTTAATGAGTGTTTGTGCCAAGTTAAACCTATAGGATCTTCTTGGATGATAGTTATTTGATCTTGCTGTAATTTCCAGAAACTTTCGGTTCACGAAAACAATTGTTAAAAATCACCAGAACGTGATAAAATAGTGATACCAATTGATGCTGATCAATAAAAAAATTACCTAGGTCTTCCTATTTTGGCTGAATTTTTGGAGTTCCAGAAGTTTGCGTTAGTTACAGATTACTACAGACTGTTCTGTTTTTGACAGATTCTGTTTTTCGTGTGTTGTTTGCTTATTTTGATGAATCTGTGGCTAGTAAAGTAGTTTATAAACCATAGAGAAGTTGGAATACAGTAGGTTTAAAACCAATATAAATAAATAATGAGTTCATTACAGTACCTTGAAGTGATCTTTTGTTTTCTTTCGCTGACGGAGCTCACGAGATTTCTGTTGAGTTTTGTGTTGTGAAGTTTTCAAGTTTTGGGTGAAATCTTTTGATGGATTACGGAACAAGGAGTGGCAAGAGCCTAAGCTTGGGGATTCCCATGGCACCCCCAAGATAATCTAAGGACACCAAAAATTCAAAGCTTGGGGATGCCCCGGAAGGCATCCCCTCTTTCGTCTACTTTCATCGGTAACTTTACTTGGAGCTATATTTTTATTCGCCACATGATATGTGCTTTGCTTGGAGTGTCTTGTATGATTTGAGTCTTTGCTTTTTAGTTTACCACAATCATCCTTGCTGTACACACCTTTTGAGAGAGCCATAAATGAATTGAAATTTGTTAGAATACTCTATTTGCTTCACTTATATCTTTTGACCTATATAGTTTAGCTCTACTGCTTCACTTATATCTTTTAGAGCACGGTGGTTGATTTGTTTTATAGAAACTATTGATCTCTCATGCTTCACTTAGATTATTTTGAGAGTCTTAAATAGCATGGTAATTTGCTTAATAATAATAATAATATGCTTGGTATTCAAGATTTGTAAAACTTTCTTTTGACTGCGTTGAATACTAAGAAAAGTTTGATGCTTGATAATTGTTTTGAGATATGAAGATGGTGATATTAGAGTCATGCTAGTTGAGTAGTTGTGAATTTGAGGAATACTTGTGTTAAAGTTTGTGATTCCCGTAGCATGCACGTATGGTGAACCGTTATGTGATGAAGTCGGAGCATGATTTATTTATTGATTGTCTTCCTTATGAGTGGCGGTCGGGACGAGCGATGGTCTTTTCCTACCAATCTATCCCCCTAGGAGCATGCGCGTAATACTTTGCTTTGATAAACTTGTAGATTTTTGCAACAAGTATATGAGTTCTTTATGACTAATGTTGAGTCCATGGATTATACGCACTCTTCTCCTCCTTCCACCATTGCTAGACTCTCTAATACCGCGCATTTTTCACCGGTATCATACACCCGCCATATACCTTCCTCAAAACAGCCACCATACCTACCTATCATGGCATTTCCATAGCCATTCCGAGATATATTGCCATGCAACTTTCCACCGTTCCGTTTATTATGACACGCTCCATCATTGTCATATTGCTTAGCATGATCATGTAGTTGACATCGTATTTGTGGCAAAGCTACCGTTCATAATTCTTTCATACATGTCACTCTTGATTCATTGCATAACCCGGTACACCGCCGGAGGCATTCATATAGTCATATTTTGTTCTAAGTATCGAGTTGTAATTGTTGAGTTGTAAGAAAAATAAAAGTTTGATGATCATCATTTTTAGAGCATTGTCCCAAGTGAGGAAAGTATGATGGAGACTATGATTCCCCCACAAGTCAGGATGAGACTCCGGACGAAAAAAAAAGAGGCCATAAAAAAAGAGAAGAGGCCCAAATAAAAAAATGAGAGAAAAAGAGAGAAGGGAGAATGTTACTATCCTTTTACCAAACTTGTGCTTCAAAGTAGCACCATGATCTTCATGATAGAGAGTCTCTCATTTTGTCACTTTCATATACTAGTGGGAATTTTTCATTATAGAACTTGGCTTTTATATTCCAATGATGGGCTTCCTCAAAATGCCCTAGGTCTTCGTGAGCAAGCGAGTTCGATGCACACCCACTTAGTTTCTTTTGTTGAGCTTTCATATGCTTATAGCTCTAGTGCATCCGTTGCATGGCAATCCCTACTCACTCACATTGATATCCATTGATGGGCATCTCCATAGCCCATTGATACGCCTAGTTGATGTGAGACTATCTTCTCCCTTTTTGTCTTCTCCACAACCACCCTTCCATTCCACATATAGTGATATATCCATGGCTCACGCTCATGTATTGCGTGAAGACTGAAAAAAGTTTTGAGAATGTCAAAAGTATAAAACAATTGCTTGGCTTGTCATCGGGGTTGTGCATGATTTAAATACTTTGTGTGGTGAAGATAGAGCATAGCCAGACTATATGATTTTGTAGGGATAACTTTCTTTGGCCATATTATTTTGAGAAGACATAATTGCTTTGTTAGTATGCTTGAAGTATTATTATTTTTATGTCAATATGAACTTTTGTCTTGAATCTTTCGGATCTGAATATTCATACCACAATTAAGAAGAATTACATTGAAATTATGCCAAGTAGCACTCAAATCAAAAATTCTTTTTTATCATTTACCTACTCGAGGACGAGCAGGAATTAAACTTGGGGATGCCTGATACGTCTCCAACGTACCTATAATTTTTGATTGCTCCATCCTATATTATCTACTGTTTTGGACCATATTGGGCTTTATTTTCCACTTTTATATTACTTTTGGGACTAACCTATTAACCGGAGGCCGAGCCCAGAATTGCTGTTTTTTGCCTATCTCAGTGCTTCGAAGAAACGGAATATCAAACGGAGTCCAAACATCCAGGAGACTTGGACCCTACGTCAAGAAAGCCATGAGGTGGGCACGAGGTAGGGGGGCGCGCCCTACACCCCCCCCCCCCCTCCCAGGCGCGCCCCCACCCTCGTGGGCCCCACAAAGCTCCACCGACATACTCCTTCCTCCTATATATACCTACGTACCCCCAAACGATTAGATACAGAGCCAAAAACCTAATTCCACCACCGCAACCTTCTGTACCCATGAGATCCCATCTTGGGGCCTGTTCCGGAGCTCCGCCGGAAGGGGAATCCACCACGGAGGGCTTCTAAATCATCATAGCCCCTCCGATGAAGTGTGAGTAGTTTACCTCAGACCTTCGGGTCCATAGTTAGTAGCTAGATGGCTTCTTATCTCTTTTTGGATCTCAATACAATGTTCTCCCCCTCTCTCGTGGAGATCTATTCGATGTAATCTTCTTTTTGCGGTGTGTTTGTTGAGACCGATGAATTGTGGGTTTATGATCAAGATTATCTATGAACAATATTTGAATCTTCTCTGAATTCTTTTATGTGTGATTGGTTATCTTTGCAAGTATCTTCGAATTATCAGTTTGGTTTGGCCTACTAGATTGATTTTTCTTGCAATGGGAGAAGTGCATGGCTTTGGGTTCAATCTTGCGGTGTCCTTTCCCAGTGACAGTAGGGGCAGCAAGTCACGTATTATATTGTTGCCATCGAGGATAACAAGATGGGGTTTTTATCATATTGCATGAATTTATCCCTCTACATCATGTCATCTTGCTTAAGGCGTTACTCTGTTTTCATTAACTTAATACTCTAGGTGCATGTTGGATAGCGGTCGATGAGTGGAGTAATAGTAGTAGATGTAGGCAGGAGTCGATCTACTTGTCTCGGACGTGATGCGTATATACATGATCATACCTATATATTCTCATAACTATGCTCAATTCTGTCAATTGCTCAACAGTAATTCGTTCACCCACCGTAGAATACTTATGCTCTTGAGAGAAGCCACTAGTGAAACCTACGGCCCCCGGGTCTATCTTCATCATATTAATCTTCCATCACTTTATTATTGCTTTGCTTTTTTACTTTGCTTTTTATTTTACTTTGCGTCTTTATACCAAAAATACCAAAAATATTATCTATCATCTCTATCAGATTTCACTCTCATAAGTGACCGTGAAGGGATTGACAATCCCTATTCGCGTTGGTTGCGAGGAGTTATTTGCTTTGTGTAGGTACGAGGGACTCGCGCGTAGTCTCCTACTGGATTGATACCTTGGTTCTCAAAAACTGAGGGAAATACTTATGCTACTGTGCTGCATCACCTTTCCTCTTCAAGCAAATCCAACGCAAGCTAAAGAGGTAGCAATATTACTCATCATACCCTTAGGTCTTAGACCACAACATATGATCTCGAGGTAGATCAACTCTTGTAACCCTATATTCATCAAGATCAATCAAGCAGGAAGTAGGGTATTACCTCGATAGAGAGGGCCCGAACCTGGGTAAACATCGTGTCCCTTGTCTCTTCTTACCCACCGATCCATGACACACAGTTTGGGACCCCCTACCCGAGATCTGCCGGTTTTGACACCGATAATGGGGACGATGATGCTTGTTTGATGTAGATGGAACTCAGGAGGGCGAAGACCGAGGAAGCCACGATGGAAGAAGATCAAGGGGATTCGCTTGAGGTCCACCCTCCGGCTTCGGAGAGAGGCACTCTGGCTAGCATCTCCACTATTCCCAATCCCCATCAAGCCATAGGGACTACAAGAAACCATGAAGGCCAACAGATACAAGAAGGACTTCCTCCCAGGAGGCCCTTACACGGGTTAAATCGGAACAACTTTCATAATTTGGTTCACAATTATGGAGTGGAGAATACACCTCGCACACACATACCCTCCAATTGGACATATCCCGTCCAAGTGAAAGTGATGCAGGGAAAAGCTCATGGTGGCCAAAAAACAAGCATCTCTAAGAGAATATTCAGAAGAATGCAATTATGCTTCAACGTGTACTCCGAGAATTGCAGGATCTGAAGGGTAGCTTAATCAAGCTAACCGAAACTCCATCATCACCACCTCCGAAGAAAGAGGCATAAATACATGGGTATGGGCACTCCCCGTGGCTTGTGCCAAGCTTGGGGGAGGTGTCCCGGTATCGTATTACCATCACATCTTTACCATTATAGTTTTTCTTAGTTCGATCCTTTTGGTTATATCACGGTTTGGTAGAATAAAGTTTTTAGTATGATCTAGCCTTCGTTTTGCTCTATGTTCCCACTATGTAATCGAGTCCGAGAGTTATATAATAAAGATTAGTTTTGAGTTGAGGGCTTTGCTTCCTTGCTATGACCATGATAAAAAGAAAAAAATATTATGTAATGATCTTATAGGAAGTGACGACTTCACATATAAGAAGTATGTCGCATGAAACTTGTTGTTAGTTGAAAAACATAGTTTTGGTCATTGTTGCAATTAATAGGAAGTAATAAAGAAAGAGAGGTCTCACATATAAATTTACTATCTTGGACATCTTTTGTGATTGTGAGCACTCATTAAAATATTATATGCTAAAAGGTTGATGTTGGACGGAAGACAACGTAATGGGTTATGTTTCTTTATATCCGAATAGAAGTTATATTATTATGGATCCTCCAACATGTTGAGTTTGCTTTTCCCTCTTATGCTAGCCAAATCCTTTGCACCAAGTAGAGATACTTGATGTCTACTGCACAACCTTCTTCTTGTAAACTCGTGTTGGGCCTCCAAGCGTAGAGTTTTGTAGGACAGTAGCAAATTTCTCTCAAGTGGATGACCTAAGGTTTATCAACCCGTGGGAGGCATAGGATGAAGATGGTCTCTTTCAAACAACCCTGCAACCAAATAACAAAGAGTCTCTTGTGTCCCCAACACACCCAATACAATGGTAAATTGTATAGGTGCACTAGCTCAGCGAAGAGATGGTGATACAAGTGCAATATGGATGGTAGATAAAGGTTTTTGTAATCTGAAATTATAAAAACAGCAAGGTAGCAAGTAACAAGAGTGAGCGAAAACGGTATTGCAATGCTTCGAAACAAGGCCTAGGGTTCATACTTTCACTAGTGCAAGTTCTCTCAACAATGATAACATAATTAGATCATATGACAATCCCTCAACATGCAACAAAGAGTCACTCCAAAGTCACTAATAGCAGAGAACAAACGAAGAGATTATTGTAGGGTAGGAAACCACCTCAAAGTTATTCTTTCTGATCAATCTATTGGGCTATTCCTATAAGTGTCACAAACAGCCATAGAGTTCGTACTAAAATAACACCTTAAGATACACATCAACCAAAACCCTAATGTCACCTACATACTCCAATGTCACCACAAGTATCCATGTGTTTGATTATATGGTATGCATCACACAATCTCAGATTCATCTATTCAAACCAACACAAAGAACTTCAAAGAGTGCCCCAAAGTTTCTACCGGAGAGTCAAGACAAAAATGTGTGCCAACCCCTATGCATAAGTTCACAAGGTCACAGAACCCGCAAGTTGATCACCAAAACAAACATCAAGTAGATCACGTGAATATCCCATTGTTACCAAAGATAAGCACATGCAAGACATACATCAAGTGTTCTCAAATCCTTAAAGACTCAATCCGATAAGGTAACTTCAAAGGGAAAACTCAATCCATTACAAGAAGGTAGAGGGGGAGAAGCATCATAAGATCCAACTATAATAGCAAAGCTTGCGGTACATCAAGATCGTTCCAAATCAAGAACACGTGAGAGAGAGAGAGAGATCAAACACATAGCTACCGGTACATACCCTCAGCCCCGAGGGTGAACTACTCCCTCCTCATCTTGGAGAGCGCCGGGGTGATGAAGATGGCCACCGGTGATGATTTCCCCCCAAGTGAGGTGCTTAACAGGTCCCGATTGGTTTTTGGTGGCTACAGAGGCTTGCGGCGGCGGAACTCCCGATCTAGGTTTATTTCTGGGGGTTTTGGTATTTATAGGAATTTTTGGCATTAAGAACAAGTCAGGGGGGGTCCATGAGGAGCCCACAAGGTCGGAGGGCGCGCCCTAGGGGGTTGGGGGCGCCCTCCACCCTTGTGGATGCCTCATGAATCTTCTGGCCCAACTCTTCTACTTCAGGGGCTTCTTCTGGTCCATAGAAAATCACCGGAAATTTTTAGGTCAATTGGACTCCGTTTGATATTCCTTTTCTACGAAACTCAGAAACAAGAAAAGACCAGAAACTGGCACTGGGCTCTAGGTTAATAGGTTACTCCCAAAAATCATATAAAATAGCATATAAATGCATATAAAGCATCCAAGATGGATAATATAATAGCATGGAGCAATAAAAATTATAGATACGTTGGAGATGTATCAAGCATCCCCAAGCTTAATTCATGCTCGTCCTCGAGTAGGTAAATGATAAAAACAGAATTTTCGATGTGGAATGCTACCTAACATATTTATCCATGTAATTTTATCACTACTGCAGGACGCTGCTAACGCGACACTACGATAGGAGACCCTTCGACGAAACTGTGTGCGATGCAATAATCGCAAACGGTGGTGTAAAAGAACCGTCAAAAAAGGTGCAAAATGTTTCCGATGGCGGAGCCATCAAACACGGTTCAGATTTTAGTTGTGTGTGCGATGCAGGGCATACGGTTCAGTTCAATGAACTGTTTGCGATGATGCGAAACAAAAGAAACGGGCAGCCAGATGAAGGCCTGTGCGATAACGACATACGGTTCACTCGGATGAACTGTTTGTGATGAGGACGAACAATAGAAACGGGCAGCTAGATAAATGTGTGTGCGTTTCAGGGCATACGCTTTAGAAGGATTAACTGTTTGCTGTTAGGCAACAGAACAGAAATGGGTCAGTCAGATCAAAGTGTTTGCGATTGATGGCATACACTTCACACGGATGAACTATTTGCGATTAGCCACAACAAACAGAAACAGTTAGATAGACCAACGTGTGTGCGCTAGACATGCACACACATTCTAATTAAAAGAAGCATGCGCAATGTTAATAACGAGCGCGCACGGTTGTTGGAACAAGACGTGTGCTAACATTGCCTATTGCGGTGCACCCTATGGTGCAAACGCCATGTCTGCGACGAGAAGGCGTGCCGCGTTCGCCTATACGGGAATAGTGCCGCACTTATAACCGTCAATAAATTTCGAGTCTGCGTCCCGTCGCATTCCAAATTGCAAACCTGTTCACACCGATCAAAACCTAAACGGTTTCCCACTTAGGAGCGTATTACTACTCGGTTATAAATACTACTACTCCAAGATGACTGCACATTCCTCCTCAACTCCTCATCCACAAAAACAAACAAGTCATTCATCATCGTTCCCTTGCGTCTGCCATGGCCAGCGTGAGTTCTGGGTCGAGAGATTGCCACCAGGGAGATGTGAGCATGGAAGCGGATCCACGAGAAATGTCCCGCCTCGCCGCGAACGCAGCCGACATGTCCCACCGCACGGCCGTAGTAGCACAGAGGTCCCGCCGTGCTGCCGAAGCAGCACAGAGGTCCCGTCGCGCCGTCGATGCAGCAGACTGGTCCGGCCGTGCCGCGGAAGTAAAAGAGATGTCCCACCGCGCCACGAATGCAACAGAGATGTCCTCCCACGCCACGGCAGCCTGGGAAAATTTCTCGCGGGCAGGCGAGGACTCTTACAGGCGCATGCATGCGATCGTCCATAGATAGATGGATCAGATCTTCGGCTGGGCGAGGTTGCAGGACGACATGAAAGCCTCTTGTGAACAGGCTACCAGCGTCATCTAGCAACTAAATGAGAGCAATGCGAAGCTCCTGGCCGAGCGCGACCTGTTGAGGGTGAAGATCGTCGGAAGTGCAGAGCAGCAGGAGGACACCACTGCCTTGTTGAAGAGGACCGGTGTCATCGTCGAGAAACTTATGGACGAGAATGCCATGCTGCGCGTCGAGCGTAGAAGGCTGGTGGAGGAATCTGTGGATGCTCTCAAGCAGCATCTTGAGGACAAGAAAGAGCTCATCGCCGCTGATGTCTACTAGACAACCTTCTTCTTGTAGACGTTGTTGGGCCTGCAAGTGCATAGGTTTGTAGGAAAGTAGCAAATTGTCCTCAAGTGGATGACCTAAGGTTTATCAATCCGCGAGAGGCGTAGGAGGAAGATGGTCTCTCTCAAACAACCCTGCAACCAAATAAGAAAAAGTCTCTTGTGTCCCCAACACACCCAATACAATGGTAAATTGTATAGGTGCACTAGTTCGGCGAAGAGATGAAGATACAAGTGCAAAATAGATGGTAGATATAGGTTTTTGTAATCTGAAAATATAAAAACAGCAAGGTAACTAACGGAAAAGTGAGCGTAAACGGTATTGCAATGATAGGAAACAAGGCCAAGGGTTCATACTTTCACTAGTGCAAGTTCTCTCAACAATAATAACATAGATAGATCATATAACAATCCCTCAACATGCAACAAAGAGTCACTCCAAAGCCACTAATAGCGGAGAACAAACGTAGAGATTATGGTCGGGTACGAAACCACCACAAAGCTATTCTTTCGGATCAATCTATAAAAGAGTTCGTACTAGAATAACACCTTAAGATACAAATTAACCAAAACCCTAATGTCACCTAGATACTCCATTGTCACCTCAAGTATCCGTGGGCATGATTATACGATATGCATCACACAATCTCAGATTCATCCAACCAACATAAAAGTACTTCAAAGAGTGCCCCGAAGTTCCTACCGGAGAATCAAGAAAACGTGTGCCAACCCCTATGCATAGGTTCCCAATGTCACGAAACCCGCAAGTTGATCACCAAGACATACATCAAGTGTTCTCATAAAAGACTCAATCCGATAAGATAACTCCAAAGGGGAAACTCAATTCATCACAAGAGAGTAGAGGGGGAGAAACATCATAAGATCCAACTACAATAGCAGAGCTCGGGATACATCAAGATCGTGCCATAGATGGAACACGAGAGAGAACACGAGAGAGAGAGAGAGAGATCAAACACATAGGTACTGGTACATACCCTCAGCACCGAGGGTGAACTACTCCCTCCTCGTCATGGATAGCGCCAGGATGATGAAGATGGCCCCCGGAGATGGATCCCCCCTCCGGCAGGGTACCGGAAAGGGGTCCCGATTGGTTTTTCGTGGCCCTGGAGGCTTGCGGCGGCGGAACTCCCGATCTATCTTCTGTTCTGGAAGTTTTAGGGTACAACGATATATATGGGTGAAAGGAGTACGTCGGTGGAGCTACGGGGGCCCCACGAGGCAGGGGGGCACGCCCAGGGGGGAGGGCGCACCCCCCGCCCTCGTGAGCACCTCCCGTATCTTCCTTCCAAAAATAACTTCTCCAGTTGATTTCGTTCCGTTTTGACTCCGTCTGATATTCCTTTTCCTCAAAACACTGAAATAGGCATAAAACAACAAATCTGGGCTGGGCCTCCGGTTAATAGGTTAGTTCCAAAAATAATATAAAAGTGGATAATAAAGCCCAATATTGCCCAAAACAGTAGATAAAGTAGCATGGAGCAATCAAAAATTATAGATACGTTGGAGACGTATCAGCAGCTCGCCGCGGAGACTAGTTCCCGCGGCCTGCAGCAATGCATCAAGAAAGTAGAGATCAGCGAGCCAGATCGTTTTCTTCCTTCTTCTTTTGCCCTTGTGTATTTCGGGCATTGTTGCATGTGGCTTTTTTAATTATGTTCCTAAATATGTAAGACAATTATTATCCACTGTCATCGTCCTTATATTCATCATGCTTGCTGTAAGTCGCAGTCGATGCTATATAGGTCCATCGGATCTTACATCAAGATCCGTGCAAAAATTTCTTTTCAGATTTTCATTTTTCTCTCTTAAATCTCAGTCCAGTGAGACATATAGCCACGCCATAGAACAGGGGCTCGGGCGCCATTAATGGAGATGTTGGGAGGGAGGTGCGCGTCGGGTAGAGGTCAAAGGGCTCTCCTCCCGATGAGCACGCGCAGGGGTCTGATCGCATGCCTCCCGTACTCAAATAGCTATCCCGCACGGCACCTCCTAGCCAATAAAAAAAGGAGATGCATGGCAGCATGTAATTGGTAAGTAGAATGCCCATGGTTTCAATAATACTTGTGTTTCCGATTTGTAACATGACAACACTTGTTCCAAAATGACTTGTTGATTGTTAATGTGTGCGCCTTCGCAAATCGGACAGAAAAATTACCACAGCATGTTGGTGCCATGTCATGACACCATGCCAAGTTTCATGATTTTCAGGCGTGTTTTGGGTTTACAGGAATTAAAAAACCAAGTTTCTCAATCTTTCCGGTCGAGCCACGACGCCCAGATGTTTGAATTTCATTCCCGTTTCTTGCATGGGACCTAGAAATTCACCCAAGGACACACATTGATTTTTCAACCAACTTTGGTGCACTAGAGCATGTGCTTGTAGTTCAAATTTCAATTATGCACATTAAATGCTCAAAAACTCAATTGATGTATAAACAAGGCCAAAACGAACCCGGAATAATTCCAAAATTTAGCATGATACTTCTATTTGGTCTAATCTGCCTGTGTAAAAAAATTAAGGCGGGAGAAGGCAGTGTACGTATGTTGTTTCGCACACGGAGGTGACACGTTCCCTCTCGGAACCACGAGCCTTCTTGAGGGAAGCTCCAGTTTGCAAGAAGCTTACACCAAAGCTTGTCCCAATTTGGCCAAAAAATTACATAACATGTTTGTGCCATGTCATGAGACCATGCCAAGTTTCATGATTTTCAGGCGTGTTTTGGATTTACAGGAATTAAAAACCAAATTTCTCAATCTTTCCGGCCGAGGCACGACGCCCAGATGTTTGAATTTCATTCTCATTTCTTGCATGGGACCTAGAAATTCACCCAAGGACACACATGTAATTTTTCAACCAACTTTGGTGCACTGGAGCATGTGCTTATAGTTCAAATTTGAATTATGCACATTAAATGCCCAGAAACTCAATTAATGTATAAAAAAGGCCAAACGAACCCAGAATAATTCCAAAATTTAGCACGATACTTCTATTTGGTCTAATCTGCCTGTGTAAAAAAATTAAGGCTAGAAAAGGCAGTGTACATATGTCGTTCGCACATGGAGGTGACACGTTCCCTCTCGGAACCACGAGCCTTCTTAAGAGAAACTCCGGTTTGCAAGAAGCTTACACCCCAATTCGGACGAAAAATTTACCGCAGCATGTTGGTGCCATGTCATGAGACCATGCCAAGTTTCATGATTTTCAGACGTGTTTTGGATTTACAGGAATTAAAAAACCAAGTTTCTCAATCTTTCCGGCCGAGCCACGACGCCCAGATGTTTGAATTTCATTCCCATTTCTTGCATGGGACCTAGAAATTCACCCAAGGACACACATGTGATTTTTCAACCAACTTTGGCGCACTGGAGCATACGCTTGTAGTTCAAATTTGAATTATGCACATTAAATGCCCAGAAACTCAATTAATGTATAAAAAAGGCCAAACGAACCCGGTATAATTCCAAAGTTTAGCACGATACTTCTATTTGGTCTAATCTGCCTGTCTAAAAAAATTAAGGCGGGAGAAGGCAGCGGAACCACGAGCTTTCTTGAGGGAAGCTGTCGGTTCAATATCCGGCGTATCTCGTAGTAGGGGTCCTAAGCTAGGCGTCTTGGAACGATGGTAACATGGACACAGGGTTTTACCCTGCTTTGGGCTCTCTTGATGAGATAATGCCCTACATGCTACTTTTGATTGTATTCATATGGGGTGTAGTACAGAGTACATGTATCTACCACGAGATTGTAGTAATGAATATGAGATCGTCTATTGACTAGCCTGGCCTCAGTTTATATAAGACACCAGAAGCCTAGGGTTTAGGAGAGTCCTTGTCTTGGGCGCCAAGTCTTGTGGAGTCTTCCTTGTATGCGGCAGGGGTTGTCCGAACTGGCCCATGAGTATGCGGCCATGGGGTCCTCGGCCCAATCTAACTGATCGGGAGATGACCTGGTGAGTACCCCCTAGTCCAGGACACCGTCAGAAGCCCCCTGAACCGGTCTTGAAGTTGGGGACGCTCCTCGATTCTTCCGAACTGTTCTCCATCTTCGGTCGTGGGTCTTGAAAACTGGTTCAACAAATCTTCCCATCTTCGATCTTGATGATCGCTAAAGTGCATCCGAAGAGTTTACACGTCGGGTATCTGAGGAGCCCCTTTAAGTTTTCGGCCTTTATCAATGCCTTGTTATTTTTACGCCCACCTCGGGTTCGAAGTTTTCCCCGTGCGGCGGTGTCCTCTTGCATCCGAGCTCCAACGGCGGACTGGATTTGAGGTTTCTTTTGCAGCCGAGCACCAACGCCGGACTGTATCCGAGCTCCAACGCCGGACTGAATCCAAACTCCAACGCCGGAGAGTATCCGAGCTCCAACGTCAGACTGTATCCGAGCTCCAACGTCAGACTGTATCCGAGCTCCAACACCGAACTGTGTCCGAGGTAGTGCACCACCTCGACCGTGGACTGATCTTTATGAATTTAATTTCGAATTGTGCAATGTAATCTCTGCTGAGATGTATAGCCAGTAGCCCTCAAGGTGCATGTTGGCCTAATATCCGGGATGCACCTGAAGGAAAAAAATCAAACAGCTGACCCTAGTAGCCCTCGAGACTCGTGTCGATTCATAAAATCAGCTCGAGGATCAATTCCCACTTCGGCAGAGATACTTAGGAATAGAAACGCGGTGTGCGAAGTCCTCGAGACTCAGGTTGGGTGCGGCCGACCAACCTGAGGATAATAATCTCCTCGAAAGCTATATTGCACTTTAAATTTTCTGCGTTGGATTGTCAATGCAGTAGCCCCCGAGACACTGGTCGGGTGGCAAAAACAGATCAGGGGATCGATGTTCCCCTTTAATATTTGTAAATAATAAGCACGAAGCCCAGTAGCCCCCCGAGCCTTAATGTGGGCAAGGGTGGCCGAATTAAGGATCGATATCCAAAGTAAAATCACAAATTACGTGTAATGATTCTATTTATCCAAATACTTTACATCGTCAATGCTCGGATCCGCACTGTACAAAACTTTGTTGACCAACCATCGGCTTCAACCTCCTCAGCCAGTAGCTGGGGAGTGTTTGTCCTACTTTATAAAGCCTTTACAAGGGCAAATATTTACGACAAACAAGGAAATTCGGCCATACGGTTTTATAAACAAAGGTATGCAGAGAGATATTTGTATTACTGTTTAATGTAAGGAACATCTTCCAAAGAAAATAGTCCCGCTGTCGGTTTGTTTCTTTGGGTTGTCATGCCAACCATGATCATGAAACCTCACCTCCGATCAATGCAGGAGAAAAATGTTGAGGATTTAGTTCGGGGAAAGTTCCCGAATTCTATGGTATTTTGACTCCGTTACGACCGTTTATCAGTTGAAAGTGGCCCATCGTCGGCTTCTACCCCTTTGTAGATACCACGCAGGGTGTTTCCGCAATAACAAGACAACCCTTAGCCGACGTCTCAGTGCCCGAAGGTGGTTGTGTTAACGGGAACGAGGCAATCAGATATGCGGGCTTTATAACTTTCACTTAGTCATAGGAGCTTAAAGTTGGGAGGCCGATTACTAGCCCCCGGTTAGTGTTTGGCGACAGCCTAGGTCAAGCCGTAAACACTTCGGCCAGTGTTATGAACGGCCTGTCATTTAACACAGTCATCGGATCTCTCACCAGTTTACGCTTATTGTGACAGTCAATTTTCGACTTTCTCCACTGAGGTGCTTAACCATGCGAGCTGGAAGCATAACCGCAGTGGTTCTCCTTTTGCACACCTAGCCGAACAAAGCGGAACGTAGGCGGCAAGCACAGGAGCCGGGCAACCCAACTATCAACTGAAGACACAATTCGAAACCAACGCATATATAGCAATATCCGAGAATGTTTTTGCCGGATCTCTAAAGGTGTCCGGCGTTGCACTGCGAGACTAATGCTAGAAACACACAAATTGTTTAAGAGTGCCATAGGCTTGGAAAACCAAAAAACCTCAGGAAAAACTTGACGTCTGAACTAGATCAAGTGTTCAGTGCCAATCCAAAAAAATCGGTCTTAGAGAAAAAAGGTGCTTCTGTTATGCTTTAACATGACGCGTCATATCTCAAGACTCAAGCGGGTCAGCCTTCGGCTTCAACCTCCCTATCCCGAAGGCGGGGTGTTTCTCGTTAGGCTAGTTTAGCAAACTAAAACTCGAGCGGCTTGAGAGAGAAATCAGGCTACCCGGCTATTGACCACACACTCGCGTCGAAAAAGGAGTGATGGAAAAAGACTTTACAACGACCAAGAAGAAAAATATATTGTAAAACGGCTCATGCAAATTTAAGAGCCTCCAAGTGACTTGGGTAAAAGAATTTTATGTATAATGATTGTATGTACCAAAGTACTTATAGCATATCTGTGTTCACCCGAACTTTATATGCGTCTTAACCGACCGTTGGCTTCTCCCTCTTCGGTCAAGGGCCGAAAAGTGTTATGTACTCCACCTGTCGAGAATATCGACGGTGTTTCCGATAACCAGGCAATCAGTGATGAAGCTATGTACCTAGGGTAGGGTCATGGACCTGTCCAAGATACCCTCCCCAAGGACATCTCTAGAAGAACCACCTTTCAATCGACTCAGAAGTGTTCCGCTCGACAGACTCGAAGACACTCGACCATGAAGCCAACCACTGACAGCCAGAGATCTAAAGTCACTCCATGCGCTAACGGTCGGTCATTAAGTAGCTTTATGGTCATCATAGCACTTTATTTGCGGCGTTCTTGTAACGCCTAACCTTAATGTACCTTAAACCCTGCATAACCGAGGCGAAGGGGTCCGCGAACTCTATATAAGCCACCCTCCTCGGTGTCGAGGGTTCGCACCTATAATTCATACACGATAATCCAGTCGACCGCCTCCGGGCTCCGAGACGTAGGGCTATTACTTCCTCCAAGAAGGGCCTAAACTCGTAAAGCTCGTGCGTATACAACTACTCCATAGCTAGGATCTTGCCTCTCCATTCCTACCCCCCTACATTACTGTCGGACTTAGAACCACGACAGTTGGCGCCCACCGTGGGGCAGGTGTCTTAGCGACTTGTTGGAGAAGTTGCAGTTTTTCCGATCCCCTTCATCATGGTTTCAGGCTGATGTTTGGCCGAGGGCCACGAGATCCGTCTCGGCGCGCTCGTGTTCGTCGCTGATGACTCCACTTGGCTTCAGGAGGCACCACTCGACGCCGCGCTCCCCGTTCGCGGGGCAACGCACTTTCGCGCTTGCATCCGTGGCGTCCTCTTGCGGCAGCCGTCGACCCAGTATCGGTCGGCTCCTGTGGCGTCCTCCCTCCCTGTTGCCCGCCGGCGCAGGTGTTCCGGTCGGTCGAGGCTTCAGCGGTGGGTGAGGCACGCGGTGGCTCGCCAGTCGGCCACCCCTCAAGTCGTGGCGATCGAGCCTGACGAATCTCTCTATGGCATGTTCGACTTGTCGACTGGCTCCGCAGAGACTGCATCCGAGTGCGACAGCAGTGATCCAGCGGCGGAAGTCCTGATGGTCGATGGACCACGCAGTCCTCCCAGCTTTCCCCGCGCCGACGGTGGCGACGGCGAAGGCGCTCCGTCGTATGCCCATGAAGAGTACCTCCCCGAGCTCCTCACTTCGCTGCAGAGGGAAGAACTTCGCCACCGGAACATGGATGCACTTCACACTCCTATCGTTGGAGGAACCCCCGAGGCACGTGCCTTGGAAGATGCGCGCTTGGCCAACTTGGCTGAGCGCACTTGACTGGAGAATCTCCAGCGAGTACTCGACGAACGAGCGCGACAACGGGTCTCAGCATCTAGTCGACGTCAGCTCTTTCAGCCACCGACTCAGGTATATCGAACTCCGATTCAAAATTTAGTAGCTGCGGCCCGTATAGCAGACTCGATTCAGCCTTCCTAGTCCAAGGCTGGCAGAGGCTTGTTGCGGATCGAGCATTACTCCGGGCAGCAGGAGACCGAATTCAGCAGTATCACGTCATGAATAGGATCCACAAATCCGTTGTTGCAGACTGATTCATCGGCTCACAGCCCAAGATCGCCCGAGGCGTGAGGCGTGGGGACCGGCGAGATCAATATAGGAACCGTGAGCAGTATGATCACCGACTCGATCGTGATGATCGACGTCGAGTGCCCACCCCTCCCCCAAGGAGTGGGTCATACGTGCCTCGACAGCAGGATGACAGATGCCCTCACAGTGCTGGGCGAAGGATTCTAGTCGACCCAGAGAACCGGGCTTTGATGCGAGATCCATTCTTGTTTAGGGTTTGGTCGACAGAAACAGAGCTCACTGAGGAGGTCATGACAGAGATGTACCCACCAGCAGCAGAGTGCACGTCTCAGGACCAGAGTGCTTCAGCAGAGCCATCAGGGCCGCAATGATTCCTCCCAACTTCAGGTTGGCGACTGGAGTCAGTAAGTTCACTGGTGAGTCCAAACCTGATACTTGGCTTGAGGACTACCGAGTGGCTGTTCAGATTGGCGGCGGCAATGATGAAGTGGCCATGAAACACCAATGTTGGAGGGCTCGGCCAGAGCGTGGCTGAACCAGTTAGCACCCAGCAGCATTTACACTTGGGAAGATCTTTCCTGAGTGTTTGTCAGAACATTTGAGGGACCTGCAAGCGACCAGTAGGGTTGACAGAATTGCAATCTTGCGTGCAGAATACAAATGAAACTTTGAGGGATTACATCCAGAGATGGATCACGTTGCATCACACAGTGGAGAACGTGTCGGATCACCAGGCAGTTTGTGCCTTCAAGGAAGGCGTTAAGTACAGAGAACTGAATCTGAAATTCGGTCGAACTGGTGACATGTCTCTGAGTCGAATGATGGAGATTGCCACCAAGTATGCTAATGGTGAAGAAGAGGATCGGCTCCGGAGTGGCAAGCACAAGTCAGTCGCTCATGAAACCGGAGGAGGAAATTCCAGTCGGAAGCGGAAGCGGAAAGCCGAGTCAGCTGCTCCTGGAGAAGCCTTGGCCATGACTCAAGGAAAGCTTAAGGGGAAGCCCAAAGGGCCTTGGAACCCCAAGAAAGTGAAGGATCAAGACGGAAATGATGTATTAGACTTGCCATGCCACATTCACACAAATAAAGATGAAGAGGGTAAACTCATTTACCCAAAGCATACCACTCGACAGTGTCGGCTCTTGATCCAGCAGTTCCAGGGGAAGCAGCCCAAAGATAAGGAAAAGGAGTCGGACAAAGTTGAAAACAAGGAAGATAGTGATGATGGATACCCCTAGGTCAATTCCACCCTGATGATTTTTGCTGACGTTGAAAGCAAAACTCGATTGAAAGTTATCAACCGAGAGGTGAATATGGTCGCTCCGGCGACACCCAGTTATTTGAAATGGTCTCAGAATGCCATCACATTCGACCAGTCTGACCACCCGACGCACATAGCCACCCCTGGGAGGCAAGCTTTGGTGGTCGAGCTAGTTGTCGAAGGCACTCGACTGACTAAAGTTTTGATGGATGGTGGCGTTAGTCTGAATATACCGTATGCGAGACGCTTGAAAGGGATGGGCATTCCGATGTCCGTGCTCGATTACCGAAGAACATGAGTTTCCATGGAGTCATTCACGAAAGAAGGCCGATTCACTCGGTCAGATTGCTCTTGATGTGGTTTTCGGGGACTCCAAGAATTTTCGCAAAGAAAAGTTGGCCTTTGAAGTCGTGGATTTCCAGAGTGCTTATCACGCTATTCTGGGAAGGCCAACGTATGCGCGTTTCATGGCTCGACCATGTTATGTATACCTTAAACTGAAGATGCCAGGCCCCAAAGGTGGGATCACTGTCACCGGCAATCGGAAGAAAGTGGAAGAGTGTTTTCAGAAAGGCTCAAAGATCGCCGATGCTCAGATGGCAGTGGTAGAGCTGCAGGAATACCAGAAAATTGCAGACCCGAGTGATTTGTTGCGAGCCAAGAAGCCCGCTACGGAATCAGCGTTTCAGTCGTCCGGTGAGACAAAGTCGATTCACATTCACCCGACCGACCCCAATGCTGCTCCGACTCATATCTCAACAACACTCGACTCCAAATAGGAAGAAGCGCTCACCCAGTTCCTCCGTGAGAACTGGGACATCTTCGCATGGAAACCTTCTAACATGCCAGGTGTTCCCAGGGAACTGGCTGAGCATCGTTAACGAGTCGACGTGAAGGTAAAACCGGTCACGGAACATCTTCGACGGTCCGCCGTATAGAAGAGAAAAGCAATCGGTGAAGAAGTGGCTCGACTCCTTGCAGCGGAGTTTATCCGAGAGCTTTACCACTCCGAGGGGCTCGCCAATGTAGTCATGGTCCCCAAGAAGGACAATTCACTTTGCATGTGCATTGACTTCAAACATATCAATCGGGCCTGCCCGAAAGATCATTTTCCTCTCCTCCGCATCGACCAGATAGTCGACTCAACTGCGGGATGTGAACGCCTGTCCTTTTTAGACGCCTATTCCGGTTACCATCAGATCCGTCTCAGATGGACCCGACGAGATCAAAACAGCTTTCATCACTCCATTCGGTGCTTCATTATGTTACCATGCCATTCGCCTAAAGAATGCGGAGCCACGCTCATGAGGATGATTCGAAGTGTTTGCTCACTCAAAACAATCGGAATGTGGAAGCGTACATGGATGATATTGTGGTCAAGTCACGTAAGGGTTCGACCTCTTGACCGACCTTGCTGAAACTTTTGCCAATCTCAGGAGGTATGATATCAAGCTTAATCCATCAAAGTGTACATTCGGAGTTCCTGGTGGAAAGTTACTCGGTTTTCTCGTTTCCGAACGAGGAATCGACGCCAACCCAGAGAAAGTTGGTACTATACTCCGAATGAAACGTCATGTGTGTGTGCACGATGTCCAGAAGCTTACTGGTTGCTTGGCCACTTTAAGTCGATTCATTTCTCATCTTGGTGAAAAGGCATTGCATCTTTACCGACTGATGAAGAAGTCGGACAAGTTCGAGTGGACTCCTGAAGCTGATGCAGCGTTTGCAGAGCTAAAAACCCTGCTCTCCACCCAGCCGGTGCTTGCTGCCCCAATCAGCAAAGAGCCTTTGCTGCTTTACATTAAAGCCATGGGACAAGTTGTCAGTACAGTACTTACGGTCGAGCGGGAAGAAGAAGGAAAAGCCTTTAAAGTTCAGCGCCCAGTATATTATGTTTTTGAAGTTTTAACTCCGTCAAAGCAAAGATATCCTCATTATCATAAGCTTGTATATGGGATTTATATGACTACGAAGAAGGTGGCACATTACTTCTCTGACCATTCCATTACAGTCGTCAGCGACGATCCATTGTCAGAGATTCTGCACAACAGTGATGCAACTGGTCGAGTGGCAAAATGGGCGATTGAACTCCTTCCCTTAGATATCAAGTTTGAGGCAAAGAAAGCCATCAAGTCCCAAGCAATAGCAGATTTAAATGCGCGAGTGGATTGAACAACAACTGCCGACTCAAGTTTACTCGAGCACCGGACCATGTTCTTTCATGGTTCCAAGATGTGAATGGTTCCGTCTGGGTAGTGCTAGTTTCCCCGAGGAGATAAGCTTAGATATGTTCTTCAAATTCACTTTGATTCCTCCAACAACGAAGCAGAATATGAAGCACTTTTGTATGGGTTGCGTATGGCCATTTCACTCGACGTCCGTCGCCTCATGGTCTATGGCGACTCAGATTTGGTGGTTAATCAAGTGATGAAGGAGTGGGACGTCGAAGTCCGCCATGATTGGTTATTGCAATGCAAAGTGAGAAAGCTAGAGAAGAAATTCGAGGGTTAGAGCTTCATCATATACCCCGATGAAAAATCAAGCAGCCGATGATTTGGCAAAAATAGGTTCCAAGAGAGAAGCCATTCCCAGCAATGTGTTTTTCGAACACATCCACGCACCATCAGTTCAAGAGGATGCTTTCACCGAAGAAGCTCCGCAACCAAAAAGTGCCACAGATCCGACTGAAGTTGAGGTTCCAGCAGTGGTCGACCTGATCATGGAAGTCTTGGTCATCACTCCCAACTGGATGGTGCCGTACATCGCGTACATCCTAAGGAAAGAACTCCCAGAGAATGAAGAAGACGCTCGACAGATCGTCCGTCGATCCAAGGCCTTTATTGTGATAAAGGGACAATTATCTGAGGAAAGCGCGATCGAGTCGGTCGAAGTGTATAACGCCGTAAGAAGGTCAAATAATTCTTGACGATATCCACTGGGACCTGTGGTCATCATCGCGCCCTCGGACCATTGTGGCTAAAGCATACCGAGCGGGATTTTACTGGCCAAGAGCAAATGAAATGGCGAAAGAGATAGTCGACAAATGTGAAGGATGTCAGTTCTACTCCGTCACACAAACCCGCGTCAGCCTTGAAGACCATTCCACTCGTCTGGCCCTTCGCTGTTTGGGGATTGGATATGATTGGACCACTGAGAACTGGCAGGAGCGGCTTCACTCACGTGCTAGTGGCAGTCGACAAGTTTACTAAATGGATTGAAGCTAAGCCTATCAAGAATCTCGATGCTTGCGCTGCTATCAGTTTCATCAGAGAGTTGATATTCAGATATGGAGTTCCGCATAGCATCATCACTGATAATGGGTCAAACTTTGATCCCAACAAGTTCAGAGCCTTTTGCGCCTCTCAAGGCACACGAGTCGACTACGCTTCAGTCGCTCACCCCCAGTCGAATGGATAAGTGGAAAGAGCAAACGGTCTAATTCTCAAAGGACTGAAACCCCGACTGATGCGTGATCTCAAGCACGCAGCAGGCGCATGGGTCGATGAACTTCCATCAGTTCTTTGGGGATTGAGGACTACCCCTAATCGGTCAACTAGACGAACTCCATTCTTTCTGGTCTATGGAGCTGAAGCAGTTCTGCCGAGTGACTTGCTTCACAATGCACCCTGAGTCGAGCTCTACTCTAAAGATGAAGTAGAACAAGCCCGGCAGGATGCAGTCGACTTCCTAGAAGAGGAAAGAGAGATGGCCCTGATTCGATCGACTATCTATCAGCAAGACTTGCGTCGATTCCATGCCAGAAGTGTGAAGAGTCGAGCCTTCCAAGAAGGAGACTTGGTCCTCCGAGTAGATCAACAGAAACCACATGTAACGCCCCAGATTCGATGCGCCAGGTGTCCTTCAGTTATTCGTCATTGTTGCCATGTCATGTGCTTGCGTGTCTCTCTTTGCCATGTCATCATCTGCATTTTATATCATGTCATCATGTGCATCTCATTTTGCATACGTGTTCGTCTCATGCATCCGAGCATTTTCCCCGTTGTCCGTTTTGCAATCCGGCACTCCTATGTCTCCCGGCGCCCCCTTTTGCCTCTTTTCGTGAGCGGGTGTTAAACGTTCTCGGAATGGACCGAGGTTTGCCGAGCGGCCTTGGTATAGCACCGGAAGACCGCCTGTCAAGTTTCGTGTCATTCGGAGGTCGTTTGGTACTCCAACGGTTAACCGGATAACCGTACAAGCCTCTTTCTCTTTGCAGCCCAACACACCCTTCAAAGTGGCCCAAAACCCAGCAAACTCCCCTCCATGCTCTCGGTCGTTCGATCACGATCGCGTAGCCGAAAACCGCACCTTATTTGGACTCTCCTAGCTCCCAGAAACTATATATATGCCTTCCCCCGTCCCAAACCGGGTCCAAACCCTAGCCTTCTTCCACCCGCGCCCGGACACGTCCGTCCGCCAGACGAATCGCGCGCCGCCCGCGCTTATCGCCGCCTGCCACGTGGCCCGGCCACGCGCCCGCCGCCCGGCCAGCCAGCCGCGCGCGATCGGCCAGCGGGCCCATCTCACCGCGTCGCGCCCATCTCGCCGCCCGGCCGCTCTCCGCCGCCTCCGCCGGCTGGCGTCTGCGCCGCCGCCGCCGCGCCGCCGCTTCGCCGCCCGCTGTCCGCCGCCTCCGCCGCCTCCCGCCGCCATCGCCACCAGCCATCACTAACCGGGCGACCTCCGCCCTCCGTCTCGGCGCGCCGCCGTCCTCCGCCGCCTCCTGGATCCGGCCGGATCCGCCGGGCCAGCCCTCTCCGCCGCCCGACCCTCCGGCGAACCTCCTCGGCCTCCGCGGCATTTAACCCCGCGAACCCGAAACCGTGCCCGTTGACTTTCTCCCGGGGTGAGAAATCCTCTAAGTCCCCAGATTCTGTGATTTTTTTATGCATTTTCATCGCATCATATCTTTGCATCCGTAGCTCCGTTTCGTGCGTGTAATATGTCAAAATGTTCGCCTACATGAGTACATCATTTCATCTCATTGCATCATTTACATTTGAGCTCATTATGATGCCCGAAATGCTGTTGTAAGAGGGCTATGTGATGTTAGTTTCAGATTCTTATCAGAACATGCACTTTTGTCATTTTTGCCATGATTGATGTGTGCACCCTATGAACTTGAGTCCTACATGTGTTATTATTTGCAATCTTGCCATGTGTGTTTGAGCATGTTCTAGTGATTTCTGGAGACAGCTCAGTGTTCATGTTTTGTCATGCTTTACCTGTACATCATGCCCATGCCTTTTGTTATTACGTTGCGATGCTGTAGCTTGTTATTTTGATGCTTGCAATATGCCTAGTTGCTGTTTTGGACAGCTTGTCCTTTAAACTTTTATAGAGTGTATGTGTTCAACCGTTGCTCCGTTTGAGTGTGCTCTATATGAAACTTGCTTGATTTTGCATGTAGTTCCATATTAT
Source organism: Aegilops longissima (assembly GCA_021605205.1). Taxonomy (NCBI): domain Eukaryota; kingdom Viridiplantae; phylum Streptophyta; class Magnoliopsida; order Poales; family Poaceae; genus Aegilops; species Aegilops longissima. The sequence continues at coordinate 470,158,336 of CM038678.1, forward strand.
CATGTTGCATCCTTGTTTTGAGGTGTTTGATTGATGTTTGTATGCATTTTGCATCAATGCCATGTTTAACTTGTTTTGCTCATATCTTCTAGGCCGTAGCTCCGAATCTAATGAACTTTATTTGTAACTTGACTAGAATTTCGTGTAGATCATCGTGGTGCATCTTAACTTGCTGTTTAACAACTTGAACATAAGTTTTATTCAGATCTGGACCAATTTCGAAATTTGCATATGAGGACTTACCGAATTGTTATATGTTGCTTCGGCCTCATTTAAACTTGTCTTGATGTGTTGCTCTTGTATGCATCATCTCTTGCCATGAGTAGCTTCATGTAGCTTTGTCATGCATCATGCTTGTTGTGCATCATGTCTTGTCTATGTGTGGTGTGTTTACTATGTTGTGTGCTTCTTCTTGTTAGTTCCCGTATCGTTGTGATCGTGAGGATTCGTTCGTCTACGCTTGGTTCGTCTTCGTGGCTTCATCTTCTTCTTGGACTCGTTCTTCTTCCTTGCGGGATTTTAGGCAAGATGACCGCTACCCTGGATCTCACTACTATCATTGCTATGCTAGTTGCTTTGTTCTATCGCTATGCTGCGCTACCTATTGCCTGTTTATCAAGCCATCCCAAATTGCCATGTCAGCCTCTAACCTTTGACACCTTTCCTATGCAAACCGTTTTTTGGCTATGTTACCGCTTTGCTCAGCCCCTCTTATAGCGTTGTTAGTTGCAGGTGAAGACGAAGTTTGTTCCTTGTTGGAACATGGAGATGTTGTTCCTTGTTGGAACATGTTTACTTGTTGGGATATCACAATATATCTTATTTAATTAATGCATCTATATACTTGGTAAAGGGTGGAAGGCTCGGCCTTATGCCTGGTGTTTTGTTCCACTCTTGCCGCCCTAGTTTCCGTCATATCGGTGTTATGTTCCCGGATTTTGCGTCCCTAACGCGGTCGGGTGATTTATGGGACCCTCTTGACAGTTCGCTTTGAATAAGACTTTTCCAGCAAGGCCCAACCTTGGTTTTACATTTGCCTCACCTAGCCCTTTTTCCCTTGGTAGTCGTGCTCTCGAGGGTCATCTTTATTTTACCCCCCCCCCCCTCCCCCCGGACCAGTGCTTCTCCAAGTGCTGGCCCAAACCGAGCGATGTCCGGCGCCCCCTGGGCAATCAGGGTCTATGCCAACCCGACGTCTTGCTCATCTGGTGTGCCCGAGACCGAGATATGTGCAGCTCCTATCAGATTTGTCGGCACATCCGGGCGGCTTTGCTGGTCTTGTTTTATTGCTGTCGAAATGTCTTGTAGCCGGATTCCGAGACTGATCGGGTCTTCCGGGAGAAGGAATATCCTTCGTTGATCGCGAGAGCTTATCATGGGCTAAGTTGGGACACCCTGCAGGTATAAACTTTCGAGAGCCGTGCCCGTGGTTATGTGGCGATGGGAATTTGTTAATATCTGGTTGTAGTAAACTTGAAGCAAACTCTTCTAAAATACACCAACCGTGTATGCGTAACTGTGAGTGTCTCTTTTCGGGTTGATCGAGAGGAGAACACGGTTTCGGGTTATGTCGGCGTAAGTAGGAGTTCGGATCACTTCTTGATCATTACTAGTTGACGATCGTTCCTTTGTTTCTCTTCTCGCTCTCATTTGCGTATGTTAGCCACCATATATGCTTAGCTACTGCTGCAACCTCACCACTTTAACCCTTCCTTTCCCTTCAAGCTTTGCTTGTCTTGATACCCATGGTAATGGGATTGCTGAGTCCTCATGGCTCACAGATTACTACACCACCAGTTGCAGGTACAGGTTATGCGATGATCATGACGCGAGAGCGATGTTTGCTTGTATTGGAGTTCTTCTTCTGCTTCTTCTTCGATCAGGGGATAGGTTCTAGGTCGGCAGCCTGGGCTAGCAGGGTGGATGTCATTTGAGCTTCTGTTTATGTTTCATTCGTAGATGGATGTTGATCTTGTATATGATGTTGATGTATTCCTGTGGCATTTGTGCCTTATGTATGTATCCCCATCTATTATGTAATGTTGATGTAATGATATCCACCTTGCAAAAGCGTTTCAATATGCGGGTCTATCCTTGGTGGGACCTTCGAGTTCCTTTTGGATAGGGTCGCATATTGGGCGTGACAAGTTGGTATCAGAGCCTCGACCGACCCTAGGAGCCCCCTTGATTGATCGTGTAGTTTGGCCGCAGTTGAGTCTAGAAGAAAAATATTTTCGGAGTCTAGTTATATCCGAGAGTAGGAATTCTTTTTACTCCTCAGCCCCTTCGTCGCTCTGGTGAGGAATCATGACGTAGGTGTTTTGAATTACTTCTCTTCCCCTTCAAATTTTTCTTTAGGTTCACGCAGTTGGTTTCCGGTAGTTGTTCCTCAGCTCTTTTTATCTGGTGCATTTCTCGTCAAGTCGACTCGACCATCTTCACCTAAGTTCAATCCTCAGTTCTTCCTCTGACGTCATTGTTTTTCCTTGTCCGAAGTTGTCCTTGTTTTTTCCCACCCGCCCACCCTTCTTCTTTTCCGAACCGGAGTCCGTAATTGAGTATCCATCCTACTCGTGCGAAGTCTTTGCTTCCTTTCCTTAATGATTTCAATCGGTGTTTTCCTCTTCAAGATATTCGTCTGTTCCCCGTTCCAAGTTGCCTTTGTTTTCCCGCCCTCCCACCCTATTATTCCCGCAGTTCGAGTTTCTTCCGACCATCAATTTCATTCATGCGGAGCCTCTTCGGTCTTCCCTTAATCATTTCAACCGGTGAATTCTCGTCTCGTTCGTCATTCTTCATCTCTTTCTTTTCCCGTGAATTAAATTCAAGTTTTTTCGGGTTGATCATATTCTTTTCCTCGAAGTGTTTTTCCTGCTCGTTCTCCTCTTGCCAGTTTATCCTTCCGGAGTGATGAAGACATCTCAGGAGACGCGTCTGTGTTCCAATTAATTCGAGGTGGTCACCTCATCCAAATATTTCAATTGTTCTGGTGCATCATCTATCTCTTCAACAATGCTTCCCAACGGTGTTTTCTTTTAGTGGGCCCTAACCCACAGGTCTTTTCCCAGGATCTTACCTGACTCTTCTAATTTCCCCGGAGTTATTCTCAATTCTTTTCGGAGTTTGACGTAAGAATGAATTTCATCAGTCAGATGCCTTGTCAAGATCGATTTCAAATCATTTCATTGTTGGTTCAACCCCTTTGCTTTTCATTCTTCCGGAGTATCTCAGTAATTTTGGTGGTGTTTATCATCGTCCTTTGAAGACCGAAGTAGAGTTTCTCTTAAATCTTGTCTGTTCTCCCGGAGGTTCATGGTGCTAGCTCGAGGTTATCCTATCTAATTGTTTCCAGTCATGCAAATTCTGCTCATCCATCCGGAGTATTTCAGAAGTTGATTTCTATTTCTTTTCACCGGAGGCCTTTATTCCAGAAGAATTCTTGTCCTCACATTTCAGCTACCGTTATCCAATTATCCAAGTGCTTCGTTCAAGTGTTCTTTAATCAGCTCATGATCTCTTTGTTCTTTTGCATCTAATCCCCTCTAGCTTATTGGTTCTTCAAATTCTTCCCGGTGATTCATTCTCTTTCGTCAGTCATTTCTGAATTCTTACGGTGGTTCGTTCAAGATTCTTTTCTTTGTTTATCATATTGATTCATTCGTTCTTTCCAGTCCTACCGGTGGTTCATGAAGATTTTCTCAAGTTTTGTGCTATATGTTTCCCCTTAATCCTTTTTCAACAAGAATAAGTATTATGCCAAATCCATTTCTTGTCATCAATTTAATTTGATGAAGGATAAGCATACAATAAATCTTATTCTTATTTCATCAAGTGATTAATATTTTTCTTCGGAGTTTGTTCTTGAGGAATAAATTCTAGTTCCAAGTGTTTTCATCTTTTCTTATCCGGAGTTCAATTTCCTCGGCCATTTCGTCGGAATCCTCCATCTAATTCATCGCAGGCTCATCTTATTCTTTCTTCCTTCATTTTATCTTGTCATCCTTTTGTTACCGGAGTTCTTCACGGTGGTTCTTCATGATTTAATTCATTCTTTATGAGCTCATCAAGATTTTGTTGGTGGAGTTCAAGTATCTTTTCTTCTTGCATCTCGAAGTGCAATTAATTCTTCATATTCTTTTGAAGTGGAGTTTTGCATTTCTTCGTTCTTCTCAGCTATCCAATCATTTCCGTTTGTGGCCGGTTATCACCTTATGATCTTGAGATGTTATCAATAAGACCACAACAAGCTTATTCTTTCGTTGTTGATTTTCTCAACAACTATAGTCAATCCTTCCTTCTAAGTTCTTTTCATTCAATTTTTCCAATTCTTCCGGGGGCATTGTGTTGTTCATCTCGTCAAGTTTCATCCCATCTTGTGAAGTTCATGTTCTATTCTTTCGATGTTCAGCCGGAGTGCTACCTAAATCCTTTCAGTCTTATTCATTTATTTTCTCATTCTAACCACTCCGGTTAGAACGAGTGGTTTCATAGTCTATCTTGATTCCGTGAGCTTTTGATTCTCGTAATTCTCGTCGTTCCTCTCTTCTTCTCGAGTGCTCTCGATTCTTTGCTTCTTCTTTGAGTTTTTGTTTCACCTCATCCTTTTCCCTTCTGTCTCGGTCCTAAGATCTCGGGACGAGATCTCTTGTTAGTGGAGGAGTGTTGTAACGCCCCGGATTCGATGCGCCAGGTGTCCTTCAGTTATTCGTCGTTGTTGCCATGTCATGTGCTTGCGTGTCTCTCTTTGCCATGTCATCATCTGCATTTTATATCATGTTATCATGTGCATCTCATTTTGCATACGTGTTCGTCTCATGCATCCGAGCATTTTCCCCGTTGTCCGTTTTGCAATCCGGCACTCCTATGTCTCCCGGCGCCCCCTTTTGCCTCTTTTCGTGAGCGGGTGTTAAACGTTCTCGGAATGGACCGAGGTTTGCCAAGCGGCCTTGGTATAGCACCAGTAGACCGCCTGTCAAGTTTCGTGTCATTCAGAGGTCGTTTCGTACTCAAACGGTTAATCGGATAACCGTACAAGCCTCTTTCTCTTTGCAGCCCAGCACCCCCTTCAAAGTGGCCCAAAACCCAGCAAACTCCCCTCCATGCTCTCGGTCGTTCGATCACGATCGCGTGGCCAAAACCGCACCTCATTTGGACTCTCCTAGCTCCCAGAAACTATATATATTCCTTCCCCCGTCCAAATCCGGGTCCAAACCCTAGCCTTCTTCCACCCCGCGCCCCCGGACACGTCCGGTCCGGCCGGACGAAATCGCGCCGCCGCCCCGCGCCTATCGCCGCCTGCCACGTGGCCCGCCACCGTGCCCGCCGCCGCTGCCAGCGCGCCAGATCGGGCCCAGCGCGCCCATCTCACCGCCCATGCCATGCCGCCCGCGCCGCCGCCGCCTCCCGCGCAGCGCGCGCGCGCTGCCCATCCAGCGCCCGCCCGGCGCTTCGCCGCCGCCGCCGCCGCCTCCGCTGCCTCCCCGCCATCGCCACCGCACCACACATGCGCGACCCGCGCCCTCCGTCTCGGCGCCGCCGTCCTCCGCCGCCTCATGCTGGATCCGGCGGATCCGGCGGGCCAGCCCTCTCCGGCCGCCCGACCCTCCGGCGAACCTCCACTGGCCTCCTCCGCGATTTAACCCCGCGACCCCGAAACCGTGCCCGTTGACTTTCTCCCGGGGTGAGAAATCCTCTAAGTCCCCAGATTCTGTGATTTTTTTATGCATTTTCATCGCATCATATCTTTGCATCCGTAGCTCCGTTTCGTGCGTGTAATATGTCAAAATGTTCGTCTAGATGAGTACATCATTTCATCTCATTGCATCATTTACATTTGAGCTCATTATGATGCCTGAAATGCTGTTGGAAGAGGGCTATGTGATGTTAGTTTCAGATTCTTATCAGAACATGCACTTTTGTCATTTTTGCCATGATTGATGTGTGCACCCTATGAACTTGAGTCCTACATGTGTTTTGTAATATGCCATGCCATATTTACAGGGGTGTATGCCATGTATTTTTGTGATCTCTGTGGTGACTAGCACAAGCATGCAAACAAGGCTTCATTATGTTGCTGATTTCAGCCCCTGTTCTGCTGATATTTTTATGCCATGTAAACTTGATGCTACCGAGAGATCCATGCTTATTTTGAGATACTTCAGTAAGGATGTTTTCAACATATGGTTATGCTCTATCCATCCATGCCCTTTTTTGCAATTATGGAGTGCCATAGATTGAGTCAATTGAGCTCTACTTTTGCTATAAAATGTTTCCTGGCAGATTGTTTACATGTTATTCAATTTTGCCAAGGTTGTTGTAGTTGATCCGTGTATGCTATGATGTTGTTCTTGCCATGTATAGCCTCTATGCCATGTCTTCTTACTGTGAGTTGCCTTGCCATGCCATGTATTGCTTTGTGGTGAGTGGTTCAAGCTCACCAACATGCCTACTTATTGTTGTTCCTGCCATGTATGAATCTGTAATATAACTTGCCATGTTTACATGGGTGCCATCATATTTTATGATCATTTTTGGCTTATGGTCAGAAAGGAACTTTTTTTCTATGTATTTAGTAGATTCATGCCATGCCTTTGTTTTCCATGATAAGTTCCTGTAACATATTGTTTGATAGCTCTAAACATTGCAACCTGATGTTATTTCCTGCTAAGTCTGAAACTGTTATTATTTGCAATCTTGCCATGTGTGTTTGAGCATGTTCTAGTGATTTCTGGAGACAACTCAGTGTTCATGTTTTGTCATTCTTTACCTGTACATCATGCCCATGCCTTTTGTTATTACGTTGGGATGATGTAGCTTGTTATTTTGATGCTTGCAATATGCCTAGTTGCTGTTTTGGACAGCTTGTCCTTTAAACTTTTATAGAGTGTATGTGTTGAACCGTTGCTCCGTTTGAGTGTGCTCTATATGAAACTTGCTTGATTTTGCATGTAGTTCCATATTATCATGTTGCATCCTTGTTTTGAGGTGTTTGCTTGATGTTTGTATGCATTTTGCATCAATGCCGTGTTTAACTTGTTTTGCTCATATCTTCTAGGCCGTAGCTCCGAATCTAATGAACTTTATATGTAACTTGACTAGAATTTTGTGTAGATCATCGTGGTGCATCTTAACTTGCTGTTTAACAACTTGAACATAAGTTTTATTCAGATCTGGACCAATTTCGAAATTTGCATATGAGGACTTACCGGAATTGTTATATGTTGCTTCCGGCCTCATTTAAACTTGTCTTGATGTGTTGCTCTTGTATGCATCATCTCTTGCCATGAGTAGCTTCATGTAGCTTTGTCATGCATCATGCTTGTTGTGCATCATGTCTTGTCTATGTGTGGTGTGTTTACTATGTTGTGTGCTTCTTCTTGTTAGTTCCCGTATCGTTGCGATCGTGAGGATTCGTTCGTCTACGCTTGGTTCGTCTTCGTGGCTTCATCTTCTTCTTGGACTCGTTCTTCTTCCTTGCGGGATTTCAGGCAAGATGACCGCTACCCTGGATCTCACTACTATCATTGCTATGCTAGTTGCTTCGTTCTATCGCTATGCTGCGCTACCTATTGCCTGTTTATCAAGCCATCCCAAATTGCCATGTCAGCCTCTAACCTTTGACACCTTTCCTATGCAAACTGTTGTTTGGCTATGTTACCGCTTTGCTCAGCCCCTCTTATAGCATTGTTAGTTGCAGGTGAAGACGAAGTTTGTTCCTTGTTGGAACATGGAGATGTTGTTCCTTGTTGGAACATGTTTACTTGTTGGGATATCACAATATATCTTATTTAATTAATGCATCTATATACTTGGTAAAGGGTGGAAGGCTCGGCCTTATGCCTGGTGTTTTGTTCCACTCTTGCCGCCCTAGTTTCCGTCATATCGGTGTTATGTTCCCGGATTTTGTGTCCCTAACGCGGTCGGGTGATTTATGGGACCCCTTGACAGTTCGCTTTGAATAAGACTTTTCCAGAAGGCCCAACCTTGGTTTTACATTTGCCTCACCTAGCCCTTTTTTTCCCTTGGGAGTCGCGCTCAAGGGTCATCTTTATTTTACCCCCGGACCAGTGCTTCTCCAAGTGCTGGCCCAAACCGAAGCTATGTCCGGCGCCCCGGGCAATCGTGGTCTATGCCAACCCGACGCCTTGCTCATCCGGTGTGCCTCGAGACCGAGATATGTGCAGCTCCTATCGGATTTGTCGGCACATCCGGGCGGCTTTGCTGGTCTTGTTTTATTGTTTGTCGAAATGTCTTGTAGCCGGATTCCGAGACTGATCGGGTCTTCCCGGGAGAAGGAATATCCTTCGTTGATCGCGAGAGCTTATCATGGGCTAAGTTGGGACACCCTGCGAGGTATAAACTTTCGAGAGCCGTGCCCGCGGTTATGTGGCAGATGGGAATTTGTTAATATCCGGTTGTAGTAAACTTGAAGCAAACTCTTCTAAAATACACCAACCGTAAAGCGTAATCGTGAGTGTCTCTTTTCGGGTCGATCGAGAGGAGAACACGGTTTCGGGTTATGTCGGCGTAAGTAGGAGTTCAGGATCACTTCTTGATCATTACTAGTTGACGACCGTTCCTTTGTTTCTCTTCTCGCTCTCATTTGCGTATGTTAGCCACCATATATGCTTAGCCGCTGCTGCAACCTCACCACTTTAACCCTTCCTTTCCCTTCAAGCTTTGCTAGTTTTGATACCCATGGTAATGGGATTGTTGAGTCCTCGTGGCTCACAGATTACTACACCACCAGTTGCAGGTACAGGTTATGCGATGATCATGACGCGAGAGCGATGTTTGCTTGTATTGGAGTTCTTCTTACGCTTCTTCTTCGATCGGGGATAGGTTCCGGTCGGCAGCCCGGGCTAGCAGGGTGGATGTCGTTTGAGCTTCGTTTATGTTTCATCCGTGACGGATGTTGATCTTGTATATGATGTTGATGTATTCTGTGGCATTTGTACCTTATGTATGTATCCCCATCTATTATGTAATGTTGATGTAATGATATCCACCTTGCAAAAGCGTTTCAATATGCGGGTCTATCCTTGGTGGGACCTTCGAGTTCCTTTTGGATAGGGTCGCATATTGGGCGTGACACCACACAAGCTCGCTCCCACTTGGGAAGGCCCTTTCATCGTCACCAGAGTTCTCCACGATGGAGCGTACCATCTTTACAATGTCGATCGCCAGATTGATGAGCCACGAGCTTGGAATGCGGAGCTGCTCCGCCCCTTCTATACTTAAGTACTCACTCGGATGAGATGTAATAAGAAATACCTCTGTAGTTTATTTATCAAAGACAAGAGTGTTATAATTTTACCAGTGATTGTTGTTGCTTTTGTAAGAAACCCCCCAGTGGGTAGCTTAGCTGCGATTCCGTTTCGCCTAAGTTTGTAAAAAAATCCTATCGAGTGACGAGCAAGCCTCTCACTCGGAGGCTTAGTTGCGAATCCATTTCACCTAAGTACTTAAAAATTCCTACCGAGTGACGAGCAAGCCTCTTACTCGGAGGCTTAGCTCCGAATCCGTTTCGCCTAAGTACTTGAAAATCCTACCGAGTGATGAGCCAGCCTCCCACTCGGGGGCTTAGCTGCAGTCCAAGTACTCGCCTAAGTTAAAAAAATCCTACCGGGTGCCAGCCTCCCACTCGGGGGCTTAGCTGCAGTCCATGTACTCGCTTAAGTGTAAAAAATCCTACCGGGTGGTGAGCCAGCCTCCCACTCGGGGGCTTAGCTGCAGTCCAAGTACTCGCCTAAGTGTAAAAAATCCTACCGGGTGGTGAGCCAGCCTCCCACTCGGGGGCTTAGCTGCAGTCCAAGTACTCGCCTAAGTTTGAAAAATACTACCGAGTGGTGAGCCAGCCTCCCACTCGGAGGCTTAGCTGCAGTCAAGTACTCGCCTAAGTTTAAAAAATCCTACCAAGTGGTGAGCCAGCCTCCCACTCGGAGGCTTAGCTGCAGTCCAAGTACTCGCCTAAGTTTGAGAAATCCTACCGAGTGAAGAGCAATCCTCTCACTCGGGGGCTTAGCTGCAGTCCAAGTACTCGCCTAAGTTTGAGAAATCCTACCGAGTGACGAGCAATCCTCTCACTCGGAGGCTTAGCTGCAGTCCAAGACTCGCCTAAGTTTGAGAAATCCTACCGAGTGAAGAGCAATCCTCTCACTGGGGCTTAGCTGCAGTCAAGTACTCGCCTAAGTTTGAGAAATCCTACCGAGTGAAGAGCAATCCTCTCACTCGGAGGCTTAGATGCAGTCCAGTACTAGCCTAAGTTTGAAAACATACCGATCCGCAAGGACGACGAGGTGCAGGTCGACTGCTACCTTCTCCTTCGTAGCTGCGCCACAAGTACAACGTGCGCTCCATTCCGATCCGCAAGGACGACGAGGTGCAGGTCGACTGCTACCTTCTCCTTCGAAGCTGCGCCACAAGCACAACGTGTGCTCCATCCCGATCCGTAAGGACGACGAGATGCAGGTCGACTGCTACCTTCTCCTTCGGAGCTGCGCCACAAGTACAACGTGCGCTCCATTCCGATCCGCGAGGACGACGAGGTGCAGGTCGACTTCTACCTTCTCCTTCGGAGCTGCGCCACAAGTACAACGTGTGCTCCATCCCGATCCGCAAGGACGACGAGGTGCAGGTCGACTGCTACCTTCTCCTGCGGAGCTACGCCATAAATACAACGTGTGCTCCATCCCGATCCGCAAGGACGACGAGGCGCAGGTCGACTGCAATACATACTCCATCCCTTCCTGCAAGGGCAATGATGCACAGGTCGACTGAATCTTCCACCTCAGAGCTGCATCTCAAACACAAAGACTATTCCAAGTGAAGAGCAAAGTCCACTCAAAGGCAAATGCCAGCATATTCAGAAGTAAAACAAGTTCAGATAAATCTTAAAGGTTCCAAACCCTAGATCAAAGTACTCGTGCTCTCAGCCCGAAGGAGTTTAATGATTACAAAATCCACTCGGCATTCCGAGGCAAATTTAAGGTGAGGCATAAAAGTTTGTTCATTCCGCGGGAGGAGGATCGGCGGGCTCGATTTAACTCGTCGGTCGACACCATCGGCGATCCGAGTGGCAGCAGCAATGAAAGTCTCCATGAAGGATCGGAAATCGTGCTTCTTGGTGTTGGCGACCTTGATTGCTGCCAGCTTATCCTCTCGCGCCTCTTTACAGTGGACACGAACCAAAGACAGAGCCACATCAGCACCGCACCGAGCAGAAGACTTCTTCCACTCCTGCACTCGACCAGGCATCTCATTAAGTCGAGTCATCAGAGACTCGAGGTCGTTCTGGAGTGTTGCCCCTGGCCAAAGTGTTGTGTCGATCCGCGACGTGGCGACTTTCAGTCGAGCCAAATAGTCAACAACGCCGTCGATGCGGGATTCCAGTCGGAGCAGGTTCATAGCAGTTTCGTCCTTCACGAGAGAATTGATAGGGTCCAAATTTGGTTTGATTCGACCAGTCTCCTCCTCGAAGTCTCGGCAAAACTCTGCATGCACAGTCCAAGGATGAGTCAATATTCGTATGCCGAGTCGACAAAGATGAACCAGTCGGAACGGGATATGTACCTTCAAGCTTGATGAATAACTTCTTGGCGAGGCTCCTCAGATAGCTTTCCAGATCATCCCTCTTGCGAGCAATGCCTTCCATCTTCTCGTTCAGGTTAACCTTGTCCTTCTTCAAGCGGGTTACCTCCTTGTTGGCTTCATCCAGAGCAGATTTCATCTTCGCGTTCTCCTCCTCCAGTTTGCCAACTGAAGCCAGCTTCTGTTCAGCCAGAGCAGTTTGGTCGTCGGCCTTCTTTTGTGCAGCAGCCAGATCGTGATCCTTCTTTAACAGAGCCTGGTTCAGTTTTTCTGAAAAGAAATAACACTCAGTTCAGAAAGAGCAGAATGAAATCCGGGTCTAAGACAAAACAGTCGACAAAGCTTCCTTACCATTGGCGTCATCTTTGGCCTTCTGCAGCTCTGACTTGGCCAACTCCAGGTCAAGGTTGAGTTGAGTTTGCTACTTTTCCAAGTCGGCAAAGCGAGCTCCAAGGTCACAAGATTTATGCAATCAGAGAGGATGGGTTATTTTACAGAGAAAAATGACAAAGACAATAAACACTAAGACTACGGTCGATTGCCCGTAGTCCACCATAGTCTCGGGGACTACACCCAGTGGGTGCACTTAGCATGCCCCCACTGGTTCAGTTAACACTCGACGAGACCTTTTCGGCGCGAGTGTATATATATAAAAAAATAAGAAGAAGAAAGACAGCAACAAACAAGTTCTTCAGACCATAGTTGGCTGCCAGCAGTCGACCACGGTCTCGGGGACTACACCAAGTGGGTGCACTTAGCGTGCCCCCACTGGTTCAGTTTACACTCGACATGGCCAGACCAAACCGAGTGAAGGAATTAAAATGTCAAGACTACGATCGATCGCCCATGATCCACCGTAGTCTCGGGGACTACACCCAGTGGGTGCACTCAGCGTGCCCCCACTAGTCCAAAACTTCAATAACAAAAATTCAGCTCAAAGTATGGATTTGCTCAGTGACAAGTCAAAACACCCACTGGGTGCACAGATGCAAAGATCCTTGGAAAGAGAGTTTTCAGGTACCATATCCTAATAGGGCAAGCCAAGAAAACCAGTCGACGTGCTGCTGACCTGAACATTGCTTTGGAGAGCCGAGCTGGCATCATAGGCGGCCTGACTGACATCCCGCACCATCTTATCTTCTCCATCATAATACCTGCTTGGCGTATGGCTTCCTTGGCAACATTCACTTCGTCCTCTGGGACGTGATGGGTAGCAAAAACTGAAGGTGGATCGGTAGGAGCTTGAGCAGTCGATGAAGAAGGCAGAGCACTCGACAGTGGTACGGCAAAGGTAACAGAAGCCCGATTGGCATCACCAGCGTCCTGAACGACTGGTTCAGCTATCTGCATCGATTGTAGCACCTTGTCTGCAGGAGTTTTCCTATTTTTCCTCGTCAAAGGCCTCTCGGGCTCTTCATCGTCATCGTCGGGGAGGTCAATAATGTTGGGAGTTGTTCAAAGATCGGTCGCCAAAATTGCATCACCCAATGGTATATATTACAGTTGAGTCGACCAAATGAAGACAGAGCGACAGAAATCGTACCTAGATTGGAGGTGACTGCATCCTCCATTTCCTCATCCTCATCCCTGTAAGCTGAAGTCCCGAAAGTAGCAGCGCTGCTAGTTCCAAAGTTTATCTGGTCAAATCAAGGAAAAATAAACAACACAGAGCATTGAGTGAATACAAAGGGAGACACTCACGCAGAAGCAATGGGGATGTCAATCTTAATCTTCGGCAACGCCTTCCGAGGCCTTTGCACTACGACTTTGGGCTGCTTTGATGCTTTTTCAGTCGGAGTCGGTGAGGACGTCCGAGGGCGCTTTGAAGACGGGCCAGTTTGAGCAATCGCTTTTTAACGAGCGCTTGGTCGGTCTTGGTCGAGCTTGGATCGCCTCTCCCTGCGAGGAGGTGACTCGGCTTCTTCTTTGTCACTTGAGTCGTCACTTTCCTCGCTCTCCTCTCTGTCAGAATGCCAGTCGCTGCCGCTCGCCTCCCCTTCCGGGTCTTGCTCTTGCTCCCCATTGGGCATTGAGTACATTTCGATAAGAGCCTGGCAGAAAAACAAGCAGAACGAAAGTCAATCGACGGAGCATAAATAGCTGCATGGTTAAAATTACAGTCGGAAACTCAAAGTTGAACCTTGTCCGGTACGTGGGACTGGTCGAGTGGAGGAATTATCCTGGCTCCCCTAGGGTTGTCTTTGTTCCCAGTGATGCTCGTCACCACCCCTCCAAAGATGGCATCCTCGACCTCCTCGGGTGGATCCGAGTGGTGTCCTTAGTGCCCGAATACATCCACATTGGATGGTCTCGAGCTTGAAGTGGCTGGATGCGTCGCGAAGGAAGACCTCCAAGAGGTCCATACCACCACCCGTCACGGATAAGCTGGACAACACGCTCGACCAAGACCTTAACCTGCGCCTTCTCTTCCGGATCACCTTCAAAGAGGAAGGCTTCCTCACTCGGTCCATGGAAAAAGGAGGGAGTCCGGTCGACTGCCCTGGCGTCGGCTGGTCTTTGCAATAAAACTAGGTCGACTGCCATCCATGGACCGAGCCGGGTAGGATCATGGCCGGAAAAGAACTTTTCCCTCTCATCTGAACCCCAAGACCCCCGCACGTCTGAATCACTTGTGTTCTCTCGTCACTCGGATTGGCCTTTTTCACCGTCTGGGAGCGGCAGGTGAAAATGTGCTTGAAAAGGCCCCAATGAGGCCGACAACCCAAGAAATTCTCGCACAAAGACACGAAAGCAGCGAGATACACGGTTGTGTTGGGTGTGAAGTGGTGGAGTTGTGCCCCAAAGAAATTCAGAAATCCCCGAAAGAAAGGCTGAGGATGCAAGGCAAGGAAAACCCACGGTCGACATGGGTGGCCAAGAGAACGCACTCACCCTCCCGAGGCTGCGGCTCGGACTCCTTCCCCGGAAGCCGCGCTGATCCATGGGGGATCAGTCCTCCATTGGCCAGGTCGTCGAGGTCTTCTTGACGAATCTTTGAGCGGATCCAGTCGCCCTAGATCCAGCCCTGCGGCAGGCCGACCCTCGATGAAGATCCGCCCCGACTGGTTGTCTTTCCCTTCGCCTTCGTCGTCGCTTTCTTCGCCCGCTCCAAGGCCAGCGTCTTCTCTTTCCCCATCATCGCTGGCGATACTGGCACGGGGCAGCAGCACTGGGACGAAAGCGAGCGCGGCGGATAAGTCCGAGGAAGAGAGGAGGAAATGAGAACGCACTATTCAAAAACCCTGGTCCGGCGCCTTATATGAGGTTACTTCCGAGTGACTGACTTGTAGGCCCGGGCGATCCTGTCAAATCCCGCAACAGTCACGCACGCGATACGTGGCGAAAAAGGTGGCGCGGAGATTGAGGCGTCCCTGCCTTATCCCATCCGATTACTGCGGCCTCCTCCGCCCCGCGCGCTTCCCGAAATTTGAATCCCGCGAAATCCGCGAGCTGCAGAACAACTTGTCAGACGGAAGATCTCCTCCGCTCTGTCACTCGGAGCTCTTCAAGTAAAGAAACTCACTCGACGGATACAAAGAATGGATCAAGGCGACTGAAAATGAAGTTGGTACCGTCACCTAGGTTCATTGATCCAGAGCAAGGTATACCCACAGCACGAAAAATGGGTCGGAAGTGTGTTCAACTCCTTCCCCACTCAAACCTCGATCCATTCGGGGGCTAATGATGAAGCTATGTACCTAGGGTAGGGTCATGGACCTGTCCAAGATACCCTCCCCAAGGACATCTCTAGAAGAATCACCTTTCAATCGACTCAGAAGTGTTCCACTCGGCGGACTCAAGACACTCGACCATGAAGCCAACCACTTTCGACAGCCAGAGATCTAAAGTCACTCCATGCGCTAACGGTCGGTCATTAAGTAGCTTTTATGGTCATCATAGCACTTTATTTGCGGCATTACTGGTAACGCCCGACCTTAATGTACCTTAAACCCTGCATAACTGAGATCCGGAGGGGTCTGGCGAACTCTATATAAGCCACCCCCCTCCTCAGTGTCGAGGGTTCACACCCCTGTAATTCATACACGCATAATCCAGTCGACAGCCTCCGGGCTCCGAGACGTAGGGCTATTACTTCCTCCGAGAAGGGCCTGAACTCGCAAAGCTCGTGCGTATACAACTACTCCATAGCTAGGATCTTGCCTCTCCATTCCTACCCCCCTACATTACTGTTGGACTTAGAACCACGACAATCAGGCCATAAGGTTGTAACAGACAAAGCGCGCTCAGGGAACTTATGCTATATTACTGATGAAGTGTAAGAAGCATCTTCAAAGAAAATAGTACCCCCACCGATACCTTTCTTTGGTGCTCATTGTTACTATGAGACTTGTGTAATAGATTTTTTGTACTCATGAGTCCCGTTGTGTGTCGACCATAATTGAAAACAATAAGAGTGCTAGCTTTCAGCTTTACCCAGTCTGAGGTCCGGCTCGGATGACCCGATCGTGACAATCGCAGAGGTGCTCCCTTTACTCCCTAGCCGAACAATTGGGAACGTAGGGGTAAACACAGGAGCGAGGCAACCCAGCTTGCAAATCGCTTAAGTCAATATGGTGCATATTGTGGCATAATACACGAACAAGGAACGAAGCCGTACAAGTATAATCATATGCAAGAGGAAAGGCTTCACGAAGGAAGCCCCCAAGTGAATTGGGTATTTGAATTTGTGTGTCACAAACAAGGTTATGACAAGGATTTTTTTTCACGAACAACTTTTTGCCAAAAAGGTATAATGCTAGGTCGAACCGAACACAAGTTAAAATTTTAAAACTTTGAGCATGAAAGCAACTTAGCTGGTTAATGTGTTCGGCATTGATGACGCGGTCCGAGCTTGATGCGGGACAAGGTTCCATCCCCCAAGCCGGTCCCGAGGTGGTGGAGCGAAGAGCTCGGCACTCGGAAGTGGTGACATAGCATGGCCAATGCAGGCCGGCAGAGTGACGCCGAAGTCCCCGGCGTGGGGTAATGAAGTGTTGACGAAGCCCCCCGTCCAGCCGAGGTGACATGGTATGTCAGTACATCGAGTTGACGATACTGCCCGACCCGGATCATTTTCATGTGCACAAAAAATAGCGCAAACTGGAGATAATAGTAATAATAAAAAAATCATTGCATAATAAATATTTTGTGCAAAGTGAGTAATAAAAGACAATATGGCATGCGCGCCGAAGTGAATGTCGATGCAGGGCGTCGGCGTGATGTGGTAAAGGCGTGGCAAAGCCTAAATTCACAGGTCGGTCCGAGTTCCGGATGCGGCGTGCGCCGGACTATGTACGGAACCTGGTTTATTTGTTGTAGCAACCTGAAGAAAGGTGACTAGCAAAATTGGGACTCGATCCGCACACCCATTGCCTGATGGGCGATAAAGCGACGGCATGGCGATGCTGGCAAAGGTTGGCTTGCCGAGGCAAAGCCCTCGTTCCAGCTAACGTGACGAAGCTGGTCGGCTAATGACACTGAAGTCTCCGGAGTAGGTTGATGAAGAGATGGCGAAGCCCCCGGTCCAGCCGAGATGTCGAAGCCTTGATGTCAGCCGATGAGTCAAAGTAGGTCGGCGTGATGGACATCGGCTTAAAGAAGCAACAGTGCGGCCCTGCCGATGCCAGTCGTGACGTGGTCATTGCCGGCTTGATGAAGTGACCATGTGGCGATGTTGGTGTGCCCGCCCCATGTAAAACATGGGGCGGCGATGTTGGTGATGATTTATCCTTCACGATGCCGAACTCTTGTTCAGCTTGCCGAGATGATGATCCGAAGAAGTTGAGCTCGGCTCAATAAAGTAACAACGTGTCTAGCGCGGGTCGACAGCCGCAGAGCAACGTTGTCAGGCTGGTTTGACACCAGCGCGATGGTGAAGATCATATTGGAAAAGACTTCAAAATTAGCGGGATGTGTTTGGGAACAAAACACAATACCCCATACAAAACTTCCTTCAAAAAGGATGTCTGAAATCCCGTTCATAAGAAAGATGAATTCAGGTCGGATTCATTCTCGTGCAGAAAACAGATCTGAAAAGTGATGCACTAATCGGAAGGTTCCCGGAGTTTGGACGGTCGGATCAAGCTGAAATTTTAAGGGGTGGTACCTATAGGAATTCCGCAGCCAATCAACGGTTGGATCTTCCGAAGGACGTCCGAGCTAGAAGCTGGACACCACGCCCTAAACTCGTCCAGATTTGACAGGGCTTCGATATATCGTGGATTGCCAGAGATTCCTCCATCGGAACTCGACGAAATTTTCCAGGTTGTTGCAGACTCAATTCTGCACAATTCTACCGAAGCAATCGTTAAAACGACACTTGAGGAGGCGGTGGCGGCGGATACAAGTTCGTTGTCCAGAAAAACGGCATGGTCGCCCGAGGGCAATGTTGACGTTGAGCCCCCGGGCTCCCTGGATGATTCCTCCATGATCTTGATAGAGATTGGAGTTGATGTTGATGAAGGCCCTCCTCCAAACATGATGATTGGAGGTAGGGCGCAGTCCTCGGCCCAGCCAAGGTGACCAGTCGAGCCGGTGACGAAGAAGCTGACGTCGCAGTTGATCTGCAGTCGAGCCATTGATCCTTTTGCCGATCACACAGCGGAACTCTCAATGAAAGCACCAATGTCGGTTCAATATCCGGCGTATCTCGTAGTAGGGGTCCTAAGCTAGGCGTCTTGGAACGATGGTAACATGGACACGGGGTTTTACCCAGCTTCAGGCTCTCTTGATGAGATAATACCCTACATGCTTCTTTTGATTGTATTCATATGGGGTGTAGTACAGAGTACATGTATCTACCACGAGATTGTAGTAATGAATATGAGATCGTCTATTGCCTAGCCTGGCCTCGGTTATATAAGACACCGGAAGCCTAGGGTTTAGGAGAGTCCTTATCTTGGGCGCCAAGTCTTGTGGAGTCTTCCTTGTATGCGGCAGGGGTTGTCCGAACTGGCCCATGAGTATGCGGCCATGGGGTCCTCGACGCAATCTAACTGATCGGGAGACGATGTGGTGAGTACCTCCTAGTCCAGGACACCGTCAGAAGCTCCGGTTTGCAAGAAGCTTACACCAAAGCTTGTCCCGATTCGGCCAAAAAATTTACCGCAGCATGTTGGTGCCATGTCATGAGACCATGCCAAGTTTCATGATTTTCAGGCGTGTTTTGGATTTACAGGAATTAAAAAACCAAGTTTCTCAATCTTTCCGGCCGAGCCACGACGCCCAGATGTTTGAATTTCATTCCCATTTCTTGTATGGGACCTAGAAATTCACCCAAGGACACACATGTGAGTTTTCAACCAACTTTGGTGCATTGGAGCATGTGCTTGTAGTTCAAATTCGAATTATGTACATTAAATGCCCAGAAACTCAATTAATGCATAAAATGCCAAACGAATCCGGAATAATTTCAAATTTAAACACGACACTCATGTACTAGTTGCATGTTCACTATACGTAAATGTTCTAGCAATTCAAACACCATCCTTTCCCTCAGTAACACCATTTTGTCTTTCAAAACATAATGAAAAAATCAGGTATACGACAAACAATTTACTAGAAAGAATCATGTGGGATGCGATATAAAATATCTTGGCGCACCGTCTTGTCTGGCTTACGCAGGAAGCTTCATCGTCTACAGTCCACCGCCCCCGCGTGAACCACACTTGCGCGTCAGTTTCTCGCGGCACCGAGCGAAATTGTTTTGCCACCGCGGAAATATCTATCTCCCCGCCCCCTCCCTCCCACCAACAGCCACATTTCCACTGTTCCTCCTTGCTTTCCAAGTTCAAACCTTCACTGCTGCTTACTAGCAGTTCAGCCTCCTCGCCGGCTACCCTTCTTCTTGCAGCGCCGCCTCCTCGCCGGCAACCCTTCTTCTTGCAGCGCCGCCTCCTCGCCGGCGACCCTTCTTCTTGCAGCTCCGCCTCCTCGCCGGTGACCCTTCTTATTGCTGCGCGGCCTCCCGGCCGCCGACCCTTCTTCTTGTTGCGCGACTTCGTCGATATGGTCAGGTAATCCACACCCCACCCGCACCATCCTCCTCCTTTCCCGTCCCACATGCCCCGACCGACGGCGCTACACCTTCCGCCGAAATCATTGTCCCCCTCATCCAATTAAGCGCCGCCCACAGCCATTTTGCACTCAGTATAACATGGAGCTCAGTAGCATGCGGGCACACGCGTGCACGAGGTCGCTATGGCTGCCATGCGTGCCGACCGCCGGATCTTGGAGGATCACCTCGTCTTCGAGGCCACCATCGACAACGCCACACGGTTGTCTACTTTAAAATACAGTTCGTGTTGTTTTCTCGAGGCCACCGCCAGTGCCTTCTAGTGATTTGTTCTTTGTAATGTTAATCTGCAATCTGATGTTCAGTTAACAGTTTGGTCCTCTGAAATGTAATGTTCACTTAACACTTTGGTCCAACAATTGCTACATTTTGTAGTACTATTCTCAAGCATTCTTTGTTTTGTTAACTGTCTTATCTTCTAGTACATGTTTCTATTCTGCAATCTCGTGCTCAGTTAACTATTTTAGTTCATTTGGTTTGCTGTCCATTTAACTGTTTGGTTCAGTTCTGCAATTTGATTCTCATTTGTTGTGGGTACAATTTTGTATTGTTATGCATGTGAAATAAATCAAATTTGGCTGTAATCAATACATATTCTACTAATAGTATGGCAACTCTCAGTTAACCTGATCAAGATCTTCCTTATGTGCGTTGCAGGGAAACAATGGGAGACACTACGGTTTACCGTCGAGGTTTGTTCAAGCATGGTCCTTTGGCTAATAGCACATTATTGTGCAGTTGCAGGAATCATTCCAATATTTATGTTTCTTACAATTTGGTCTTGCACATGTAGGTCCTGCTGTCAGAGGCTTAGACCCACTGTTTGACCCATTTTGCATATGGGGAAATGAGATGTCCATGAATATCAGTCAAGTCAAGAAACTCAGAGAGATTGTTAGGATGAAGAAACTTGCAACGAATAACAGCAAGATCTTTGTTTGCACAATGAAGAAGACATCGGTCAACTATAGGATGGTACTAACTCTTTTACCTTGTCCTTACCCCTTGCGCCATTTCAAAATTTATAACAGCGATTTATGCATATCTTTGTTTTCATTACTTTTCAAAGCAGTTCACCAATGATTACCTCTCAAACCACCTGCATGGTCAAGAGGCGAGGAAGGTATTCATTCAACACCCATGGTACAATATTGAAGTCTTGCTGAAGAGGATGAAGTTTGGGCGGGCAATTATCCATGGCCACTGGCCTAAAGTTGCAAGGACATTCAACATCACGGAAGGCTCAATATTTGCCTTCCACTTCCGCAGTTTCCCGGATGAGATGCATCTGTCTATTTACCGTGTATGATGCTACTTTCCAAAGGTTTTTGATGTTGCATGTGAAACTTGGTGCTGTTGTGTAATGGCGTAACTGAGTGCCGAAGCTATCTGATGTAATTCGATTATGAAATCCTAGTTGTTGTTATACGGATATGAAATATCTGGTGTATTTTATAAGAAATATCAATTTCATTAGTACATGCATTATCAATAATAGGCTAATTACCCTGCTTATTGGGGTTTTATATTGCAGACGGTTACTCAGACAGCACCATGGGCGATGAACTCAAACAACCCGCACGATTTCTAGAAAGTAGGCGTGTTCGATCAACTAACAATCACACACGGCTTCCGGCAGCGAACTGTTTGCGTTAGGCCACCTTGCACGAACGTTTCCACACAAAGAACTGTGTGTGATATACATATGAACGGAAATGATTTTCTGGGATTCACCGTGTGGGATGTACATACGAACGGAAACAATTGGGTTTCGATGCCCCGCCAGATCGCACACGAGCTCATTTTGCCCTAGCCAGTGAGCCAGGAAGGCCTATCCCCGACGGTTTCTGGGTCGTGTGGGAAGGACCCCACTATCGCCCACACTCACTTGGCGACGGTTCCAAACGCCATCGCGAAAAGGGGTTAAAAACCGTTTGTATAGCACGTCGTTGTCCAGTGTCTTTATTGTGACAAGAATATTCAGATCAATAAGATTCAAAACAAAAGTTTAATATTGACATAAAAACAATAATACTTCAAGCATACTAACAAAGCAATCGTGTCTTCTCAAAATAACATGCCAAAGCAAGCTATCCCTACAAAATCATATAGTCTGGCTATGCTCCATCTTCATCACGCAAAATATTCAAATCATGCACAACCCCGATGACAAGCCAAGCAATTGTTTCATACTTTTGATGTTCTCAAACCTTCAACTTTCACGCAGTACATGAGCGTGAACCATGGACATAGCACTATAGGTGGAGTAGACGGTGGTTGTGGAGAAGACAAAAAGAAGGAGATAGTCTCACATCAACTAGGCGTATCAACGTGCTATGGAGATGCCCATCAATAGATATCAATGTGAGTGAGTAGGGATTGCCATGCAACGAATGCACCAGAGCTATAAGTTTGTGAAAGCTCAAAAAGGAACTAAGTGGGTGTGCATCCAACTCGCTTGCTCACGAAGACCTAGGGCAATTTGAGGAATCCCATCATTGGAATATACAAGCCAAGTTCTATAATGAAAAATTCCCACTAGTATATGAAAGTGACAACCTAGAAGACTCTCTATCATGAAGATCATGGTGCTACTTTGAAGCACAAGTGTGGTAAAAGGATAGTAGCATTGCCCCTTCTCTCTTTTTCTCTCATTTTTTTTGTTTTTTTTTGTTTGGGCCCTCTCTTTCTTTTGGCCTCTTTTCTTCGTCCGGAG
The DNA here is from genome assembly GCA_021605205.1 of Aegilops longissima. Lineage (NCBI taxonomy): Eukaryota > Viridiplantae > Streptophyta > Magnoliopsida > Poales > Poaceae > Aegilops > Aegilops longissima. The sequence continues at coordinate 470,180,715 of CM038678.1, forward strand.
TCTCATCCCAACTTGTGGAGGAATCATAGTCTCCATTATCCTTTCCTCACTGGGACAATGCTCTAATAATGATGATCGTCACACTTTTATTTACTTACAACTCAAGAATTACAACTCAATACTAGAACAAATATATGACTCTATATGAATGCCTTCGGCGGTGTACCAAGATGTGCAATGAATCAAGAGTGACGTGTATGAAAGAATTATGAACGGTGGCTTTGCCACAAATACGATGTCAACTACATGATCATGCAAAGCAATATGACAATGATGAAGCGTGTCATAATAAACGGAACGGTGGAAAGTTGCATGGCAATATATCTCGGGATGGCTACGGAAATGCCATAATAGGTAGGTATGGTGGCTGTTTTGAGGAAGGTATATGGTGGGCGTATGGTACCAACGAAAGTTGCGTGGTACTAGAGAGGCTAGCAATGGTGGAAGGGCGAGAGTGTGTATAATCCATGGACTCAACATTAGTCATAAAGAACTCACATACTTATTGCAAAAATCTATTAGTTATCGAAATGAAGTACTACATGCATGCTCCTAGAGGGATAGATTGGTAGGAAAAAGACCATCGCTCGTCCCCGACCGCCACTCATAAGGAAGACAATCAATAAATAAATCATGCTCCGACTTCATCACATAACGGTTCACCATACGTGCATGCTACAGGAATCACAAACTTTAACACAAGTATTTCTTCAATTCACAACTACTCACTAGCATGACTCTAATATCACCATCCTCATATCTCAAAACAATCATAAGGAATCAAACTTATCATAGTATTCAATTCACTTTATATGAAAGTTTTTATTATATCCCTCTTGGATGCCTATCATATTAGGACTAAATTCATAACCAAAGAAAATTACCATGTTGTTTAAGACTCTCAAAATAATATAATTGAAGCATGAGAGTTCAACAATTTCTTCAAAATAAAACTACTGCCATGCTCTAAAAAGATATAAGTGAAGCACTAGAGCAAATGACAAACTACTCAAAAAGATATAAGTGAAGATCAATGAGTAGTCGAATAATTATGTAACTATGTGAAGACTCCTTCTCATAAATAAAATTTTAGTTCTTACTTTATTCAAACAGCAAGCAAAACAAAAAAAAATGGCATTGCAAGGATAGCACATATCATGTAAAGAAGCAAAAACTTAGGCTCAACAAGAACTGACCGATAATTGTTGAAGAAGAAAGATGGGATGCCTTCCGGGGCATCCCCAAGCTTAGATGCTTGAGAATTATTGAAATATTAACTTGGGATGCCATGGGCATCCCCAAGCTTGAGCTTTTGTGTCTCCTTAATTCCTCTCATATCACGATTTCCCTAATTCTGAAAAACTTCATCCACACAAAAATCAACAAGAACTCGTGAGATAAGTTAGTATAAACCAATGCAAAACCTTACCATTCTCTACTGTAGAAAATTACTAAAATTATTATTTGATATTGCCTACTAATGCCTCTGCACATTTAATACTCCTATCCTCAAATAAAATCATTAAACAAGAAAATATATGCAAACAATGCAAATATAACAACAATCTTTCTAAACAGAACAGTCCATAAAGAATGCAAGAGGAATCATACTTCCCTAACTCCAAAAATTATGAAAAATTGCCACACTGTAGAAAATTTGTTGTTACTCACTTTGTAAAAATTTCAAGATTTTATCATGTTCTAACTATTCACAAATATTCAAAACATAACAGCAAATTTTCTGTTTTCAAACAGCAACATATAGACTTGTAAAATAAGCATGGTAAAGGCTATACTTGACCTTTTTATTGAACTAAAAGATATAAAACATGTCTCTGAATAACATCAAGCAAATATAAACAAAAGAAAATGACACTCCAAGCAAAACACATATCATGTGGTGAATAAAAATATAGCCTCAAGTAAAGTTACTGATGAACGAAGACGAAAGAGGGGATGCCTTCCGGGGCATCCCCAAGCTTAGGATCTTAGTTGTCCTTGAATATTACCTTGGAGTGCCTTTTGCAACCCCAAGCTTAGGCTCTTGCCACTCCTTATTCCATAGTCCATCAAAACTTTACCCAAAACATGAAAACTTCACAACACAAAACTCAACAGAAAACTCATGAGCTCCGTTGGTATAATAAAACAAATCATTCACTTTGGTACTATCAAGACAAGATTCATATTTTTTTCTCACATGATGCCTACTGTACCCTATAATTTCTACAATATATATTAAGCAATAAAAGCCATAGAAACTAGAAAACAAGCAAACTATGCATCGAAAACAGAATCTGTCAAAAACAGAACAGTCTGTAAAGATCTGAATTGAAATCATACTTCTGTAATTCCAAAAATTCTGAAAAATTAGGAAAATCTTGAAAAATTGTATATAAATATTTTGTAAAAAATTCAGATCAAAAGCACGTTCTAGTGAATTTTCCAAATTCTTGGACTGGGAGCAAAAGGTTCTGTTTTTTTCACAGAATCAAGTCTACTATCGTCCACACTATCCCAAAGGCTTTACTTGGCACTTTATTGAAACAAAAGCTACAAAACATGATTAATACAGTAGCATAATCATGTGAACACACAAAACAGTAGGTATAAGTACTGGGTTGTCTCCCAACAAGCGCTTTTCTTTAATGCCTTTCTAGCTAGGTATGGTGATTTCAATGATGCTCACATAAAAGATAAGAATTGAAACATAATGGGAGAATCATGAAGCAAATGACTAGCACATTTAAGTCTAGACCACTTCCTATGCATAGGGATTTTGTGAGCAAATAACTTATGGGAACAAGAATCAGCTTGCATAGGAAGGCAAAACAACTGCAACTTCAAAATTTTGAACACATAGAGAGGAAACTTGATATTATTGCAATATGTAGTAGCATATGTTCCTCTCTCATAGTAATTTTCAGTAGCATCATGAATGAATTCAACAATATAACCATCACATAAAGCATTATTTTCATGATGCACAAGCATAGAAATTTTATTACTCTCCACATAAGCAAATTTATTCTCATGAATAGTAGTGGGAGCAAACTCAACAAAATAACTATCATGTGAGGCATAATCCAATTGAAAATTAAAATCATGATGACAAGTTTCATGGTAATAATTATTATTTATAGCATACATGTCATCACAATAATCATCATAAATAGCAACTTTGTTCTCATCATATTCAATTGAAACCTCTTCCGAAATAGTGGAATCATTACTAAATAAAGTCATGACCTCTCCATCCACTTTTATCATTATCACAATAAGATTCAACACCCTCCAAAATAGTGGGATCATTACCTAAAGTTGACACTCTTCCAAACCCACTTTCATCAACATAATCATCATAAATAGGAGGCATGCTATCATCATAATAAATTTTCACATCAAAACTTAGGGGACTAAAAATATCATCTTCATTAAACATAGCATCCCCAAGCTTGTGGCTTTGCATACCATTAGCATCATGGGTATTCAATGAATTAATACTAACAACATCGCAATCATGCTCATCATTCAAAGGTTTAGTGCCAAACATTTTAATGCATTCTTCTTCTAACACTTTGGCACAACTATCGGAATCCTTATTTTCACGAAAGACATTGAAAAGATGAAGCATATGAGGCAACTTAAATTCCATTTTTTACAGTTTTCTTTTATAGACTAAACTAGTGATAAAACAAGAAATAAAAGATTCGATTGCAAGATCTAAAGATATACCTTGAAGCACTAACCTTCCCGGCAACGGCGCCAGAAAAGAGCTTGATCTCTACTACGCAACCTTCTTCTTGTAGCCTCGTGTTGGGCCTCCAAGCGCAGAGTTTTGTAGGACAGTAGGAAATTTCCCTCAAGTGGATGACCTAAGGTTTATAAATCCGTGGGAGGCATAGGATGAAGATGGTCTCTCTCAAACAACCCTGCAACAAAATAACAAAGAGTCTCTTGTGTCCCCAACACGCCCAATACAATTGTAAATTGTATAGGTGCACTAGTTCGGCGAAGAGATGGTGATACAAATGCAATATGGATGGTAGATAAAGGTTTTTGTAATCTGAAATTATAAAAACAGCAAGGTTGCAAGTAACAAAAGTGAGCGAAAACGGTATTGCAATGCTTCAAAACAAGGCCTAGGGTTCATACTTTCACTAGTGCGAGTTCTCTCGACAATGATAACATAATTAGATCATATGAAAATCCCTCAACATGCAACAAAGAGTCACTCCAAAGTCACTAATAGCGGAGAACAAATGAAGATATTATTGTAGGGTACGAAACCACCTCAAAGTTATTCTTTCTGATCAATCTATTGGGCTATTCCTATAAGTGTCACAAACAGCCATAGAGTTCGTACTAAAATAACACCTTAAGATACAAATCAACCAAAACCCTAATGTCACCTAGATACTCCAATGTCACCACAAGTATCCGTGGGTTTGATTATACGATATGCATCACACAATCTCAGATTCATCTATTCAAACCAACACAAAAAACTTCAAAGAATGCCCCCAAAGTTTCTATCGGAGAGTCAAGACGAAAACGTGTGCCAACCCCTATGCATAAGTTCACAAGGTCATAGAACCCGCAAGTTGATCACCAAAACATACATCAAGTAGATCACATGAATATCCCATTGTCACCACAAATAAGCACATGCAAGAAATAAACAAGTGTTCTCAAATCCTTAAAGACTCAATCCGATAAGGTAACTTCAAAAGGAAAACTCAATCCATTACAAGAAGGTAGAGGTGGAGAAGCATCATAAGATCCAACTATAATAGCAAAGCTCACGGTACATCAAAATCATGCCAAATCAAGAACATGAGAGAGAGAGAGAGAGACAGAGAGAGATCAAACACATAGCTACTGGTACATACCCTCAGCCCCGAGGGTGAACTACTCCCTCCTCGTCATGGAGAGTGCCGAGATGATGAAGATGGCCACCGGTGATGATTTCCCCCTCCGGCAGGGTGCCGGAACAGGGCCCCGATTGGTTTTTGGTGGCTACAGAGGCTTGCGGCGGCGGAACTCCAAATCTAGGTTTATTTCTGGGGGTTTTGGTATTTATAGGAATTTTTGGCGTTGAGAACAAGTCAAGGGGAGTCCACGAGGAGCCCACAAGGCCGGAGGGCGCGCCCTAGGGGGTTGGGGGCGCCCTCCACCCTTGTGGAGGCCTCGTGAATCTTCTGGCCCAACTCTTCTGCTTCAGGGTGTGGTGATCTCCATTACTATTTTCGAGAGTAAAAATTGCTCTCGAAATATGTATGATCTATTAGTGCGAAGAAAATAAGCTTTATACGAACTTGTGATATGGAAGAAATAAAAGCGACAGACTGCATAATAAAGTTCTTTGTCACAAGCGGCAATAAATGACGTTCTTTTGCATTAAGATTTTGTGCATCCAACCATAAAAGCACATGACAACCTCTGCTTCCCTCTACGAAGGGTCTATCTTTTACTTTTATTTTCTACCCTTATACAAGAGTCATGGTGATCTTCACATATTCCTTTTTACACTTTTTATTTTTGGCAAGCACTTTACGTTGAGGGAAGATCCAAATATATATATCCACTCGGATGTAGATATTCATAAGCAATTATTGTTGACATTACCCTTGAGGTAAAAGGTTGGGAGGTGAAACCATAAGCCCCTATCTTTCTCTGTGTCCAATTGAAACTTCGACCTCATAAGTATCGCGTAAGTGTTAGCAATTGTGAAAGACTAAATGATAGTTGAGTATGTGAACTTGCTAAAAAGCTCTTACATTGACTCTTTCTTACGTTATGATAAATTGCATTTGCTTCAATGACTGACATCATATTTTGTTAGTTTCCAATAAAGTTCTTGTTTTATACTTTATCTTGTGAACGAATTGTTACTTTAGCATGAGAAGTTATCTACTCCTATAAATAGCACACTTGATGGTGATGGTGTGCCTGCCATCTAGCAATTCTGACCGTCTGATCTGACATCTAACACATAGAAAGCGCCCGGCAGTCTCCATCTTCCAGACCGATCTAGATCCATCCACATCCACCTTCCTCCAGCCAGCCAATCTAGCGCGATGGTCATTGCCACTGCCGGCGCCGTCCACCCCCAATGCCTCAGGATGCCTCGTCTCTACCGCGGCATCCACCACCACCCTTCCACTGCTCCTTTCCCGTCTCCGGTGCTGCCAACAACCAGAAGTACGGTTCCAACGTCGTCGTTTCTTCACGCCTCCCATGCCTCCTCCTCTACCGCAACAGTCCACCACCTACCATCACACCAGCTCCTCCTCCTCCTCACCGTCTCCTCCAGCCCCCTCCCCCATCACCCGATGCCACCCGCAACAAGTGCGTCGACGGTCGAGCGCTGCTAATCCACAACGGCTGTGCCATAAAATACTACCGATTCCCCTCGCCGCCGGCCATCCCTGCCACCCCGGCGAGCTCCAACCCCCGCCATCTCGACCTTCACCGTCGGCTTTGAGTGTAGTGGTGCCGACAGCGTCCTCGCTGGCGCCATGTCTGACTTTGCACTGTCGCTTCCTAGCTCATGTGCTCGTCAGCAAGTGAAGCGCCCGAAGATTTGGGCCAACATTGACGACCGAGACAGGGCCAAGCTGAGCTACGAACTAGCAGCGAGGAGGCTCCTCCGGCACTCCCGGCAATGGCGGCATACACGACACGGGGCGAGCGACATCGCGGGCGGCGAGCGGCATACACAGTGAGTCGTCTCCCCTGGCGCTCGAGTCAACGACAGCGTACACAGCGGTTGGCGGCCCTTACTATCACCGCCGACCTACAACGTGTCATCGGAAGCTAGCAGCACCGCGTTCGCTCGCAGGCACCATTGCAGCGTCGACGCGTGCGTCTAGGAGACCAAAAATCTCGGTCGTGTGAGCTGCAGGTGGATAGCAGGAGCGAGAGCATGCTTTGCTTTTGAAAATGGTCCACAAGTTCTTGAATCAATGCAATATCCCATGGGTACATTTGATCTGGGAATCTTATTACCAGAACAGCCTGCCCCTGGTTAGAATGCCCAATGCTCATTTTGGTGGAAGGATTGCCTGAAGCTCTTGGACACCTACAAGTTACATTCTTCCTGTACTCCTGGTTCAGGCAAGTCAATCTTGTTTTGGAAGGATAATTGGGCTGGGAATACATTGAATTCTCAACGGACACGGCTGTCCTCCTTTGCCCTGAATCCTCACATGTCTCTGCATCGGATCATCAATATTGAGGACACTTCATCACTATTTCAGCTACCTTTTTCAGTGGAAGCCTTTGAACAATATCAGGAGATGCTTGGTCTGCTGCAAAACTTCCCCGTTCAGGATCAAAATGACACTTGGCGATTCCCTTCCGGTGCAACGTCCTATGCTTTGTCAAATACATACGAAATTCTTATGGGGGAATTTCATACCATCCTTGCCATCTCCTGGTTATGGGAAGCTAATTGCTCTCAGTTGAAGCACAAGATTTTCTTCTGGCTTCTCATTCATCAATGATAGACTAAATACTAGAGGGACTAGAGGGATGCTCCTTAGGAAGAGTTTCTTCATTGACGACTACTCTAGGCACACCCTACTGAATTAATACCAGTGACCCATCTTCATCAAATTGATTTACACTCTTCTGTATGGGCATTTTTTTAGCTTGGACGAAAGGATTTATCATTTGGAAACATTATGTTTGATTGTGCTCGTTATATACCTATCGACAATATAACATCACTTGATCAATGTCTCATACAATTTTATTACCGTTTGTTAGCAACATAGACTCCTCACTATAAACAATGTTTCACCTGATCTCCGATCTTTGTGCTTCCGTAGCGTAGCACGAGCATCTTACTAGTATAACAATATGTTGTTGTTCTAAAGATGATCATGATGCCTTAATGTCCATATTTTATTTTACACCTCTATCTCTAAACATGTGTACATGATTATCGATTTCGGCTTTCGCTTGAGGACAACCGAGGTCTAAGCTTGGGGGAGTTGATACGCGCATTTTGCATCATGCTTTTATATTGATATTTATTGCATTGGGCTGTTATTACCCATTTTGGTACAATACTTATGCCTTTTCTCTCTTATTTCGCAAGGTTTACATGAAGAGGGAGAATGCCGGCAGCTGGAATTCTGGACTGGAAAAGGAGCAAATTTGAGAGACCTATTCTGCACAACTCCAAAAGTCCTGAAAATTTACGGAGAATTATTTTAAAATAAATAAAAAATATTGGGCGAAGAAAATACCAGAGGGGACACACCAGATGACCACAAGGGTGGGGGCGCGCCCTACCCCCTGGGCACGCCCCTGTGGCTTGTGGGCCACCTGGCAGGCCCCCGGTGCCCATCTTCTACTATATGATGTGTTTTGACCTGAAAAAAATAATAAGAGAGCTTTCGGGACGAAGAGCCGCCGTCTCGAGGCGGAACCTGGGCAGAAGCAATCAAGGGCTCTGGCGGAGCTGTTCTGCCGAGGAAACTTCCCTCCCAGAGGGGGAAATCGAAGCCATCGTCATCACCAACGATCCTCTCATTGAGAGGGGGCCAATCTCCATCAACATCTTCACGAGTACCATCTCCTCTCAAACCCTAGTTCATCTCTTGTATCTGATCTTTGTCTCAAAACCTCAGATTGGTACCTGCGGGTTGCTAGTAGTGTTGATTACTCCTTGTAGTTGATGCTAGTTGGTTTATTTGGTGGAAGATCATATGTTCAGATCTTTAATGATAATTATTACTCCTCTGATTATGTACATGAATATGCTTTGTGAGTAGTTACGTTTGTTCCCAAGGACATGGGAGAAGTCTTGTTATAAGTAATCATGTGAATTTGGTATTCGTTCGATATTTTGATGAGATGTATGTTGTCTTTCCTCTAGTGGTGTTATGTGAACGTCGACTACATGACACTTCACCATTGTTTGGGCCTAGGGGAAGGCGGCATTGGGAAGTAATAAGTAGATGATGGGTTGCTAGAGTGACAAAAGCTTAAACCCTAGTTTATGCGTTGCGTCGTAAGGGGCTGATTTGGATCCATATGTTTCATGCTATGGTTAGATTTATCTTAATTCTTCTTTCGTAGTTACGGATGCTTGCGGGAGGGGTTAATCATAAGTGGAAGGCTTGTCCAAGTAAGGACAACACCCAAGCACCGGTCCACCCACATATCAAATTATCAAAGTAACGAACGCGAATCATATGAGCATGATGGAAACTAGCTTGACAGTAATTCTCATGTGTCCTCTGGAGCGCTTTGCTTTATATAAGAGTTCGTCCAGGCTTGTCCTTTGCTACAAAAAGGATTGGGCCACCTTGCTGCACCTTTGTTACACTTGTTACTAGCTACCGGTTACGAATTATCTTATCACAAAACTATGTGTTACTCTACTAATAAAAAGGCTATTGCTTCTGCCCGTCCGCCGTCATGTTAGATTTTTTTTCGTCCGTTCGTACGCTAATCTATTTTTTGTCTGCGCTCTTTCTTGGGCCTCGCCTTGCGATCGTTTGGTGTGGCTGATGCGTTGCCACTTGGGCCTAAGCCCGTCCGCGTCAGATGTGTAGACAGTGTTTCTGTAAAAAAAAGATTGTGGTTAATAGATAGTCCCACATCGTTTACTTGTAGATTGTCCCACCAGTTTAAATGTGTTTGTGAGTTGACGACAACAAGCAGCATGAAAGGAGTTGGTCAAAGAAGGAATTAATCGGGCGGGAGATGCTGCCTCAAGAATCGAAGGATTAACGATCAACGAAGAAAAAGAACAGAGGGAACTTTCGGGGGAAGCGGACGAGGAAGGAGACAAAACTGGAGCCCAGCAGCGCTGGGTCGCCGCAGGCGATGTCATGGCCGGAGCAGAGGCGGGGGCAAACTTGGGTGGTGCTGGTCACCGTCGAGGTCAGAGGAGGGAAGAAAAGGAAGGGGAGGCGCGAGGAGGAGCTCGTGGCGCAACGCCTTGCCAGAGACGCGGGGAGCAGGGGGCGAGGAGAATCAGGGCATGGGGGCTATGCGTGCCTGTGTGGCGGCGCACAAGGGAAGGGATCGAGAGAGGAGAGGAATTTTGGATCGGTCGGGTCACTGCTCTAGCCTAGGCAAATGGGTTTTGCGCTGCTCCTCTCTCTCTCTCTCTACTATTTTTTATTTCTTTTTAATTTAGAAATAAACAGAGAACTAAAAGAAATGAGGAAAACTCCCCTCGAGTTTTGAAGTGAGGATATTTCCCCTGGATCAATTTAAATGTGATTAATCCAAGAACATATAGGATTTGGTCATGATGGAAGAATTTGAATTTAATTCAAAACAAACATACACGGATCACTGTGCCTCGGAGCTAGCCGAACGCGGTTCACTCCAAGTCTGAAAAGGAATCTATAGAAGATGGGCAAGTTTGGTAAAATGACGAATATACACAAAGAAATAGCAGATGGGCAGGTTGTGTACACAAAGAAAAACTCACGAATTTATTTCCATCATGGAAAAAATACTCCCATAGTTCCCCCAAGCACATCGATTGACTTCAATTAGAAGAACACAGCGTGTATATTGCTGCCAAAATATAAAAAGAGGAATAACCCTGTATGGACTCAGCCGGCGAGTGATGCGACGAGGAAACACGCCACGCTTCTCAGATTGTTCCTCCAACAGCACCTGATAAACGCTAGCTTCAAGAGGATAGGAATAGGAATACTCCAGGACCAATCTGTCAAGAAGCATGGCCGGCGGCGAGTGGGAGCCAAGACCACCACGCCATGCACACATACCATCATCCGCGTGAGCAATTGCCACAGGCTACAAGCGTTTGCAAGAACATGAACATATGCTGATGGGGATCGGTGCCGAGCCGAACACCCACATAAAATTTAAAACCACGAGCACTCACAAAATTGTAGTTTGGAGCAACGCTTTTGAGTATGTATTCTCTTTTCTAAAAATAAAATTAGGTGCAAACAATCAAAACATCTTTAAAAAATAGGTTCAAACAATCAAAACATGTATGCTCTACATGAAAAAAATAACTACACATTTGAGTTTTTGTTTTCATTTTGCCAGAAAAATAGTCATATTTCGGGTACAAAGACCAAAGATCATGTAAAAAATACAACTACAAGTTAGAAAATTCACACTAGAAGTAGGTACTCTATAGCTATCTCTATAGTGGAAAACAATGCATGCCATCGTAACTATTGTTGGCACTATTAAACTTGATTTGGGAAATTAAACTTTAGTAAGATTGAGTTATTTTTTTCTTCCGTTACAACGCACGGACATATTTGCTAGTAAAAATAAATGGTTCCCCAAGTTCTCCTCCCATGAAGAACATCTAGAAATGTTTTTTCTTGCAATCCGTATAGTTTGTCCAGGAACCCAAAGAAACGGCAACCCAGCAGAGCCAGGCTGGCCGGCCTAGACCTGAGTTGGAAAGAGCATTAAAGAGAGATAGAGAGAGCATGCTGCATGCATACCCAAATCTTTGGCAATCTATAGGGATTCGGGCCGCTCGTCTCCTCTCCTCCCAAGTTCCAACAGTCTTTCCGCCCCTCCCGCCACGACTTTTTCCCGTGTCCTGAGCCAGACAGACAGACCCACACGATAAAAGCAAGCAAGCAAAGCAGAGAGCGGCGCAGACGCCATCTGCGGCTATGCCAGGGAACAGAAGAGAGAGAGAAAGAGAGGGCGAGCTTAAGCAAGAAAAGACTCGCTGGCTGGCTGGCTGCTGCTCTTGCCGCTTCTCTTCTCGAAAGAAAGGAAAAAACATATTCACACTTGGCAAACACACACGCGCGACGGCCAGTGCCCGAGACAAGATGGTGAAAATTCCTCTCGCTTGCCGCGGATGGTAGAAAGCCCGCCCCTGGCATGGCCGCTCATCAGTCCTGAAAAAAGGCTTCGTGAAAACCGAAAAGCACGGCGTAACGTTGATCACCCTTGCTACTAGTAGTACTTTTTCTTAATCTAAACAAGAAAACCTACACGGATCGAAGTTCTCTCCACCGCTGGCAATGGCATGCCGCTGAGCGTCGCGACTCTCGATGACATGTGAGGGAGGCCTAGCACGAGTAGTACTAGCTGAAACTACCGGGGCTTCGGCACGGTGGCCCACTCCCAGCGAGAGATTGCTTTCCCGGTAGTAAATGACAGGGACCCGTCGCAGCAGAGCTATGCTCACACAGTAGGGGAGAGGCAAAATTTCGTGTTTTGACCTTTTGTCAAACAAAATCAGGATCTGACCTCAGTTTGAAAATATTTCGAGATCTGACCCTTTTGCTACCGCCAGCGTGCCCGGCGGTAGGATTGCACAGTTTACCGCCACAGGTTCCAGCGGTAGGTGTGCCTGGCGGCCGTCAAGCCGTTAACGGCTGCTTACGGACCTACTGCCAGAGTCCACGGCGGTAGCCCACACAAACCTACCGCCGAGAGCCCTGGCGGTAGGTTATCATAGTCCGCATGAACTTAACTGCTTTGATTTTGCCTTCAACTTTTTTTGCCATAGACATAAGAAACAATAAGCACAATTTCATAGACATAAGAAGTTTGATCACATCCAAATAGTTTTGCTATTACATACTAAGAAACAAGTACCAAATAACATAGTTTGATCACATAACATAGTTTGATCACATCCAAATAGTTTCACGAAGCCAACATAAGAAGTTTAACGGTCATCGACCACATAAAAGGTTTCATCCATAGATAGCAATCAAACATGACGATCATCAGCAGCCACACATATATAGTTTAGATGATATCGATGACGATCATCATCTTCAAGCCTTGACGGTTGGTGTTCCTAATAGTAATTAGGATGGCCTGTCCAACACGAAGATTCTTGTCAACGAGGAAGCTCTTCCACCCAACCGAGCTTAAATGTGTGCGACCGTCCGTGTCCACGCCGTACGCACAAGTAGTGACGGGGCCCCTTGCGGTAAGGCATATTCCAGCATAGCCTTCTTCATCAGCCTCGATGCCACAACTCTCATATAGGCTCTTTGGCAATTTCTGAATAAGAAAAACATATCAATTAATAAGTATGGATTATCTAAACTATTAACAGTTCCTTGGATTCTACAGTAATAACATACCATGACATATCGATCGATCATGGTACTTGTCAGACGGGTCACGAATGGCGTCCCGACCAAGTCAGCACGTGGCAGAAAATTGTCCCATAGGTTGCACACCTCCTGATCGCTCAGTGATGTCTACTACACAACCTTCTCCTTGTAGACGTTGGTGCACAGGTTTCTAGGACAGTAGCAAATTTCCCTCAAGTGGATGACCTAAGGTTTATCAATCCGTATGAGGCGTAGGATGAAGATGGTCTCTCTCAAACAACCCTGCAACCAAATAACAAGGAGTCTCTTGTGTCCCCGACACACCCAATACAATGGTAAATTGTATAGGTGCACTAGTTCGGCGAAGAGATGGTGATACAAGTGCAATATGGATGGTAGATATAGGTATTTGTAATCTGAAATAATAAAAACAGCAAGGTAACTAATGATAAAAGTGAGCGTAAACGGTATTGCAATGATAGGAAACAAGGCCTAGGGTTCATACTTTCACTAGTGCAAGTTCTCTCAACAATAATAATATAGATAGATCATATAACAATCCCTCAACATGCAACAAAGAGTCACTCCAAAGCCACTAATAGCGGAGAACAAACGCAGAGATTATGGTAGGGTACGAAACCACCTCAAAGCTATTCTTTCGGATCGATCTATAAAAGAGTTCATACTAGAATAACACCTTAAGACACAAATCAACCAAAACCCTAATGTCACCTAGATACCCCATTGTCACCTCAAGTATCCGTGGGCATGATTATACGATATGCATCACACAATCTCAGATTCATCCAACCAACACAAAGTACTTCAAAGAGTGCCCCAAAGTTTCTACCGGAGAGTCAAGAACGTGTGCCAACCCCTATGCATAGGTTCATGGGCGGAACCCGCAAGTTGGTCACCAAAACATACATCAAGAGGCACATGATATCCCATTGTCACCACAGATAAGCACGGCAAGACATACATCAAGTGTTCTCATAAAAGACTCAATCCGATAAGATAACTTCAAAGGGGAAACTCAATTCATCACAAGAGAGTAGAGGGGAAGAAACATCATAAGATCCAACTACAATAGCAAAGCTCGATACATCAAGATCGTGCCATAGAAGGAACACGAGAGAGAGAGAGAGAGAGAGAGAGAGAGAGAGAGAGAGAGAGAGAGAGAGAGAGAGAGAGAGAGATCAAACACATAGCTACTGGTACATACCCTCAGCCCCGAGGGTGAACTACTCCCTCCTCGTCATGGATAGCGCCGGATGATGAAGATGGCCACGGTGATGGGTTCCCCCCCGCAGGCGCCGAACGGGCTCCCGAGAGGTTTTTGGTGGCTACAGAGGCTTGCGACGGCGGAACTCCCGATCTATCTTCTGTTCTGGAAGGTTTTCGATACGTAGGTATATATGGGTGCAAGGGATACGTCGGTGGAGCTTCGGGGGCCCCACGAGGCAGGGGGGCGCGCCCTAGGTGGGTGGGCGCGCCCCCCACCCTCGTGGTCAGCTCCCGTATCTTCTGACGTAGAGTCCAAGTCTATCCGGTGGCTTTCCTTCCAAAAATAACTTCTCCAGTTGATTTCGTTCCGTTTCGACTCCGTCTGATATTCCTTTTCCTCGAAACACTGAAATAGGCATAAAACAACAAATCTGGGCTGGGCCTCCGGTTAATAGGTTAGTCCCAAAAGTAATGTAAAAGTGGATAATAAAGCCCAATATTGCCCAAAACAGTAGATAATATATCATGGAGCAATAAAAAATTATAGATACGTTGGAGACGTATCACTCAGCCTCACTCTTTGAGCACAGATGGCTTCCTCAAGTGGGTCTTCATAGTCATTATCCTCATCAAGTGGTGGTGGTGGCGCCATGTTCCTTATATAAGCATTGATTGGATAAAGTTAATTAAACATCAATATTTGTTCTAATGCAAGAATTCATCAGATATAGGTAGATTCCACCTAAATCAATGGAGATATATAGCAAAACAAATATCTACAATATTCACACAAGAAATCATCACATATGGCTATAAGAAAGACTAAACCTAGGGTTCATCTAGGTTCTAGGGTTCATCATATCAACTAGAGAGGGTTCATCACATTGCAATCATCTAGGTTCTAGGGTTCATCATATCAACTAGAGGGGGTTCATCACATTGCAATAATATAGGTTCTAGGGTTCATCATATCAACTAGAGAGGGTTCCTCATATGGCTATAACAAAGCGGATTGATTTGACTCAAACTAATTGGGGGATTGGAGGAGCTTACCTTCCTCTTTCCGTAGCCATCTCGATCCGCAAAATCCGTGAATCAACGAAGAAGATCGGAGGGTAAGTGGAGGAGATGAGAAAATGGGCGAGAGGAAGAAGAAGGCGGCCGGGTGGGTGGGGATTAGGGTTGGGGTGGGGTGGGCGGGCGGTTGGGTTTATAAATGCCAAAACCCTACCGCCATAGGGCGCGGGCGATGGTTTGTACACCCTACCGCCATCGCACCCGGCGGTAGGATGTCTCCACCCACGCTTTCACGCTTTTTCGTGACCAAATCATCGGCAGCCTTGCAGAGTAGTGTTACACACCCTACCGCCGGGATCTTAGCGGTAGGGTGTGCAACACTATCGCTGCGTTGCTCGATGTTTTGGTCACGTAAAGGGGGCGTGGGGGGAGGCACCCTACCGCCAGGCCTTGCGGCGGTAGGGTGTGCAACACTACCATTGCGCTGCTCGATTTTTTGTCACGTAAGAGGCGTGGGGGAGGCACCCTACACTGGGTCTGATGGCGGTAGGATGTCTGCACTCACTGCCTTTGTGTTTGGCGGTAGGGTGGCCCAGTGTGCATTTTTTGCACCTTCTAACTTCTTTTGTCTTCAATTTTTTGGCAGACAACATTTAAACAACATATATATGACATATGAAGCACACAATGTATGATATATGATGCACACACCACAAATCTATAAATAAGGTAGGTTCGATACATAGCAAATAAGTTATACATAGCAAATTAACGAAACAGTTCGAGCAAATTCATATGGTTCATGAAGCAAATTTGCAAGTTTTTAGTTGAACATGTTGGAAATATGCCCTAGAGGCAATAATAAAATGGTTATTATTATATTTCTTTGTTCATGATAATAGTCTGTTATTCATGCTATAACTGTGTTATCCGGAAATCGTAATACACGTGTGAATACATAGACCACAACATGTCCCTAGTAAGCCTCTAGTTGACTAGCTCGTTGATCAACAAATAGTCATGGTTTCCTGACTATGGACATTGGATGTCATTGATAACGGGATCACATCATTAGGAGAATGATGTGATGGACAAGACCCAATCCTAAGCATAGCTCAAAGATCGTGTAGTTCGCTTAGCTAGAGCTTTTCCAAGTGTCAAGTATCATTTCCTTAGACCATGAGATTGTGCAACTCCGGATACCGTAGGAGTGCTTTGGGTGTGCCAAACGTCACAACGAATCGGGTGACTATAAAGGTGCACTACGGGTATCTCCGAAAGTGTCTGTTGGGTTGGCACGAATCAAGACTCGGATTTGTCACTCCGTATGACGGAGAGGTATCTCTGGGCCCACTCGGTAATGCATCATCATAATGAGCTCAATGTGACCAAGTGTCTGGTCACGGGATCATGCATTACGGTATGAGTAAAGTGACTTGCCGGTAACGAGATTAAACGAGGTATTGGGGTACCGACGATCGAGTCTCGGGCAAGTAACGTACCGATTGACAAAGGGAATTGTATACGGGATTGATTGAATCCTCGACATCGTGGTTCATCCGATGAGATCATCGAGGAGCATGTGGGAGCCAACATGGGTATCCAGATCCCGCTGTTGGTTATTAACCGGAGAGGCGTCTCGGTCATGTCTGCATGTCTCCCGAACCCGTAGGGTCTACACACTTAAGGTTCGGTGATGCTAGGGTTATTAGGAAGACTTGTATGTGATTACCGAATGTTGTTCGGAGTCCCGGATAAGATCCCGGACGTCACGAGGAGTTCCGAAATGGTCCGGAGGTGAAGATTTATATATGGTAAGTTGTCATACGGTCACCGGAAAGGTTCGGGGGCATATCGGTATTGTACCGGGGCCACCGGAGGGGTTCCGGGTCCACTAGGAGGGGCCACCTCTCTGGAGGGCCTCATGGGCCGTGGTGGGCAGGAACCAGCCTGGAGGGCTGGGCGATCCCCCTTGGGCCCATGCGCCTAGGGTTGGGAAACCCTAGTGGGGCGCCCCCTTGCTTGGGGGCAAGCCCTCCCTGGCCGCCGCCCCTCTAGATCTCATCTAGGGGGCCAGCCCTTCCCCTTCCCTATAAATAGAGGGGCGAGGGAGGCTGCATACACAATCCAAGGCGCAGCCCTCCCTCCCAACACCTTTCCTCCTCCGTTAAGAGCTTGGCGAAGCCTGCCGAGTATCGCCTCTCCACCACCACCACGCCGTCGTCTGCTGCTGGAGCTCTCTTCCTCAACCTCTCCTCCACCTTGCTGGATCAAGGCGCGGGAGACGCCTCCGCTCCGTCACGTGTGTTGAACGCGGAGGTGCTGTCCGCTCAGCACAAGGATCATCGGTGATTTGGATCACGTCGAGTACGACTCCTCAACCCCGCTCTCTTGAACGCTTCGCCATGGTCTACAAGGGTATGTAGATGCACTCCTCTCTCTCGTTGCTAGATGAACTCATAGATTGATCTTGGTGAAACCGTAGTAAAATTTTATTTTCTGCAACGTTCCTCAACAGTGGCATCATGAGCTAGGTCTATGCGTAGTTCTCCTTGCACGAGTAGAACACAATTTGTTGTGGGCGTAGATGTTGTCAACTTTCTTGCCACTACTAGTCTTATTTTGCTTCAGCGGTATTGTGGGATGAAGCGGCCCAGACCGACCTTACACGTACGCTTACGTGAGACAGGTTCCACCGACTGACATGCACTAGTTGCATAAGGTGGCTAGCGGGTGTCTGTCTCTCCCACTTTAGTTGGAGTGGATTCGATGAAAATGGTCCTTATGAAGGGTAAATAGAAGTTGACAAATCACGTTGTGGCTTTTTCGTAGGTAAGAAATCGTTCTTGCTAGAACCCTATTGCAGCCACGTAAAAGATGCAACAACAATTAGAGGACGTCTAACTTGTTTTTGCAGCAATTGCTTTGTGATGTGATATGGCCAAAAGTTGTGATGTATGATGAATGATATATATGTGATGTATGAGATCATGTTCTTGTAATAGGAATCACGACTTGCATGTCGATGAGTATGACAACCGGCAGGAGCCATAGGAGTTGTCTTAATTATTGTATGACCTGCGTGTCATTGATTCAACGCCATGTAATTACTTTACTTTATTGCTAAACCGTTAGCTATAGTAGTAGAAGTAATAGTTGGCGAGCAACTTCACGGAGACACGATGATGGAGATCATGGTGTCATGCCGGTGACAAAAATGATCATGGAGCCCCGAAGATGGAGATCAAAGGAGCTATATGATATTGGCCATATCATGTCACTACTATTTGATTGCATGTGATGTTTATCATGTTTTTGCATCTTGTTTACTTAGAAAGACGGTAGTAAATAAGGTGATCCCTCATAATAATTTCAAGAAAAGTGTTCCCCCTAACTGTGCACCGCTACGAAGGTTCGTTGTTTCGAAGCACCACGTGATGATCGGGTGTGATAGATCCTAACGTTCGAATACAACGGTGTAAGCCAGATTTACACACGCAATACACTTAGGTTGACTTGACGAGCCTAGCATGTACAGACATGGCCTCGGAACACGGAAGACCGAAAGGTTGAGCATGAGTCGTATAGAAGATATGATCAACATGGAGATGTTCACCGACGTCGACTAGTCCGTCTCACGTGATGATCGGACACGGCCTAGTTGACTCGGATCATGTTTTACTTAGATGACTAGAGGGATGTCTAATCTGAGTGGGAGTTCATTAAATAATTTTATTAGATGAACTTAATTATCATTAACTTAGTCTAAAATCTTTACAATATGTCTTGTAGATCAAATGGCCCACGTTACCCTCAACTTCAACGCTGCTCCTAGAGAAACCAAGTTGAAAGATGATGGCAGCAACTATAATGGGCTGGGTCCGAACCCGAGGATCATCCTCATTGCTGCCAAGAAAGATTATGTCCTAGAAGCACCGCTAGGTGAAGCACCAATCCCAGAGAACCAAGACGTTATGAACGCTTGGCAGTCTCGTCTTGATGATTACTCCCTCGTTCAAGGTCGGCATGCTTTACAGCTTAGAACCGGGCTCCAAAAGCGTTTTGAGCAACACGGAGCATATGAGATGTTCAAGAGCTGAAAATGGTTTTCCAAGCTCATGCCCGGTCGAGAGATATGAAGTCTCCGACAAGTTCTTCAGGTGTAAAATGGAGGAAAATAGTTCATCGGTGAGCACATACTCAAGATGTCCGGGTTGCACAACCGCTTGACTCAGCTGGGAGTTAATCTCCGGATGACGCGGTCATTGATGAATCCTTGATCGCTTCCACCGAGCTACAAGAGCTTTGTGATGAACTTCAATATGCGAGGATGGACCATTCTGAGGTATATTCAATGCTGCAATCAGCGAGGTAGAGATCAAAAGGAACATCAAGTGTTGATGGTGAATAAAACCACTAAGTTCAAGAAAGGCAAGGGTAAGAAGAACTTCAAGAAGGACGGCAAGGGAGTTGCAGCGCCCGCAAGCCGCCATCGGGAAGAAGTCAACCAATGGACCCAAGCCTGAGACTGAGTGCTTTTATTGCAAGGGAAGTGGTCACTAGAAGCGGAACTGCCCCAAGTACTTAGCGGACAAGAAGGCCGCAAAACCAAAGGTATATTTGATATACATGTAATTGATGTGTACCTTACCGATGCTCGTAGTAGCTCCCGGTATTTGATACCGGTGCGGTTGCTCATATTTGTAACTCAAAGCAGAGCTGCGGAATAAGCGGAGAGGCTGGCGAAGGGCGAGGTGACGATCTTGCGTCGGGAATGGTTCCAAGGTCGATGTGATCACCGTCGGCATGCTACCTCTACATTTACCTACGGGATTAGTTTTAAACCTCAATAATTGTTATTTAGTACCAGCTTTGAGCATGAACATTGTATTTGGATCTCGTTTAATACGAGATGGCTACTCATTTAAATCCGAGAATAATGGTTGTTCTATTTATATGAGAGATATGTTTTATGGTCATGCCCCGATGGTCAATGGTTTATTCTTAATGAATCTCGAACGTGATGTTACACATATTCATAGTGTGAATACCAAAAGATGTAAAGTTGATAACGATAGTCCCACATACTTGTGGCACTCGCCGCCTTGGTCACATTGGTGTCAAGCGCATGAAGAAGCTCCATGCTGATGGACTTTAGAGTCTCTCGATTATGAATCATTTGACACATGCGAACCATGCCTCATGGGCAAAATGACCAAGACTCCATTCTCCTGAACAATGGAGCGAGCAACCAACTTATTGGAAATCATACATACCGATGTATGCGGTCCAATGAGCATTGAGGCTCATGGAGGATATCGTTATGTTCTCACTCTCCGATGACTTGAGTAGATATGGGTATGTCTACTTGACGAAACACAAGTCTGAGACCTTTGAAAAGTTCAAGGAATTTCAGAATGAGGTAGAGAATCAACGTGACCGAAAGATAAAGTTCTTACGATCAGATCATGGGGGAGAACATCTAAGTCACGAATTTGGTACACACTTAAGGAAATGTGGAATCGTTTCACAACTCACGCCGCACCTCAGCGTAACGGTGTGTCCGAACGTCGTAATCGCACTTTATTGGATATGGTGCGATCTATGATGCCTTTACCGATTTACCGCTATCATTTTGGGGATACGCCTAGAGACAGCTACATTCACTTTAAATAGGGCACCGCCTAAACCGCTGAGACGACACCGTATGAATTATGGTTTGGAAAGAAACCTAAGCTGTCGTTTCTAAAAGTTTGGGGATGCGATGCTTATGTCAAGAAACTCCAACCTGAAAAGCTCGAACCCAAGTCGGAAAAATGCGTCTTCATAGGATACCCTAAGGAAACCATTGGGTATACCTTCTACTTAAGATCCGAAGGCAAGATCTTTGTTGCCAAGAACGGGTCCTTTTTGGAGAAAGAGTTTCTCTCGAAAGAATTAAGTTGGAGGAAAGTAGAGCTTGATGAAGTATTGCCTCTTGAAACGGTAAGTAGCGCAACTCAGGAAGATGTTCCTGTGGTGCCTGCACCGACAAGATAGGAGGTTAATGATGATGATCAAGATACTTGGATCAAGCTCCTCTCGAACTTCAAGGTCCACAAGGACACGCTCCGCACTGAGTGGTACGGCAACCTGTCTTGGAAATCATGTTGTTAGACAACGGTGAACCTTCGAACTATGAAGAAGCGATGGCGGGCCCAGATTCCAACAAATGGCTTGAAGCCATGCAATCCGAGACAGGATCCATGTATGAAAACAAAGTATGGACTTTGACAGACTTGCCCGATGATCGGCGAGCAATAGAAAACAAATGGATCTTTAAGAAGAAGACGGACGCGGATGGTAATGTTACCATATATAAAGCTCGACTTGTCGCTAAGGGTTATCGACAAGTTCAAGGGATTGACTACGATGAGACTTTCTCTCCCGTAGCGAAGCTGAAGTCCATCTGAATCATGTTAGCAATTGACGCATACTATGATTATGAGATATGGCAAATGGACGTCAAAACGGCATTCCTTAACGGCCATCTTAAGGAAGATCTGTATATGATGCAGCCGGAAGGTTTTGTCGACCCTGAGAATGCTAACAAGGTATGCAAGCTCCAGCGATCCATTTATGGGCTGGTGCAAGCATCTCGGAGTTGGAACATTCGCTTTGATGAGATGATCAAAGCGTTTGGGTTTATGCAGACTTATGGAGAAGCCTACGCTTTACAAGAAAGTGAGTGGGAGCTCAGAGCATTTCTCATATTATATGTAGATGACATACTTTTGATGGGAAATGATATAGAACTTTTGGACAGCATTAAGGCCTACTTGAATAAGTGTTTTTCAATGAAGGACCTTGGAGAAGTCACTTACGTTAGGCATCAAGATCTATAGGGATAGATCAAGACGCCTCATAGGTCTTTCACAAAGCACATACCTTGATAAGATATTGAAGAAGTTCAATATGGATCAGTCCAAGAAAGGGTTCTTGCCTCAGATTGCAAGGTGTGAAATTGAGCTCGGCTCAATGCCCGACCACGGCAGAAGATAAAGAAGAGATGAGTGTCATCCCTATGCCTCAGCCATAGGGTCTATTATGTATGCCATGCTGTGTACCGCACTGATGTAAACCTTGCCGTAAGTTTGGTAGGAAGGTACCAAAGTAATCCCGGCAAGGAACACCGGACAGCGGTCAAGAACATCCTAAAGTACCTGAAAAGGACTAAGGATATGTTTCTCGTTTATGGAGGCGACGAAGAGCTCATCGTAAATGGTTACGTCGACGCTAGCTTCGACACAGATCGGGATGACTCTAAGTCTCAGACCGGATACGTGTATATTTTGAATGGTGGGGCAATAAGTGGTGAAGTTGCAAGCAAAGCGTCGTGGCGGGATCTACATGTGAAGCGAGTACATGGTAGCCTCGGAGGCAGCGCATGAAGCAATCTGGGTGAAGGAGTTCATCACCGACCTAGAGTCATACCCAATGCGTCGGGGCGATCGCACTCTTCCGTGACAACACCGAGCTATTGCACTTGCCAAGGAGCCCAGGTTTCACAAGAAGACCAGTCACATCAAGCGCCGCTTCAACTCCATACGTGAAAATGTTCAAGATGGAGACATAGATATTTGTAAAGTACATACGGATCTGAATGTAGCAGATCCGCTGACTAAACTCTCCCTAGAGCAAAACATGATCAACACCGTAACGCTATGGGTGTTTGATTCATCACAATGTAACTAGAATATTGACTCTAGTGCAAGTGGGAGACTGTTGGAAATATGCCCTAGAGGCAATAATAAAATGGTTATTATTATATTTCTTTGTTCATGATAATAGTCATTTATTCATGCTATAACCGTGTTATCCGGAAATCGTAATACACGTGAATACATAGACCACAACATGTCCCTAGTAAGCCTCTAGTTGACTAGCTCGTTGATCAACAAATAGTCATGGTTTCCTGACTATGGACATTGGATGTCATTGATAACGGGATCACATCATTAGGAGAATGATGTGATGGACAAGACCCAATCCTAAGCATAGCTCAAAGATCGTGTAGTTCGTTTAGCTAGAGCTTTTCCAAGTGTCAAGTATCATTTCCTTAGACCATGAGATTGTGCAACTCCCGGATACCGTAGGAGTGCTTTGGGTGTGCCAAACGTCACAACATAACTGGGTGACTATAAAGGTGCACTACGGGTATCTCCGAAAGTGTCTGCTTGGGTTGGCACGAATCAAGATCGATTTGTCACTCCGTATGACGGAGAGGTATCTCTGGGCCCACCGGTAATGCATCATCATAATGAGCTCAATGTGACCAAGTGTCCGTCACGGATCATGCATTACGGTATGAGTAAAGTGACTTGCCGTAACGAGATTAAATGAGGTATTGGGATACCGACGATTGAGTCTCGGGCAAGTAACGCATCGATTGACAAAGGGAATTGTATACGGGATTGATTGAATCTCGACATCGTGGTTCATCCGATGAGATCATCGAGGAGCATGTGGGAGCCAACATGAGTATCCAGATCCGCTGTTGGTTATTGACCGGAGAGGCGTCTCGGTCATGTTCGCATGTCTCCGAACCCGTAGGGTCTACACACTTAAGGTTCGGTGACGCTAGGGTTATTAGGAAGACTTGTATGTGATTACCGAATGTTGTTCGAGTCCGGATAAGATCCCGGATGTCACGAGGAGTTCGGAATGGTCCGGAGGTGAAGATTTATATATGGGAAGTTGTCATACGGTCACCGAAAAGGTTCGGGGGCATATCGGTATTGTACCGGGGCCACCGGAGGGGTTCCGGGGGTCCACCGGGAGGGGCCACCTCTCTCGGAGGGCCTCATGGGCCGTAGTGGGCAGGGAACCAGCCTGGAGGGCTGGGCGATCCCCTTGGGCCCATGCGTCTAGGGTTGGGGGGACCCTAGTGGGGCGCCTGCTTGGGGGCAAGCCCCTCCCTCGTCCGCCCCCCCTCTAGATCTCATCTAGAGGGGCCGGTCCCTTCCCCTTCCCCTATAAATAGAGGGGCGAGGGAGGCTGCATACACAATCCAAGGCGCAGCCCTCCCTCCCAACACCTCTCCTCCTCCGCTAAGAGCTTGGCGGCCCTGCCGAGATCGCCTCTCCACCACCACCACGCCTCGTCTGCTGCTGGAGCTCTCTTCCTCAACCTCTCCCTCCACCTTGCTGGATCAAGGCGCGAGAGACGCCTCCGCTCCGTGACGTGTGTTGAACGCGAGGTGATGTCCGCTCAGCACAAGGATCATCGGTGATTTGGATCACGCCGAGTCGACTCCCTCAACCCCGTTCTCTTGAACGCTTCCGCCATGGTCTACAAGGGTATGTAGATGCACTCTCTCTCGTTGCTAGATGAACTCATAGATTGATCTTGGTGAAACCATAGGAAAATTTTATTTTCTGCAACGTTCCCTAACAGAACGACACGGCAGCAACTTCAGTCCTTCCTTCCCCTCTTCGACTTTCGGTCCTCGTTATCCTTGGATCGCTTCTCTGCCGCCGTCTTCTTGCGGGCAGTGGGCGTGCTTTCAAACGGGATGGACTCTTCCAATCCTTCTTCGGCACATTCCTCTTCTCACGCTGGGTTGGCTGAGTTGCTGGAGGTCCATCGTCATCATCGTGCTCCTCCTCCTCCTCATCGTCCTCTTCCTCTTCCTCACCATGTTCTTCTTCTGCGCCCTCTTTTTCATCTTCCTCTGCATCATCATCGTCGTCGCTCTCCTCCTCGTCATCTTGAACCGCCCTAGACGACGAGGCTGCATGGCTTGATGAAGCGAGGCTACGCATCGGTTCAGGAGGAAAAACATCATCGGTGTTTGTAGCGCACCCAAGCAGGCCCACAAGCCGGCGTGCTTTATTGACGTATTTCTACAATGACAATGAAACAATATGAACTTCTCGAATGTCCAATGATAACGAAAATGAACTCCGTATTACCTTCACCGTTTCCCTCAACTTGTTCTCACTAGCTCGAGTCCCAGGGACAGCACTAAGCGCATCAGAGGCATGAAAAATGCTTTTGTTCAGCTCCGAAGACGGCAAAGTAATATAATGAGTCAATAGCACAGAAAGCTAATTTCATCCAACCGTCGATTCGAAAGAGGTAAAAACAACATACCACTCTGTTCATGAGGGGTCCGTACTCCCTAAACCCGCCTTGAAGCTGTCTGATGCTCCCGTTGTAGGCTTCATTCTCTGAGGCGTCATCGAACAGGTCTTCGGCATCTGCTGTCGTCCACTGGGGTCTCAGACGCAGACTATGCTTGATGCCATCATCGTACCACAACATGTGATCCTCGTACACGTCCCAGTCAATCACTCTCCTCTCCGTGTCTTTGCGTCCTTTCCACTTGTTCCATTCCTTCACGTATCTCGCATGTTCGGCTTCCCAATCTGTGATTGATTGATTCTTCTGCCTACTCATCCTGCAATGCGTAAGAAAGAATGTAAAACACCCTTATTTTATGAATGTAAAGCATCAAAACAAGAACTTAGAATCGATGAGGATGGCTTGTGGTACTCACAGTTGTAGGTCGTTGCCACCGGTATCGCGGACGATGCCGGCTGGTGGTGTGTGTTGCGCCTTACCAAATTGTGTGGCAACGTGCTGTGGCAAGTGGTACTCTACGGCATAGACACAAATCATGGGCACGATGCACCGGAAGAGAAGCCGGTCCTGCTTGCACATGCTGTTCAGCTCGAACCCCCACTCTCGGTCATCACTACACGGCCGCCAAGTAACCTATAACCAAACAATGTTAGGCTCAAGTGAAAGTGTTATCGAAACAATGGTAAGCTCAAGTGAAAATGTAGTTCTTATACCTGGAAAGGCGTGAGAGCATCAAGCTCGTTGCTGAAGACCTTGTACAAGGCCTTCGATTGGCCCGTGTAGACACGCACCACGTCCCAAGCGTATGCGACGGTCTGTACCGATCATCTTCGTCATCTCCGCCATAGTCCGTCCATGCACGCGAGCGCATCTTCTCCGGACGGCCCACCGGGATTCGCTCCCACATCCAAATGGAGAGGCCCCATACACATCCACACATATCGGACGTGTCTTCCGCTCTCTGGGTCGCGTCGTCAAGCTACAAACCAAGTATAGATGATAAGATGTCAAAATGTAAAGCAACACACGTCTGATATTTGAAAGAAAGTGATATTCACTTACCGAACGGTGTAGGTAGGCAAGTCCGGCGGCCCCAGTACTGCACCCGCATCCCAGTCCTTCAGAACTCGAGATACATCCATAGGGCGAGTTCCCGAGCAGTCCGAAACACTACCTCCGTGAGAATGTACCACAGTAGGCCTGGCGTCATCGCTCCACCACCCGGGCTCGGCATCTTCCGGCACTTTCTTCGGTGCTCGAGAGCCATGGCAGCGGTATCTTTGGAAGTGCGGTTGCTCTTAAGCGGGGGAGGGGGGCGCCGATGAGGCCGACAACCCTCTCGTGCGCTTGCCCTCTCCACTCTTCCTGTGAGAGGACAACCCTCGAGCGGTAGTGCCGTAATCATCGCCCAATCCTCGAGGGTCACGGTCATCTCCCCGCATGGAAGATGAAAGTGTCGTCTCGCCGCCACCGGTCGATCAAAGCCGTGAGAGCTGAGTGAACGAAGTCGGCGGCGACGCTGAACTGCAGGATTTAAACCCAATAGTCGGGCGCTCTCAAGAACGATGCGTACCGATCGTCGTACTCCATCTTAACCGTCGTCTTGTGAGCTCTCATCCGCAGTGGCGGCAGCATCTGTGAAAATCAATAACCAAAGCATAATTAACAGGGACATAATATTTAGCAACTTGTTTTCATCAATTCAAAATATTTGGTTTAAAATGGCAATTACCACTCCATTCTCAATGAAACGGGCACGGTGACGCTTGTCGAACCTAGGGTCAAGCATTGTGTACTTCGTGCCGATGTCGTCCGCAAGAGGTGACCTCCTAAAAGAATTGCATAAGCATATCAAAAGATTTTTAACATGAACTAGGGTTCAACATTAACTCTGAAACACATTGATGCATAACAAAATTAATCACATCCAACATATCTAAATACAATACATATATCAAAGAACTAAATAAAATACTTTTATGAAGATGCAATCACCATGGTTTCAATGCATCATAGTCTCATTTTTGTTAAAAATGAACTAGGGTTCATCTTGAGGATTCATATACTACATATAACAAATATATCAAATATTCATCTCCAATATTCATCATACACTACATCCAATACTTGCATCATACACTACATCCAATACTTGCATCATAGCATAGGAACATGCATCATCCATCATATAAAAAAATCATTCAAATCAATTATGAACTAGGGTCATCTTAACACAACCATACCAACTCTTCAATATAGTTCAAATCTAACACAATATAGCATCTAGAATCAACCTAAATCAATCATATGGTTAATTTTTTTTCAAATAGGAGTGATTTCAATCGAATAATGCGACAAATCGAAAGGTGTTTGATTAAAACTTATTGGAGGGATTGAAAGAGCTTACTTTTCTTTCTTCGGGCCATCTCGATCCGCAAAATCCGTCAAGAAACGAAGAAGATCGGAGGGGGGAGTGGAAGGGATGAGAGAGGGCGACTTTGAGCAAACTGCTCTGTTCTTCATGGTGGGGGGGCGGCTGGGTGGGGGGAGAGGGGGTGGGGCGGCCGGCCCGCGGTTTTTATATGCCCACACCCTACCGCCAAAGTCTCCGGCGGTACGTTCAGACAACCTACCGCCGGGTGGAGCGGCGGTAGGGTGTGACGGAGGGGGCACGGCGGCCGTTATCGTTGCTGACGTGGACAAGTTTGCTACCGCCGGGCCCCCTGGCGGTAGGCAAAAGGGTCAAATCCCGAAATATTTTTAAACTAGGGTCAGATCCTGATTTTGTTTGACAAAAGGGTCAAAACACGAAATTTTGCCTCGGGGAGAGAGAGAAGCAGACATGCATGCAGGGGGCTGCTCTGTACGTGTACGCGGGCTGCTGTGCCAGGAGCAGTGCGCGCTGTGCAGACAAGAGAAAAAGCAGGGGAAACAGCTGACAGCCATTGCTCATTTGCTCCCTCCTCTCCTTTTGCCTCTCTGCCTTCTGCTCCGCGCGCCTTCTCTCTCCTCTATTCAAAACCAAACGGAGTGGGCTGCTCTGCTGCTCTCTGCTTAGCCTTAACTCTGCTTCCTTTCTTTTCTTTGGGAGACACGCAGCCCCACCCCTTGCGTTGCCCGCTTGCTTTGCTCCCTCCCTCCTCGCTCCCTCCCTCCCTCCTCTCAAAGGGTACCACCGGCTACAACACTCTTGCTCCCAACCAAGCGAGCAATGGACGCGGATGGGGCCGACCAAGCTCCGCCCAGGCCTCCATGGCCTCCTCAGCGGCACCAGGTGGACGCGGAGGAGAAGGTAAGGCCGTGTAGTCTCTCTCTCTCTCTCTCTCTCTCTGGTGTGTGTGTGTGTGTTCTACTTGCTTCCTCGCTGTTCTTGAGCTTGTGAGTTGCCCTTGTGGCGAAGTAGCACAACATACAAGCAGAGCATAGGCATGCGCAAGATACATTTTTAGAACGGGCTGCAGGTGCTAGTACTAGATTTTCATCGTATAGATTTGGTTGCTAGTTGCTGTTTCCAGCAGCGCTGAATCAGCATCATCGTCGTAAGTACATTTCCACGTATATTAGCTAGACGGCTGAATTTGCCTGTCAAATATGGTTCCAACTTCAAGAAACAATGTTACAAACCGAAGTATTTGGCTACACAAAAGGTAGTCAGATGATTAGATCCAGCATGCGAGAATTTGATGTAGGCTATTACTTATTTTAAGGTCACTAATTGGTGTAATCATCATCTTTGATGAGCCTCCAGTCGGACCATAGTACCGTTTGGTGGACGTACATTTCGTCTTACTGCACTCGTACTGGTACTAGTGCTAGTACTACGTGTACTTCGCACATTTCACTGGTGTGCGGTAGTTTAGCGCTTGGTAACTCTAAAGTTTCATATTGCTATATTTTTTTTATCAAAGAACACAAGTAGAAAAACTTCAGCGTTACTTCTCTCTTGAATCGTTGGGTTCATAGTTAGGCGAAGATTTTGGAGTTAGGTCATGATTCTTCCAGAATGGGCTTATTTTAGTGCTTTGATGCTTTCATCAGTATATATGCCCTCGGGTGGTCTCTCTTTACCTAAATATTAGGCGATTTATTTATACTAGTTAACAGAAACATGTTCCTTAGCCACTAGGGTCACGCCAAGCCGCCAAATCTAGCTCTTTTCTTGAGCCACTGACTGCTAGTGTAGGCGAATAAAGGTTATTGCGCCTTGGTAAGTTATATTTTAGGTGACAGTGAAATGTCTCATCCCCTTTGTGATCTGCATTGCCTTGTGGCAAGAGGGCCTTATTGTGCACCCTTTGACATTATGGTATGTCGAAAAACCAATTAGAATTGGAAAAGATACATTAATTGGGACCATCTTAAAATTTCTCACCATTCAAACATAGAATAAAATTATTTGCTTGTTTTTACTAATTTTATTGTTCCCATCACTGTTTGTTTAAGTAGACTTCCAGTAACTGTGAGGCGACTTTACTAATATGAT
Source organism: Aegilops longissima (assembly GCA_021605205.1). Lineage (NCBI taxonomy): Eukaryota > Viridiplantae > Streptophyta > Magnoliopsida > Poales > Poaceae > Aegilops > Aegilops longissima. The sequence goes on from CM038678.1 coordinate 470,210,625, forward strand.
CAGGATGGAGTTTATGATCGATGTAGTATCAGGTAGCGTTGCATTAGAAAGTCACATGTTCTCTATTGTCTTCTAGCACTGATCATTTTATCTTTTCTCAAAAGGTGAACCTGTGTTTTTCTCTCAAAACATAAAACACGGTAAACAAGAAGACGGCTTCAAATAAGAAATATGACAAATATTTTTCAGAAGAAACAAGAAGACAAAAGGCTCATACTTGTGTTGCAATTGTTATTATGTAGACTTAAGACTAGAGAAATTCCTCATGGCATCTCATTGCAAAGTGAAGACACCACATTTTCCCCTGACCAGCCTATGCATGTCATTTTTGTCTTTTACTCCCTCCGTTCCAAATTACTCGTCGTGGTTTTAGTTCAAATTTGAAATGCCAGAAAGTGCAAACTTGTAGATTTATGTGGCCCCTGTTTCAATTACTCATCTTTTACCTTTTTTCATATATATATACATGATTTTCGTGCCCTACTAAAGGTCCTTCTGTTAGGACCATAGCCATCAACTCACTTTAAAGCAATCATTGTTTGCTTTATTTCTATTTTTTTTAGTTTTTCTAAGAATCCTGATTGTTTTTGGAAGTATGGATTCATTTCCTCGCTTCCTAGAAGATCATTGCACAGTGAGTTTGTGGAGTTACGCCCTGATATGTTGGTGTAGATCAAACAAAACTACTCTGATATTTAGTTTTTCTTAGATGCCATAGAGTCACTTCTCTTCAACTAAATTTCTTTACAAGAAGATTTGGCACCCAAGGTGTGGATTTCTTGCTCCCGGCCTTCATGGAGAGCCTGTTTTTTTTAATCGAAAGTGAGAGTTTTAGGTTTCATAAAGTTCTGAAACTAAATACACACATACCTAGCACTTCTTGCAGCCATATTGTGAAAAAGAAAACACCCTTAAGGTTGACGTGTACATATTGGCAAAACTAAACTTTTCATTATGCTTATTTGACCTTAAGGTTATAAGCTTATGAGCCGCCGACAAACCATGAAGAAAAGCATTATTCTCTCTGCATGTGTCCATATCAACAAACACTTTGGGTCCTGGTTTTTTTTTTTAAATTCATTTTGGGTCGTATCCTAGCTTATATAATGGATATGTCCATAATCTAAGTGGGTCCAGCTGAAAGCTAAGTGGTGACCTTATGCACTAGAGATGCTTATATAGGATAACTCACGGGGTTGGCTATTCTGAATGGCGTCGTGCTGCAGTGTAATTTTGTTATCCCAATTAACATGAGATTTTTATCTTCTCCTGATTTGCAGGTGCCAGGCCCGCGTTGATCACTCGGAGGAGCCGTGACGCCTGCTCGATCAAAGAGCGAGGGAGGGAGGAGAAGTCGGGAATGAAGCCGTATTGGTCCGGGAGCGTATACATAGTACTCATATTCTTTTGCGTAACGTTAGACAGTACTACCAGATGGTATAAGTTTCAGTTTTCAGGTGGAGGTGCAATCAGTAACTGGCCAGCTAAGCCTGCCTATTCTTTGAATTTCTATCTACTCTACTATTCGCGCTGCCTCTTTATTCCATTCGAATCCATGGTCCCGCGTGGTGTGGTCGCGCCGTGCGAATGTTTCGTTCGTCACTGTCGCTGTTCGCGCGTGCTCGGGCCGCGGCATGCCGGTGCCCATGCTGGGGCGTGCTGGACCGCCGGGGGTGCTACGTCTGTCAGCACGGGTGACGGAGGGTCGCGTGCCGATCCGGCGCTGCCCTGCATTTGGGGATGGAAGTATGCGCTGTGCCGCTGTCCGTGGGCAAAAGTCACTGTTCTGATCTGTGGTCGAAATTAATTCACAAACTGAACTGTTGGCAAAAAAATTCGCTCCGCTGACCGTTTCGTGTAGCGCCCGACGGTATCACACTACACTGTGTAGCATCGCACCCTGCGCTGCCCGAAAATTGCTAAGTCAGTGTGCAACACCTAGGGGCTAGGCGCTACAGTATACAGTGTAGCGACTAGTGGCTAGGCGTTGCACTAGTGGCTGCACTATTTGCCACTGCAAGATGAAGTGGCCACTAGTGCAGCGCCTAGCGTCTAGGCACTACACTGTATAATGTAGCGCCTAACTCTCAGGTGTTGCACACTGACTTAACAATTTTCAGGCAGTCTAAGGTGTGACGCTGGCCAGATGTGTAGCGCGTGTTAGTCAAGCGCTGCACAATGTAGTGTGGCGCCCGGTTGTCCGGCGTTACACGAAAGGGTCTGCAGAGCGATTTTTTTTTTTACTCTTCAGTTTGTGAATTGATTTCGACCACAAGTCATATTTGTCGTTTTTGCCCCGTCCATGTATCTTGCCATCTAGGAGTAGTCTTCAGCAGCGCCTTCAACTGTACTTGAGTGGGACTCGTCGAGTCTAAAAATAGGCCAAACTGTAATAAGGCTCTGTTCGGAATTTCCCCGCTCCGTGGAGTTCGGGAGTTGGGTTTTGGCAGCTCCGCCTAATTAAGCTAAAGGATGGTCCGCTCCGGGAGCGGAGTTAACGGAGCCGAGAGAAACCGAACGCAGTCTAAGTCTTGACTCTTGAGGTGAACACCGCAGTCCTCTTTGCCAACCCTACTCTGGCTACAATTCAGGTGCTTTGTAGAGCTCACGGTAAGTTTTCCCAAGTGGCAAGTGCCACACGTCAGGTGTATAGCACTCGGGCCCTGACGTTTTTCGGTGGCAATTCCAGTCACGCAAGGTTGACAAATTCCGGCGACAGACGGCAAAGCTTCTATCAAAAATATACTTAAGCAGAAGTTGTTATATTTGTCAACTAAAGTTGACATCCTTCGATTTGCCATACGCTCGTACCTGATGTGTGACAATTATCAGGGTTCTAAGTTTTGAGATTACTTTCCAAATGCTCGATGCACAATATTGTCCACTCCAAGCATTCCAGGGCATGTCCGAGGCTCCGGGGACGTCTGCAAATAGCTTTGCGCAGCATGATACACACACAGTCAAGAGTGCAGTCACAGTACACCGACCAAACTGTCTAAAAATGGCACGGGATGGCTGCGCCATGTTAGCCTTCATTTGGGGGGGCAACACGTCTAGAACTAGATGATACATTTACATGATTAAATTGCTGCTTCTTGGACGGGCATGGATAAATGCCATTCTTGTACCTCCGTTCTTCTCCAAACGCCCTCATCGCAGATGAATAACTGCGGACAAGTTAAATTAATCAGGTGCCATAATCTAGGTGGCTCGAGAAAGTAAAACGCCACATAACATTTTTTTGTTTATTTGATGGATCGTGAAATTTCGAGCTAGCAGGAGAAACAGAGCCACAATGATTAACCTTGGTGTCACTCCGGATGGACAAAGCAAAATGCACAGGTCTAATGGTGGTAATTAGTTATACGTGCAAGAGTTGTACTATGGTGGATAAAAATGCACAAGCACGCATATGTATGCCGATACGTGTATGTATATAGTACATCTAAATTTTAGTCTTCATTCTTCAACGTCTGTGATTAATAGCCCTAGTGTAATTTAAGTAATCGCTCAGCTGCATGGCAAAAGTCGCATCCTAGTAGAATTATTATTGTATCAATTTGAGCTCACCACGCAAAATAAGAAGGGAAATACGGAGTACATGCTATATACACAATTTGTTTATCACTAGTATTTGCAAACAAACAGATAATCTGTTTACACCAACTGTCCAAAACACATACTTGGCAATCCATACAAATACCAGTTCCATTTAATTATAAGATTACTTATAGGAGAAGCTCACAAGGAAAAAGAGGCCCGTTTTGTTTTACACAACAGCAAAAGTGCAAGTTCACTTTCTGGTAAAAAAAAACACAAGTTTGTGCTTAGTGTCACTAGCATGCGGGCCTGTGCATTATGACCTAAAGTGGGAACATTTCAAGTTGAATTGGTATGGATCAAAAATCAAAATGCCTTAGATAGTAATTCAAGAGGGGCGAGATAAAGAAACCAAATAAGTTGAAACGAGTTGCTCCCAATATACTCACCTAATTCGGTGCCACAATAAGTTCGTCGCCACGTGGCACTTTATCATCTGCATGGCCGTCTGAATTAGCAACTGTAGAAACACACAGGAAACCAATATTGGTAAGTGCACATGAGTATACAAGAGTAAAACTAAGTTCATACTATATCTGTAAGACTCAGTGATACCTTCTGTGTCTGCACGTAACCAATCTTGCGCGCAGACCAATCCCTCAACCGTTGAAGGGTCCATAGTACTGAGATACTCATTCAGCACCCGGGCTTCACTGTCCAGTGGGATGATAGATACAGGGATAGCAAGAATATCACGGGCCATTTGAGAAAGGACAGGATACTTTGCCGCAAAAGACTTCCACCATCCCAGGATGTCAAAATTATCTTGATTCCCTTCTTTTTGACGATAGACAGCTTCCTCAAGATACAAGTCCAAGTCAGACTTGAAGGACTGGCCTGACGATGACTCCTGAATATACTGATCAAGTCCCCGTCGGGCATCTGATAATGTGATGCGAGAGAAGGTCTTAGAGTCATTTCCATTGTTGTACACAGAGCTCATGCAAGAACTACTGTTTCCAGCGTAGAAGAGAACGGCTGGATTTTTCAATGAATCTGCTGAATGTTCATACTCATTGCACAGGCTGGTAAAGGTTTGCTTGATGGCTTCTATTGTTGCCTTTGCTGTAAATTGGTCATTTCCATAAATCAGCTGAAAAAAATACTCAATTGACTTCATCTTGTACCGAGGATCCAGTATGGATGCAAATGCCATTACTGGCCTAGTAAGATCCCAGTATCCCTCGAACTTTTTCAGCATTCGGCCAGCCACTTGTGCAACAACAGGAGATGGACTATTGCGCCAGGTGTTCAAAAGAACCTGGATCTCACACATGTCATTGAAATATAGGTTTGCGGTTGGGTTTTCCACTGGAAACTTCTCCATTGTATTATTGAGCGCGTCAAGTATTTCAGTGAGGGCTTTCACATCAGCCCACTCCTTAGCGGTCAAGAAAGCAGCATAATTTGCTTCCTGTTCTGCAAGGCGCACAAGCACATCGTGATAATAGCATGCAGAATCAAACATTAAGTAAATGGACGGCCAGTTGTTTGGAGAATCAAGAACTAACAGTTTTTGGTCAATCTGCAGCAGCTTTGCGGTATCTAGAAACTTTTGAAGCCTTTCTTGTGAGAACTTGACATTCTGAATCATCTCACGGACTCTATTAATTATGTCAGATGTCTGTTCCAAGCTTTCTTCAACTGTGAGATTCAGAATATGTGCACAAGAGCGCACATGGAACAAATTTCCGTTTAACAGGAGAAGTCTCCTAGGCTGCATAACTCTGAGAAGTTCTGTCGCAACAATGTCACCAGCGCTGCAGTTGTCTAGCACAACAGCAGCTAGCTTCCTTTCAATACCCCACTGTTGCAACTTCTCCAGAATGAGATTGGCAATCTGATTGGCTGTAAAATGTTCCTCGACATGCACAAAGTTCAGAATTTTTTTCCTAAGTTTCCATTCATCGCCGGAATGATCAATGTAGTGGCAGGTCAAACACAAGTAGTCCATCTGAGTACTCGATCGCCACATATCAACTGACATGCTAACCCGGCAAGGGGTCTTGAGGAGCACATCCTGGAGCTTCAGCCTCTCACTTTCATAAATTGCCATGCTATCAGCTCTCACTATGTCATATGACACCATGCTAAACTGTGGCTGGAGATTCTTGACGAACTTTCGAAACCCCAGATCATCCACTATCGAAAACCGGTAGCCATGCTGGACAATCATTCGGGCAAGGTCTTGCCGGCTGAGTTCTTGATCAAAGTGTGTGCTATCATTGTCATTGTCCTCTCCAGAGGCATGTCCATCGCCAGGCTGCCCAGTGGATGTTTTGTTGTGGAGAATACGGCGTACAATCAGCTTCCGACGTTTACCAGCACGGCGTGTAGAGGTGGTGGTGCATATCGCAAGGTGGTTGCGTAGGTGTGTGGTGCCTGACCGGCTGGTTGCTGTGAGCTGCTTCTTGCAATGGTTACAGATAGCAACACAATTGCCGTCGGCACGGCGCTCCTTGGTGAAGTCCTGCCAAACAGCAGACCGCAACTTGCGTGCCCGTGGATTGTGCACCGCGTTCACAGACGCGAGCGTGGTGCTCACTGTGCCATCAATCGGCACTTCCATCGCTGCCGGTGCCAGCATGGTATCGCGTGTAGGCTTACTCACTGCAGGAGGTCCAAAGAAGAAGTATCATGAGAACAGTCCATAGTGGGTAGTACTACACATTTTGATCCAATACGAAGTTAAAGGAAATGGCTCCATGTTTCTCTCTTTTGCAGAAACAAAAGGTCAAAGAAGGGTTTGGACACCCTCCTGAAGAATTGGGAATCAATGGATGATGACTTCCCATGTACTGTCTGAATAAAAATTCCTGTTTCCAACTTAATAAAGATTACTCATGTGTTAAGCGCATACTCACACTACATGACGGCTAAAATTTCGCGAAGTGCTGAAAGCTACCATGGCACAGTGTATATGCAATATACGGACTGAACGACCTCCTTTCACTAAATCCCCTTCACCTACCCCGTCCGAAGACCCAATCCCCAAAACCACGACACAATCAGCCATGACAAGCAAGCGAACTCGGGAATCCAGGGACTAATCGAAGCCCAGAGGGGTCGGGTCCTACTTCCGCCCACCATGCTCGAGCTCCAGGAAATGGGCTCCCAGGCCGGGGCCTCAGCTACAGCTAGCGATTCTGGCTCGGGTAAGCGGACCCGCTAAGACGGAGGAGGCGGAGAGGTAGAGGGCGTAGGGCGGGAGACTGACCTCGTCTGCGGCGGCCGGCGGCGAGCGGCGGTGATGGGTCGCGGGGAGGGGACCCGCAACCCGATCCGGTGGGAGCTTAGCAGATCGGAGCCGGGGCCGACGAGGCGTGGGTTGCGAGCCGCGACCCATTTCGCGAGTGCAGGGTGGTGGTTTTGTCGCCGTGGTGGGTTTCGGGTCCGCCCCTGCGCGATGGACGGCCCCGATGCGGCCGCGACAGCCAGCTCCTCGGTCGGGCGTGGTTGGCCCGGACTACTTGGGTTAGTGGTAACCAGGTTGGAGTGGGTGTGGGTGGACCGAGGCGAACAATACCTGAACCGGGCGGGTTCGGGCCGAACTCAGCAGAGACCACAAACGAAACGGGCTCGGTCGGACGTACGGGGGCAGTCCGTCACGTCACGATTTTTACTTACAGTTGGTGTGGGATTTTACGTAGAGTACGTGGAGGATTGCTACCGTGTCCGATGTGATCCATGGGTCGTGGCCTCCCATAAAAGGCATGGAGGTGCGCGCTACGACTTCCCACGGAGGAAAACTTGCGAGGACGATGACGACGGCGACGATGGGGCGCGACTTGGCGGCGGTACTCGTCGTGCTTGCCTGCCTCGTTTCGCTCGCATCGGCGCAGCAGGTCAGGACGACGGACACGCGGTGGAGCTACCGTCTTCCGCTGCCCGACGGCGTCAGCGGCGCCGAGAGCCTCGCGTTCGCCGGCAAGGACGGGGTCTTCACCGGCGTCTCCGACGGGCGTGTTCTCAGGTGGGGCGGGAGCGCCGCCGGCTGGAGCACCTTCGCCTACAATGCCAACTACAGGTCGGTCGGTGTAATTAAAAGCTCAAAATCGCGTTATCAAGTACTGTAGGAGTACATGTAGATCGATCCCGATTTAAAATTTAGCTTACGTGTGACATGTGGGACGTGTGTAGGAAAATTCCTTTGTGCTCGGATTCTGGGGTGCCGTCGGAAGAAAAGGAGAGCATATGCGGGCGGCCGCTGGGTGTCCGGTTCAACAGGAAGACCGGCGAGCTCTACATCGCCGACGCCTACTTGGGGCTCATGAAGGTCGGCCCGGAAGGCGGCGAAGCCCAGGTGCTGGCAACGGAGGCGGACGGCGTCCCCTTCCACTTCCTCAACGGCCTGGACGTCGATCAGGCCACCGGCGATGTCTACTTCACCGACAGCAGCGCCAACTACCCCCGGAGGTACCGTGCACACCCGATCACGCCTTAGAAATCTTTTGTAACATGAACCCCGGAGATGACGAACCAATGTGCGTGCAGGTTTAACACCGAGATCATCATGAACGCCGACGCGACCGGCCGCCTGCTCAAGTACGACGCGCGGACGAAGCTCGTCACGGTGCTCAAGGCGGAGCTGCCGTACCCGAACGGCGTCGCGCTCAGCCGCGACAAGACGCACCTGGTGGTGGCGCACACGGTGCCGTGCCAGGCGTTCCGGTACTGGCTCAAGGGGCCCAAGGCCGGGCAGTACGAGCTCTTCGCCGACCTGCCGGGGTACCCGGACAACGTGAGGCGCGACGGGCAGGGTGGTTTCTGGGTGGCGCTCAACCAGGAGAAGGCGCGGCTCAACGCGACGGCGGCTCCGGTGAAGCACTTGGTCGGCGTCCGTCTCGGCGCCGACGGCGTGGAGGTCGAGGAGCTGACGGCCGCCAGGGGCGTCACGCTCAGCGAGGTGGCGGAGCAGAACGGCAACAAGCTCTGGCTGGGCTCCGTGGAGCTTGATTATATAGGCGTCTTAGTTTGATCGATTTTGTGTTAGCACCTTGGATTTGTACGGGTTCGTTAGTGGTTGTCTCATTGAGTTAGAGATAGAGTTTAGGTCATGGCTTCGTATGGTTTCAGGACTACATGCAACCTTTTTCTACAGGTGTAATTATGCGAGTATTAGAGAGTGTTTGTTTCCAGGGACTTATTAGCTTAGGGACTTAAAAAAGGTCCCTATAAGCCCCATCTAAACCAAACAGGAGGGACTTATAGGGACTTAAAGTGGGCATTTGGGACTTATGAAATAAGACTCTCAAGTAGGGACTTATAGGGACTTATAGTTGTAATATGGTCTTATAGGACTTATAAGTTCCAGGAACCAAACAAGTAGGGACTTTTTAGGGACTTGGGACTAAAAAAAGTCCTAGGACTTATGAACCAAACAGGGCCTTAGTTATCCTTCTGTCAAATCTATTTGCTTTGCTTAAGATCTTTTTCTTTTTGCATGCTTTTCTTTCTGAATTTCGACTATTCGTATGGAATACTATTTAATAATACCATTTATTAGGAAAACATGAAAGGGTGATTTAAAAAGTCATCCAGAATTCTTTCACATGAAAAAGGACAACAAAAAAGTTGTTCGATACTCATGTTGGCTTGGAAGCAGCTACATGGCTGGCATTTTGTAGGCGTGCTTCGGTTCTTCCCATTTGTTTCTATCTATTGCTGGGGAGGTATATGAAAGAAGGTAATAAAAAGTGGATCGAGGAATAAAAGTTCGAAGACAAAGAGAACTTCTCCGGGTCAGTGGAGAATCAATGCAGCATGGCTTCTCTCACGAGCAGGAAGCCACAAAAAGCATTGTACTCTTGTAACTGATCTTTTAGTAGGCGAAGTTGTCAAATTCTGAAATCACTACAGGCATTGTGCAGAAAATTGCCGGTCCTAAAATGATGTGTCCCCATGATCATTTTACATCACGATATCTTTCTCTTCTAGTTATGCATTTTCCACTTCACTTTTATTTTTATTTATTTGATGGAATCGTCCGGGCAGAAACCGGGAAGAATCTCTTCTGTCGTAGAGGCCTTGTCGACTGCTTCCGCTACGCCGGGAGATGATGATCACGAAAAAACAAAGTGGGATGTCAAGACACCGATGGAAAAGATGGGTTTCGGCTATAGCCTCGGTTGGAAAAGGCATTGCCTCATAGGCGCTTAGGCACGTTTAGGCGCTAGGCCACAACCAAACGCCTCGCCTAGGGCAGAGGCGAAAGCCTAGGCATTGAAATCAATAAATTTTCCACTCGTGTGAGAAGTCATGACATATTTTGTTGATGACCCAAATGGACCATATTCCGATGGACATTATATGATAATTTACTCATTTACATGCTCTAAATTGATGCATATGGGTATATAATACCCGAAGCATGCCTTAATGGTCAAAATAATATGACTGCCTAGGCCACGCCTAGTGCGCTTAAGCATCGCCTGGGCGCTAGGCAAAGGCCGACCGCCTCGCTTCCGCCTATCGCTTTTTCCAACCTTGCGGAGTCATCCGCAAGCCGCACCCCGCCCAACCCAGAAGTACCCTCCATTTCGTTGTTGAAAAGTAAATAAAGAATGTTCTGAGATCGTGTCGAAATCGTAAGCTACCCGAAACCAAATTGGAAGAAATTTATAGTGATCTTAACCTGGAAAATGCGAGTGAGGAAAAACGGGCAAAAATAAACCAGGTCCTTGAGGGCATTTCAAGGCGACACCTTTATTTTTCTAATAACATGTAGGATAAACCCCATATCGACTTAATTGTGAAAGTCCATGATTGGGATCGCGCATGAGATAGAAATTCACTTGTGTAGGTTTCTCATAGAAAATACAGAAACTGAGGCCCCTACTGACCTACCGGGTAGGGGGGAGAAGAGTGGGAACTAGGGCTTCTTTCACTTGTTTGTTTTCCTACAACGGTATCTCCAAACTCAACGGCTCCCACGATTCAGAGCGATAGCGAATTCATACTAGGACTAGGAAGCGAATAATTGCATTCCTTCCAGGAGGTCAAGCGCACGCTTTCCTCGGTTTTGAATCAAGCGACAAAGATAGATCCTCGGTAATGGCAAAGTGGGTAGCCTTGCTTTTGAACATTCATCTGCATATATTTTCATTAGATGTCCAATTGACATCAGTAGGAGAGAAACTTTCATCCCTATATTTTCATTGAATGGAATTAGCGTTACCTTTGCTGTTAGTTTGAATTCATGAATCATGTTTCTAGTGGCGAGTAACTACTACAAAAGGTACAAAAAAGGGGAAAGGAAAAGCACAGGAAAGAAGAATATATTCAATAATGTCATCCTTGTTTCGGTACCGGATTCAACTTGAGGGTCAGTTCTCTCTTCTCCCGTCCAGAAAAGCTGGCTTAGCGGATACAGCCTCTTGTTTCTAATGTCCTTCTTTGGACAAGACAACCACAATATCTATATGGTTTAGTCAGATGATGCATCAACCGTGAAAAGGCTCTGATATGTAAAACGTGGGGATATAATGTAAGGGCATCTTCAACACTGACCCGCAAACCGGACACTGCATTCGTCTTCGGACATAAGTGATTATGAATGCGGGAGGTGGCCATCTTCAATACTTTTTTTCTTTTTTCTTACCGAGTATACCATCTTCAATACTACGGGATTGCATGTATTTTTGATTGAGCTCGAAAAACATAGGAATATTAACACAAGATTGGAGTGGATGAAAATTTTATCATGAAATCCAGTACAAATGAATCCTAAGAAAAAAAATTCTATGTAATGAATTTCAATCAAATGAAAAATTTCTTTACAAATCCTTTGAATCAAAGCAGCCCTATCTCTTTAAGCAACTAGATGATACTCCGCGCGTTGCTGCGGGAGTCAGTTGCAGTATATTTCAATGAATTTTGATTGTGCATAATATCAATATTTAGATTAATAAATTGTGAATCAAAATTAAAAATTCATTAGATTTTATATTTGATTGTGCATAGTTGTATGTGATGGTGAGTCCTTTTTTGGAACGAGATCCTCACATACAAGAAAGTACTACAGAGGGACGTCGATGCCTACATGCCGTTCTTTTGGCATCCAACGGCAGGAAGTGAATTCTGTGAAAGCACAATGCATGAGTCAGCTCGCCGGCGGCCGGCATGCCTAGCTCCGGGTCGTGGTCAGTTGCACCTTGCCATTCAGGGCCAGTTTTTTTGGGCAATTCTTCAAGAATTGACCCCCAGCTTCTCCCAGAATTATCATTTAATATTTTTTTTACAATTTCTAGCTAATTAGACCTTAACTAGCTAGGAATTGTAAAAAAATATTAAGTGATAATTTTCGGAGAAGCTGGGGAGGGGGTCAATTCTGGGAGAATTGCCCAAAAGAACTGACCCTCAAATTGCTCTCAACCAGAGCTCGTCTCATCCTGGTCGCGGCGCTCTCCTCTGCACTGCCGAGAGACGAACACGAACAACAACGCAGGAACACGAGGACGTCGACGATGGCTTCGCCGTAGCATATTCCCCCGGTGCTTACTAAACGGCGATGAGGCCTCGCAGGCCTCGGAGCCAGACGGAGAGAAAGAGCACGACGACCCGAAGCCGGTCTTCTACTCCTTCTCTTGGAGGAAGTGGCTGGCGTGCGGCAGTGCGGTGATGGTGCGGAGGACGAGCGCGGCTACCTAGACGCCGTGGTGCAATCGACCATGACCGTAGAGCTGGGCATGCTGGCCGCCGGCGACCTGACTCATGCGCTGTGTTTTCATGGGTCTCACCTTATGGCGTTGGATTCGAAAAGAACAGACTGCAGGCATCGACGTCCCTCGGCAGTAATTTCTTGTACATCAGAGGATCTCATTCCCCTTTTTCATGGTAAGTCTGTTTCCATGCATGGTTGCATGTTTAGGTGGGTTTATCCCATCCATAATTATATGATGATGTGGCGCGTTTGCATGTTCAGAAAAATAGGTTAATAAGAATGACTCTATTATGTATATAAGATTACTTTGCTTATCACCAAGAATAAATAAAATATATTAATATCAATTACCAACGAAAAAGAAAGGATATCAATTACCTGACCTTTGCATGAACGTGATCTTGAGAATTACTTAGAACATCTAGGATGTACACAACCAAATTATTAAAACAGAAAAATAAAATGCAACCAATAGAACAACTTCATCAAGCAACAACCAAAGAACACCACCTAGCTGACATTCCGTGTGTTGCCGTCACCTGCCGATCCATCATGCACAACCGTGTGCAAACAAAAAGTTTTGAGTGGACGGAACAATTGATGCCAAGCAATGCGTAGGGACGCCCGCCGACCACCATCTCCAGCATTCTTTGCAATTAAGAGTCGAGGCAGTCCATAGAGAGCCAATTTAGTTCGGACACATGAGGAATCTCGGACAAGAGACAACTCACGCATCAAGCAAAAGTTGAGTTTTTAGATGGCATCTTGAACCATGTCGAGCTCCCCAAACCTCTGCAACAACCAGGAGACATCCAATCACCAGATCGCGTCGCAGGGGACCTCCAATATGGAGGCTAAAACTCCGCCGACCTTGTGCTCGGTAAAGACAGTTGCCAGCCCGAGGACATGTCATCAGGAGAAAAATAACCGATGCACGCGCAACCACGAAAATTGCAAATTGCCTCCCTACAGGGCCTGATAAAATGCATTTTCATCGTTGCCGGGAAATGGGGAACCAAGAATGTTCATTGTCGACGTAATTTATTGAACAAAAAGTCTCCATCATAGATCACTGTCGCCATCGTTGAAGCCACGACAAATTGCCGCACTACCGTCGCACCCGCTGCGACATGGCCACTATCAAGATGTCCTAGGGTCACCTGCATATGCGCCTTTTAGGTCCGTTGCAACATTCTAGCCAGGAGGACTAGGACTCCTGTAGCGCAAGGAGATGAGCCGGCCACCCCCGGAGCACATATTTTCATTCCTCAAAACTATGCAAACGTGAGCTAAAATAAAACTATCAAAAGGTTTTTTCGGCAATAAGATATGTGTTGGGTTTTCATCCAGAGAGTGCATTGAATGATAATGATCATTCTGTTGCCAGTTGATCCTAGCGTGTCATGTGGCGTCTCTGCCTAGCGGGTGACCCATGGGAGAGAAACTCTAGCATGACGCTCCATTCCTCCCTCTCTCTGCCTCCTTGTTGTCATATGAGAAAGACGCCACGAAGCCCATGTTGCAATCGGCGAAGCCTGGCAGTCTCACTTCTAATACCGTTAGTGTTCTTGTGGGGAGATGGTGCTGTCATCGGCCATCTCGCATGGGGATGGCATGGTCATCGGTGTGGTGCTCGAGCTTGTGTATCCGATGTGGAATCGTGGCTCTGAACCACATGATCGACCATGGTAGTAAGCCTTAATCTGTGTTCCGGCGAACAGAAGGGGGAGTTATGGTCTGTTGTTGGGCTCTATGGTAGAACCCATTGGGGAGGCATGATAGGTGACGGTTTACCCTGTGGCAGATGTCAGTGGTTAGAGCCCACTTATATCCTGTTCGAGCGGTTCTCGAGCCATCAATGATCGGTGCAACCCTTGACCAGCGGCTGGTGGCATGTCCTAGTGGTGTTGGTGCCTAGATGCACCAATGGGGATTATGTCGTGGCCCTACTTGGTGACGTGTCTTATCACAGGCCCAAGATAGGTGGCGATGACAGTCGTCCACACATGGATTTGAGCACAAGTGCTTCAATTCATGTAGTGATCCATCGCTAGTGATATTCCATTTCGACGTGTTCTGCTGCGATGTGAGCGAGCCTATAGTGCGTTCCTCGTGCCAATACTTGATCAGGGCGAGTGTAAGCATCGCTATAGAAAGGTTGGATAAAAAGAATGGGTTGTTCTTTTTTTCAGAGATAGCGGTGGATTGAAGAGGAAGTGCGCTTTCATTGGGTGAAATTCCACGATATCACCTTCAGGCTTGATTAGACAATATCTCAGTGCATGTTGTTGTGACTCTGTTGAAGGTGTTGGCTCTGCTTTGGGATGATAATCCCATTATTTTCCTGTTTGGTTGGAGTAGACAACATCGGCATACGCGGGAGAGGGGGGCGTTCGTGGAGGGGGACCTTTCTTGGATGCAATGTTATCGGAGTGATGTGTTGTGTGTTGGAACCAATGTTGTATTTATGAATGGATTTGGTCCTAAGCAGTCTGTCTAAAGAAAATGGTCTCCTGATTTTTATTTTCTTTTTGGCAATTGAAGTGTTTTGTCTTGCTTCTTGGCATCTTTTTAATAAAACCGTTGTTGTGTTTTTGTAGAGGCTAGAAGTCTTTTCCTTCCTTTTTGAAAACAAAAACAAATATAATATAGTTGGTGAATGAAAGTTGTTTCATAGCAGGCTAGGAAAACATATATTAGGAAGCACTAATGCACCTGGCAGACAAACAAACAGAGCAAAAAATGATTTGTTCTTAAATTTTAGTAACGAGATTTTGTTCTCTTCATAATTCATGGACTTATGGAATCTAGAAACCCAACAACCCAACTACTTCCCATGGCTGGTATCATTCAATATAATTTTCTTGGGATAATTAGATTTATGCCCTAGTTGTGTCCCACTCGTCTGTTTTACCCTTAATTCTCAAAAGTCACTGGTTCTGTCCAAGTCGCTTTGCTCCTATTATGCTTTTGCCCTTTGACCGTTTGACCATCAGTTTGAAAACTTCATAACTACTTCATACTAAATCAGAAAAATACAAATAAGATACCAAAATGTTCAGAAAAACATCACCTATATGTCAGTGTCATTTGCATTCATGAAAAACGTGTTGGAAAGTGCCCATCCGAGTTTTAGCTCTTATGCTACCACCATGAATAGTAAAATCTAAAAAAGTTCATTTTTAAAAAAAAATTGGTGGCAAAGAATGACAAATGTTTTAAGTGCCTGCCAAGTTCCATCAGGGAATAACATTCGTGGGTGCCGCGGCAAAAAAAAAATCAGCACTCCAAAACAGATTATTTTTTTGCCACGACTTCCACGAATGTCGTTCCCTAATGAAACTTGGCAAGCAATTAGAACATTTGTTGTTCTTCTCCACCATATTTTTTTGAATTTTTTTAGAGTTCACTATTCATGGTGGTATCGAAAGAGCTAAAACTCAGACGTGCACTTTCCAACACTTTTTTCACGAATGGAAATGACACTGACATATAGGTGACGTTTTTCTGAACATTTTGGTATCTTATTTGCATTTTTCTGATTCAGTATGAATTAGCTATGAAGTTTTCAAACTGACGGTCAAATGGTCAAAGGGCAAAAGCATAAGAGGAGCAAAGTGACTTGGACAGAACCGGTGACTTTTGAGAATTAGGGGTAAAACAGACGAGTGGGATACAACTAGGGGCATAAATCTAATTATCCCAATTTTCTTGAATACACACATAACTGTGTGTCTTTGTCAACAATTACAATGCCACTAATGATAGATGTAACAAAAACCAAAAATGATACAACTCAAGGGGCACAAGACCACAAAAGAGCACTCAATCCATCATAGGTGAGGACATGACATATACTTACTCCTCAAAGGGTGCGGGCAACCTTACCATGCGACCAACTTTCAGGCGTCAAGATAGCATAGACCTAACTATGGCAGATGAATTACACAATAATCCTAGACGTACGGGTGAGCTACGCTCATTTTACAAAAACTTCTAAATAATTATCCCCCCTGAATTTCACGGGGGTGGACCCTCCCTTCCTCCCCTACCTCCAATTAATCCTCCACCTAATCCAGTCCATTAAATGCGTAATTAGTTTCATTTTAGATCTAGCATTACTCTGAATTGCATAACATATTTTTTTTAAAAGAAATAACATCTCTTAAATCACTAAGCTCCCTAGGGGTGAAAACTCTGGAGTCGATTGAGGGGTTTGATTTTAGATTGAGCCGCCAATTTTGACCGGGTTAGCATGGGTCAGTTGATTTCATGGTGATGGGCTCCCTCCCGCGCTCAACCTCTCTCTCTCTCTCTCTCCTTTGTTAAGGTTCCCTCGCGGACGAATCAGCGCACCAGATACCCCACGGCCCACCCCGCCTCCCCCATCTTCCAACGCTCTCCATCCTCACGCATGGGCTTCAGATTGATATTTCTTTTATGACGTTTACATTTAAGGCGCACACATAATTTCTTAATCCTGTAACTAAAACAATATGTGCCAATTGCTTTGTTTCATGTGTGTACTCATTGGTTTCATTCATAGTGCAGGGTAACCAGTTTTTATCGAAAAAGGCTTTCACCCCGCTTTATATATAAAGCACGATCATCCACAACCCGGTACAAACGCATCAACACACACACACACACCCAAGGCAGGATACATAGGCGTTGATCGCAGCAACACTACCCCAAGTACCACAAGAGCAACCAGGGTCCTCCGTCGTGAACATGCCACCGCAAAGACATGAAACCGCATATGACGAACTGTGGACTCCAAAGCGGCGCCTTAATGAAGGATACGACATTGGAATGCCGCCGCCGCCCGACCCGAGGGTCAGAGTTTCCCCTGGAGCAACACAATGGGCAATGATGCACGTGACGACGCCTTCAAGAAGGGAATGAACTTCGCCGCCGCCGGTCTGTCCGTAGATAGAATAGGTTTTCACCCCGGCCCCAACTCACCGCCACCGATTGCCACACCCTGGCAACCATGTCGCCCACACGACCATGGTCACCGACAGCACCAAGCCACGGGCCCTGCCCCTGAGCGCCGCGACACCACCACCAGGGCCGCTGCCCCGGCATCCAAGACCTTGACGCCATCTCACCCGCCACCCATCACTACCCCAACCAAAGAGACCAGTGGAAAGGTCCCGCCTTCCGCACCCCTGAGCTGCCACATCTTGCCGCCGGGCACGAGACGAGCTCGGACCTGCCGCCGGGCACGAGACGAGTCCGGTCTTGCTGACGGGTGCGAGACGAGTCCGTTCCTGCTGCCGGGCGCAAGACAAGCTCGGTCCTGTTGCCGGGCGTGAGACGAGCGATGGGCCGCAGCTAGGAGAGGGCCAACCCTTCGATGAAGGTAGCGCCTGAAAAACAAGGAGAGGCATCGAAGGTCATCAACAGAGCTCACCGACAAGCCGACACCAAAGAAGGCCAGCCGCTGCCGTGAAGCGACCCAGACCACCGCCATGAGCCACCACCACGTCGTGGCAGCCCACATCCATGTCGGGACTCCGAGGGCCAGCCCCGAGCCGAGCGCCACCACCCTCGTCGCCAAAGGCCGCCGCACACAATGTCTGGCCGAAGCCCACATCGTCGCCTGCGCCACCACCACCACCACTGCGTCGCCACCCCCTGATACGTCTCCGTCGTATCTATAATTTTTTATTGTTCCATGCTAATATTATACAACTTTTATACACTTTTGGCAACATTTTATATGATTTATTTGGACTAACATATTGATCCAGCACCCAGTGCTAGTTCCTGTTTGTTGCATGTTTTTTGTTCCGCAGAAAATCCATATCAAACGAAGTCCAAACGCGATAAAATTTTACGGAGAATTATTTTGGAATATATGTGATTTTTGGGACTTGGAATCAACGCTAACGGAGGCCCAAGGCCTCCACAACCCACCAGGACGCGCCGCGCACCCCCTGGCGCGCCCAGGTGTCTTGTGCCCACCTCGTAAGGTGGTTGGGGCCCTTCTTCTGGCACAATAAAGATAATTCATGGAAAAATCGTGTAAAAATTTCAGCGCAGTCAAAGTTACGGATCTCCAGGAATTTAAGAAACGACGAAGGGCTAGATCTAGAGAACGCGAAACAAAAGGGAACAGAGAGGGAGATCCAATCTTGGAGGATCTCCCACCCCTCCGCCTGTTGAGGAACGTAGTAATTTCAAAAAAATTCCTACGCACACGCAAGATCATGGTGATGCATAGCAACGAGAGGGGAGAGTGTCGTCTACGTACCCTCATAGACCGTAAGCGGAAGCGTTATGACAACGCGGTTGATGTAGTCGTACGTCTTCACGATCGACTGATCCTCAGTACCGAATGTGCGGCACCTCCGCGTTCAGCACACGTTCAGCTTGGTGACGTCCCGCGAACTCACGATCCATTAGAGCTTCGGGGAAGAGCTTCATCAGCACGACGGCGTGGTGACGGTGTTGATGAAGCTACCGACGCAGGGCTTCGCCTAAGCACCGCTACGATATGACTGAGGTGGATTATGATGGAGGGGGGCACCGCACACGGCTAAGAGAGATCAATGATCAACTTGTGTGTCTTGGGGTGCCCCTGTAACGCCCCGGACACACCCGCCGGTGGTCATTACTCCTGGCGGGATCTAGACTGGCCTCACAGATCAATACTAGTCTTTTCTGCGCACTTTGTCCTCACTCGTGCGCACCCGGGAGCAACTTCCCGGTCGGTCACCCATCCTGACACTACTCCAAGCTGAGCACGCTTAACTTTGGAGTTACGTCGAATGGGCTCTGGAAAGAAGGAATTCCTTAATGATATGAGTAGTCTATCATCCCTAATAAGCCGGCTATCACATACACCCCCACTCGGAGGAATCGGCGTCCTCGTCGGGCCACGAGAACGTTCCCTCTTGGCACAAACGTCGTGCTTCCATCCGTACATGTGCCATGTCGGGTGCCACGACGGGTCACAAACGTCATGAACAACATGACCACGCACCTGTCGCAACCATCCGTGTAACCGCGAGGGTCGGCTCGATACCAACTTGTAACGCCCGGACACACCGCGGTGGTCGTTACTCTGGCGGGATCTAGGCGGCCTCACAGATCAATACTAGTCTTTTCTGCACTTTGTCCTCACTCGTGCGCACCGGGAGCAACTTCGGTCGGTCACCCATCGACACTACTCCAAGCTGAGCACGCTTAACTTTGGAGTTACGTCCGAATGGGCTCCCGGAAAAGAAGGAATTCCTTAATGATATGAGTAGTCTATCATCCCTAATAAGCCAGGCTATCACAGCCCCCTGCCCCCGTATATAAAGGAGCAAGGGGAGGCCGGCCGGCCTCTCTAGGCGCGCCAAGGGGAGGAGGAATCCTCCTCCTAGTAGGAGTAGGATTCCTCCTTTCCTAGTCCTACTAGGAGGGGAAAGGAAGGAGAGGGCGCAGCCCCTCCCCTAGTCCAATTCGGACTAGGCCCATGGGGGGCGCGCGGCTAGCCCTCGTGGCTCCTCCTCTTTTCCCCTAAAGCCCACTAAGGCCCATATGTACTCCCGTATTCCCGTAACTCCCCCGGTACTCTAAAAAATACCCGAATCACTCGGAACCTTTCCGATGTCCGAATATAATCGTCCAATATATTGATCTTTACGTCTCGACCATTTCGAGACTCCTCGTCATGTCCCCGATCTCATCCGGGACTCCGAACTACCTTCGGTACATCAAAACACATAAACTCATAATACCGATCGTCACCGAACTTTAAGCGTACGGACCCTACGGGTTCGAGAACTATGTAGACATGACCAAGACACGTCTCTGGTCAATAAACAATAGCGGAACCTGGATGCTCATATTGGCTCCTACATATTATACGAAGATCTTTATCGGTCAAACCGCATAACAACATATGTTGTTCCCTTTGTCATCGGTATGTTACTTGCTCGAGATTCGATCGTCGGTATCTCAATACCTAGTTCAATCTCGTTACCGGCAAGTCTCTTTACTCGTTCCGTAATGCATCATCCTGCAACTAACTCATTAGTCACATTGCTTGCAAGGCTTATAGTGATGTGCATTATCGAGAGGGCCTAAAGATACCTCTCTGACAATCGGAGTGACAAATCCTAATCTCAATCTATGCCAACTCAACAAGTACCATCGAAGACACCTGTAGAGCACCTTTATAATCACCCAGTTACGTTGTGACGTTCGGTAGCACACAAAGTGTTCCTCCGGTATTCGGGAGTTGCATAATCTCATAGTCATAGGAACATGTATAAGTCATGAAGAAAGCAATAGCAACATACTAAACGATCAAGTGCTAAGCTAACAGAATGGGTCAAGTCGATCACATCATTCTCTAATGATGTGATCCCGTTAATCAAATGACAACTCATGTCTATGGCTAGGAAACTTAACCATCTTTGATTCAACGATCTAGTCAAGTAGAGGCATACTAGTGACACTCTGTTTGTCTATGTATTCACACATGTACTAAGTTTCCGGTTAATACAATTCTAGCATGAATAATAAACATTTATCATGAAATAAGGAAATAAATAATAACATTATTATTGCCTCTAGGGCATATTTCCTTCACCGCCGCCATGAAGACCATGGACCAGAGGGGGAACTCTCCTCCCATCTAGGGGGGAGGCCAAGTAAGAATAAGAAGAAGGGGGCTCTCTCCCCCTCTCTCCCGGAGGCGCCGGAACGCCGCCGGGGCAAGGATCATGATGGCGATCTACATCAACAATCTTGCTACCGTCAACACCAACTTTCTCCCCCTCTATGAAGCGGTGTAACACCCCTTCTCCCCACTGTAATCTCTACTTAGACATGGTGCTCAACTCCATATATTATTTGCCAATGATATTTGGCTATCCTATGATGTTTGAGTAGATCTGTTTTTTCATGTGGGTTAATCGTGATCTTGGTTGGTATGATTGTATATTTTATTTATGGTGCTGTCCTATGGTGCCCTCCGTCTCGCGCAAACATGTGGGGTCCCCGCTGTAGTGTTGCAATACATTCATGATTTGCTTATGGTGGGTTGCGAGAGTGACAGAAGTTTAAACCCGAGTAGGTGGGTTGTTGCGTATGGGATAAAGAGGACTTGATACTTAATGCTATGGTTGGGTTTCACGACCTTAATGATGTTTAGTAGTTGCGGATGCTTGCTAGGGGTCCAATCATACGTTCATATGATCCAAGTAGAGAAAGTATGTTAGCTCATGCCTCTCCCTCATATAAAATTACAAGAATGATTACCGGTACTTGTTATCGATTGCCTTGGGACAAATGACTTTCTTATTGAAAAAAGCTATCCACTTTTATTACCTTGCAATTTATTCGTAGTTTTATTCTCACAAAATACTTGTAGTTTTATTCTTGCAAAATAGTTTCATACTTGTTCTAGTTAAAGGAAACATTGAAGTGTGCGTAGAGTTGTATCGGTGGTCGATAGAACTTGAGGGAATATTTGTTCTACCTTTAGCTCCTTGTTGGGTTCGACACTCTTACTTATCGAAGAAGGCTACAAACAATCCCCTCAACTTGTGGGTTATCAAGACCTTTTTCTGGCGCTGTTGCTGGGAAGCAATAGCGTGGTGTGAATATTCTCGCGCGTGCTTGTTTGCTTTATCACTAAGTAGTTTTTATTTTCTGTTCTAAGTTGTTCTCTATCTTTAGTTATGGATATGGAAAATGAAACACCAAAAAGTTTAGTTGTACTTGCTACTCATGGAGATGGGGAACCTCCT
The DNA here is from genome assembly GCA_021605205.1 of Aegilops longissima. NCBI lineage: Eukaryota > Viridiplantae > Streptophyta > Magnoliopsida > Poales > Poaceae > Aegilops > Aegilops longissima. Next base: position 470,232,639 of record CM038678.1, read on the forward strand.
AAAACCCTCGATGCTCGTTATGTGAAAGATATTATGCACTATTTTGATAATCCTGAGAAAACACCATTCAACTATATAATGGGAGTAACGTTGGATCAACGTGAATACTTTAGGGATTATCGCTTGAGTCATAAAGGTAAACTATCATGGGATCAAATTCATATGTTGCATTGGTATGCTCGGGAACCATGCTTGAGATATGATTATACTTGTTGCGCTAGGATGAACGCTCCACATCTTCCCTTTTCATGCAAATTTAATGATAATGAAACCTTAGCTTCCTATGCTAATGGTATATACGGTTAATATGTTGTGGAATGAATGGAAGAATTTGTTGCTTTTAAGGGTGCTTATGAAATTGAATCTTTGTTTGAAAAGTTTGAAGATTTTGATGATTCAGTTTATAGAACTGAAAATTTTGCTATCCTTAAATATTGCTATGATAATTATAAATGCAATTCCGATATTGATGCGTTTATTAAGAAAGTCTCCGTTGTCCAAGAAGAGACTAACATTTTGCAAGAGTCTATGGAAGAAGGAATTGATGAAACTGTGAGCTCATTGGATGAAAAAGATGATGAGGGGAGCGAAGAACAAAAGGAAGAAGAGTGGATTAGCTACCCGTGCCCACCTTCTAATGAGAGTAACTCTTCAACTCATACATTGTTTAATGTCCCTTCGTGCTTACCGAAGGATGAATGCTATGATAATTGCTATGATCTCGTTGATTCTTTTGAAATATCCCTTTTTGATGAAATTGATGCTTTCTATGCTTGTGGCCAAGATGCCAATATGAATTATGCTTATGAAGATGAACTTGCTATAGTTCCTTATATTAAGAATGAAATTTTTGCTATTGCACCCACACATGATAGTCCTATTATCTTTTTGAATTCTCCAAACTACACTATATCGGAGAAGTTTGCTCTTATTAAGGATTATATTGATGGGTTGCCTTTTACCGTTGCACATGATGATTTTTATGAATATAATATGCATGTGCTTGCTGCTCCTACTTGCAATTATTATGAGAGAGGAACTACATCTCCACCTCTCTATGTTTCCAACACGAAAAAATTGCAATAAACTTCTTATGCTATGTATTGGCCTTTATTTGATGTGCATGAATTGTTCTTGTATGACATGCCGATGCATAGGAAGAGAGTTAGACTTTGTCATTGCATGATATATGTTGCTTTGTGCTCATTACTAAATGCCAAACAATTTTTAATTAAAGCTGGCTTTGAATACCTTGGGACCCGGGTAGATTCATTACTTGAGCACTTTATGCCTAGCTTAATGGCTTTAAAGAAAGAGTTGCCAGGGAGACAACCCGGAAGTTTTAGAGATTCATTTCTTTCTATTGAGTGCTTTTATAAAGTTTAAAAACAAAAAAATATAGAAGGGAACTTAAAAACTTTTTCACAAAAGAGAAGCGATTGAAAGTTATGCATTGGAGAAGTGAGGGTCGACCTTGAACACTTGTGTTCATGCCCATGGAGACAATGTAGAATTTTTATGAAGATTCTCACAAAAATAATTATCCCCTTGTACAATTACATTGTATTATAAAAAAATGTGCCAAGATTTTCCTTTAGGATGAGTAGATTGCTTGTTGGTATGTGCGGTGCAAAAACAGAAACTTTGCTTGTAGTGCGTGATTTTACATTTTTTACTGGAACATCGAAAGTTTCTGAAAATTTTTGCACGGTCTTGTTATACAAATTTTTTTATTTTGTCCTAATTTTTCAGAATTTTGGAGTACCAGAAGTATGGTGAATGTTCAAATTACTACAAACTGTCTTGTTTAAGACAGATTATGTTTTTGTGCTTATTTTGATGAAACTATCGATTTTTATCATGGTATAAGCCATGGAAAAGTTATATTATAGTAGATACAATGAAAAAACAAAATATGAATTGGTTTGCAAAAGTACTTAGAGTAGTGATTTGCTTTATTATACTAACGGATCTTACCGAGCTTTCTGTTGAGTTTTGTCTGGATGAAGTGATCAAAGATCGAGGAGGTCTCGATATGAGAAGGAGGAGAGGCAAGTGCTCAAGATTGGGGATGCCCAAGGCACCCGAAGTAAATATTCAAGGAGACTCAAGCGTCTAAGCTTGGGGATGCCCCGGAAGGCATCCCATCTTTCTTCAACAAGTATCGGTATGTTTTCGTCTTCGGTTCGTTCATGTGATATGTGTGAATCTTGGAGCGTCTTTTGCGTTTATTTTTTATTTTTTCCTTTATCCACCATGCTGGTATGAGATAGTCCATGGTTGATTTATATAATGCTCATTGCACTTCACTTATATCTTTTGAGTATGGCTTTATAGAATGCTTCATCTGCTTCACTTATATCATTTGAAGTTTGGATTGCCTGTTTCTCTTCACATAGAAAACCGTTATTTGAAGAATGCTCTTTTGCTTCACTTATATTTATTAGAGCATGATATTTTGTAGAAAGAATTAAACTCTCATGCTTCACATATATCTATTTAGAGAGTCAACAGGAATTGGTCATTTTCATGGTTATTCATAAAATCCTACATAGAACTTGTGGATCACTGAATATGATATGTTTGATTCCTTGCAATAGTTTTGTGATATAGAGATGGAATATGGGGGAGGTACTAGTAAACGGTTGTGGTTAGTAAGAATATTCGTGTTAAGGTTTGTGATTCCCGAAGCATGCACGTATAGTCTCTCGTTATGCTATGAAGTTGGAGCATGGTTTATTATTAATTGTCTTCCTTATGAGTGGCGGTCGGGGATGAGCGATGGTGTTTTCCTACCAATCTATCCCCCTAGGGGCATGCATAGTAGTACTTTGCTTCGAGGGCTAATAAACTTCTGCAATGAGTATATGAGTTATTTCTGAATAATGTGAGTGCATGGATTATACGCATTCTTACCTTTCCGCAATTTGCTATCCTCTATGGTATCGTGCATTGCCCTTTCTCACCTCGAGAGTCGGTGCAAACTTCTCCGGTGCATCCAAATCCCCTGATATGATACGCTCTATCACACATAAGCCTCATTATATCTTCCTCAAAACAACCACCATACCTACCTATTATGGCCTTTCCATAGCCATTCCAAAATATATTAGATGCAACTTCCACCGCTTCCATTTGATGACTTGAGCACTCATTGTCATATTGCTTTGCATGATCATATAGCTGATATAGTAGTTGTGGCTCAACCACCGTTCATCATTTTTTATACATGTTACGCTAGATCATTGCACATCCTGGTATTGTCGGAGGCATTCATATAGAGTCATATTTTTGTTATAGGTATCGAGTTGTAATCTTGAGTTATAAGTAAATAGAAGTGTGATGATCATCATTATTCATTTTTAGAGCATTGCCCCAGTGTGGAAAGGATGATGGAGACACAAGTCCGGATGAGGCTCCGGACAATGAGAGAAAAATATAAAAGAAAAAATGAAAAAAAAGAAATAAAGAGAGAAGGGGCATGCTAGTTCCACACTTGTGCTTCAAAGTAGCACCATGTTTTTCATATAGAGAGTCTCCTATGTTGTCACTTTCATATACTAGTGGGGATTTTTCATTATAGGATTAGATGCACACCCACTTAGTTTTCATGATGAGATTTCATACACTTATAGCTCTTAGTGCATTCATTGCATGGCAATCCCTACTCCTCGCATTGATATCAATTGATGGGCATCTCCATAGCTCGTTGGTTAGCCGCGTCGATGTGAGACTTTCTTACCTTTTTGTCTTCTCTATATTTACCTCTATCATTATACTCTATTCCACCCCTAGTGTTATATCCATGGCTCTTGCTCATGTATTGCGTGAGGGTTGAAAAAGCTGAAGCGCGTTAAAAAGTATGAACCAATTGCTCGGCTTGTCATCGGGGTTGTGCATGATAAATACTTTGTGTTAAGAAGACAGAGCATGACAAGACTATATGATTTTGTAGGGATAGCTTTCTTTAGCATTGATATTTTGAAAGACATGATTGTTTGTTGGGATGCCTGAGTATTGATGTCTTTATGTCAAATTATAGACTATTGCTTTGAATCACTTATGTCTTAATATTCATGCCATGATTAGATATATGATCAAGATTATGCTAGGTAGCATTCCAAATAAAAAATTATCTTTTTTTATCATTTACCTACTCGAGGACGAGCAGGAATTAAGCTTGAGGATGCTGATACGTCTCTGTCGTATCTATAACTTTTGATTGTTTCATGCCAACAGTATACAACTTTTATACACTTTTGGCAACATTTTATATGGTTTATTTCGACTAACATATTGATCCAGTGCCCAGTGCTAGTTCCTGTTTGTTGCATGTTTTTTGTTTCACAGAAAATCCATATCAAACAAAGTCCAAATGCGATAAAAATTTACGGAGAATTATTTTTGAAATATATGTGATTTTTGGGACTTGGAATCAACGTAACGGAGGCCCAAGGCCTCCACAACCCACCAGGGCGCGCCAGGCATGCCCTGGCGCGCCCGGGTGTCTTGTGCCCACCCCGTAAGGCGGTTGGGGCCCTTCTTCTGGCGCAAGAAAGATAATTTATGGAAAAAAATCGTGTGAAAATTTCAGCGCAATCGGAGTTACGTATCTCCGAGAATTTAAGAAACGGTGAAGGGACGGATCTGAGGAACGCGAAACAGAAGAGAACAGAGAGGGAGATCCAATCTTGGAGGGGCTCCTGCCCCTCCGCCGCCATGGAGACCATGGACTAGAGGGGGAACTCTCCTCCCATCGGGGCAAGGAAGAAGAAGAAGGAGGGGGCTCTCTCCCCCTCTCTCCTGGTGGCGCTGGAACGCCGTCGGGGCAAGGATCGTGACGACGATCTACATAAACAATCTTACAACCATCAACACCAGCTCTCCCCCCCCCCTCTATGCAGCGGTGTAACACCCATTCTCCCCGCTGTAATCTCTACTTAAACATGGTGCTCAACTCCATATATTATTTTCCAGTGATATTTGGCTATCCTATGATGTTTGAGTAGATCCGTTTTGTCCTGTGGGTTAATCATGATCTTGGTTGGTATGATTGTATATATCATTTATGGTGCTGTCCTACGATGCCCTCCATCTCGCGCAAACGTGAGAGGTCCTGGCTGTAGGGTGTTGCAATATGTTCATGATTTGCTTATGGTGGGTTGCGAGAGTGACAGAAGCTTAAACCCGAGTAGGTGGGTTGTTGCGTATGGGATAAAGAGGACTTGATACTTAATGGTTAATGCTATGGTTGGGTTTCATGACCTTAATGATCTTTAGTAGTTGCGGATGCTTGCTAGGGGTCCAATCATAAGTGCATATGATCCAAGTAGAGAAAGTATGTTAGCTCATGCCTCTCCCTCATATAAAATTACAAGAATGATTACAGGTACTTGTTATCGATTGCCTAGGGACAAATGACTTTCTTATTGACAAAAGCTATCCACTTTTAGTACCTTGCAATTTATTCGTAGTTTTATTCTCGCAAAATACTCGTAGTTTTATTCTTGCAGAATAGTTTCATACTTGTTCTAGGTAAAGCAAACGTTAAAGTGTGCGTAGAGTTGTATCGGTGGTCGATAGAACTTGAGGAAGTATTTGTTCTACATTTAGCTCCTCGTTGGGTTCGACACTCTTACTTACCGAAGAAGGCTACAAACGATCCCCTATACTTGTGGGTAATCACCCCCCACCAGCCGACCGCCACGGCAGGGGGCGGATGCCCGCAGCCCAGGCCGCCCATACCTCACGAGGGCCAAATCCGCGCGCCCCATCGACCGTAGGATCCGCGCGCCGCATTGGCCAAAGACGACGAAGCCGGTCACCACGAGTACTCCGTCACCACGACGCCCAAGACGAGGCCAAAGGCCGCCGCCACCCTACGGCATCGGCGCGCCGCCCGTCAGCCAGCGATGCACCCCGCTGATACGTCTTCGTCGTATCTATAATTTTTGATTGTTCCATGCCAATATTATACAATTTTCATATACTTTTGGCAACTTTTTATACTATTTTTTAGACTAACATATTGATCCAGTGCCCAGTGCCAGTTCATGTTTGTTGCATGTTTTATGTTTCGCAGAAACCCCATATCAAACGGAATCCAAACGGGATAAAAATGGATGGAGAATTATTTTGGAATATTTATGATTTTTGGGAAGTAAAATCAACGCGAGACGGTGCCCGAGGGGTCCACGAGGCAGGGGGGCGTGCCCTGGACCCTCATGGGCACCCTGTAAGGCGGTTGACGCTCATCTTTTGCCGCAAGAAAGCTAATTTTATGAGAAAAATCTGGGCAGAAGATTCAAACCAATCGGAGTTACGGATCTCCGGAAATAAAAGAAACGATGAAAGGGCAGCAGAGGAGAACGCAGAAACAGAGAGAGGCAGAGAGACATATCCAATCTCGAAGGGGCTCTCGCCCCTCCCACGCCATGGAGACCATGGAACAAAGGGGAAACCCCTCCCCCCATCTTGGGAGAAGGTCAAGGAATAAGAAGAAGAAGGGGGGCTCTCTCCCCCTCGCTTCCCGGTGGCGCCGGAATGCCGCCGGGGCCATCATCATCACCGTGATCTTCACCAACACCTACGCCATCTTCACCAACATCTCCATCACCTTCCCCATGTATCTACAGCGGTCCACTCTCCTGCAACCCGTTGTACCCTCTACTTGAACATGGTGCTTTATGCTTCATATTATTATCCAATGATGTGTTGCCATCCTATGATGTCTGAGTAGATTTTCGTTGTCCTATTGGTGGTTGATGAATTGATATGATTGATTTAATTTGCGTGTGGTTATGTTGCTGTCCTTTGGTGCCCATCATATGAGCGCTCGCGTGGATCACACCATAGGGTTAGTTATATGTTGATAGGACTATGTATCGGAGGGCAAGAGTGACAGAAGCTTCAACCTAGCATAGAAATTGATGCATACGGGATTGAAGGGGGGCCAATATATCTTAATGATATGGTTGGGTTTTACCTTAATGAACGTTAGTAGTTGCGGACGCTGGCTAATAGTTCCAACCATAAGTGCATAGAATTCCAAGTCAGGGATGACATGCTAGCAGTGGCCTCTCCCACATAAGACTTGCTATCGGTCTAGTAAAGTAGTCAACTGCTTAGGGACAATGTCGCAACTCCTACCACCACTTTTCCACACTCGCTATATTTGCTTTATTGTGTCTTTATCTAAACAGCCCCTACTTTTTATTTACGTGCTCTTTATTTTCTTGCAAACTTATCCAACAACACCTACAAAGTACTTCTAGTTTCATACTTGTTCTAGGTAAAGCGAACTTCAAGCGTGTGTAGAGTTGTATCGGTGGTCGATATAACTTGAGGGAATATTTGTTCTACCTTTACCTCCTCGTTGGGTTCGACACTCTTACTTATCGAAAGAGGCTACAATTGATCCCCTATACTTGTGGGTTATAAAGACCTTTTTCTGGCGCCGTTGCCGGGGAGCAATAGCGTGGGGTGAATATTCTCGTCTGTGCTTGTTTGCTTTATCACTAAGTAATTTTTATTTGCTGTTCTTAGTTATTCTTTATCATTAGTTATGGATATGGAACACGAAATACCAAAAAAATTAGGTGTACTTTCTGCTCATGGAGATGGGGAACCTCCTAAAACCCTCGATGCTCAATATGTGAAACATATTATGTACCACTTTGATAATCCTGAGAAAACATCATTCAATTTGGTAATGGGAGACACGTGGATCAACGTGAATACTTTAGGGATTATTGCTTGACTCAAAAAGGGAAACTATTATGGGATCAAATTTATATGTTGAAGTGGTATGCTCGGCAAGTATGCTTGAGTTATGATTATACTTGTTGCTCTAGGATGAAGGCTCCACACCTTCCCTTTTCATGCAAATTTAATGATAATAAAACCTTGGCTTCTTATGCTAATGGTATATATGATTACTATGATGTGGAACAAATAGAAGAATTTGTTGCTTTTATGGGTGCTTATAAAATTGAATATATGTTTAAAGAGTTTGAAGATTTTGATGATGCTGTTTATAGACCTGAAAATTTAGCTATCCTTAAATATTGTTATGAGAATTATGAATACAATTACGAAATTAATGCACTTATTAAGAAAGTCTCCATTGTCCAAGAAGAGACTAATATTTTGCAGGAGTCTATGGAAGAAGAAATACATGAAACTGTGAGCTCATTGGATGAAAAAGATGATGAGGAGAGCGAAGAACAAAAGGAGGAAGAGCGGATTAGCTACCCGTGCCCACCTTCTAATGAGAGTAACTCTTCAACTCATACATTGTTTAATTTCCCTTCATGCTTACCGAAGGATGATTGCTATGATGATTGTTATGATCCCGTTGATTCTCTTGAAATATCCCTTTTTGATGATGCTTGCTATGCTTGTGGCCAAGATGCCAATATGAATTATGCTTATGGAGATGAACTTGCTATAGTTCCTTATGTTAAACATGAAATTGTTGCTATTGCACCCACGCATGATAGTCCTATTACCTTTGTGAGTTCTCCCGACTACACTATATCGGAGAAGTTTGCCTTTATTAAGGATTATATTGATGGGTTGCCTTTTACCATTGCACATGATGATATTTATGGATATATATGCATGTTCTTGCTGCTCCTACTTGCAATTATTATGAGAGAGGAACTATATCTCCACCTCTCTATGTTTCCAGCACGATAAAATTGCAAGAAACTGTTTATACTATGCATTGGCCTTTACTATGTGTGCATGAATTGTTCTTTTATGACATGCCGATGCATAGGAAGAGAGTTAGACTTCGTCATTAAATGATATATGTTGCTTTGTGCTCACTACTAAATTACAAATCATTGTTGATTCAAATTGGCTTTGATATACCTTGGGATCCGGGTGGATTCACTACTTGAGCACTATATGCCTAGCTTAATGGTTTTAAAGAAAGCGCTGCCAGGGAGACAACCCGGAAGTTTTAGAGAGTCATTTATTTCTGTTGAGTGCTTTCATATAGTTTAAAAACAACAAAAATAAATAGGGGAACCCAAAAAAATTTCAAAAAGAAAAGCGAAAGTGAGAAAGACGAGCATTGTTGAAGTGGGAGCTAGCCTTGAACTTTGTTCATGCTCACGGAAACTTTGTGAATCTTGATTACAGAAACTTTTCAACAAAAATAATTATCCCCTTGTACAATTCCATTGTATTATAAAAATAATGTGCCAAGGTTTGCCTTTAGGATGTTTACAATGCTTGTTGGTTTGTATGGTGCAGGACAGAAACTTTGGCTGTAGTGCACAATTTTTAATTTTTTACTGGAACGTCGAATGGTTCTGAAACTTTTCGCACTGTCTTTCTATACAAATTATTTATTTTTCCTAATTTTGGACGAATTGTTAAAGTATCATAAGTATGGTGAATGTTCATATTATTGCAGACTGTTCTGTTTTAGACAAATTCTGTTTTTGATGCATAGTTTGCTTGTTTTGATGAAACTATCAATCTATATCAGTGGATTAAGCCATGAAAAAGTTATACTACAGTAGACACAATGCAAAAACAAAATATGAATTGGTTTGCAACAGTACTTAGAGTAGTGATTTGCTTTATTATACTAACAGATCTTACCGAGTTTTCTGTTGAAGTTTTGTGTGGATGAAGTGTTCGATGATCGAGAAGTTCTCGATGTGAGAAGAAGGAAGAGAGGCAAGAGCTCAAGGTTGGCCTGAGGCACCCCAAGTAAATATTCAAGGAGACTCAAGCGTCTAAGCTTAGGGATGCCCCGGAAGGCATCCCCTCTTTCTTCAACAAGTATCGGTATGTTTTCGGATTCGATTCGTTCATGCGATATGTGCAATCTTGGAGCGTCCTTTGCATTTAGTTTTATTTTTTCTTTTATGCACCATGCTGGTATGAGATAGTCCTTGGTTGATTTATATAATGCTCTTTGCACTTCACTTATATCTTTTGAGTATGGCTTTATAGAATGCTTCATGTGCTTCACTTATATCATTTGAAGTTTGGATTGCCTGTTTCTCTTCACTTAGACAACCGCCATTTGTAGAATGCTCTTTTGCTTCACTTATATTTGTTAGAGCGTGGGCATATCTTTTTTAGAAAGAATTAAACTCTCTTGCTTCACTTATATCTATTTAGAGAGATGACAGGAACTGGTCATTCACATGGTTAGTCATAAAATCCTACATAAAACTTGTAGATCACTGAATATGATATGTTTGATTCCTTGCAATAGTTTTGCGATATAAAGATGGTGATATTAGAGTCATGCTAGTGGGTAGTTGTGGATTGTAGAAATACTTGTGTTGAGGTTTGTGATTCCCGTAGCATGCACGTATGGTGAACCGTTATGTAACGAAGTCAGAGCATGATTTATTTATTGATTGTCTTCCTTATGAGTAGCGGTCGGGGACGAGCGATGGTCTTTTCCTACCAATCTATCCCCCCAGGGGCATGCATAGTAGTACTTTTCTTCGAGGGCTAATAAACTTTTGCAATAAGTATATGAGTTCTTTATGACTAATGTGAGTCCATGGATTATCGCACTCTCACCCTTCCATCATTTCTAGCCTCTTGGTACCGTGCATTGCCTTTTCTCACCTCGACAGTTGGTGCAAACTTCGCCGGTGCATCCAAACCCCGTGATACGATACGCTCTATCACACATAAACCTCATTATATCTTCCTCAAAACAGCCACCATACCTACCTATCATGGCATTTTCATAGCCATTCCGAGATATATTGCCATGCAACTTTCATCATCATCATATACATGACTTGAGCATTTATTGTCATATTGCTTTGCATGATCGTAAGATAGCTAGCATGATGTTTTCATGGCTTGTCCGTTTTTTGATGTCATTGCTACGCTAGATCATTGCACATCCCGGTACACCGCCGGAGGCATTCATATAGAGTCATATATTTGTTCTAGTATCGAGTTGTAATATTGAGTTGTAAGTAAATAAAAGTGTGATGATCATCATTATTAGAGCATTGTCCCATCCAAAAAAAAGAGAGGCCAAAGAAGCCTAAATAAAAAAAAGGGGCCAAAGAAGCTCGCAAAAAAAGAAAAAAAAAGAAAAGAAAAAGGGGCAATGTTACTATCCTTTTACCACACTTGTGCTTCAAAGTAGCACCATGTTCTTCATGATAGGGAGTCTCTTGAGTTATCACTTTCATATACTAGTGGGAATTTTCATTATAGAACTTGGCTTCTATATTCCAACGATGGGCTTCCTAAAATGCCCTAGGTCTTCATGAGCAAGCAAGTTGGATGCACACCCACTTAGTTTCGGTTCGAGCTTTCATACACTTATAGCTCTAGTGAATCTATTGCATGGCAATCCCTACTCCTCACATTGACATCAATTGATGGGCATCTCCATAGCCCGTTGATTAGCCGCGTCGATGTGAGACTTTCTCCCCTTTTGTCTTCTCCACATAACCCCCATCATCATATTCTATTCCACCTATAGTGCTATATCCATGGCTTGCGCTCATGTATTGCGTGAGGGTTGAAAAAGCTGAAGTGCGTTAAAAAGTATGAACCAATTGCTCAGCTTGTCATCGGGGTTGTGCATGATTTGAATATTTTGTGTGGTGAAGATGGAGCATAGCCAGACTATATGATTTTGTAGGGACAACTTTCTTTGGCCATGTTATTTTGAAAAGACATGATTGCTTTATTAGTAGGCTTGAAGTATTATTGTTTTTATGTCAAATGATAGACTATTGCATTGAATCACTCGTGTCTTAATATTCATGCCATGATTAGATACATGATCAAGATTATGCTAGGTAGCATTCCACATCAAAAATTATCTTTTTTATCATTTACCTACTCGAGGACGAGCAGGAATTAAGCTTGGGGATGCTGATACGTCTCCGTCGTATCTATAATTTTTTGATTGTTCCATGCCAATATTATACAACTTTCATATACTTTTGGCAACTTTTTATACTATTTTTGGGACTAACATATTGATCCAGTGCCCAATGCCAGTTCATGTTTGTTGCATGTTTTATGTTTCGCAGAAACTCCATATAAAACGGAATCCAAACGGGATAAAGACGAACGAAGAATTATTTTGGAACATTTATGATTTTTGGGAAGTAAAATCAACGCGAGACGGTGCCCGAGGGGGCCACGAGGCCCCAGGTGGGCAGGCGCGCCCTGGACCCTCGTGGGCACCGCGTAAGGCAGTTGCCGCTCTTCTTTTGCCGCAAGAAAGCTAATTTTATGAGAAAAATCTGGGCGAAATATTCAACCCAATCGGAGTTACGGATCTCCGGATATAAAAGAAACGTTGAAAGGGCAGCAGAGGAGAACGCAGAAACAGCGAGAGACAGAGAGACAGATCCAATCTCGGAGGGGCTCTCGCCCCTCCCACGCCATGGAGACCATGGACCAGAGGGGAAACCCTTCTCCCATCTAGGGAGAAGGTCAAGGAAGAAGAAGAAGAAGAAGGGGGGCTCTCTCCCCCTCGCTTCCGGTGGCGCCGGAACGCCGCCGGGGCCATCATCATCACTGCGACCTTCACCAACACTTACGCCATCTTCACCAACATCTCCATCACCTTCCCCCCTCTATCTACAGCGGTCCACTCTCCCGCAACCCGCTATACCCTCTACTTGAACATGGTGCTTTATGCTTCATATTATTATCCAATGATGTGTGGCCATCCTATGATGTCTGAGTAGATTTTCGTTGTCCTATCGGTGGTTGATGAATTCTATGATTGATTTAATTTGCTTGTGGTTATGTTGCTGTCTTTTGGTGACCATCATATGAGCGCGCATGTGGATCACACCAAAGGGTTAGTTGTATGTTCATAGGACTATGTATTGGAGGGCAAGAGTGACAGAAGCTTCAACCTAGCATAGAAATTGATGCATACGAGATTGAAGGGGGACCAATATATCTTAATGCTAGGTTGGGTTTTACCTTAATGAACGTTAGTAGTTGCAGACGCTTGCTAATAGTTCCAACCATAAGTGCATAGAATTCCAAGTCAGGGATGACATGCTAGCAGTGGTCTCTCCCACATAAGACGTGCTATCGGTCTAGTAAAGTAGTCAATTTCTTAGGGACAATTTCGCAACTCCTACCACCACTTTTCCACACTCGCTATATTTACTTTATTGTGTCTTTATCTAAACAGCCCCTACCTTTTATTTACGTGCTCTTTATTTTCTTGCAAACCTATCCAACAACACCTACAAAGTACTTCTAGTTTCATACTTGTTCTAGGTAAAGCGAACGTCAAGCGTACGTAGAGTTGTATCGGCGGTCGATAGAACTTGAGGGAATATTTGTTCTACCTTTAGATCCTCGTTGGGTTCGACACTCTTAATTATCGAAAGAGGCTACAATTGATCCCCTATACTTGTGGATTATCACCCGCCCGCCGCCATTATCCGCACCGAGGAAGCCGAGCGAGGGGACGAGAGAAGCCCTGCCGCCGCCGCCGGTAATAGGGCTTTGCACGGCCGCGCCCTTGGGTGGCGGCGAGGGAGGAGGGAGAGGTGGAGGGGAGGTATGGGGCGGCGATGACTTGGGTCCCCCCTCGGTCGCGCGTGGGGCGACGCGAGGGGGAGGGAGGGAGGGGCCCACGAGGAGAATTGTCTTTCGTGGAACGAGGAGGGATCCACTACCTAAGCCGAAAAAAGTCCCGCCTTGCCCCCGCACCGCCCCCCCCCAACGGGTGGCTCGGGCGGCGGTGCTAGATCCCGCCGCAGGCTCCCTCCCCTACCTTCCCCCGCCTCCGCCGCCGGCTGGTGCCGCCCCGGCGAAGCCCCTTGCGGTGGGTGGTGATACGCTCCAATGTATCTGTAAGTTTTGATTGTTCCATGCTGTTATATTATCAATATTTGTTGTTTTATAATCATTTTATAGTCATTTTATATCATTTTTTGGTACTAACCTATTGACATAGTGTCAAGTGCCAGTTGCTATTTCCTACATGTTTTTTACATCGCAAGAAATCAATACCAAACGGAGTCCAAATGCAACGAAACTTCACGAAGATTTTTATGGACCAGAAGACACCCAATGGGCCAAGGCAGCGCCTGGGGGGTGCTCCGAGGGGAGCACAACCCACCAGGGCGTGCCAGGAGGCCAAGGCGCGCCCTGGTGGGTTGTGCCCACCTCGGGTGCCCCCCGGACTGCCTCTTTGCTCTATAAATACCCCAATGCTCCAGAAACCCTGGGGGAGTCGACGAAAATCAATTCCAGCCGCCACAGAATCCAGAACCATCAGATCCAATCTAGACACCATTACGGAGGGGTTCACCACTTCCATTGGTGCCTCTCCGATGATGCGCGAGTAGTTCTTTGTAAACCTTTGGGTCCGTAGTTAGTAGCTAGATGGCTTCCTATCTCTCGTTTGATTCTCAATACAATGGTCTCTTGGAGATCCATATGATGTAACTCTTTTTGCGATGTATTTGTTGGGATGGGATGAACTTTGAGTTTATGAACAGATCTATCTTTTTATACCCATAAAAGTTATTTGAGTTTCTTTGATCTCTTATATGCATGATTGCTTATAGCCTCATATTTCTTCTCCGATATTTGGGTTTTGTTTGGCCAACTTGATCTATTTATCTTGCAATGGGAAGAGGCGCTTTGTAGTGGGTTTGATCTTACGGTGCTTGATCCCAGTGACAGAAGGGGAACCGACACGTATGTATCGTTGCTACTAAGGATAAAACGATGGGGTCTATCTCTACATAGATAGATCTTGTCTACATCATGTCATCATTCTTATCGCATTACTCTGTTTCTCCATGAACTTAATACACTAGAGGCATGCTGGATAGCGGTCGATGTGTGGAGTAATAGTAGTAGATGCAGGCAGGAGTCAATCTACTAATCTTGGATGTGATGCCTATATAATGATCATTTCCTGGATATCGTCATGATTATTTGAAGTTCTATTAATTGCCCAACAGTAATATTTTTACCCACCGTTTGCTATTTTTCTTGAGAGAAGCCACTAGTGAAACCTACGGCCCCGGGTCTCTTTCTCATATTATTTGCCTTTGCGATCTACTTTTCCTTTACTTTAATTTTCAGATCTATTAAACCAAAAATACAAAACTACCTTGCTGCATTTTATTCTTATTTGGCGTTCGATCTATCAATCTATTACAACTCTCTCACGTCCGTTTGCCAATTTCTGGCGCTGTTACCCGAAAGGGATTGACAATCCCTTTAACACGCCAGGTTGCGAGTGGTTGTTATTTATGTGCAGGTGATGTTTACGTTGTGTTGCTTGGTTTTCCTACTGGTTCGATAACCTTGGTTTCATCACTGAGGGAAATACCTACCACTGTTGTGCTGCATCATCCCTTCCTCTTTGGGGAAATACCGACGTAGCTTCAAGCCGCCATCAAAAGGAATTTCTTGCGACGTTGCCGGGGAGGATCTTCAACATATACCAGGTTCCTAATCACAAATCTCACCTCCTCGCAATTTACATTATTTGCCATTTGCCTCTCTTTTTCCTCTCCCCCACTTCACAAAAAAATGCCGTTTTATTCGCCCTCTTTTTCGTTTGCCGTTTTCTCGTCGGATCTATCCTTTCTTGGAGTCATGAGTGATTTCAGTATGGCACCAACAGATGATGGCCTAACTCCTAAGATGGGACGTACGGGCAATCTGGATGCTAAAACTTTTATATTGGGGCAAGGGAATGTTTTGGGAAAAGAACGTATCCAAGAATTTTTCAATTGTGTTGGAAATCTAAGTCTTGATGATGCTCCTATACTTAGGACTACCAGATCCTATGCGGATGCTATTTCAGCACTAGTTCTGAAACTTGAAAGTAAATTTATCTGTACTCATCCTACTTTGCAATGATTGCTTTTGAGCTTCCCGTTATAAAGAATCCTAAAGCTAAAAAGTTGGCCACTCTCGTTCTTATGAATGAGTTTGACTACATAATACGGGAAGCTAGGGAAATCTTTGATTTTTATGGTATGAATCGTGAAAAACCCGTGATAGATGAAATTCTTTATAATAGTGATTATGCTCTAAGGCATTTGCTTGGGGATAATAAAATCTTTGATGAGAATCTTAAAAAGGAAGTCCCCATTTTAGATATAATCCAACAAGTTTTCAATAATGTTAATCAACGTCACTCTTGGATTGCTGCGGGAAATCAAAGGGGATATGATGAAAACCAACTTAGGAATGCTAAGGTTTCTATGGATAATATGTTCTATGTTGTGTTTACAAAACCCCCTGATGAAAACACCTCTAAGGAAATTAAGAACAAAGATGACAAAACTTAGATCCTTGCTTTATGCCTAGCTAAGGGCGCAAAACTATAGAGCTTGTTGGGAGGCAACCCAATGAATAAAATTTATTTTTGCTTTTTGCTTTCTGTTCTTGAGTGTTTGCACAATTATGCTACTGATATGATTGTGTTTTTTGTGTTTTAATTAGTGTTTGTGCCAAGTAAAGCCTTTAGGATCTTCTTGGGTGATAGTTGTTTGTTCTTGCTGAAGAAACATCAACTTTCGCGCTCACGAGAACAATTCTTATTTTTACTAGAGCGTGACAAAATGCCAATTACTTTTGCAACAGATTAACATACAAATTTCTCAGATCGTCCTAATTTTTCAGAATTTTTGGAGTATTAGAAGTATTCGAAATATCCAGATTGCTACAGACTGTTCTGTTTTTGACAGATTCTGTTTTCTTTGCGTTGTGTGCTTGTTTTGATGGCTCTATGATTTTATATGATGAATTTTTGCCATAGAAAAGTTGGAATACAATAGATATAATGCAATAATAAAATATGAATAGGTTGCAATAGTACTTATAGTAGTGATTTGCTTTCTTATACTAACGGATCTCACGAAGGTTTTGTTGAGTTTTGTGTGATTGAAGTTTTCAAGTTTTGGGTTATCTTACGATGGAAGAAGAAATAATGACTAAGAAGAGCCTAAGCTTGGGGATGCCCCGGCATCCCAAGCTATTATCCAAAAGGGAGCAAGCAACTAACTTGGGGATGCCCCGAGTGGCATCCTCTCTTTCTTCTAACGACCATCGGCATTTTACTCGAAGCTATATTTTTATTCATCACATACTATGTGTTTTGCTTGGAGCATCTTGTATGATATGAGTCTTTGCTTGTTTTATTTTGTGTTTTTAGTCTTGATTCCTTGCTGGACACACCTATTTGAGACAACCAAAATTATGTCATGACTTGTTAGAATTGCTCTCTATGCTTCACTTAAATTTTTATGAGCTATGGACTTGCTCTAGTGCTTAACTTATATCTTTTTGAGCATGGTGTGCTTTAGTATTTTTGAAGAAATGCTCTCTTGCTTCACTTAGATTTATTTGAGAGTTAGTAAAATTTCGAAGAAATTCTCTCTTGCTTCACTTAAATTAATTTGACAGAAAGAAATATTATGCTCATGATCTTCACTTATATTTGTTTGAGCTTATCAAAAGCAACATATGAAAATTAGTTCCAAAGTGATAGATATCCAAGAAGGATATAATAGAAACTTTTATGAAGATCATTGGACAAAATAAACTTGATTCTTAGTAATATTTTTGAGATATGATGATGTGATATGTGAGTCATGTTGATGAGTAATTATGCTTTAGTAAGAATATTGGTGTTAAGGTTTGTGATTCCCTATGCAAGCACGAAAGTCAATAATTATGCAATGAAATTATAACCTAATTGTGGTGCATTATTCGGTGTTAATTATGCTTAATGCTCGCTTATGAGATTATTTGTTTCTTGGTTGGTCGCTTCTCAATCTTTTGCTAGCCTTCACTTTGCACTAAGTATGATCACTACTTGTGCATCCAAAAACCTTTAAACCAGTTTTGCCACATGAATCCACTATATTACCTATATGCGGTATTCTTTTGTCATTCTAAGCAAATTTGTATGTGCCATCTCTAATTTTCAAAATAAACTTCTCTTTTGTGTGTTCGTACTGCTCGCGGAGCGGTGAGGAGTGGCTAATATTTTCCATGCTAGATGTGTTATTCTCATGATGGGTGTTTATTCACTTGTCATTGCACGAGAGTAAGGCAAAGGTATTAGGGATGCCCAGTCCCGAAATGAAAAATGAATTTACTTTATGTTGTCAAATAATAAATTCCTTGGAAAGTGTTGGTATGGAAGGCACCCATGGATACGGTTAGCCATGGAAAGTGAAAGTATGGTGGAAAAAGGAATAAACATTATTTTCTGTTTGGGAACCGCCTATGATATATCTAGCATGGAAAGTGTTCGGAACTCTAAGTAATTTTCGTTGGTGGGAAAGACACACCTCCCAAAATGTTTTTATCTCTAAGTTTTTCGCTTTGAGCTCTGACACCTCTACAAATCCCTACTTCCCTCTGTGAAGGGCCTTTCTTTTACTTTATGCAAAAAAAATTCAATTTGAGTCTCCATCTTCTCTTATAGAAGCACCAACTAGGAGGTAATATGATCATACTTGAGTATTGGGTGTAGTTAATATTCGAGTGTGTTTCATGAATGGATCAATGATTGAGCATGATGGGCTAGGGATAACTCATTTTAGCGTTGATATTTTGAAAGACATGGTTTCTTGTTGATATGCTTGAGTATTTAAGTTATCATGTCGAAACTAGACTATTGCTTTGAACCACATAAAAGTCCAAATGTCTATGCCATAAAGAAAAGAATATGAGATGACATGTTAGGCAGCATTCCACATCAAAAATTCTGTTTTTATCACTTACCTACTCGAGGACGACAAGGAGTTAAGCTTGGGGATGCTGATACGTCTCCAACGTATCTATAATTTTTTATTGTTCCATGCTGTTATATTATCAATCTTGGATGTTTTATAATCATTTTATAGTCATTTTATATCATTTTTGGTACTAACCTATTGACATAGTGCCAAGTGCCAGTTGCTGTTTTCTGCATGTTTTTTACATCACAGGAAATCAATACGAAACGGAGTCCAAATGCAACGAAACTTCACGGAGATTTTTATGGACCAGAAGACACCCAATGGGCCAAGGCAGAGCCTGGGGGGTGCTCTGAGGGAAGCACAACCCACTAGGGTGCGCCAGGAGCCCCAGGCGCGCCCTGGTGGGTTGTGCCCACCTCGGGTGCCCCCGGACCGCCTCTTTGCTCTATAAATACCCCAATATTCTAGAAACCCTGGGGAAGTCGGTGAAAATCAATTCCAGCCGCCGCAGAGTCCAGAACCACCAGATCCAATCTAGACACCATCACGGAGGGATTCACCACTTCCATTGGTGCCTCTTTGATGATGCGTGAGTATTTATTTGCAGACCTTCGGGTCTGTAGTTAGTAGCTAGATGGCTTCCTCTCTCTCGTTTGATTCTCAATACAATGGTCTCTTGGAGATCCATATGATGTAACTCTTTTTGCTCTGTGTTTGTTGGGATCGGATGAACTTTGAGTTTATGATCAGATCTATCTTTTTATATCCATGAAAGTTATTTGAGTTTCTTTGATCTCTTATATGATTGCTTATAGCCTCGTATTTCTTCTCTGATATTTGGGTTTTGTTTGGCCAACTTGATATATTTATCTTGCAATGGGAAGAGGTGCTTTGTAGTAGGTTCGATCTTACGGTGCTTGATCCCAGTGACAGAAGGGGAACTGACAGGTATGTATCGTTGCTACTAAGGATAAAACGATGGGTTCTATCTCTACATAGATAGATCTTGTCTACATCATGTCATCGTTCTTATTGCATTACTCCGTTTCTCCATGAACTTAATACACTAGATGCATGCTGGATAGCGGTCGATGTGTGGAGTAATAGTAGTAGATGCAGGCAGGAGTCGGTCTACTAATCTTGGACGTGATGCCTATATAATGATCATTGCCTGGATATCGTCATGATTATTTGAAGTTCTATCAATTTCCCAACAGTAATTTGTTTACCCACCGTTTGATATTTTTCTCGAGAGAAGCCACTAGTGAAACCTACAGCCCCTGGGTCTCTTTCTCATACTATTTGCCTTTGCGATCTACTTTTCCTTTGCTTTTATTTTCAGATCTATTAAACCAAAAATACCTTGCTGCGTTTTATTCTTATTTGGCGTTCGATCTATCAATCTATTACAACTCTCTCACGTCCGTTTGCCAATTTCTGGCGCCGTTACCCGAAAGGGATTGACAATCCCTTTAACACGTCGGGTTGCGAGTGGTTGTTATTTGTGTGTAGGTGTTGTTTACGTTGTGTTGCTTGGTTCTCCTACTGGTTCGATAACCTTGGTTTCATCACTGAGGGAAATACCTACCACTGTTGTGTTGCATCATCCCTTCCTCTTTGGGGAAATACCAACGTAGCTTCAAGCCGCCATCAGGTGGCGGCGCGGGATCTCTCCTCCTCATTTTGGATCTGGTGGGCGCGGGGCTCCCTCCCTGGGCGGTGGCATCAGGCGTGCACAGGGTCTGGCGGCGTGGCGGCGCTCTCTCTTGGCGGCGGCATGCTGCGGTGCGGCGGCGATGGGTGGGTGTTTGGCCGCGCGGCGGCTGTGCCCCGCGATGGCGACTAGGGCCCAGATTCGGTCCTCCGGCTGCAGCGGGTGGTGTCTTTCTTCCCCGTCGCGAGTTTGGGGCGGTGTACCTCGGGCAGCGGTGGTTCCAGCGGCGGCGTTGCTCTGGATGGTGGGGAGGTGGTGGCGCAGTCACTTGGCTGCAAGCTGACGCGGCGGCAGGCGGCGGCGCCCTCCTGGCCCAGATCTGGGCCCTTTTGGGCCCCATCTGGGTCTGGCCGGCGGCTCTGTCGGACGGAGGGGCGATTCGTGGCGGGGGTCGCGGAGACGGAGGCGCACACACTACAACACGGCAACGGGAGCTTCACGAGCCCTTTCAGGCTCGGCCGGGCTGTGGGCCTAGTGTGCTCCTCTTGCTGCATCCGGTCGGTGACTGCCATGGGCGGTGGAGCTTGTCCCCTCCCACGTGACTAATGATTCTGCAACTCCTCGTTCCTGGTTGTCCTCTCTCAGCCCCGTCGGTTTCGTTTCGCTTGCTTGTTCGTCTGCGACGGCTTCGTCGGACGGAGATGTGGCTCGTGTGGGGGGGTGCGGAGACAGCGGCGCGCGCACTGTAGCATGGTGACGAGGCCTTCATGAGCCCTTTCAGGCTCGGCCGGTCCGTGGGCATGGTGTGCTCTTCTTGCTGCGTCCGGCCAGTGACCGCCAAGGGCGGTGGAGGTTGTCCCCTCCCGTGTGTCTGCTGATTCTGCCGCTCCTTGTTCCCGGCTGTCCCCTCTCGGTCTCGTCGGTCTCGCTTCTCCTTCCATGGTGAGACGGCGATGGTGATTCAAAGGCCGTGGTGGCGCATGTTGGTGGGCGGCACGATTGGTGGTGTGCGACGGATCGGTTGGGGCTGTGGTTGTTTGGCGGGCGGGAGAAATCCATGTCGGCTTGGCCAGCACCGACGCGGTGATGCCCGCGGGCGCCATCATCCCTTCCTGAAGGGTATCGGGTATGCCCCCTCCACACGCCCCTCCGCGTACCAGGGGAAACCCTAGGACCTGTCCGGGCAGCAGCGCCGGCATCGTCGCGTTCCTTCCTGAAGGTGTTGCTTGGTATGCGGCGGTCCAAAGTGCTAGGAGCGTGGTGGAAATTCTCTGGCGGGCGCAACGGTTGCAGGTCATCATCGTTTTCTTCGATCTGACTCTGTTGTCATTATTTTATATTTCTTTCTCTATTATTTCTTTTGGGCATGCCTATGTTGTCTGCCCCAGCAATGGACTATCAGCTGTATCGGGTGGTTGCTATATCTATATAGCGGGGCGAAAGCCTATTTCGAGAATTGTCTTTCGTAACCAGTTTTTCAAAAGTGACTGGAGCAACCAACATTTAACTGAGAACACCATGCTTCCTTGACATGTGAATATTTCTAATTTGGAACCATCATATGGGAATGAAGCATATAGCCAAAAAGCTCAGGTGCATTTCAAGCTGTTCTATTCCTCATGCATTCAGCCAACTGCAGTACTCTATTAATAGGGTGCTTGCATTATATTGTATTTGTATAACCTGTGCTAATTTTCAGTCAATCTGATGCTGATTTTTGGACAAAAGAATCCTATGTTGACTACCAAGATCATTGATTTATGAAAGAACCCTTACTTACTGATAAAAGTGTACATGATGTGATTTATGTAGTTCTATATATATACAAAACTTCCAAAATATAGCTGACTTTATTTCATTCATTTTTGATTTTGTAAGTAATTGATCATGTAGTCACCATCGATGTACCAATTTTTGTATTAGTTGAGAGCAGTAATGCAAACTAGACATGTTAATTTGACTTGCCAAAGCAATTGCACGCTAGTGATACTTTTACTCGTGTGGCCTTTTACCTCGTGGGCTAAATATAATTTTTCTGAGTAATAGGGACTTCTATCGTTTCCTGAAGCTCGCTCTTTCTTTAACATTATGCTAAAAGATCTTGCTATTCTTCAAGCAAACAATGGATGAAATGTTGAGATGAGTCCACACCATCTTTCGGGACAACAAATGTTAAGCAATTTACAAGCTATTCAGGTATATGCTAAGATACTTGAACAACTTGCTACCGGGTTCAAACTTCAGCAATGCTTCCCCCTCCCAACCAAACGTCTCAAAAAAAGAAAAGGAAAAAAAGACAGCGTTCAAAATGATAATGCCTGGCCAACAAGACATCACCCACAAAATTAGCAATCCTTTAAAAATTAGCTAGCAAATAGCGATCCACCAAGAGAAAAGGAAACAACGACAGGCAAGTAAATAAAATTTCTTCAGGTTCATTCAGTAGCAAACTGTTTTTGTTTCCTCTAAAAATCAATTAGCAGAGCTATTCCATTCATTGGTCGGCAGAAAAGAAGCACGAGTGTGTTTTTGGGATAACACAGAGCTAAATTTGATTTCTATCTGCAATTTTCACCGTCGTTTAAATCGATGTTGCCTATCGTGTGGGCTTGGAGATTAGAATGTTCAGTCAGTGTGTTTGGCAGAGTATTGTTTTGTGAGATGTGGATGCGGCTCTTGCATCTAAACCTGTTTCCGTGAATGCCAATTAGATGATCAATTTTTGTGCACTTGTTGCCCTGAATACTAATTAGATGATCAGTTTCTGTGTACTTGTTGTCGTGAATACCAATTCAATGATCACTTTTTATCCCTGGTCTATTAATTAGACGGTCACTTTTTTATAGACATGACTTTTGTAGGATCGAAAGTATGTCTAGAGGGGGTGATTAGACTACTTGACCAAATAAAAGCTTATCCTTTTCCCAATTTTAGTCTTTGGCAGATTTTAGCTATCTTAGCACAAGTCAAGCAATCTTAGCACAATTCAAGCAAGCATGCAAAGAGTATATGAGCAGCGGAAAGTAAAGCATGCAACTTGCAAGAAATGTAAAGGGAAGGGTTTGGAGAATTCAAACGCAATTGGAGACACGGATGTTTTTGTCGTGGTTCCGATAGGTGGTGCTATCCTACATCCACGTTGATGGAGACTTCAACCCACGAAGGGTAATGGTTGCGCGAGTCCACGGAGGGCTCCACCCACGAAGGGTCCACGAAGAAGCAACCTTGTCTATCCCACCATGGCCGTCGCCCACGAAGGACTTGCCTCACTAGCGGTAGATCTTCACGAAGTAGGCGATCTCCTTGCCCTTACAAACTCTTTGGTTCAACTCCACAATCTTGTCGGAGGCTCCCAAGTGACACCCAGCCAATCTAGGAGACACCACTCTCCAAGAAGTAACAAATGGTGTGTTGATGATGAACTCCTTGCTCTTGTGCTTCAAATGATAGTCTCCCCAACACTCAACTCTCTCTCTCACAGGATTTGGATTTGGTGGAAAGAAGATTTGAGTGGAAAGCAACTTGGGGAAGGCTAGAGATCAAGATTCATATGGTAGGAATGGAATATCTTGGCCTCAACACAAGGGTAGGTGGTTCTCTCTCAGAAAATGTGTATTGGAAGTGTAGGATCGTTCTGATGGCTCTCTCCATGAATGAAGAGTGGGTGGAGGGGTATCTATAGCCTCCACACAAAAACTAACCGTTAAACACAATTTACCAATCTTGGTGGGACCGAATTGAAAAACTCGGTCGGACCGATTCAGCAAATCTAGTGACCGTTAGGATTTTCGGTGGGACCGACATGCAACTCGGTAGGACCGATATGGTTAGGGTTAGGGCATAACGTAATCTCGGTGAGATCGATTACACAAACTCGGTGAGACCGACTTTGGTAATAAGCTAACCAGAGAGTTGGTCAGGTAAACTCAGTGGGACCGGTTCGCTCATTTCGGTGGGACCGAAACGTTACGAAAGGGAAACAGAGAGTTTACATTGCAATCTCGGTGGGACCGATTGCTCATCTCGGCGGGACCGAAATGTTACGAAGGGAAACAGAGAGATTACAATCCCATCTCGGTGAGACCGAGATCCCTATCGGTGAGAACAATTTGCCTATGGTTTGTGGCAGTGGCTATGACATCTGAACTCGGTGGCGCCGGATAGAAAGAATCAGTAGGACCGAGTTGGACTTTTGGTTTGGGTCATATGTGGATGTGAGAAAGTAGTTGAGGGCTTTGGAGCATATCACTAAGCACTATGGAGCAAGAAACTCATTAAGCAACACCTCATCCCTCCTTGATAGTATTGGCTTTTCCTATAGACTCAATGTGATCTTGGATCACTAAAATATAAAATGTAGAGTCTTGAGCTTTTGAGCTTGAGCCAATCCTTTTATCCTTAGTAGTTTGAGGGGTCCACTTTCCTCATCCATGCCATGCCATTCATTTGAGCTTTTCCTGAAATATTCATCTTGGAATAATGTTAGCTCAATGAGCTATATGTTGTTAGGAATTACCAAAACCATCCAGGGATAGTTGCACTTTCAACCTCCCCCTTTTTGGTAATTGATGACAACATATAGATCAAAGCTTCGACAAATGATAATAAGAGTGAAAAACATTGTCACTTTGAGAAGTATGTGATAAGCAAGAGCTCCCCCTAAATTTGTGCATAGTTTAAGATTTGCTTTGGACTGCAAATGCATAAGAAGTTAAGCTCATGGGTTACTCTTCCATGTCACATACATCTTGGTGGAGCGCTCAAAATGATAATAATTGAATACATGCACTCATCACCAAGCAAAGTGAATGATCATATAGAGATAAAAAGGATAATGTCATCCAACAAGCATAAATGTAGCATATGATCAAACACATGATCATCCAAGTATCACACAGACATAATGTATCTCAAACAAGCAAATAAAGTTCAACCACCAAAGCAAGAGAGAATAAAAGCAACACTCTCTCTCGAAGCCTATGATCTATACATTTTCTACCCTTTGGCAACAAGTTACCAAAAGTTCATAGAAAATGCATAGTACTAAATCGTCTCTCGGGCTTGATCTTGGTGGTGGTGTAGAGCAGAGCGCCAAGGGCGAAAGCATCACTTGATGTAGATGGAGCTGGTGGAGTAGGTCTTTGGAGATGGTGGCACTGAAGCTGTAGCTAGTGCAGATGAAGTGGCTCAGGTGTCTGTCACTGGCACTGCAGCTGATCTCTGAGCTCTAGGCACTCTGGCAAATGTCTTAGTGGTTGACTTGCCCTTCCTCTCCTGCATATCATCTTGAAGTGGCTCAACAACGGACTGGATCTCTGTGACCTCACATCCATGTCATAGAACTTCTGCTCCATGATCCTCTCCAAGCTCTCCTGGTTTCGAGTCAAGGTGGCCGTCCCCTTCTCAATCCTCAGAGTGGATGCAATCAAGTAGCCAAATTGATCATGTTTGCTCTTCAGAAAGTACTGAGATGCCTCTTCCATTGTTGGCATCTTGGCAGCTTTCTCGGTCCTTGCCTTCTCCTTCTTAGCTTGTGCTTGCACTAAAGATGGTTCATCTTCATCCATAACCACTTGGTTGTCCTCAAAGTCTGGATAGATGGGCATGTGCTCCTTGTCCAACAGGTATGTGCCTGTGCCCATCTTGGAGTTAATCAGCTCCTGGATCTATGGGGCATATCCACAACTCCTCTTTTGGTCAGCAGCTGTCCTCTTGATAGTCTCAACTATAAGGCTCATGACCTTGAACTTCTGTGGCACATCAAATATGTGTAGCAAATTTATTGCATGGCCTCGGATCATGTTGTGATCACCTGACTTGGGCAAGAGAATGTGCCTGAGGATCCAATTAATGGTTGGCAGTCCTGACAGAAGATAATGTACTGATCCAAACTTGTGTGAATCTATTGCAGCACCTGGGATCTCCTTGTACATATGTGCCATAGAGTTGTGATCCATCTTCTTCTTGGCATAGACATCCAAGTCATCCTCTTCCTTCTTAGGTGCATTGATCAGATTTGCCCATTCTTCAATAGATGATTGGTACCTAGTACCTTCAGACATCTATACTATCCTGCCATCTGGATAGAAGTGTGATGTGGAGTAGAATTGCATTATGAGCTCCTCATTCCACTTTGTGAGCTTCTGCCCAACAAAGTCTACCACTCCATAAGCACTGAAGCTGTCATACACTCCAGGATAGTGTTCTTCATTCTCCTTTATGTAGGTCCAGTTGACCCACCTCATGTCACACACAATTGGCTTCTTGTCAAGCAGAATTGTCTCATAGAAGTCCTACTGTTCCTTGGTATGGAACCTGTAATCCATAGCAGTTCTTCTTCTGGTGGCATATGGATCTGACTCTCTCCATAGCCTCAATCATGAGTCTCTCCTGATCTTCATGTTCTCAGCTACAGGATGAGCATCATTATGATCTGGAATTTTTGGCTTCAATTTTCTCAAGACATGTGTCTCATCATCTTCTTCTTCCATACCAGCTTCAGGCATTGGAGCCTTATTCTTCTCAGCAGCTGGAATGTTCCTGGTACTCCTCTTAGGTACAGTCTTGGGTTTGGAGGCAGCTTTAGGTGCTTCTTTGGGCTTTGATGATGCACCCCATGTCCTGATAGCATCACCCATAAGCTTCTGAGCCTTGGGTGCTGGTGCAGCAACCTCTTCTTCTTCCTCCTCTTCCATCATGGAAGGCTTTCCAATAACTCTGGCCATGGTCTTCTTGACCCTTTCCTTCCTCTTCTTCCCTTGAAGAAGAGCCTCTTTTGGTTCAGATTCCAATGATGCTTGAGTGGAGGCTCTGGCTTTAGACATGGGAATCCTTTTGGCATGTACTTTGGTCTTCATACCAGGCTTGGTGGCAGCAGCTGTGCCATACTCCTTCTTGAGCACCTTTTTCTTGGAAATGGCCTCATCCTCAACAGCCACATAGTCTTCATCCTCAGATTCTGAGGTTCTCTTCTTTCTTGTCCTGGTGGCTGCTTTGGGTAAGTTGCTTGGAGTGCTCCTGCTACCCTCATTAGTGCTGCTAGAGGGACTAGTGCCCTCACTCATTTGAATCTGCTCCTCTGACTTGTTCTGGCTATCACTTTGATCAGACATATTGCAAACACTGACTGCAGACCCTGTGAATAGATATAGATGAGATAGAGTGGATGAGCATCACAAAATGTAGAGATTTTTGCAAAAGAATGAGTCAAAAACTTAGTTTTAGTTTTCCACAGAAAGCATTTCGGATCAACCGATCTGTAAACTCGGTGATACCGAAGCAGCTTTTGGAACCTAAACTAGTGAACTCGGTCAGACCGAGTCACAGTTCGGTGGCACCGAGACTGCTAGGGTTTCACAAAGTCCTAAACTCGGTCACACCGATTTGCAATTCTCGATCAGACCGAGAAC
Source organism: Aegilops longissima (assembly GCA_021605205.1). Classification (NCBI taxonomy): domain Eukaryota; kingdom Viridiplantae; phylum Streptophyta; class Magnoliopsida; order Poales; family Poaceae; genus Aegilops; species Aegilops longissima. The sequence goes on from CM038678.1 coordinate 470,260,415, forward strand.
CACATGTGCAATGGCCTTAGCCGAATCGGTGGAACCGAGTTCTACAACCCGGTGGGTCCGAGATGGTTTCGGCAGAAACCTAACCCTAAAATTTCAGTTCATCTCTAATCTACGGAGTGTTTTGACTGGATAGAATAGTTTCAATCGTGGCAAGATTCATGTTGAACACAATGTGCTAGGAATCGGACGGGGATAGCACAGTGATCAAGTCCATACCCTAGTTCGGCGATGAACTCTCTACGGCGGCAATGGTGGGGATGATTTCCGTTGACAGCGGTGGAGACCAGCGACAGGAGGTGGCTGGTGACGAGGAGGACGATCCGGAGACCCTGGAGGCAGAGCGGGCTACGCGCGGGTGAAAGAGTTTGGAAAAAGTTTCCAAATTTTTGCCTGTGGGTATATATAGCCCGACCCTGTTGGTGTGACCGAGTGGAACAACTCGGTGGCACCGAGATGCATAACTACATGCAGTTACTGAAGGAAATATGCCCTAGAGGCAATAATAAAGTTATTATTTATTTCCTTATATCATGATAAATGTTTATTATTCATGCTAGAATTGTATTAACCGGAAACATAATACATGTGTGAATACATAGACAAACAGATAGTCACTAGTATGCCTCTACTAGACTAGCTCATTAATCGAAGATGGTTATGTTTCCTAACCATAGACATGTGTTGTCATTTGATTAATGGGATCACATCATTAGAAGAATGATGTGATTGACATGACCCATTCCGTTAGCTTAGCACTTGATCGTTTAGTATATTGCTATTGCTTTCTTCATGACCTATACATGTTCCCGTAACTATGAGATTATGCAACTCCGTTTACGGGAGGAACACTTTGGGTACTACCAAGCGTCACAACGTGGCGGGTGATTATAAAGGAGTACTACAGGTGTCTCCAAAGGTACTTGTTGGGTTGGCGTATTTCGAGATTAGGTTTTGTCACTCCGATTGTCGGAGAGGTATCTCTGGGCCTTCTCGGTAATACACATCACATAAAGCCTTGAAAGCATTACAACTAATGAGTTAGTTGTGAGATGATGTATTACGGAACGAGTAAAGAGACTTACCGGTAACGAGATTGAACTAGGTATTGGATACCGACGATCGAATCTCGGGTAAGTAACATACCGATGACAAAAGGAACAACGTATATCGTTATGCGGTTTGACCGATAAAGATCTTCGTAGAATATGTAGGAACCAATATGGGCATCCAGGTTCCGCTATTGGTTATTGACCGAGAATGGTTCTAGTTCATGTCTACATAGTTCTCGAACCCGTAGGGTCTGCACGCTTAACGTTTGATGACAGTTCATTATGAGTTTATAAGTTTTGATGTACGAAGGTTGTTGAGTCCGGATGTGATCACGGACATGACGAGGAGTCTCGAAATGGTCGAGACATAAAGATTGATATATTGGAAGCCTATGTTTGGACTTGGAAGGTTCGGATGAAAACAGAAGTTATGGAACACCGGGGTTACGGAACCCCGAGGTCAATGGGCCTTGATGGGCCATAGGGAGAAGAGGAAGGGCGGCCAGGGCATGCGCGCCCCCTCCCCTCTAGTCCGAATAGGACAAGGAGGGGGGGCCCTCCCTCTTCCCCTCCCAATCCTATTCCAACTAGGAAGCGGGGAGTCCTACTCGGTGGGAGTAGGACTCCTCCAGCGCCCCTTGGGCTGGCCGCACCCCTTGCTCCTTTATATCTGGGGCAGGGGGCACCCAGGCACACAAGTTGATCTACGGATCGTTCCTTAGCCGTGTCGGTGCCCCCTCCACCATATTCCACTTCGGTCATATCGTCGCGGAGCTTAAGGCGAAGCCCTGCGCGGAGAAGTCATATCGTCAGCAGCTTAGGCGAAGCCACAGTGTCGGTGGAGCATCATCATCGTCCTGCGCCGTCGTCTTGACGGAACTCATCCCGACACTTTGCTGGATCGGTCCGGGGATCGTCATCGAGCTGAGCGTGTGCGAACTCGGGAGGTGCCGTCGTTCGGTGCTTGGATCGGTCGGATCGTGAAGGCGTCGACTACATCAACAGCGTTGTTATAGCGCTTCGCTTTCAGTCTCAGGGTGCGTGGGCGAGACCTCTCCCTCTCGTTGCTATCGATCACCATGGTCCTGTGTGCGTGGAAATTTTTTGAAATTACTCGTTCCCCAACAATGGCATCCGAGCCTGGTTTTATCGTTGATGTCATGTGCACGAGTAGAACACAAGTGAGTTGTGGGCGATATAAGTCATCTGCTTACCAGCATGTCATACTTTGGTTGGCGGTATTGTGAGATGAAGCGGCCGGACCGACATTACGCGTCGCTTACGCGAGACTGGTTTCACCGCTTGAGCACTAGTTGCTTAAAGGTGACCGGCGGGTGTCGGTTTCTCTCACTTTAGTTGAACCGAGTGTGGCTCGCCGGTCCTTGCGAAGGTTAAAACAGCACCAACTTGACAAACTATCGTTGTGGTTTTGATGCGTAGGTAAAACGGTTCTTGCTCAGCCCGTAGCAGCCACGTAAAACTTGCAACAACAAAGTAGAGGGCGTCTAACTTGTTTTTGCAGGGCATGTTGTGATGTGATGTGGTCAAGGCGTGATGCTATATTTTATTGTATGAGATGATCATGTTTTGTAACCGAGTTATCGGCAATGGCTGGCAGAGCCATATGGTTGTCGCTTTATTGTATGAAATGCAAAAGCCATGTAATTGCTTTACTTTATCACTAAGCGATGGCGATAGTCGTAGAAGCAATAGTTGGCGAGGCGACAATGATGCTACGATGGAGATCAAGGTGTCGCGCGGTGGCGATGGTGATCATGGCGGTGCTTGGCGATGGAGATCCTGGCGAAGATGCGATGACCATATCATATCACTTATATTGATTGCATGTGATGTTTATCCTTTATGCATCTTATCTTGCTTTGATTGGCGGTAGCATTATAAGATGATCTCTCACTAAAATTATCAAGAAGTGTTCTCCCGAGTATGCACCGTTGCGAAAGTTCTTCATCTTTGAGACACCACGTGATGATCGGGTGTGATAGGCTCTACGTTCAAATACAGCGGGTGCAAAACAGTTGCGCACGCGGAATACTCAGGTTAAACTTGACGAGCCTAGCATATAACAGATATGGCCTCGGAACACGGAGACCGAAAGGTCGAGCGTGAATCATATAGTAGATATGATCAACATAGTGATGTTCACCATTGAAACTACTTGTGACGCCCGGGTAATTACGCTACAGTAATCCCCGCTAATGATGCCACGTCCCCTCGGTTACTGTGGATAAACTCGCGCTAGTTCGAAACCTGTTCGAATTCAAATTCAAAATCAAGCAAACAATAAAAGTTTTCAAATATTAAAACTAAAATGTTCGGAGTGAGCCAGATAATGCATAGGTAATTATGGTGGTGAAGCCACACCTTTATAAAATGTTTAAATAATATATGATGAATAAAACAACAGCAAAAACGATTATCTAAATGCCTTTACTAATTAATAAAATATCAAACTAAATTAATTGGGGACTAGACTTCTGGTGGCGGTGCAGCTTATTGCATAGTATTTATGTGTTAATGCTCCACTTTTACAAAAGTCATTTGGATCAAGTTTTAAATGGAAAACAACAGCTAATTAAAATAAAACAGAAAAGAAACAAAAAAAAAGGAAGCAAGAAAAGAAAACAGAACCCCCTCAGGCTGGGCCACGTGGCCCAGCTGGCCTCAGCTGCCCGAGCGGGCCGGCCCACCTTCCTCCCCATAACCCCCCGGGTCCAGCCCCAAACCCTAGCCCCGACCGCACACCCCCCCTCCCGATCCAATCTGGATCGGGACAACCCACTCGCCCCACTCCTCTCTCTCCCCCTCCCCACGACCCCACGCCCGATCCAGATCGGGATCGGGGGGACGAGCCTCCCCACGGCGCTCGGACCCTGCCGCCTCGTCCTCGCCACCCAGCGGCGCCGAGCACCGCCACCCTCTCGCCTTCTCCTCGACGGGCCCCCGCCTTCGCCAAGGGCGCCCGAGCCACCTCGCCAGACCACCGCACCACGGACTCCTCCCTCGCCCGCGCCGTTCGTCCCACAGACGCGCCGCCCTCCTCCCAGCTCCCCTCGTCGCGGCGCCCAAACGCCATTGCCTCAACTGAACGGCTCCGCGCCGCCCGCCCCAGCCCGCCCGCCTCTGCCGTCCACATCGCCGACCACCGCCGCCCCAAGCTCCGCGCCTCCCGAGCTCACTCTAGCACATCTCTGAGGCCTCGTGAGCCCTCTTCCCTTCCCTCCCTCTCCCATCACGGATCCGGCTGCGCCTCCTTGCGCCCCGCCCGACCGCGTCGGCTGTAGCCGCCGTCCACAGGCTCGTCCGGCTCCGCTCCGGCCGCCATCGTTGCCGGCGCCGAGCCCGACTCCGACCTCCCTTGCTGCGGTCGTTTGCACGATCGGCAGCGCGCTGCCGCGTCCGATCCCCACCGACCGCGCGTCAAACCTGCGGTCACCGCGCCTGTCGCCGTGGCGGCGCCCTGGTGGCCTCGGTCGCGGCGCCGCCGTTGACCCGCCCGCTCCGCTGCCTAGCACCTCCGCTGCCCCCAGCATCTGTCCCGGCCGCCTCGGCTGCCGATGGCTTCACCGCCGCCGGCGCCGTTGAGCACCAGCCGGCCTCGCCCCTCCGCGTGCTGGGCGCCTGGGTGCGCCCCGCGCCCCTGTGCCCGTAGCCACACCCGCTATGGCCCCCTATGGGCCTTTGACAAGTGGGGGCCTCAAGCCCCCAGAACATTAAAAAAAATGAATGATATAAAAAAAAGAATAATAAAAAATATATTAATTAATTAATTAACTAAATTAATTAACTTAAATAGTTGAGTGTAATTAACCTAATTAAAACTGTTATGTTAACACTAATAGTCTGTTAGTTAAACAGAGTCAATGACATGCGGGTCCCCTTGTCCCTTTGACTAGTCAACAACCTCAGTTGACTGCTGTCTGGGCAGTCAACAGGACCCCACCTGTCAGCCTCTATGCTGCTTTGCTGTGTACACTTTGTGTGTGCACGTAGCAATTTAATCTTTATTCTCGAATTAGTTTTAATTACAATATATCAATAAAATTTTAGAAAATCATAGAAAATAAACCGTAGCTCAGATGAAAATGTTTTCTACATGAAAGTTGCTCGAGCGACGAGGGCGATTCCGGATCTGCGCCCGTTCGTCCACCACACACTCTAACCTATCGAACCTGCAAACTTTCCTCTCGGTTCATCATCGTCTGACAGACGTCCGGAACCGGAAAACTTTCCGGATGTTTCCCCCTTCGCCATGTCGCCTAGCGCTGCGTTAGAACACGTCTAGCTCATACATTGTCTGTTATGCACTTGCTCGCTATGTATTTACTGTTTCTTCCCCTCTTCCCTCCGGTGAGACCCGAGACCGATCTTTGATGTCCTCGTGATCGACTCGTCACCGAGCGACCCCTCTCTCTTGCGAGCAACCAGGCAAGCCCCCCTTGATCACGGATATCGCCTACTCTTCTCTATCTTGCTTGCATTAGAGTAGTGTAGCATATTCTTGCTTTCGAGATACTCCTATCTTTGCTGCATAGCTTTGTCCTTGTTATACATTGTTACCTTACGCAATCCTATATGCTTAGTATAGGATGCTAGTACTTTCATCTGTGGCCCTACATTCTTGTTAAATGCGCGTGCTATACTACGGGCCGTGATCACTCGGGAGGTGATCACGGGCATATACTATATACTTTACACTATTACATTACATGTGGTACTGTTCGGAGATGGGGGCTGAAAGGACGGTGGCTCCATCCCGGTAGAGGTGGGCTGGGTTCCGACGGCCCCAATCTGTTACTTTGTGGCGGGCGACATGGCAGGTTGAGACCGCCTAGGAGAGAGGTGGGCTGGCCCTGTTCGGCGTTCATGCGGTTACTTAACACGCTTAACGAGGTCTTGGTATTTGATCTGAGTTGGCTCTGAGCTTATACGCACTAACCATCTCGCGGGAGTAGTTATGGGTATCCGGTGTCGTGGTATCGGCGGCAATACTTGAGACGTCGGCGACGAGCGGCGCGCCGGATTGGACTGGAGCGCTGTTGGGCTAGGTCTGCTTCCGCCGCCCTAACGTCTTGTGTGTGCTTTCGGCGATGGGCCCAGACCCTGCGCAGCTTAGGTTTAGACCGGCGTCTGGCCTCTCTGTTGTGCCTAGGTGGGGCTGCGGCGTGTTGATCTTCCGCGGCGGGCATGACCGAGAAAGTGTGTCCGCCAAATGGGATCAAGCGTCTTTGGTAAGATGGTGCACCCTGCAGGAAGTTAATCTATTCGGATAGCCGTGATCTTGATAACAGGACGACTTGGAGTTGTACCTTGAGCTTATGACAACTAGAACCGGATACTTGATAAAACACACCCTTCCAAGTGCGGATACAACCGGTGGTCGCTCTCGCTCAGGGTTATGAGCAGGGGATTGCCGGGTAGGATTATTGCTATATGATGTTACTTGGAGGACTTCCGTTGTCCCCTTCTGCCTGTTGTAAGGCAGGTGTCCAGAAGCGTAGTCTTCGTTAAGACTAGCTATCCCCCTCTTAATTCTGGCATTCTGCAGTTCAGTCCACTGATATGGCCCTTTACACATATATCCATGCATATGTAGTGTAGCTCCTTGCTTGCGAGTACTTTGGATGAGTACTCACGGTTGCATTATTTCCCCCTTTCCCCCCCTATCTATACTCGATTGCTGCAACAGACGATGGAGCCGGGCGACGCCACCGTCGATGGCGACTACTACTCTGGAGGTGCCTACTACTACGTGCAGCGGCGGCGACCGGGAGTAACTTAGGAGGATCCTGAGCGGAGGCCTGCTCCTCTTCGATCTGTATCCCATTTGTGCTAGCCTTCTTAAGGCAAACTTGTTTAACTTATGTCCGTACTCAGATATTTTTGCTTCCGCTGACTCGCGTCTGATCGAGCACTTGTATTCGAGCCCTCGAGGCCCCTGGCTTGTATTATGATGCTTGTATGACTTATTTTATTTGTAGAGTTGTGTTGTGATATCTTCCGTGAGTCCACGATCTTGATCGTACACATTTGCGTGCATGATTAGTGTACGATTAAATCGGGGCGTCCTGAGTTGGTATCGAGCCGATTGCTGTAGGAATCCCCTTCCACACTCCTTGGCGAAGTCGAGTCTAGACATTGCAAAAACTTTTACTAACTTGGTTGTGTGCCTTACGGGCCCACGTCGCCATCGGGTGGTATTAGGATCTTTTACTCCTTGATCTTTACTCTGGGATTCTGGACTCTCTTCTATTCGGGTTAAACGATTTTGCTAAAAACAAAACTAACTTTAGGTTCTCGCAAGTACTTTCTCCCGGAGAGCCCCTCACTTCAGATGATCGTCTGCTAATCAGAAGATTCCGAAGATACTCTCTGATGTTCTCTCGAGACTTTGTGCCCATCACTTTTGCTATTCCTGACCACCGACAAATCCGTGGATAACTACTTACACTTGCCATTCTTACGATCATCCCCCATTGATCTTATTATTACAAGACACCCCGAAGTTTTCTCTATTGTTCCGAGAATACTTTGTGCCTACTGCCTAGCAGTTCTTTGCCACATGAATACCCCCTTCAAATAAATCCTCGCACTTGTCGAGTATCCGCTCAACCCCAGTTGTTCATGTGTTTCACAAAAGTCTTCAGAATACTATTCGATCTTCCGAAAGTCCTCTAGAGCCTTGGCTCTTGAAATTCTTGCTTGCTTGCATTATGGTTAATCCCATAAATCTGATAGTCTTATTAACATTCCTTGTCATTATCATTTTGAGTCTGTTGACTCAATATGTTTCTGAATACCATAATCATCATTGATCCTTATAAATTACCTTTACGGCTGAGATGCCATTCTTTTAAGCGGAATTGGTTCTCGACCAATCCAATTGTCGTTGATTGTACCCTAAGGCTATTCAACTTATCCATCCCTAATCAGAGCATTGCTTCTGATCCCTCGAATTGGGGATCATAATTCCTTTGCATTTGACAATTGAGTTAGTCATTGTTTCTATAATTTGATCTCCGGCATTCTTCTTCCTCTAGTTGAGTCTTGATGCTCACGTCGGATCCTTGTGGACCACGGATCCTTTGTTGGATTTTATCGACAACGCCCTTCATATTCAATAACCTTGTGAGCCTTTCCTTTGATACATAATGCCTTTGGTAAATTCTATCCTCTGCTTTCTCAACCATGCTCTGCCTTCGAGCTTGAGTTAATTATTTCTAAAGATTCTGGTATATGATTCCAAGAAGCCCTATGGGTAGAACATATGCCTTCACTAAACCGTGTGAACCGAAAGTTTTCACGAATCATACTCTTCGGTGCTTCGCCAGATAAAATTATCAACACTGCAACTTCATCGAACGCGAGAAGTGAATGAAGGGTTATGCATTGGAGAAGTGGGAGTCGACCTTGAACTTGTGTTCATGCCCATGTACACGATGTAGATCTTATCATTTAAGCTTCTCTTAAATTAATTATTCCTTTGGTATAAGATCATCTTATATCAGGGATCTGGCCATTTGCAATCGTGGTTCCGACCATGTTCTCTTTTTAAATACCACTTCTCGTGCAAGTTTTAGCACTTGTCTTCTGTAGAGCAGTACCCCAGTCAACCTTTACTTTGATCTTGTGTCGAGTATTACCCCCCTGGTATCTCGAGATTATCATGGAACTGCACAACTTCTTATGGGTTTTTCATCAAGTGGTACCTTCCCACTGATTCCAATTTTTCACGGGCTCTGAGTTATTAAAAACTCAAGGACACCGATAAATGAACCGAGTCCGCACTACGGTTCAGCAACTCTTCAGTAAGCTTCTATAAGTACGAGTTTGTACCCGATCACGCCATTCCTAGCCTGTTGGCTATACCATTGTCGTGATGATTTTAACTGTGCTACCCGGTCCTTCTTCTCGGAGCACAATTTTCGACGATGAACTAACCTTACGTCAATCCTCATCGTCATATCATTTCGCCTTGAACAACAAACTTGGTTCCGAGTTTGTGTCGTACCATTGGTTCCAATAACCTTTCAGTTCATCATTACTTTGACTTGGCGTAAATGGCGATCGATTACATCATCATGAACTCTCGCGACAAGGTGTCGTGATCGTCAACATTCTGAGCTCATCCAGGATATCGATTGAATTCATGACGAGAAATACCATCCTTGCCCTCGAAGAATTGTATCATCATCGACCACTTTATTGCCTTCCCACCAACACAAGCTTGTTCATGCTTGGTGTTATACCTTAAGATGCTTGCTATCCAGCATTTGTTCGTCCTTACCTTGGAGTATTACCATCTTTTATGACAAGAATGTTCTGAGATTTGTTCCACCTCTTGAGGATTCTTGACATAGAAATACTTCTCACCATCACCATTCTTTCTTGGTCCCCGTGTTAATTCCAAAAAGTGGACGGTGTTGTTTGGATTCTTTCCTTCTAGCAACCCTATATTTTTGGAGTTAATGGTCGATGGTTCATTCTTAGTCTATCGATTATTGAATCACCATTCTGACATTGGTCGCGCAACCCTACCCATATTTCGGGCGCACCTTTCAACCAATGTTTACTTGTGAATGTTTTCCTCGAGCATACTTCCTTATATCATTTGATCGACAAATGTTATCTCCTGTTCATTAATTGTGGAAATCCATCTTTGGGAATCTCGGTAAATTACCGTTGAGTTCACCAGACACCTCCTTGCCCTCTCCACAGGTTAATGATGGACTCTTGTTAACGGAAATCACTTCATATTTCCTTTCCACTGAGAATCTTACATTGTCATCTCGTCAATTTGCGTTGCACCTTTTCTTCTCAGGTATCCTAAGTCTGAGGTGTCCTGACACCAATCGGATCTGAATCTCGGTCAGATATGATGGTTGGGACAACTTTCCATGAATTATGATGTTGATCCTTTGATGACCCGGTAGCATGATGTCATGCCTAGCACCCCCCGGCTGGAGGACCTATCATTATAGTTTCCTTTTTAGCAAGGTTATCCGTTCATCCATGAGGAAATTGTAAGACTTATTCTACAAGTTATTCCTGATGAATCCTTCGTGATTCCAAAGACTGATCTTCACCTGAAGACCATGTCAATGCTATCTCGAAACATGTCTGTGGTACTCTGATTTTCAACAAGAACATTCGAAGCCCAATGCTAAATGTATCTTGCTCAATTATCCAAATACCGTTGTATGGGAAATGTCATGAAATTTCTCTCCCCTTACCTAAAGGGTTTTCTACATGACCTCCTAACGTGGATATCTTGCTCGCTTGTCCTCGTAAGGATATACCCACGAAATATGTGTTTAAACACATTTTTCCTTTCCATTGTTCTGCTTTAACCTAATGATCACATTTTCCTTTCCATGGGTCTGTTTGACCCTTCTTGGGATATACATAATCTAAGCAGTGATAATCCCTCGCTTAGGTAAGCACCTCGTTGTACCACTCTGTAAGTAAGACCCTATTACTATTGTTGATGACATTCCGGTAACCACCGTGGGCGAGAACCTTGCCTATTGGTCCGCCTCGTTCAACGGCGGAAAATGGTTCTCTTCGTCCCTCGCCCTTGGTACCTATGTTGTTGCCGACATGACGCTCAGACTCTCCTCTGACATGCCTAGCTTACATGATCGTGCAAGATGTCACCAACCTTTCTACTTTTAACCACATGGTGGGCCCATAACCCACGGTTCCACAGGATCGAAACCTGACTCTCCTGTACACCCCCTGTTCCCAAAGTTATTCCTCCCGCGTGGACTCGTATGTAATTCATGGGCCACCGTCTTAGTGATCTATTCTGGTATCAGACGCGATACTTACTCTCGCTACTCTGAACCCCTTCTCACTCTGGTTCAGGCTTCGAGCAACTACCTACCCGCTTGGAGCCTATTATGGTACCTTCGTACCTTACTCTCGGGGTATTTCATATGTTCAACTCGAGAGATAATTTTATACTAATTCATGGGTTAACCCCAGATTGTTTCCCATAAAAGCATTATGTCGTAGTGAGCTGCCCCTTATCTTTCGTAAGTACGATGGAGTTCCCGAAGAAATGATGACCAGTTTATCAGGGTGCATCGGAATAAAGGATTGAAGACATCAACGAAAAGGATTAACTTCTTCGAGAAGATCCGTTAGATTTCGTAACCAGACCTTTCCCCCTTACTCCCCTCTTAAATCTCGGGACGAGATTTCTTGTAGTGGAGGAAAATTGTGACGTCCGGGTAATTACGCTACAGTAATCCCCGCTAATGATGCCACGTCCCTCGATTCTTCGTGGATAAACTTCGCTAGTTGAAACCTGTTCAATTCAAATTCAAAATCAAGCAAACAATAAAAGTTTTCAAATATTAAAACTAAAATGTTCGGAGTGAGCCAGATAATGCATAGGTAATTATGGTGGTGAAGCCACACCTTTATAAAATGTTTAAATAATATATGATGAATAAAACAACAAAGAAAAACGATTATTTAAATGCCTTTACTAATTAATAAAATATCAAACTAAATTAATTGGGGACTAGACTTCTGGTGGCGGTGCAGCTTATTGCATAGTATTTATGTGTTAATGCTCCACTTTTACAAAAGTCATTTGGATCAAGTTTTAAATGGAAAACAACAGCTAATTAAAATAAAACAGAAAAGAAACAAAAAAGGAAGCAAGAAAAGAAAATGAACCCCCTCATGGGCCACGTGGCCCAGCTGGCCTCAGCTGCCCGAGCGGGCCGGCCCACCTTCCTCCCCATAACCCCCCGGGTCCAGCCCCAAACCCTAGCCCCGACCGCACACCCCCCCTCCCGATCCAATCTGGATCGGGGACGAACCCACTCGCCCCACTCCTCTCTCTCCCCCTCCCCACGACCCCACGCCCGATCCAGATCGGGATCGGGGGGACGAGCCTCCCACGCTCGGACCTGCCGCCCTCGTCCTCGCCACCCAGCCGCGCCGAGCACCGCCACCTCTCGCTTTCTCCTCGACGGGCCCCCGCCTTCGCCGCGGCGCCCGGAGCCACCTCGCCAGACCACCGCACCGCCGGACTCCTCCCTCGCCGACGCCGTTCGTCCCCGGCAGACGACGCCCTCCTCCCAGCTCCCCTCGTCGCGGCGCCCGGGCCATCTGCCTCAACCTGAACGCTGCGCGCGCGCCCCCGGCCGCCCGCCTCTGCCGTCCATCGCCGACCACCGCCGCCCAGAGCTCCGCGCCTCCCGAGCTCACTCTAGCACATCTGAGGGCCTCGTGAGCCCTCTTCCCTTCCCTCCCTCTCCCATCACGGATCCGGCCGCGCCTCCAAGCGCTCGCGCCCGACCACGTCGCTGTAGCCGCCGTCCCTGGGCTCGTCCAGCTCCCGCTCCGGCCGCCATCGTTGCCGACGCCGAGCCCGACTCCGACCTCCCTTGCTGCGGTCGTTTGCACCAGTCGACGCGCGGCGATGCCCGCGTCCGATCCCCACCGACCGCGCGTCAAACCTGCGGTCACAGCGCTGTCCGCCGTGGCCGACGCCCTGGTGGCCTCGGTCGCGGCGCGCCGCCCGTTGACCCGCCCGCTCCGGCTGCCTTAGCACCTCTGCCTCCCTGCATCTGTCCCCTGCCGCCTCATTGCCGGTGGCTTCACGCCGCCGCCCGGCGCCGTTGGGCACCAGCGGCCTCGCCCTCCAGCGTCTTTGGCGCTGAGTGCGCCCAGCACTGTGCCCGTAGCCACACCGCTATGGCCCCCTATGGGCCTTTGACAAGTGGGGCCTCAAGCCCCGAACATTAAAAAAATGAATGATATAAAAAGAATAATAAAAATATATTAATTAATTAATTAATTAACTAAATTAATTAACTTAAATAGTTGAGTTTAATTAACCTAATTAAAACTGTTATGTTAACACTAATAGTCTCATTAGTTAAGCAGAGTCAATGACATGCGGTCCCCTTGTCCCTTTGACTAGTCAATGACCTCGCTTGATCTGCTTTGCAGGCGATCAACAGACCCCACCGTCAGCCTCTATGCTGCTTTGCTGTGTACACTTTGTGTGTGCACGTAGCAATTTAATCTTTATTCTCGAATTAGTTTTAATTACAATATATCAATAAAACTTTAGAAAATCATAGAAAATAAACCGTAGCTCGATGAAAATGTTTTCTACATGAAAGTTGCTCGTAACGGCGAGGCGATTCGGATCGCAGCCCGTTCGTCCACCACACACTCCTAACCTATCGAACCTGCAAACTTTCCTCTCCGGTTCATCCGTCGACAGACGTCTCGAACCGGAAAACTTTCCGGATGTTTCCCCTTCGCCAATGACGCCTAAGCGCTGCGTTAGAACACGTCTAGCTCATCATTGTCTTGTTATGCACTTGCTCGCTATGTATTTACTGTTTCTTCCCCTCTTCCCTCCGGTGACCCCGAGACCGATCTTTGATGTCCTGTGATCGACTCGTCACCGATGACCCCTCTCTTGCCAGAGCAACCAGGCAAGCCCCCCCCTTGATCACCGGATATCGCCTACTCTTCTCTATCTGCTTGCATTAGAGTAGTGTAGCATATTCTTGCTTTCGAGATACTCCTATCTTTTTGCTGCATAGCTTTGTCCTTGTTACTACATTGTTACCTTACGCAATCCTATATGCTTAGTATAGGATGCTAGTACTTTCATCTGTGGCCCTACATTCTTGTCCGTCCGCCGTGCTATACTATCGGGCCATGATCACTCGGGAGGTGATCACGGGCATATACTATATACTTTACACTATTACATTACGTGGTACTGCTCGGAGATGGGGCTGAAAGGACGGTGGCTCCATCCCGGTAGAGGTGGGCTGGGTTCCCGACGGCCCCAAGCTGTTACTTTGTGGCGGAGCGACATGGCAGGTTGAGACCGCCTAGGAGAGAGGTGGGCCTGGCCTGTTCGGCGTTCATGTTACTTAACACGCTTAACGAGGTCTTGGTATTTGATCTGAGTTGGCTCGAGCTTATACGCACTAACCATCTACGCGGGAGTAGTTATGGGTATCCCGTGTCGTGGTATCGGCCGGTACTTCAGGCGTCGGCGACGGAGCGGCCTTGCGGATTGGACTGAACGCTGTTGGGCTAGAGTGCGCTTCGGCCGCCCTCAAGCGTCTTGTGTGTGCTCGAGCGATGGGCCTGCACCCTGCGCTTTAGGTTTAGACCGCGTCTTTGGCCTCTCTGTTGTGCCTAGGTGGGGCTGCGGCGTGTTGATCTTCCGCGGCGGGCATGACCCAGAAAGTGTGTCCGCCAAATGGGATCAAGCGTCTTTGGTAAGATGGTGCACCCTGCAGGAAGTTAATCTATTCGGATAGCCGTGATCTTGATATGAGGGCGACTTGGAGTTGTACCTTGAGCTTATGACAACTAGAACCGGATACTTGATAAAACACACCCTTCCAAGTGCGGATACAACGGTGGTCGCTCTCGCTCGGGGTTATGAGCAGGGGATTGCCGGGTAGGATTATTGCTATATGATGTTACTTGGAGGACTTCCGTTGTCCCCTTCTGCCTGTTGTAAGGCAGGTGTCCAGAAGCGTAGTCTTCGTTAAGACTGGCTATCCCCTCTTAATTCGGCATTCTCAGCTCATTCAGGTCCTTGATATGGCCCTTTACATATATCCATGCATATGTAGTGTAGCTCCTTGCTTGCGAGTACTTTGGATGAGTACTCACGGTTGCATTATTTCCCCCTTCCCCTATCTATACTCGATTGCTGCAACCAGACGATGGAGCCCAGGGCGACGCCACCGTCGATGGCGACTACTACTCGAGGTGCCTACTACTACGTGCGGCCACCGGCGACGACCAGGAGTAACTTAGGAGGATCCTGGCAGAGGCCTGCTCCTCTTCGATCTGTATCCCAGGTTTGTGCTAGCCTTCTTAAGGCAAACTTGTTTAACTTATGTCTGTACTCAGATATTGTTGCTTCCGCTGACTTCGTCTATGATCGAGCACTTGTATTCGAGCCCTCGAGGCCCCCGGCTTGTATTATGATGCTTGTATGACTTATTTTATTTGTAGAGTTGTGTTGTGATATCTTCCGTGAGTCCACGATCTTGATCGTACACATTTGCGTGCATGATTAGTGTACGATTAAATCGGGGGCGTCACACTACTCCATCTCACGTGATGATCGGACATGGTTTAGTTGATTTGGATCACGTAATCACTTAGATGACTAGAGAGATGTCTGCTCTAAGTGGGAGGTTTTAATATGATTAATTAGACTTAAATTTATCATGAACTTAGTACCGATAGTATTTTGCTTGTCTATGTTTCTTTGTAGATAGATGGCTCGTCTTTTTGTTCCGTTGAATTTTAATGCGTTCCTTGAAAGCAAAGTTGAAAGATGATGGTAGCAATTACGGACTGAGTCCGTAACGAGGATTATCCTCATTGCTGCCTGTAAGAATTACGTCCCCGAAGCACCGGCTGGTGCCGTGCTGTTGCGAGAGCAACGCCGAAGTTGTGAGCGTCTGGCGAGCAAAGCGATGACTACTCGATAGTTCGATGTGCCATGCTTTCGTCTTAGAACCGGGTCTTCAACGGCGTTTTAAGCGTCATGGAGCATATGAGATGTTCCAGAGTTGAAGTTAATATTTCAAGCAAATGCCGGATTGAGAGATATGAAGTCTCCAATAAGTTCTATAGCTGCAAGATGGAGGAGAATAGTTACATCGGTGAACATATACTCAAAATGTCCAGGTATAATAATCACTTGATTCAACTGGGAGTTACTCTTCCGGATGATAGTGTCATTGATGAATTCTCCAATCACGCCACCAAGCTACAAGAGCTTCGTGATGAACTATAATATGCAAGGGATGACCAAAACAATTCCCGAGCTCTTACAATGCTAAAAGCATGGAGGTAGAAATCAAGAAAGAGCATCAAGTGTTGATGGTCAACAAGACCACTAGTTTCAAGAAAAAGGGCAAAGGAAAGAAAAAGGGAACTTCAAAAGAACAGCAAGAAAGTTGCTGCTCAAGAGAAGAAACCCAAGTCGGACCTAAGCCTGAAACCGAGTGTTTTTACCGCAAACAAACCGGACCTTTGAGCGGAACTGCCCCAAGTATTTGGCGGATAAGAAGGATGGCAAGGTGATCAAAGGTATATGTGATATACATGTTATTGATGTGTACCTTACTAATACTCGCAGAGTACACGGTATTTGATACTGGTTCTGCTGCTAATATTTGCAACTCGAAACAGGAACTACGGATTAGCGAAGATTGGCTAAGGGCGAGGTGGCGATCTTGCGTGGGAAATGGTTCCAAAGTCGATGTGATCGCGGTCGGCACGCTACCTCTACATCTACCTTCCGGATTAGTTTTAGACCTAAATAATTGTTATTTGGTGCCAGCGTTGAGCATGAACATTATATCTGGATCTTGTTTGATGCGAGACGGTTATTCATTTAAGACAGAGAATAATGGTTGTTCTATTTATATGAATAATATCTTTTATGGTCATGCACCCTTGAAGAGTGGTCTATTTTTATTGAATCTCGATAGTAGTAATACACATATTCATAGTGTTGACAACAAAAGATGCAGAGTTGATAATGATAATGCAACTTATTTGTGGCACTGCCGTTTAGGTCATATCGATGTAAAACGCATGAAGAAACTCCATACTGATGGGCTTCTGGAATCACTTGATTATGAATCACTTGGTACTTGCGAACCATGCCTCATGGGCAAGATGACTAAAACGCCGTTCTCCGGAACTATGGGCGAGCAACTGATTTGTTGGAAATCATACATACTGATGTTTGTGGTCCAATGAATGTTGAGGCCTTGGCGCGGTATCGTTATTTTCTCACCTTCACAGATGATTTGAGCAGATATGGGTATATCTACTTAATGAAACACAAATCTGAAACATTTGAAAAGTTCAAAGAATTTCAGAGTGAAGTGGAAAATCATCGTAACAAGAAAATAAAGTTTCTACGATCGGATCGTGGAGGAGAATATTTGAGTTCTGAGTTTGGTTTACATTTGAAACAATGTGGAATAGTTTCGCAACTCACGCCACCCGAACACCACGGAGAAATGGTGTGTCCGAACGTCGAATCGTACTTTACTTGATATGGTGTGATCTATGATGTCTCTTACTGATTTACCGCTATCGCTTTGGGGATATGCTTTAGAGGCGGCCGCATTCACGTTAAATAGGGCACCATCTAAGTCCGTTGAGATGACACCGTATGAACTGTGGTTTGGCAAGAAACCAAAGTTGTCGTTTCTTAAAGTTTGGGGCTGCGATGCTTATGTGAAGAAACTTCAACCAGATAAGCTCGAACCCAAATCGAATGTGTCTTCATAGGATACCCAAAGGAGATCTGTTGGGTACACCTTCTATCACAGATCTGAAGGCAAGGTTTTCGTTGCTAAATTCGGATCCTTTCTAGAAAGGAGTTTCTCTCGAAAGAAGTGAGTGGGAGGAAAGTAGAACTTGATGAGATAATCGTGTTCTGCTCCCTTATTGGAAGGTAGTTCATCACAAGAAACGGTTCTGTGACAACTACACCAATTAGTGAGGAAACTAATGATGATGATCATGAAGCTTGGATCAAGTTACTCTTGAACTTCGAGGTCAACCAGAGTAAAATCGCACCAGTGGTGGTACGGTAATCCTATTCGGAAGTCATGTTACTTGACCATGGCGAACCTACAAACTATGAAGAAGCGATGGTGAGCCCAGATTCATGAAATGGCTGGAAGCCATGAAATCTGAGATGGGATCCATGTATGAGAACAAAGTATGGACTTTGGTTGACTTGCCCGATGATCGGCAAGCCATTGAGAATAAATGGATCTTTAAGAAGAAGATCGACGCCGATGGTAATGTAACTGTCTACAAAGCTCGACTTGTTGCGAAAGGTTTTCGACAAGTTCAAGGGGTTGACTACGATGAGACTTTCTCACCGTGGCGATGCTTAAGTCTGTCCGAATCATGTTAGCAATTGCCGCATTTTATGATTATGAAATTTGGCAAATGGATGTAAAACTGCATTCTTGAATGGATTTCTAGAAGAAGAGTTGTATATGATGCAACCAGAAGGTTTTGTTGATCCAAAGGGTACTAACAAAGTGTGCAAGCTCCAGCGATCAATTTATGGTCAGTGCAAGCCTCTCGGAGTTGGAATAAACGCTTTGATAGTGTGATCAAAGCATATGGTTTTATCTGAGACTTTTGGAGAAGCTCAGTATTTACAAGAAAGTGAGTGGGAGCTCAGAGCATTTACGATATTATATGTGGACGACATATTGTTGATTGGAAATGATATAGAATTTCTGGATAGCATAAAAGGATACTTGAATAAAAGTTTTTCAATGAAAGACCTCGGTGAAGCTGCTTACATATTGGGCATCAAGATCTATAGAGATAGATCAAGGCGCTTAATTGGACTTTCACAAAGCACATACCTTGATAAAGTTTTGAAGAAGTTCAAAATGGATCGAGCAAAGAAAGGTTTTTACCAGTATTACAAGGTGTAAGATTGAGTCGGACTCAATGCCCGACCACAACAGAAGATAGAGAGAAAACGAAAGATGTTCCTATGCTTCAGCCATAGGCTCTATCATGTATGCAATGCTGTGTACCGACTGACGTATGCTTAGCTGTAAGCTTGGCAGGAAGGTACCAAAGTAATCCAGAGTGGATCATTTGGACAGCGGTCAAGAACATCTGAAATACCCGAAAAGGACTAAGGATATGTTTCTCGATATGGAGGTGACAAAGAGCTAGTCGTAAATGATTACGTCGATGCAAGCTTTGACACTGATCCGACGATTCTAAATCGCAAACCGGATACGTATTTTTATTAAGCGGTGGAGCTGTCGGTTGGTGCGTTCTAAACAAAGCGTCGTGGCGGGATCTACATGTGAAGCGGAGTACATAGCTGCTTCGGAAGCAGCAAATGAAGGAGTCTAGATGAAAGAGTTCATTTCCGATCTAGGTGTCATACCTAGTGCATCGGGACCAATGAAGATCTTCTGTGACAATACTGGTGCAATTGCCTTGGCAAAGGAATCCAGATTTCACAAGAGGACCAAGCACATCAAGAGACGCTTCAATTCCATTCGGGACCAAGTCCAAGTGGGAGACATAGAGAATGTCTCTACAGGTGTCTCCAAAGGTACCTGTTGGGTTGGCGTATTTCGAGATTAGGTTTTGTCACTCCGATTGTCGGAGAGGTATCTCTGGGCCTTCTCGGTAATACACATCACATAAAGCCTTGCAAGCATTACAACTAATGAGTTAGTTGTGAGATGATGTATTACGAGCGAGTAAAGAGATTACGATAACGAGATTGAACTAGGTATTGGATACCGACGATCGAATCTCGGGTAAGTAACATACCGATGACAAAAGGAACAACGTATATCGTTATGCGGTTTGACCGATAAAGATCTTCGTACAATATGTAGGAACCAATATGGGCATCCAGGTTCCGCTATTGGTTATTGACCGAGAATGGTTCTAGGTCATGTCTACATAGTTCTCGAACCCGTAGGGTCCGCACGCTTAACGTTTCAATAACAGTTCATTATGAGTTTATAAGTTTTGATGTACCGAAGGTTGTTCGGAGTCCCGGATGTGATCACGGACATGACGAGGAGTCTCAAAATGGTCGAGACATAAAGATTGATATATTGGAAGCCTATGTTTGGACTTCGGAAAGGTTCCGGATGAAAACAGGAAGTTACCGGAACACCGGGGGGGTTACAGGAACCCCCCGGGGGGTCAATGGGCCTTGATGGGCCATAGGGAGAAGAGGAAGGGCCGGCCAGGGGCAGGCGCGCCCCTCCTCTAGTCCGAATAGGACAGGAGAGGGGCGCGCCTCTTCCCTCTTCCCCTCCCAATCCTATTCCAACTAGGAAGGGGAGTCCTACTCCGGTGGGAGTAGGACTCCTCAGCGCCTTGGGCTGGCCGCACCCTTGCTCCTTTATATACTGGGGCAGGGGCACCCTGCACACAAGTTGATCTACGGATCGTTCCTTAGCCGTGTCGGTGCCCCCTCCACCATATTCCACTTCGGTCATATCGTCATGAGCTTAGGCGAAGCCCTCGCCGGAGAAGTCATATCGTCATGCAGCTTAGGCGAAGCCCTGCGTCGGTGGAGCATCATCATCGTCACCACGCCGTCGTCTTGACGGAACTCATCCCCGACACTTTGCCGGATCGGAGTCCGGGATCGTCATCGAGCTGAACGTGTGCGTAACTCGGAGGTGCCGTCGTTCGGTGCTTGGATCGGTCGGATCGTGAAGACGCACGACTACATCAACAGCGTTGTTATAATGCTTCGCTTTCGGTCTCACGAGGGTACGTGGACCGACACTCTCCCTCCGTTGCTATGCCATCACCATGGTCCCGTGTGCGTGGAATTTTTTTGAAATTACTACGTTCCCCAACAGTTAAAGCAACTCGGTGTGACCGAAAAGTTCAAATCGGTTGCACCGAGATTGAAAACCTAGATCGACTTAGTGATCTCGGTATGACCGAAATGGAAGAATCGGTCAGACCGAAATGCACAAAGAAGTTTTGGAAGTTTAAGTCTATGATGAATCGGGACTCGAAAGTGCTCCTCACACAGAGTGGTTCGAATCTGACTTGATCAAATTTTGTGATGCAGCATGAATAGAGTTTGAGACGAGAAGAGCATAGATTGCTAGAGAAGGTTCTTAGGCATTCTTGTCCATCCACTTGGCAAAAGAAAAAGAAACCAATCAATCAAAACAACAAGTGGATGTCCTCAAATGAGTAAAATATGCAACCAACATGCTCACACAATAAAATGGCAAATGAAATATGTGGCAAAGCATGCACAACCAGTTCTAGCATCTATCAAGCAATTGGCGATGACTAGGTCATCTATATATGAGTATATTGACTTAGGAGTCAAATGAGAACATTTGATCATAGGTCATACTCATCGTTTAAGCTCAAGTGGGGTTACCACTTTTACATAATGCATTGATGTGTTCACATCATTAGAGTTGCTTTAGCTCAATTCTTAGAGTAAAGCTCCCCTAGATGTGAGATCCCCCCTTAGAGGGATGAACTAACCTTGGGTTTTGTCGATCATGACTTCATGTAGGTGTTGAAGATGTGGATGCTCAATGTTGATGAAGATCATTTGGAGCAATCCTTTTGGAGTGAGTTGCACTTTCAATACCTACACAGGTTAGTCCCACAAGGACAAACAAGGATATCCATAGACATAGAGTGATGCACACATAAGATGAAGTCTATGAAAGCATTAGGTTACCTTGTCCCTTGTCTTACCAACAATAGGGTTTGTGACTCCTTGAACTAGTGCAAGATGTGAAAGTTGATTGCACTAGTAGTTGCCAAAATGATATGAGTGAAATATGTTGGCGGAGTCACCCTCAAGAACTCTCTAGTTCTTCTTCTTTGGGATCCACATCATCTTGATGGGAATCCTTGGAGTTGTAGACGTACTTGATGAAGTAGAGCTTGACGTAGTCTTGGGAACCCACTTGACCAAGGCCTTTGGAGCTTCTTCAAATGCATCAATCTCCTCTTGAAGCTTATCCTTGCCTTTTGTTTGTGGTCTTGTGGTGGAAGATCATCTTGAGCTTGTGTCCCTTGAAGGAAGTAGGATCATACTTCTCTTGTTGAGGGACAAACTTCGCCTTGGGGTATTGATCTTCTTCCCACTCAACTCCATTGGCATTGAACTTTCGCTCAAAACCAACACCTTGGTTCTTCCGTGCCTTCCTTGCTTATGCATAATTTCCTCAAATTGCTTACTCCCGCAAGGCTCTTGTAAACACCTTTCTCTATAATTCCCTTTAATAAGCTATTTTCTTGCTCAAGTGTAACTTGGCTAAGAGAATCATTAGTGGAATCAAGAGAACTACTAGAAGAAACATCATTGGGTTTAGCATGATTATTGTTACTACTAGAGGAAGTATCCTTCTTGTTCTTGTTACTAGACTTGACTTGAGGCATGTAAGTAGATAAGAGTAAACGCTTGGCAATGTAAGAAGAACTTTTCTTACGGAGAACATCATTGATTGCCTTTAAGAACTCATGCTCTTGCTCAAGGTTGAGCTTTTCAAAGCGTAACTTCTCATGAGTCCTTAAAAGTTCTCGATGATCTTCTAAGATAGTTTCATAAGCTAACTTAAGAGTGTTTAGTTCTTTAGTTAGAAGCTCAATCTTCTCCTTATCATTGTCATTCGTTTTATCTTGATTAGCATGATTAATTGACGTTTCATCATAGTATTCATCACTAGAGTTGTCAACAAGTAAATCATCATCACCTAACAAGTCATCTTCATCACTATTGAAATCAACATACTCGGGATGTGTTACCTTTGGACCTTTGGCCATGAAACATCTTCCAATTCCTTCATTTGGTGAATCAAATATGTCGTAGGAGTTGGTTGACACAAGTGCTAGACCGGCAACACCTTCATCTTGAGTATATTCGGAGTCGGAGTGATAGCTTCTCTCGTAGTGATTGTCGGAGTCGGAGTCGGATACCCATTCACCAACATGAGCTTGATGTCTTCGTTTTGTGTAGCTCCTTGATGACTTGTCCTTCCTTTCCGAATCTTTGCTTCTTCGTGAGGGTCTTCGTTCATAACGATCATCTCTACTCCTCCTCTCTCTTGGTGGTGATTCTTCTCTTCTACTTCTTCTCTTGGGTGATTCTTCTCTTCTTTTGTAGGGTGTCGTACACTCATTGGAATAGTGTTTGGGTCTCCCACAATTGTAGCAATTGCGCTCTCGACTCGAAGATATTTTGTCATTGTAGGACCTTGACTTGGAGCTTCTCTCTTTGCTTCAATTCTTGTAGAACTTGTTGAATTTCTTCACCATTAAGCTCAATTCTTCATTGAAGGTTTGTTTCTCACTTGATGATGTGGGGGCTTCACATGAGGCTTTGTAAGCACCACTTGTCTTGTTGTGAAGTTCCTCCTTATCCTTGAGTGACATCATCTCATGAGCAACAATTCTTCCAATGACTTCCGTTGGCTTGAGATCTTTGTAATTGGGCATCATTTGGATCAATGTGCACACGGTATCATATTTTCCATCCAAAGCTCTTAGGATCTTCTTGATGATGAATTTGTCGGTCATCTCTTCACTTCCTAAGCTGGCAATCTCATTTGTGATGAGAGCAAGCCTAGAGTACATTTCAGCGACACCTTCACCACCTTCATTTTGAACTTGTCAAGTTGACTTTGAAGCACGTCCAACTTGGATTCCTTGACGGAGTCGGTACCTTCATGCATATCAATCAAAGTATCCCAAATTTCCTTTGCATTCTCAAGACGGCTGATTTTGTTGAATTCTTCGGGGCACAATCCGTTGAAGAGGATATTGAAGGAAATGTGCCCTAGAGGCAATAATAAAGTTATTATCTATTTCCTTATATCATGATAAATGTTTATTATTCATGCTAGAATTGTATTAACCGGAAACTTAATACATGTGTGAATACATAAACAAACAGTAATGTCACTAGTATGCCTCTACTTGACTAGCTCGTTAATCAAGATGGTTATGTTTCCTAACCATAGACATGAGTTGTCATTTGATTAACGGGATCACATCATTAGGAGAATGATGTGATTGACTTGACCCATTCCGCTGGCTTAGCACTTGATCGCTTAGTATGTTGCTATTGCTTTCTTCATGACTTATACAAAGTTCCTGCAACTATGAGATTATGCAACTCCGTTTACGGAGGAACACTTTGTGTGCTACCAAACGTCACAACGTGAATCGGGTGATTATAAAGGTACTCTCTGGTGTCTCCAAAAGTATATGTTGAGTTGGCATAATTGAGATTAGGTTTTGTCACTCCGATTGTTGGAAAGGTATCTCTGGGCCTTCTCGGTAATACTCATCACCTAAGCCTTGCAAGCATTGTAACTAATGAGTTAGTTATGAAATGATGTATTACAGAACGAGTAAAGAGACTTGCCGGTAACGAGATTGAACTAGGTCATGTCTACATAGTTCTCGAACCCGAAGGGTCCGCACTCTTAACGTTACGATGACAATTTTATGAGTATTGATGTACCGAAGTTTTTTCGGAGTCCCGGATGTGATCACGGACATGACGAGGAGTCTCGAAATGGTCGAGACATAAAGATCGATATATTGGAAGCCTATGTTTGACTTGGAAAGGTTCCGGTGAAATCGGATTTTACCGAACACCGGGGTTACTGGAACCTCCCGGGGATCAATGGGCCTTAGTGGGCCATGAGGGAGAAGAGGAGGGCGGCCAGGGCAGGCCGCGCCTCCCCCCTAGTCCGAATAGGACAGGAGAGGGGGCGCCCCTTCCTCTTCCCCTCCCCAAGTCCTAATCCAACTAGGAAAGGGGGAGTCCTACTCCCTGGGAGTAGGACTCCTCCGCCGCCTCCTAGGGCCGGCCGCACCCCTTGCTCCTTTATATACGGGGCAGGGGGCACCCATGACACACAAGTTGATCTACGGATCGCTCCTTAGCCGTGTGCGGTGCCCCTCCACCATATTCCACTTCGGTCATATCGTCGCGAGCTTAGGCGAAGCCCTGCGCCGGTGGAGCATCATCATCGCCACCACGCCGTCGGCCGACGGAACTCATCCCCGACGCTTTGCTGGATCGGAGCCCGTGATCGCCATCGAGCTGAACGTGTGCTGAACTCGGAGGTGCCGTCGCTCGGTACTTGGATCGGTCGGATCATGAAGACGTACGACTACATCAACCGCGTTGTTATAACGCTCCCGCTTACGGTCTACGAGGGTACGTGGACATACACTCTCCCCTCTCGTTGCTATGCCATCACCATGATCTTGCGTGTGCGTAGGAATATTTTTGAAATTACTACGTTACCCAACAGTGGCATCCGAGCCTGGTTTTATGTGTTGATGTCATATGCACGAGTAGAACACAAGTGAGTTGTGGGCGATATAAGTCATACTGCTTACCAACAAGTCATACTTTGGTTCAGCGGTATTGTGAGATGAAGCGGCCCGGACCGACATTACGCGTACGCTTACGCGAGACTGGTTTCACCGCTTCGAGCACTTGTTGCTTAAAGGTGACCAGCGGGTGTCTGTTTCTCTCACTTTAGTTGAACCGAGTGTGGCTACGCCCGGTCCTTGCGAAGGTTAAAACAGCACCAACTTGACAAACTATCGCTGTGGTTTTGATGCGAGGTAAGAACGGTTCTTGCTCAGCCCGTAGCAGCCACGTAAAACTTGCAACAACAAAGTAGAGGACGCCTAACTTGTTTTTGCAGGGCATGTTGTGATGTGATATGGTCAAGACGTGATGCTATATTTTATTGTATGAGATGATCATGTTTTGTAACCGAGTTATCGGCAATCGGCGAGGAGCCATATGGTTGTCGCTTATTGTATGAAATGCAAACGCCATGTAATTGATTTACTTTATCACTAAGCGGTAGTGATAGTCGAGAAGCAATAGTTGGCGAGACGACAACGATGCTACGATGGAGATCAAGGTGTCGCTACGGTGACGATGGTGATCATGACGATTGCTTGAGATGGAGATCACAAGCACAAGATGATGATGGCCATATCATATCACTTATATTGATTGCATGTGATGTTTATCCTTTATGCATCTTATTTTGCTTTGATTGACGGTAGCATTATAAGATGATCTCTCACTAAAATTATCAAGAAGTGTTCTCCCGAGTATGCACCGTTGCTAAAAGTTCAGAGTGCCCGGACACCACGTGATGATCGGGTGTGATAAGCTCTACGTCCATCTACAACGGTGCAAGCCAGTTTTGCACACGCAGAATACTCAAGTTAAACTTGACGAGCCTAGCATATGCAGATATGGCCTCGAAACACGGAGACCGAAAGGTCGAGCGTGAATCATATAGTAGATATGATCAACATAGTGATGTTCACCATTGAAAACTACTCCATCTCACGTGATGATCGGTTATGGTTTAGTTGATTTGGATCACGTAATCACTTAGATGACTAGAGAGATGTCTGCCTAAGTGGGAGTTTTTAATATGATTAATTGAACTTAAATTTATCATGAACTTAGTACCGATAGTATTTTGCTTGTCTATGTTTACTGTAGATAGATGGCTCGTGCTGTTGTTCCGTTGAATTTTAATGCGTTCCTTGAGAAAGCAAAGTTGAAAGATGATGGTAGCAATTACACGGACTGGGTCCGTAATTTGAGGATTATCCTCATTGCTGCATGTAAGAATTACGCCCCGAAGCACCGCTGGGTGCCAGGCCTGCTGCAGGAGAAACGCCACAAGTTGTGAACGTCTGCGAGCAAAGTCGATGACTACTCCATAGTTCATGTGCCATGCTTTACGGCTTAGAACTGGTCTTCAACGACGCTTTTGAACGTCATGGGGCATATGAGATGTTCCAGAGTTGAAGTTAATATTTCAAGCAAATGCCCGGATTGAGAGATATGAAGTCTCCAATAAGTTCTATAGCTGCAAGATGGAGGAGAATAGTTCACGGTGAGCACATACTCAAAATGTCCAGGTATAATAATCACTTGATTCAACCGGGAGTTAATCTTCCGATGATAGTGTCATTGATGTAATTCTCCAATCATCGCCACCAAGCTACAAGAGCTTCGTGATGAACTATAATATGCAAGGGATGAACAAGACACTTCCCGAGCTCTTCGCAATGCTAAAAGCTGCGGAGGTAGAAATCAAGAAGGAGCATCAAGTGTTGATGGTCAACAAGACCACTAGTTTCAAGAAAAGGGCAAAGGAAAGAAGAAGGAACTTTAAGAAGAACAGCAAGCAAGTTGCTGCTCAAGAAAAGAAACCCAAGTCTGGACCTAAGCCTGAAATTGAGTGCTTCTACTGCAAGCAAGCTGGACACTGGAAGCGGAATTGCCCCAAGTATTTGGCGGATAAGAAGGATGGCAAGGTGAACAAAGGTATATGTGATATACATGTTATTGATGTGTACCTTACTAGAGCTCGTAGTAGCACTGGTATTTGATACTGGTTCATTGCTAATATTTGCAACTCAAACAGGACTACGGAATAAGCGAGCAATCGCAAAGGACGAGGTGACGATGCGCGCTGGGAAACGGTTCCAAAGTCAATGTGATCGCGGTCGGCACGCTACCTCTACATCTACCTTCGGATTAGTTTTAGACCTAAATAATTGTTATTTGGTGCCGCCGTTGAGCATGAACATTATATCTGGATCTTGTTTAATGTGAGACGGTTATTCATTTAAATCAGAGAATAATGGTTGTTCTATTTATATGAGTAATATCTTTTATGGTCATGCACCCTTGAAGAGTGGTCTATTCTTGTTGAATCTCGACAAGAGTGATACACATATTCATAATGTCGAAGCCAAAAGATGCAGAGTTGATAATGATAGTGCAACTTATTTGTGGCACTCGCCGTTTAGGTCATATCGGTGTAAACGCATGAAGAAACTCCATACAGATGGACTTTTGGAATCACTTGATTATGAATCACTTGGTACTTGCGAACCGTGCCTCATGGGCAAGATGACTAAAACACCGCTTCTCCGTTGTATGGAGAGAGCAACAGATTTGTTGGAAATCATACATACAGATGTATGTGGTCCGATGAATGTTGAAGCTCGTGGCGGATATCGTTATTTTCTCACCTTCACAGATGATTTAAGCGGATACGGGTATATCTACTTAATGAAGCATAAATCTGAAACATTTGAAAAGTTCAAAGAATTTCAGAGTGAAGTTGAAAATCATCGTAACAAGAAAATAAAGTTTCTACGATCTGATCGTGGAGGAGAATATTTGAGTTACGAGTTTGGTCTACATTTGAAGCAATGCGGAATAGTTTCGCAACTCACGCCACCGGAACACCACAGCGTAATGGTGTGTCCGAACGTCAGAATCGTGACTTTACTAGATATGGTGCGATCTATGATGTCTATTTCCGATTTACCGCTATCGTTTTGGGGTTATGCTTTAGAGACGGCGCATTCACGTTAAATAGGACACCATCAAAATCCATTGAGACGACACCTTATGAACTATGGTTTGGCAAGAAACCAAAGTTGTCGCTTTCGAAAGTTTGGGGTTGCGATGCTTATGTGAAAAAGCTTCAACCTGATAAGCTTGAACCCAAATCGGAAAAATGTGTCTTCATAGGATACCCAAAGGAGACAATTGGGTATACCTTCTATCACAGATCCGAAGGCAAGTCATTCGTTGCTAAGAATGGATCCTTTCTAGAGAAGGAGTTTCTCTCGAAAGAAGTGAGTGGGAGGAAAGTAGAACTTGATGAGGTAACAGTACCAGCTCCCTTATTGGAAAGTAGTTCATCACGAAATCGGTTTCGTGACACCTACACCAGCTTAGCGAGGAAGTTAATGATAATGATCATGAAACTTCAGATCAAGTTGTCACCGAACCAGAGATCAACCAGAATAAAATCCGCACTGAGTGGTACGGTAATCCTATTCGGAAGTCATGCTACTAGATCATGGTGAACCTACGAACTATGAAGAAGCGATGGTGAGCCCAGATTCCATAAAATGGCTTGAAGCCATGAAATCTGAGATGGGATCCATGTATGAGAACAAAGTATGGACTTTGGTTGACTTGCTCGATGATCGGCTAGCAATAGAGAATAAATGGATTTTAAGAAGAAGACCGACGCCGACGGTAATGTTATTTACAAAGCTCGACTTGTTGCAAAAGGTTTTCGACAAGTTCAAGGAGTTGACTACGATGAGACCTTCTCACCCGTGGCGATGCTTAAGTCTGTCCGAATCATGTTAGCAATCGCCGCATTTTATGATTATGAAATATGGCGATGGATGTCAAAACTGCATTTCTGAATGGATTTACGGAAGAAGAGTTGTATATGATGCAACCGGAAGGTTTTGTCGATCCTAAGGGAGCTAACAAAGTGTGCAAGATCCAACGATCAATCTATGGTCCGGTGCAAGCCTCTCGGAGTTGGAATAAGCGCTTTGATAGTGTGATCAAAGCATATGGTTTTATCTGCACTTTTGGAGAAGCTTGTATTTACAAGAAAGTGAGTGGGAGCTCAGTAGCATTTCTAATATTATATGTGGACGACATATTGTTAATTGGAAATGATATAGAATTTATGGATAGCATAAAAGGATACTTGAATAAAAGTTTTTCAATGAAGGACCTCGGTGAAGCTCCTTACATATTGGGCATCAAGATCTATAGAGATAGATCAAGACGCTTAATTGGACTTTCACAATGCACATACCTTGATAAAGTCTTGAAAAGGTTCAATATGGATCGTGCAAACAAAGGGTTCTTGCACAGTATTACAAGGTGTAAGATTGAGTCGGACTCAATGCCCGACCACTGCAGAAGATAGAGAAAAAATGAAAGGAGTTCCCTATGCTTCAGCCATAGGCTCTATCATGTATGCAATGCTGTGTACCAGACCTGATGTGTGCCTTGCTATTAGCTTAGCAGGGAGGTACCAAAGTAATCCAGAGTGGATCATCGGACAGCGGTCAAGAATATCCCAAATACCGAAAAGGACTAAGGATATGTTTCTCGTTTATGGAGGTGACAAGGAGCTTGTCGTAAAGGGTTACGTCGATGCAAGCTTTGACACTGATCCGGACAATTCTAAATCGCAAACCGGATACGTATTTTTATTAAGCGGTGGAGCGTAAGTTGGTGCAGTTCTAAACAAAGCGTCGTGGCGGGATCTACATGTGAAGCGGAGTACATAGCTGCTTGAAGCAGCAAATGAAGGAGTCTGGATGAAGGAGTTCATTTCCGATCTAGGTGTTATACCTAGTGCATCGGGACCAATGAAGATCTTCTGTGACAATCTTGGTGCAATTGCCTTGGCAAAGGAATCCAGATTTCACAAGAGGACCAAGCACATCAAGAGACGCTTCAATTCCATTCGGGACCAAGTCCAAGTGGGAGACATAGAGATTTGCAAGATACATACGGATCTGAATGTTGCAGACCGTTGACTAAGCCTCTCTCACGAGCAAAACATGATCAGCACCAAGACTCCATGGGTGTGAGAATCATTCTTGTGTAATCTAAATTATTGACTCTAGTGCAAGTGGGAGATCAAGGAAATATGCCCTAGAGGCAATAATAAAGTTATTATCTATTTCCTTATATCATGATAAATGTTTATTATTCATGCTAGAATTGTATTAACCGGAAACTTAATACATGTGTGAATACATAAACAAACAGTATGTCACTAGTATGCCTCTACTTGACTAGCTCGTTAATCAAGATGGTTATGTTTCCTAACCATAGACATGAGTTGTCATTTGATTAACGGGATCACATCATTAGGAGAATGATGTGATTGACTTGACCCATTCCGTTGGCTTAGCACTTGATCGTTTAGTATGTTGCTATTGCTTTCTTCATGACTTATACAAAGTTCCTGCAACTATGAGATTATGCAACTCCGTTTACGGAGGAACACTTTGTGTGCTACCAAATGTCACAACGAATCGGGTGATTATAAAGGTACTCTCAGTGTCTCCAAAAGTATATGTTGAGTTGGCATAATTGAGATTAGGTTTTGTCACTCCGATTGTCGGAGAGGTATCTCTGGGCCTTCTCGGTAATACTCATCACCTAAGCCTTGCAAGCATTGTAACTAATGAGTTAGTTATGAAATGATGTATTACGAGCGAGTAAAGAGACTTGCGATAACGAGATTGAACTAGGTATTGATACCGACGATCGAATCTCGGGCAAGTAACATACCGATGACAAAGGGAACAACGTATGTTGTTATGCGGTTTGACCGATAAAGATCTTCAGAGAAAATGTAGGAACCAATATGAACATCCAGGTTCCACTATTGGTTATTGACCGAGAATAGTTCTAGGTCATGTCTACATAGTTCTCGAACCGAAGGGTCCGCACGCTTAACGTTACGATGACAATTTTATGAGTATTGATGTACGAAGTTTGTTCGAGTTCCGGATGTGATCACGGACATGACGAGGAGTCTCAAAATGGTCGAGACATAAAGATCGATATATTGGAAGCCTATGTTTGGACTTCTGAAAGGTTCCGGTGAAATCGATTTTACCGAACACCGGGTTACGGAACCCCCGGGGATCAATGGGCCTTAGTGGGCCATGAGGGAGAAGAGGAGGGCCGGCCAGGGCAGGCCGCGCCCTCCCCTAGTCCGAATAGGACAGGAGAGGGGCGGCGCCCTTCCTCTTCCCTCCCCAAGTCCTAATCCAACTAGGAAGGGGGTCCTACTCCGGTGGGAGTAGGACTCCTCCGCCGCCTCCTCCTAGGGCCGGCCGCACCCCTTTCTCCTTTATATACGGGGGCAGGGGGGCACCCCATGACACACAAGTTGATCTACGGATCGTTCCTTAGCCGTGTGCAGTGCCCCCCTCCACCATATTCCACTTCGGTCATATCGTCGCGGAGCTTAGGCGAAGCCCTGCGCCAGTGGAGCATCATCATCGTCACCACGCCGTCGTCTTGTGGAACTCATCCCCGACGCTTTCTGGATCGGGCCCGGGATCTCCATCGAGCTGAATGTGTGCTGAACTCGGAGGTGTCGTGCGTTCGGTACTTGGATCGGTCGGATCGTGAAGACGTACGACTACATCAACCGCATTGTTATAACGCTTCCGCTTACGGTCTACGAGGGTACGTGGACATACACTCTCCCCTCTCGTTGCTATGCCATCACCATGATCTTGCGTGTGCGTAGGAATATTTTTGAAATTACTACGTTACCCAACAGATATCACAAGCTCGAGCGTTGTATTGCAGCATCTTCAACTCTTCCGCGCTAGCTTCACGGTTTGGTTCTCTCCCATCAAAGAATTCACCTTGCAAGCCAATACACACGATATCCCAAACGGCGGGGTTATGTCCAAGAATATGCGTTTTCATCTTATGCTTCCAACTAGCAAAATTAGTACCATCAAAGTAAGGACCTCTACGGTTATAATTTCCCTCGCTAGACGCCATACTCTCCTAGGTTGTGAAACCAAGGCTATGACCACCAAAAGCTATGGAAATCAAAGCAAATGGAGACCAAAGCTCTGATACCACTTGTAGGATCGAAAGTATGTCTAGAGGGGGTGATTAGACTACTTGACCAAATAAAAGCTTATCCTTTTCCCAATTTTAGTCTTTGGCAGATTTTAGCTATCTTAGCACAAGTCAAGCAATCTTAGCACAATTCAAGCAAGCATGCAAAGAGTATATGAGCAGCGGAAAGTAAAGCATGCAACTTGCAAGAAATGTAAAGGGAAGGGTTTGGAGAATTCAAACGCAATTGGAGACACGGATGTTTTTGTCGTGGTTCCGATAGGTGGTGCTATCGTACATCCACGTTGATGGAGAATTCAACCCACGAAGGGTAATGGTTGCGCGAGTCCACGGAGGGCTCCACCCACGAAGGGTCCACGAAGAAGCAACCTTGTCTATCCCACCATGGCCGTCGCCCATGAAGGACTTGCCTCACTAGCAGTAGATCTTTACGAAGTTGGCGATCTCCTTGCCCTTACAAACTCCTTGGTTCAACTCCACAATCTTGTCGGAGGCTCCCAAGTGACACCTAGCCAATCTAGGAGACACCACTCTCCAAGAAGTAACAATGGTGTGTTGATGATGAACTCCTTGCTCTTGTGCTTCAAATGATAG
Source organism: Aegilops longissima (assembly GCA_021605205.1). Taxonomy (NCBI): domain Eukaryota; kingdom Viridiplantae; phylum Streptophyta; class Magnoliopsida; order Poales; family Poaceae; genus Aegilops; species Aegilops longissima. Next base: position 470,293,148 of record CM038678.1, read on the forward strand.
TCTCCCCAACACTCAACTCTCTCTCACAGGATTTGGATTTGGTGGAAAAAATATTTGAGTGGAAAGCAACTTGGGGAAGGCTAGAGATCAAGATTCATATGGTAGGAATGGAATATCTTGGCCTCAACACAAGGGTAGGTGGTTTTCTCTCAGAAAATGTGTATTGGAAGTGTAGGTTCGTTTTGATGGCTCTCTCCACGAATGAAGAGTGGGTGGAGGGGTATATATAGCCTCCACACAAAAACTAACTGTTACACACAATTTACCAATCTAGGTGGGACCGAATTGAAAAACTCGGTCGGACCGATTCAGCAAATCTAGTGACCGTTAGGATTTTCGGTGGGACCGACATGCAACTCGGTAGGACCGATATGGTTAGGGTTAGGGCATAACATAATCTCGGTGAGACCGATTACACAAACTCGGTGAGATCGACTTTGGTAATAAGCTAACCATAGAGTTGGTCAGGTAAACTCGGTCGGACCGGTTCGCTCATTTCGGTGGGACCGAAACGTTACGAAAGGGAAACAGAGAGTTTACATTGCAATCTCGGTGGGACCGATCGCTCATCTCGGTGGGACCGAAACGTTACGAAGGGAAACCGAGATATTACACTCCCATCTCGGTGAGACCGAGCTCCCTATCGGTGAGACCGATTTGCCTATGGTTTGTGGCAGTGGCTATGACATCTGAACTCGGTGGCGCCGGATAGAAAGAATCGGTAGGACCGAGTTGGACTTTTGGTTTGGGTCATATGTGGATGTGAGAAAGCAGTTGAGGGCTTTGGAGCATATCACTAAGCACTATGGAGCAAGAAACTCATTAAGCAACACCTCATCCCTCCTTGATAGTATTGGCTTTTCCTATAGACTCAATGTGATCTTGGATCACTAAAATATAAAATGTAGAGTCTTGAGCTTTTGATCTTGAGCCAATCCTTTTATCCTTAGTATTTTGAGGGGTCCACTTTCCTCATCCATGCCATGCCATTCATTGAGCTTTTCCTGAAATATTCATCTTGGAATAATGTTAGCTCAATGAGCTATATGTTGTTAGGAATTACCAAAACCACCCAGGGATAGTTGCACTTTTAACTTTACATGCCAATGCGATGTTCAGAGTTGTTGAAGGCCTCGGCGGCGTGGCGAAGCGCGCCCTATGCTTCTAGTAATGTAGAAATCCTGAACGCAGCCATTCTCCACATTATCTCACTGGCAGCCTCATGAATGCTTACCCATGTGATGTGAGCAATTTTCTATTTTCCATGAAATTCGGCGTGCAAAATACTATGAGGTAACAATTGTTGGATAAGTGAGCAACTAAGCTTTACTGAGGGCCAACTGCCAGTACATATACATATGTGGTAACATGCATAAAAGCCCCTTATACAATGGGGATGTACACAATGAGCTATACACATCTAACACCCCCCCTTAAACTCATGATGGATCAACAACACTGAGTTTGGAGAGAAAAAACCCATGCTGCGCTTGAGTCTGTGCCTTCATGAAGAAGTCAGCCAACTGTAATCAGAGGGCACATAGTGAAGAGCGAGAGTCTGATCCTGCACAACAGCACGCAAAAAGTGGGCATCCACACCGATGTGCTTGGTGAGCTCATGCTTCACTGGTCACGCATAATCTTGATAGCACCAGATCTTGCCGGACGATGAGGAGTTGAGGTAGTAGCAGACACACCAAAGTCCTCAAGTAACCACCGTAACAGATCACCTCAGCCGTCAACATAGCCATGGCTCGCAACTCAGCCTCTGTGACTCGAGAGAAATCGCAATCTGCTTCTTTGTCTTCCGGGCAATAAGAGAGCCACCAAGAAAGACACAAGAAGGCATGACAATGAAGCGTCGATCGGAGGGATCACTAGCCTGTAGCATCGAGTAGTCCCGGAGCTCAAGAGAGCTGGGCGGGAAAGAAAAGGCGATGAGAGATCGTGCTACGAAGATATCATAGAACACGGAGGAGGTGACTATAGTGGACAGAGGTGGGGGCTGAAACAAACTGACTCAGGATGTGGACAGGATAGGAGATGTCAGGACGCGTAATAGCAAGATAGACAAGGCTGCCAACGAGGTGACGATAGCGAGTGGGATTAGGGAGAGGGTCACCATCAGAGGCACGAAGCTGAACATTGAGCACCATAGGAGTCACAACTGTGCGCTCATCACCTAGAGCAGCGCGAGCAAGAAGATCTTGAATATATTTTTCTTGGGAGATATAGAAGCCATCAGAGGTCGAGGAGATCTCAATCCCAAGAAAATAGCGAAGAGGACCAAGATCAGTCATGAGGAGCTGGTCTCGAAGGCGAGCCTTAACAAAGGCAACGTACTCAGAGTCGTCACCAGTGATGATCATGGCATCAACATAGAGAAGGAGAAGAGTCCGACCACAAGGAGACGTGTGGACAAACAACGCGGGGTCATGATCACTGGGCAAGAAACCAGCGACAGTGACCACAGAGGCAAAGCACTCAAACCAGGCACGAGGGGCCTGTTTAAGACCATAGAGGGAGCGACGAAGTCGACAGACCATGCCCTCAGGAGCATAGTACCTCGATGGTGGCTGCATATAAACCTCCTCACATAACTCGCCATTGATAAAAGCGTTCTGGACATCAAGTTGAGAAATAGACCAATGACGAACAGAAGCCACAGCAAGGAGAGTGCGGACAGTGGTCATGTGAGCCACAGGAGCGAATGTCTCATCATAATCGCGGCCCTACTCCTGCTGAAAGCCACGGGCCACAAGACGAGCTTTGTAACGCTCAAGAGAACCATCAGAGCGAGTCTTGATCTTGTAGACCCACTTGCAGGTGATGGGACGAACACCGGAAGGGAGGGAAACCAGATCCCATGTGCCAGAGCGCTCAAGGGCAACAAGCTCTTCGGCCATCGCAAGCTGCCATTCAGGCTGAGTCATGGCAGTCCGATAGGAAGTGGGCTCAGCAATGACAGAGAGACCATACCGATCAGGAGAATAGCGATCAGGCGGAGGGCGAGGCCGAGCACGAAGGTTATGGACTGGGGTAGGCGTGAACGGAGGTGCGCCAGAGGTGGAAGGCGCGCAAGCACATCAGGGGAAGCATCCTCAGTACGAGGGCGGCGAGTATAGTGGAGAGGAAACGGTGAGAGAGGGCGACGGACGGGAGATGATGGTGTAGAGGTGGAGGAGGAGGATGGAGAAGTTGGTGTAGGTGGTGGATGAGAATGAATGAGAGGTGTAGGAGGAAGAGGTGAAACATGAGGCACATAGCAGGGTGTATCGGGAAGGAGAAGAAAAGAAATATCGTCCACAGAGAAGCTCGAGGAAGAAGGACGTGGGTAGTAAGAACGAGACTCGTCAAAGGTCACATCACGCGAGATGCGCAAGCGACGACCAACGAGGTCCCAACAGTGATAGCCCTTGTGCTCATCACTGTAGCCAAGAAAAACACACTCAACCGACTGAGCAATCAGTCTGGTGTGCTCGCGCGGGGGAAGAAGGACGTAGCACACACATCCAAACATACGAAGAGCAGAATAGTTAGGAGAGCGACCAGAGAGACACTCCATAGGAATACCACCCTGCAAAGCAGTCGATGGCTGAATGTTGATGAGATAGGTGGATGCAAAAATAGCCTCAGCCCAAAAGTGGGGTGGAAGGGAGGCGGCAATCATCAGCGCACGAGTCGTCTCAAGTAGATGACGATGCTTACGTTCGGCAACGTCATTCTGAGCATGAGCACCAGGACAGGAGAACTGGGCAAGGGTACCCTGTTCAGCGAGAAAACCACGCAACAGCTGGAGATATACTCTCCAGCGGAGTCAGCATGAAAAGTACGAATAGGCGTGGAAAACTGAGTGTGAACCATGGCAGCAAATCGTTTGTATATAGAGAGAACCTCGCTACGAGATTTCATGAAGTAGAGCCAAGTGTAGCGCGAGAAATCATCAATAAACAAGACATAGTAGCGATGGCCACCTTTCGAATCAAAAGGAGCTGTGTCACGCCCAATATGCGACCCTATCCAAAAGGAACTCGAAGGTCCCACCAAGGATAGACCCGCATATTGAAACGCTTTTGCAAGGTGGATATCATTACATCAACATTACATAATAGATGGGGATACATACATAAGGCACAAATGCCACAAGAATACATCAACATCATATACAAGAACAACATCCGACTACGGATGAAACATAAGCGTAAGCTCAAACGACATCCACCACTGCTAGCCCAGGGCTGCCGACTGGAACCTATCCCCGATCAAGAAGAAACAGAAGAAGAACTCCAATACAAGCAAACTTCGCTCTCACGTCATGATCATCGCATAACCTGTACTCCTGGCTGGTGGTGTAGTAATCTGTGAGCCACGAGGACTCAACAATCCCATTACCATGGGTATCAAGACTAGCAAAGCTTAAAAAAAGGAAAGGAAGGGATGAAGTGGTGAGGTTGCAGCAGCGACTAAGCATATATAGTGGCTAACATACGCAAATGAGAGCGAGAAGAGAAACAAAGGAACGGTCGTCAACTAGTAATGATCAAGAAGTGATCCTGAACTCCTACTTACGCCGACATAACCCGAAACCGTGTTCTCCTCTCGATCAACCCCAAAAGAGACACTCACGATTACGCATTACGGTTGGTGTATTTTATAAGAGTTTGCTTCAAGTTTACTACAACCGGATATTAACAAATTCCCATCTGCCACATAACCGCGGGCACGGCTCTCGAAAGTTTATACCCTGCAGGGGTGTCCCAACTTAGCCCATGATAAGCTCTCGCGATCAACGAAGGATATTCCTTCTCCCCGGGAAGACCCGATCAGTCTCGGAATCCCGGCTACAAGACATTTCGACGGCAATAAAACAAGTCCAGCAAGACCTCCCGGCGTGCCGACACCCTGATAGTAGCCGCGTGTATCTCGTCTCAGGCCACGACCGGATGAACACTATGTACGGCAACCGACGATACCCCAAGTTGCCTCGGGGCGGCACCGCAAGTGGCTCTTGTTTGGACCAACACTTAGACAAGCATTGGCCCGGGGGGGCTAAAATAAAGATGACCCTTGAGAGCGCGACTCCCAAGGGAAAAAGGGGGTAGGTGAGGCAAATGGTAAAACCAATGTTGGGCCTTGCTGGAAAAGTCTTAGTCAAAGCAAACTGTCAAGGGGGTCCCATAAATCACCCGACCGCGTTAGGGACGCAAAATCCTGGAACATAATACCGATATGACGGAAACTAGGGCGGCAAGAGTGGAACAAAACACCAGGCATAAGGCCGAGCCTTCCACCCTTTACCAAGTATATTGATGCATTAATTAAATAAGATATATTGTGATATCCCAACAAGTAAACATGTTCCAACAAGGAACAACATCTCCATGCCCCAACAAGAAACAAACTTCATCTTCACCTGCAACTAACAACGCTATAAGAGGGGCTGAGCAAAGCGGTAACATAGCCAAACAACGGTTTGCTAGGAAGGGTGCAAAAGGTTAGAGGCTGACATGGCAATTTGGGATGGCTTGATAAACAGGTAATAGGTAGCGCAGCATAGCGATAGAACGAAGCAACTAGCATAGCAATGATAGTAGTGAGATCCAGGGTAGCGGTCATCTTGCCTGAAATCCCGCAAGGAAGAAGAACGAGTCCATGAAGAAGACGAACGGATGAAGCCGAACCAAGCGTAGGCGAACGAATCCTCACGATCGCACGAAACGGGAACTAACAAGAAGAAGCACACAACATAGGTAAACACACCACACATGAACAAGACATGATGCACAACAAGCATGATGCATGGCAAAGCTACATGAAGCTACTCATGGCAAGGGATGATGCAAACAAGAGCAACACATCAATGCAAGTTTAAATGAGGCCGGGAACAACATAGAACAATTCCGGTAAGTCCTCATATGCAAATTTCGAAATTGTTCCAGATATGAATAAACCTTATGTTCAAGTTGTTAAACAGCAAGTTAAGATGCACCAACATGATCTACACGAAATTCTAGTCAAGTTACATATAAAGTTCATTAGATTTGGAGCTACGGCCTAGAAGATATGAGCAAAACAAGACAAGCATGGCATTGATGCATAATGCATGCAAACATCAAGAAAACACCCCAAAACAAGGATGCAACATGATAATATGAAACTACATGCAAAATCAAGCAAGTTTCATATAGAGCACACTCAAAACGGAGCAACGGTTCAACACATACACTCTATACAAGATATGACAACAATCTGTCCAAAACAGCAACTAGGCATATTGCAAGCATCAAAACAACATGCTACAGGACCTCAACATAATAACAAAAGGCATGGGCATGATGTACAGGTAAAGCATTACAAAACATGAACACTAAGCTATCTCCAGAAATCACTAGAACATGCTCGAAAACACATGGCAAGATTGCAAATAATAACAGTTTCAGACTTATCAGGAAATAACATCAGGTTGCAATGTTTAGAGCTATGAAACAACATGTTACAGGAACTTATCATGGCAAACAAAGGCATGGCATGAATCTACTAAATGCATAGAACAAAAGTCCCTTACTGACCATAAGCCAAAAAGGATCAGAAAATATAATAGCACCCATGTAAACATGACAAGTTATATTACAGATTCATACATGGCAGGAACAACGATAAGTAGGCATGTTGGTGAGCTTGAACCACTCACGACAGAGCAATACATGGCATGGCAGGGCAACTCACAGTAAGAAGGCATATCATAGAAGCTATACATGGCAAGAACAACATCATAGCATACACGGATCAACTACAACAACCTTGGCAAAATTGAATAACATGTAAACAACCTGCCAGGAAACATTTTATAGCAAAAGTATAGCTCGATTGACTCAAGATAGGGCACTCCATAATTGCAAACAAGGGCATGGATGGATATAGCAAGACATGTATAACAAAACATCCTTACTGAAGTATCTCAAAATATGCATGGATCTCTCTGTAGCATCAAGTTAACATGGCATCAAAATATCAGCAAAACAGGGCTGAAATCAGCAACATCATGAAGCCTAGTTTGCATGCTTGTGCTAGTCACCACATATATCACAAAAATACATAGCAAGCACCACTGTAAAGATGGCATGGCATATTACAAAACACATGTAGGACTCAAGTTCATAGGATGCACACATCAATCATGGCAAAAATGACAAAAGTGCATGTTCTGATGAAAATCTGAAACTAACATCATATAGCCCTCTTCTAACAGCATTTCGGGAATCAAGATGAGCTCAAATGAAAATGATGCAATGAGACGAAATGATCTACTCTTCGAGGCGAACATTTTGACATATTATACGCACAAAACGGAGCAACGATGACAGAGTTATGATGCGATGAAAATGCAATAAAATATGCAACAATTTCGGGGACTTGGTGGATTTCGGAGGGGGGGGAAAGAAGTCAACCGCACGGATAACGAGGCACATCCGGATCTCGCCGGAGATGCGTCGCCGGAGACGGAGAGGAGCTCGCCGGCTCGGGAGAACGCGGCGCCGGCCCGGGAGGGCCAAGGCGGCGGGCGACGACGGGCTCCGGCGCCGGGCGGGCCGGGCGCCATTCTGGGCGGAGGCCGGGCGCCGGCGGAGCGAGGCGCGATCCCGGGCGGCAGCTCGGGGAGACCGGCAGGCGCGGGCGGGGGCCGGCGGGGACAGCGCGGCGAAGCCAAGCATGGCGGCGAGGCGAGGTCATGGGGAGGAGCGCCGCAGCAGGCGGCGGGGGTCGGGCGGCGAGGCGGCGGTGGTCGGCGCCGGCGAGATCGCGGGCCGAGCGCTGGGGAGCGGGCCAGATGGCGGGCGTGTGGCGTGTGCGGCTCAAGGGCCCGATCCGGTCCCATGGCCGCGGCGTGGAGGAGGAGAGAGAAGGTGAGGTGGCGCGCGGGTTGGAGGAGAGCGGCGGCGGGTGACGTGGCAGCGCCCATTGGCCGGGTGAGGTGGCGGCTGGGCGCGTCCCGCGCCGGGCGACGGTCCCGCGGAGGAGGAAGAAGGGCTAGGGTTAGGGGTGTTTTGATCCGCGAATTTTGGGGGATCTAGTTTTATAGGTAGAGGAGCTAGGAGAGTCCAAATGAGGTGCGGTTTTCGCCACGCGATCGTGATCGAACGACTGAGAGCATGGAGGGGAGTTTGCTGGGTTTTGGGCCAGTTTGGAAGGGTGTTGGGCTGCACACAAAATAGGCTTTTGCGGTTACCGGTTAACCGTTGAGTACCAAACGACCTCCAAATGGCACGAAACTTGACAGCGGTCTACGGTGCTATACCAAGGCAGCTTGACAAACCTCGGTCCATTCCGAGGCCGTTTAAGCGCCGCACATGAAAAGAGGTAAAGGGGCGCCGGAGACATAGGAGTGCCGGATTGCAAAACGGACAACGGGGAAAATGCTCGGATGCATGAGACGAACATGTATGCAAAATGAAATGCACATGATGACATGATAAAAGTGCAGATGATGACATGACAACGTGCAACACGCAAGCAAATGACATGGCAAAGACGGCGAAAAACTGGCAGACACCTGGCGCATCGAATCCGGGGCGTTACAACACTCCTCCACTAACAAGAGATCTCGTCCCGAGATCTTAGGACTGAGACGGAAAGGAAAAGGGGTGAGGTGAAACGAGAACTCAAAGAAGAAGCAAAGAATCGAGAGCACTCGAGAAGAAGAGAGGAACGACGAGAATGCCAAGAATCGAAGGCTCACGGAATCAGAAAGACTATGAAAGCACTCGTTCTAACCGGAGTGGTTAGAATGAGAAAAGAAACGAATAAGACTGGAAGGATTTAGGTAGCACTCCGGCTGAAACATGGAAGGAATAGAACTTGAACTTGAGAGGATGGAATGATACTTTATGAAGACATGACACAAAACCTCCGGAAAGAATTGAAAGAGTTGAATGAAAAGAACAGAGAACAAAATGACAACTTGTGCCGCGAATGAAATTGAAAGCAACTTTAGAAGGAAGGTTTGAACGGAGTTGTTGAGAAAATCAACAACGAAAGAATAACTTGTTGTGGTCTTATAGGTAACATCTCAAGATCATAAGGTGATAACCGGCCACAAACGGAAATGATTGGATAGCTGAGAAGAACGAAGAAATGCAAAACTCCACTTCAAAAGAATATGGAAATTTATTGCCCTTCCGGACGCGAGAAGAAAAGATACTTGAATTCCACCAAAATATTGATGAAACTCTTGAAGAGAGAATTAAATCATGAAGAACCACCGTGAAGAACTCTGGTAACAAAAAGGATGATGAGATAGAAATGAAGGATGAAAGAATAAGATGAGCCTTGCGCTGATTTAGATGGAGGTTCCGACGAAATGGACGAGGAAATTGAACTCCGGAAAAGAAAAGATGAAAACACTTGGAACTAGAATTTATTCCTCACGAACAAACTCCGAAGGAAGGGGATTCATCACTTGGATGAAATAACAATAAGATTTATTGTATGCTTATCCTTCATCAAATTAAATTGATGACCAAGCAATGGATTTTGCATATTACTTATTCTTCTTGAAAAAGAATTGAGAAGTGACATATCGCAAACTTGGGAAGGACTTAATGAATCACCGGTAGGATTGAAAAGAACGAATGGATTTGTGTGATAATCAAAGAAAAAGAATCTTGAACGAACCACCGTTAGAATTTGGAAATGACTGATGAAAGAGAATGAATCGTCGGGAAGAATTAGAAGAACCAATAAGCTAGAGGGGGTTTAGATGCAAAAAGGCGAAGAGATCACGAACTGATTGAAGAATACTTGAACGAAGCACCGGGATAATATTGAGATGAACGAAGCTGAAAACTTGGAATGAAGAAATCTTCCGAAAAGATGGCCTCCCGATGATCGAGACAGAAAACAACTCCTGAAATACTCCGGATGGATGAAAAGAATTGCACAACTGGAAACAACTAGATAGGATAACATCGAGCTAGCACCATGAATCTCCGGGGGAACGGACATGATTTAAGAGAAACTCTACTTCGATCTTCAAATGACGACGAGAAACAACACCAAAATTGTTGAGATACTCCGGTAGAATGAAAAGCGAAGAGGTTGAGCCAACAATGAAATGATTTGGAATCCATCTTGGAAAGGCATGTGACTGATGAAAATTCATTCTTACGTCACACTTGAAAAGAATTAGGAATAGGTCCGGATAATTAGAAGAGTCAGGTAAGATCCTGGGAAAAGACCTGTGGGTTAGGGCCCACTGAAGAGATAACACCGTTGAAAAAGGATTCTTGAACAGATAGATGATGCACCGGAACAATTGAGATATTTGCATGAGGTGACAACCTCGGATTAATTCGAACACAGACGAATCTCCTGAGATGTCTTGAACACTCCGGAAGGATAAATTGGCGAGAGACGAACGAGCAGGGAGAATACTTGATCCAAGGAAAAGAATGTGATCAACCCGAAAAACTTGAATTGAGTTCACCGGAAAAAGAAAGAGATGAAGAATGACGAACGAGACGAGAATTCACCGGTTGACATAATTGAGGGAAGACTCCACACGAATGAAATTGATGGTCGGAAGGAACTCGAACTCCGGGAATAATAGGGTGGGAGGGCGGAAAAAACAAAGGCAACTTGGAAGGGGGAACGGACGAATATCTTGAAGAGAAAACACCGGTTGAAATCATTGAGGAGAGAGAGCAAAAACTTCACACGAGTAGGATGGATACTCGATTACGGACTCCGGTTCTGAGAGGAAGAAGGGAGGGCGGGTGGGAAAAACAAGGACAACTTCGGACAAAGAAAAACAACGACGTCAGAGGAAGAACTGAGGATCGAATTCAAAGATGAATGGGTTCGAGTCAACTTGACGAGAAATGCACCGGATGAAAAGAACTGAGGAACAACGATCGAAAAACCAACTGCATGATCCTAAAGAAAATTTGAAAGGGAAGAGAGTAGTTCAAAACACCTACGTCAAGATACCTCACCAGAGCGACGAAGGGGCAGAGGAGTAAAAAGAATTCCTACTCTCCGATATAACTAGACTCCGAAAACAGTTTTTTTCTAGACTCAACAACGGCCAAACTACACGATCAATCAAGGGGGCTCCTAGGGTCGATCGAGGCTCTGATACCAACTTGTAACGCCCCGGACACACCCGCCGATGGTCGTTACTCCTGGCGGGATCTAGACTGGCCCCACAGATCAATACTAGTCTTTTCTGCGCACTTTGTCCTCACTCGTGCGCACCCGGGAGCAACTTCCCGGTCGGTCACCCATCCTGAAACTACTCCAAGCTGAGCACGCTTAACTTTGGAGTTCTATCCGAATGGGATCCCGGAAAAGAAGGAATTCCTTATTGATATGAGTAGTCTATCATCCCTAATAAGCCAGCTATTACATACACCCCACTCGGAGGAACCGACGCCCTCGTCGGGCCACAGAAACGTTCCTCTTGGCACAAACGTCATGCTTCCAGTCCGTACATGTGCCATGTCGGGTGACACGACGGGTCACAAACGCCATGAACAACATGACCACACACCTGTCCGCAACCATCCGTGTAACATGAGGGTCGGCTCGATACCAACTTGAACACGCCCAATATGCGACCCTATCCAAAAGGAACTCAAGGTCCCACCAAGGATAGACCCGCATATTGAAACGCTTTAAGGTGGATATCATTACATCAACATTACATAATAGATGGGGATACATACATAAGGCACAAATGCCACAAGAATACATCAACATCATATACAAGAACAACATCCGACTATGGATGAAACATAAACAAAGCTCAAACGACATCCACCTCGCTAGCCCAGGCTGCCGACCGGAACCTATCCCCGATCAAGAAGAAACAGAAGAAGAACTCCAATACAAGCAAACTTCGCTCTCACGCCATGATCATCGCATAACCTGTACCTACAACTGGTGGTGTAGTAATCAGTGAGCCACGAGGACTCAAAGAATCCCATTACCATGGGTATCAAGACTAGCAAAGCTTAAAAAAAGGAAAGGAAGGGATGAAGTGGTGAGGTTGCAGCAGCGACTAAGCATATATGGTGGCTAACATACGCAAATGAGAGCGAGAAGAGAAACAAAGGAACGGTCGTCAACTAGTAATGATCAAGAAGTGATCCTGAACTCCTACTTACGTCAGACATAACCCAGAAACCGTGTTCTCCTCTCGATCAACCCCGAAAAGAGACACTCACGGTTACGCACACGGTTGGTGTATTTTATAAGAGTTTGCTTCAAGTTTACTACAACCGGATATTAACAAATTCCCATCTGCCACATAACCGCGGCACGGCTCTCGAAAGTTTATACCTGCAGGGTGTCCCAACTTAGCCCATGATAAGCTCTCGCGATCAACGAAGGATATTCCTTCTCCCGGAAGACCGATCAGTCTCGAATCCGGCTACAAGACATTTCGACAAAGAATAAAACAAGTCCAGAAGACCTCCCGGCGTGCCGACACCACGATAGTAGCCGCACAGATCTTGTCTCGAGCCACGACCGGATGAACACTACGTCGACAACCGACGATACCCCAAGTTTCTCGGGCGGCACCGCAAGTGGCTCTGGTTTGGACCAACACTTAGACAAGCATTGGCCCGGGGCTAAAATAAAGATGACCCTTGAGAGCGACTCCCAAGGGAAAAAGGGGTAGGTGAGGCAAATGGTAAAACCAATGTTGGGCCTTGCTTTGGAAAAGTCTTATTCAAAGCAAACTGTCAAGGGGTCCCATAAATCACCCGACCGCGTTAGGGACGCAAAATCCGGGAACATAATACCGATATGACGGAAACTAGGCGGCAAGAGTGGAACAAAACACCAGCATAAGGCCGAGCCTTCCACCCTTTACCAAGTATATAGATGCATTAATTAAATAAGATATATTGTGATATCCCAACAAGTAAACATGTTCCAACAAGGAACAACATCTCCATGTCCCAACAAGGAACAAACTTCATCTTCACCGCAACTAACAACGCTATAAGAGGGCTGAGCAAAGCGGTAACATAGCCAAACAACGGTTTGCTAGGAAGGGTGCAAAAGGTTAGAGGCTGATATGGCAATTTGGGATGGCTTGATAAGCAGTAATAGGTAGCGCAGCATAGCGATAGAACGAAGCAACTAGCATAGCAATGATAGTAGTGAGATCCAGGGTAGCGGTCATCTTGCCTGAAATCCCGCAAGGAAGAAGAACGAGTCCATGAAGAAGACGAACGGATGAAGCCGAACCAAGCGTAGGCGAACGAATCCTCACGATCGCACCAAAACGGAACTAACAAGAAGAAGCACACAACATAGGTAAACACACCACACATGAACAAGACATGATGCACAACAAGCATGATGCATGGCAAAGCTACATGAAGCTACTCATGGCAAGGGATGATGCAAACAAGAGCAACACATCAATGCAAGTTTAAATGAGGCCGGGAACAACATAGAACAATTCCGGTAAGTCCTCATATGCAAATTTCGAAATTGTTCCAGATATGAATAAACCTTATGTTCAAGTTGTTAAACAGCAAGTTAAGATGCACCAACATGATCTAAACGAAATTCTAGTCAAGTTACATATAAAGTTCATTAGATTTGGAGCTACGGCCTAGAAGATATGAGCAAAACAAGACAAGCATGGCATTGATGCATAATGCATGCAAACATCAAGAAAACACCCCAAAACAAGGATGCAACATGATAATATGAAACTACATGCAAAATCAAGCAAGTTTCATATAGAGCACACTCAAAACGGAGCAACGGTTCAACACATACACTCTATACAAGATATGACAACAATCTGTCCAAAACAGCAACTAGGCATATTGCAAGCATCAAAACAACATGCTACAGGACCTCAACATAATAACAAAAGGCATGGGCATGATGTACAGGTAAAGCATTACAAAACATGAACACTGAGCTATCTCCAGAAATCACTAGAACATGCTCGAAAACACATGGCAAGATTGCAAATAATAACAGTTTCAGACTTATCAGAAATAACATCAAAGTTGCAATGTTTAGAGCTATGAAACAACATGTTACAGGAACTTATCATGGCAAACAAAGGCATGGCATGAATCTACTAAATGCATAGAACAAAAGTCCCTTACTGACCATAAGCCAAAAAGGATCAGAAAATATAATGGCACCCATGTAAACATGACAAGTTATATTACAGATTCATACATGGCAGGAACAACGATAAGTAGGCATGTTGGTGAGCTTGAACCACTCACGACAGAGCAATACATGGCATGGCAGGGCAACTCACAGTAAGAAGGCATGTCATAGAAGCTATACATGGCAAGAACAACATCATAGCATACACGGATCAACTACAACAACCTTGGCAAAATTGCATAACATGTAAACAACCTGCCAGGAAACATTTTATAGCAAAAGTAGAGCTCGATTGACTCAAGATAGGGCACTCCATAATTGCAAACAAGGGCATGGATGGATATAGCAAGACATGTATAACAAAACATCCTTACTGAAGTATCTCAAAATATGCATGGATCACTCTGTAGCATCAAGTTAACATGGCATCAAAATATCAGCAAAACAGGGCTGAAATCAGCAACATCATGAAGCCTAGTTTGCATGCTTGTGCTAGTCACCACATAGATCACAAAAATACATAGCAAGCACCACTGTAAAGATGGCATGGCATATTACAAAACACATGTAGGACTCAAGTTCATAGGATGCACACATCAATCATGGCAAAAATGACAAAAGTGCATGTTCTGATGAAAATCTGAAACTAACATCATATAGCCCTCTTCTAACAGCATTTCGGGAATCAAGATGAGCTCAAATGAAAATGATGCAATGAGATGAAATGATCTACTCTTCGAGACGAACATTTTGACATATTATACGCACAAAACGGAGCAACAATGACAGAGTTATGATGCGATGAAAATGCAATAAAATATGCAACAATTTCGGGGACTTGGTGGATTTCGGAGGGGGGGGAAGAAGTCAACCGCACGGATAACGAGGCACATCTGGATCTCGCCGGAGATGCGTCGCCGGAGACGGAGAGGAGCTCGCCGGCTCGGGGAGGACGCGGGCGCCGGCGGGGAGGGAGGCCAGGCGGCGCGCGACGACGGGCTCCGGCGGCCGGGGGGGCCGGGCGCCATGGCGCCGGCGGAGCGAGGCGCGGTCCTGGCAGCGGCTCGGGGAGACCGGCAGCGCGGGCGAGGGCCGCCGGCGGCGGCGCTGCTGGCTGGCGCGGAGCGCCGGCGAGAGGCGGCGGGTCGGGCGACGAGGCGGCGGTGGTCGGCGCCGCGAGATCAGGGCCGAGCGCGGGGGCGCGGCCGAACGGGCGGCGGCGGCGCTGGCTCATGTGGGCCCGATCCGGGTCCGTGGGCATGCGGTGGAGGAGGAGAGAGAAGGTGAGGTGGCGCGTGGTTGGAGGAGAGCGCGGCGGGGTGACGTGGCAGCGCCCATTGGCCGGGTGAGGTGGCGGTTGACGCGTCCGGCGCCGTCTTGAGGACGTGTCCGTATGGGAGAAGAAGAAGGGCTAGGGTTAGGGGCGTTTTGATCCGCGAATTTTTGGGGGGATCTAGTTTTATAGGTAGAGGGAGCTAGGAGAGTCCAAATGAGGTGCGGTTTTCGGCCACGCGATCGTGATCAAACGACCGAGAGCATGGAGGGGAGCTTGCTGGGTTTTGCGCCAGTTTGGAAGGGGTGTTGGGCTGCACACAAAATAGGCTTTTGCGGTTACCCGGTTAACCGTTGGAGTACCAAACGACCTCCAAATGACACGAAACTTGACAGGCGGTCTACCGGTGCTATACCAAGGCCGCTTGACAAACCTCAGTCCATTCTGAGACCGTTTAGCGCCCGCACATGAAAAGAGGTAAAAGGGGGCGCCGGGAGACATAGGAGTGCCGGATTGCAAAACGGACAACGGGGAAAATGCTCGGATGCATGAGACGAACATGTATGCAAAATGAAATGCACATGATGACATGATAAAAGTGCAGATGATTACATGACAACGTGCAACACGCAAGCAAATGACATGGCAAAGACGGCGAAAAACTGGCAGACACCTGGCGCGTCGAATCCGGGGCGTTACAAGCTGGACCCCAGACATCAGAATGAACTAAATCAAAAGGATGCTGAGATACCGACTGACTGGTAGGATAAGGTAACTGGGTCTGTTTGCCAAGTCTACAACCATTACAAGGTAAAGAAACATCTCCAGATACAGACCCTAATAGGCCCTGACGCACTAAGGAAGACAATCGAGAGCCACAGAGGTGACCAAGGCGATGATGCCACTGCTGGAAGTTCGCAGACGAAGAGGCAGCAAGAGCATGAGAGCTGACTGAAGTGGTGGCAGCGGAAGGAACACAAAGCCAGTCAACTTCCCAAAGACCCTCGGACTCACGGCCCCGGGGGCCAGCACCAACCAAAGCCTTGGTGCGACGATCCTGAATGGAGCAAGAGTCGATATCAAGAATGACCCGACAACCAGAATCAGTAAGTTGAGCAGCGGAAAAAAGGTTCATGGTAAGACGAGGAACATGTGAAACACTAGGAACAGAAAAGAATGGAGTGGAAAGAATGCCACGACTAGCAACGGTAAGAGATGTGCCATCGGCAGTAATAACATTGATAGGAGAATCAAGAGGGCGAAGAGAAGACAACGCTGAAGAATCAGAGGACATATGAAAGGAAGCTCCAGAATCCAGAACCCACGAAGATGTACCTGACGGTGTAGAGGCCGGTGGTGATGAAATGCTGGAAGCAGTCACAGCAGCAGCAGAACCAGTCGGTGAAGAACCAGAGGAAGCCAGAAGGCGTTTAAGCCGTACAATGTCCTGGTCAGTGAGTGACGGAGTCGAGGAAGACCCAGAAGTCCCACCGAGAGAAGAGCGCCTCTGGTCTCGCTTCTTCTCACGGCAATCAGACTCTGGGTGACCTGGCCGAGAGCAGTAGCCATAGAAGGTGTCACGACGCGACCGACCCTTCTCAGCATAAGAAGGGCGACTCAACCCCCCCCCCCTGAAGGTGTAGGCAGGAGCGGTGGAGCAGTGAGCCGAGCAGACGACATTGGAGCCCGAGCAGCCAACACAGACGGAACCGACAGCAACCCTGCAGAGCGAAGGCGGGTCTCCTCAGCACGAAGCTCGGCAAGTACCTCCGAGAGAGGAACACGACCACGAGCAAGCAAGTGGGCACGGTGAGGCTCAAACTCAGAGCGGAGACAAGATAGAAACTCATGAACCCTCTGAAACTCCAAGTCGGACCGCGTAGTCTGACAGCAACGGCAGGTTCCACAAACAACTGTCCGAAGAGAGTCAAACTGGCGCCAGATGGCAGAGCACTGTGAATAGAACTCATCAACATAAGAATCACCTTGCTGGAGTGCGTGCTCCTGACGCACCACAGATAGGTAGAGGGCATCGCCAGAGGGCTGATAGCGCTGACAGAGATAGGACCACATCGCTGCAACTGTGCCAAGGCCCATGAATTCCGAAGCAAACTGAGGGAGAACGCTCGCAGTGAGAACAGCAGCAGCATGAGCATCATCATTGCACCACTGAGTGTAAGCAGACAGACCATCTCGGTACATAGCAAGAGCATCTGAATAAGCTGATACCTGCTGGTCATAAGCATCGACGGCAGCATCATCAAGAGCCTTGGCTGCATCTCGATCAGCCTGAGAAGCATTAGCAGCAAGTACCGGCGGCACCGGTGGGATAGGGACCACTGGCGCAACAGGGCATGGCGGACAGGGGACCTCGCCAGAAAGAACACCCCACAGAAGAAGACCACGCATATGAATGCGCATGAAGCCCACAAACTCAGCATAGTTGGTGTCATCAAAGATCACCGAACACCTGGGAACAGCGACGTAGCCCGAAGAAGACATAAGGAGGTCTTCTGTTGCTTCCTCTGTTTTTTTTTGTCAACGCACTCAAGATACCCGATCTGGATCGGGATCGGGCTGGAGAGCGAGCGAGGAGGCCATGCTCGATCTGAAGCAGGGGACCGAGCGAGGAGGCCACGCTCGATCTGAAGCAGGGGAGCGAGGGCGGGCGGCCTGGCTTCGCTCGACCGGAAGCAGGGTTAGGCGGACGGCCTGGCTCGTCCCTGCTCGCGCTAGGAAGGAGGGGCGCGAACGCAGGCAGCCGAGGGTAGCGGCGGCCGGCATTCTGCAGGGCGCTTGCTGGCCACCGAGGGCAGCGATGGGCTGGCCAGCTGAGCCGCCGGCCGCGGGCGTGGAGGCCGGAGGAGAAGAGCGCCGAGCACAGCAGGAGGACGCCGGGTCGGGGCATGCTACAGGAGCGGACGCCGGGTCCGGCCAGCAGCAGAATCGGGGCCAGACCAAGAGGGGGACGGCCAGCAAGCCGGAGAGTGGGTTGGAACAGCAGGATTCGAGGGAAGCTAGGAGGGGGGCGCACGGAATTGCGGCGTGCGAGAGAGCGAGGCTAACCTAGCATCTGATACCATGTTGGATAAGTGAGCAACTAAGCTTTATTGAGGCCAACTGCCAGAAACATATACAGATATGGTAAAGTGCAGAAAAGCCCCTTATATAATGGGGATGTACACAATGAACTATACACATCTAACAATGTTGGTCTCATTGTTAAAGGTTCACGGCTTTTGGTGCAAGTTAACAATGCGCACTAAATATAACCATCTATTGAAGAGGATATTATGGTACATTTTGTGTGGCGGAAATATTTAGACCTGCAGCCCTTTCTCAGGACTAAATAAGTGAGGATCCAATTTGCACATATGTGTTCTTTTTCTACCCTGGATCAATTTCTAGTGATTTCTGTCTGATCCCGCTGAGAATGCACATATGACGGCAGGAGCAGCACCGGGTCTCTTCATCAATGGTGGGTATGTGAAGGCGGCAACTGTGTGAATGCAGATGCAAAAAAAAACATCACATTCACAATTGTTCTGTCATCTGCTTTACACAAACGGTTATCAAAACATCATGAGGCACCTTTTACAACAAACTCCACATCCATTTATGTTTGCAAAGCCAAGGCAGACTGACAGTGCATAATCAACAGGTTTCAGTTGAGAAGGGTTAGCTAGCAAAAGGTACTAAAAAAATACCCTTTTGAAATTTGTGTAATTTAGTGTCGGGTCCAATGCACCTACGATCCAAGGATATACTTGAAACTAGCTCTATGTCTTCCATGACAACATCCTTGCTGATGGGGTATCTCTCTCCAACATGGATATCTAAAACAATTGTACTCGACAATTTGTGATGCTATGCTATAATATCAGGGAGACGGACATAGAACACATGGAGTATTAGAATGACACCTTACGAGTATTGGAGATCAGGAGATGCTCTTGTATCAAAGAGGCACCAACTGAACTACTGAAGCCTATCTTAAAATTAGCTTCTTTATTCAATGAAAAGAATGGATATAGAAGGACATAATAGTTGCACTAATAGAAGATCCATAAAACTACATATGATAGACGTATTGCCATGCATGTTTGCACCAAAATAGGACGGCCAAGAAAATCTCCCCCAAAAAATTCTCATACAAGATCACCAACCTGGTCAGCCTTGTGAACAATATGCACAAGACCTTCTGATGCCAAAGGGATCAGGCACGGAGAGAACATCATAGCAAGCAAAATCGTCACAAGTAAGATCGGATCTAAAATCAAATTGAGCGTCTCGAGAGGCCCTACTATCCAGATGTAGGCGCCTGCGCTGATTAGCTATCCATTTATGGGTGCAACTGTCCTGGACTCCAAACTTCATTGACTCGAGCACTTTAGCATTCGCCACAAAGAACTTGGCAAAATTCACATCCGGCTGCTTGCCCTCGTAGTGCTTGAGCACCACCTCTGTGAGATGGAGCTCAAGGCATGTGATAGGATCTTGCGGGTTGTAACCGTGTCCATCATTTCTTGAACACTTCCGCAGAGAAGACGTGATGTACAGTTTAGTCAGGTAAGGGAAGCATCTCAGCAAGTCGATAACTTCATCAAGATCAGGTTCACAAGCCTTGAGAACCAAAACCATCACGTTGCGCATAGTTGTTCTGAAGCTTTCAAGAACCACTTCCCTGAAGTTTCTGAATGAGTCCAAGATCTCCAATTTCCGTGCGTGGGGTAACAGGACGAACATCGGGTTGTAACTGTAATAGGAACTACGAAAGTTCCGAGCTGTGATGAGTCTTTCCAGCCGAGGGGCATTCTCGATGACTACTTGAACTCTCTAGCCATTCTGGATGATCCTGAGAGACGGTGAGTTGATCAGCACCCGGACAATGTCAGGTCTAAGGTCAACGTCAATGTCAATCACAAGGCTCTCAAGAACAGGGCAGCGGGAGAGCACGCCTTGGAGGCCGTCGTTGGGGAAGGTCACGTCATGGAGGACGAGCATTTTGAGTTGCCGAAAGATGAGCGCAGGGGGCGCGTCCTCGGGGAAGCGGCAGAAGTCGAAGGTGGCGACCCGGACGGTCGCCGCGAAGCGGATCACGGGCAGCGGCAGCGGATATTGGCCTCTGTAGCTGATGATATGGATCTCCTCGAGGTTGCTGAGGGCGGGGGACGTGAGCCAGCCGCCGAGCGTGCCGTGGATGTCGCTGATGTAGAAGTAGTCGTGGCGGAGGGAGAGGCGGCGGATGGAGCCCCGGTGCTTGGATAGGATCTTGGAGATGACGGCGATAAGCTGGCGCTCGTTCTTGCGGAGGCGGTTGCGGTTGAGGCCACCCCGGTCGGAGGGGCTAGAGAGGAGGTAATCCCAGCGCCTATTCCTGACGATGTCGCAGTCGTCGAGGTTGAGCGGGGAGGAGCGCCAGAGGTGGCGCCAGCGACGGGAGAGGGTGGTGGTGCGCGCGCCGTCGTCCGTGGGTAGGAGGGAGATGATGGTGCCCAGGATCTCGTCGGGGAGGAGGCTGACAAAGTGTGCTTGTCCGGTTCCGCCGCCATGGCCATGCCCGTAGCGCTGGACGCTCATAGGGTTTTGAGTTGTTGTTAGCGATAGGGCAGGTATTGTACTAGCAAAACTTTGGCAATAAATCGAGCAATGTCTTAAATAATACTAAGCGTTTTTCCTTTCTTTTTTTTTGGAACGGAAAATAATAAGCGTTTCAGGTATTGTACTGTAGGATCGACACAAAAACAAATACCGAGTGCTGGGTTGTAACAAAATCGGTATTCGATCTGGTGCTGTTATAGCATACGAACAAAACAAACACGCTGGATATGGTGTTCAGATAGAAGCAGACTACGGTCTTTTTTTTAAGCAGAAGCAGACTACGTTTGAGATCGTAACAACTTGAAACTATGTCTGGAATGTATACTAAACAATACTATGTTATAACGGCAGTAAATTTTGCTCTCTGTTGTTTCTTTAGATCAACAAGATAGAAAACACACTCCCTTGGTAGGTATAGTTCCCTGAAATGTACTCCCTCCGTTCCTAAATAAAAGTTTTTGTAGAGATTTCACTAGGTGGACTATATACGAAGCAAAATGAATGAATCTACACTTAAAATGCATCTATATACATCCGTATGTGGTTTATAGTGAAACCTCTACAAAGACTTATATTTAGGAACGGAGGGAGTATTTACAAAACAATATGTTAACGGTGCAACATTTTCTTCAGGAAACTTCGTCGGCAGCTAAAGAGTCAAGATATATAACCACTTCAAGCAAGATATACTCCCTCGGGCCCAAAACTATCGTAGTGTCAAAAAGTATATTACATTCTGGGACTGAGGAAGTATCATTTGAAAACGGTAAAAAGATTAGCAGTAATCATGCTATGCTATAATGCTTCTGTGTGCGCCAGCAGAAGCAAGTAGGCGCTATAAATGCAGACCACAGTGCCAGGCAATGGGATATTTTAACAAGACAAATGCTTGAACAAAATAAAGGAACTGGACTGTAACAAATAAGGCGCCAAATGGAAAAGAACATGATAGTACAGTGTTACATCACATCGCGCAGTGTATTACAGTGTCTCTAATAGCATCGCCCTAATTTTCGCCTTCAGCTCATCTGGGACCTGAGTTACCGCCTGCGAAGATTGAGCAGTGTCGCTAGGGGGCTGCTCTGATCCATGCCTGTGCTCAGGCGTGTTTTGGGAGGCTTCAGCACGGCCAAGAGTTTGCTCATTGAGATCTCCGTCATCCTTATGTTTCCTTTTGGAACCAGAGCGATGGCTCCTCCGGTGCCTCCTATGCTCGTCATCTTCAACATAGTGATGATCGTCCCTATGCCGATGCCTTGACTTGGAACTGCGTAGCTCGTCCTCCGAAGAGCTATGATCGTGCCTATACTCCCTTTCCTTGGAGTGCTGCTTGTGCTTATGTCTGTGTGCATCCTTACTGTGGCCTCTTGAACGCTCCGAACGATGCCTCTTCCTTGAGTGTTTATAACTTTCCTCCTCCAAATCATCTTTGTCCTCATCAGATTCTGGATGATGCTTTCTGTACTTGCGTGCCCTGTTCTGCTCGTCATCAGAGTCTTTCTCCTGCTTGATCATATTCGAACCTTCACGTTCAAAACGCACAGAGCTACCTTCCCGTTCAAAACGCACAGAGCTACCTTCCCGTTCAGTAGCCAAAGGTTCTGGAGGCACGGGGAGGTTCGAATTAGCAGGAGCGGCCCTTGCAGATTCATTAGTTATCTCACTTGTCACCAGATCGCTCTTGTTGCCACCACCCTTAATAATTGAAGTGAACATCCTTGCACGCCGAAGCCTCTCAGCCTTCAGCTTCTGCTCATTTGTCATGGAAGCTTCAGAAGAATCTGCCTCTTTAGAGGCGGCAACAGCAACTGCTTTTGCGATTGTATTTGTGATCCAATCATCATCGATAATTCCAATACCTTCCTTCTTTAGCTGATCACTACTTGTGACTGATGTGCCAGGCTCACTATTTGAAGCAGGTTTGGACACTGCACCTGAGCCCTGTATATGGCGAATGTCACTCGTGTCTTTTAGCGTGTTAGGTTGAGAATTGGCAGGCCCCAGTCCACGAGTAGCCGCCATAACAATAGCAGCAGCTTCATCTGCAGTGACCGTCCGAGGAAATTCCTTCTTGGCCCCACCAGTGAACAACTGGAATTTCCCCTCCCCTTGTTTGTCAGAAAGCTGCTTCTGTGATGGTTCCGCGGAGCTTCTATCAGAAGTGCTTGAGTCCTTGTTAGCACTTCCCCGTCCCTTGCTTTTAGTTACTTCCTTGTCATGGCCACTCTCTCGGAGGTCTGAAGAACTTCTATCTTTGCGCTCCATAGACCTTCTGTCTTTACGTTCTGAACTCCTCCTGTCTCTGCGCTCTGAAGAACTCCTCCTGTCTTGGCACTCTGAAGAGCTCCTTCTGTCCCTGTGCTCTGAAGAACCACCACGGGACTTGGACTGCACAGCAAATTCAGGAAACACAGTAAAGAGCGGTTACAATTTGCATTGGTGCGAGCCACGATATCCAAACAAAGTCTTGTATCTTAGAAATTTAGAAACAGTTCCAGTATTAAACTCCGATAATAACAAGAAAACCATAAATCAATGCTTATAGGCAATGCCAGAAAACATAGTGATGCAATACAGTTGAACCAAATACTTCAGTACTTGGCTGGAAATATGAACAAAGAGGAAAAAGGCAGTGCATCAATGATTCATAGTGTCCACAGAAGAACTTACTGAAGTTCAGAGATCAAGTGTAAGACATGATGTGCACTTGGAAGTAAAGGCCAAGGAAACAAGCAATCTTGGCATAAACAGGCTATAAGCATATAAGATGAATATTCACTAAAACCCGATGATGGTATACATTCGACAGAAAATATAGAACAGCAGATATAGAAGAAACAATCAAACCAACGCAACTTATAGTTTACAAAAATACATGTGTAAGGAAAATGAAGTGCACCTTACACATGTATTTTTGTAAGTGCACCTTACACGTGTTTTTGTAAACACATGTGCAAGGAAAATGAAGTGCACCAAATAGTCAATAAAAAAATGAAGTGCACCAGAATTTTTAAAAACTTTCCAAACTAAGAAGAAAACCATGACATCAGTCACATCATATACACAGTTGAATAAAATATCTGTGTATCGATTGGAATTGAATAAATAACAATAAATTGTGCATCAGGATTGATATAGTGTCCACATGAACTTACCTGAAGTTCAGAGATCAAGTGTAAGACATCATGTGCACTTAAGAAAGAAGGAAAAAAACAGGCAATTTTAGCATGAAAGGTAATCAGAAGTTCAAGCATGGGTAAATAACTTAATACTCATTCTACAAGACGTCGAAACTTTAAGTGTCAGTGTGTCACAGAATGGAAGACAAAGCAGTAGCCGGACAAAAGCGAGTGATCCAGAAGAACAAAGGAAACAAAAAATAAACCTCAGAAACTGAAGAACGTTAGGCCAAAGCTTATACTCCCTCCGTTCCTAAATATTTGTCTTTCTGGAGATTTCAACAAGTGACTACATACGGAGCAAAATGAGTGAATCTACACTCTAAAATATGTCTATATACATCCGTATGTGGTAGTCCATTTCAAATCTCTAAAAAGACAAATATTTAGGAACGGAGGGAGTATTTATTTCATTACAGCATTGGCGGCTGCTGCAACTTTTAAATGAACATGCCCATTGGTTCACAGCTCACTCTTTTAAACAAAGCATGAATTATGAAACGACCGATTAATGGTGTGAAATCTGACAAATGTTTAGTCAAATAGAACTCCGCAAAATATGGGTGTGAAGGGAAGGAGTACAGATTGCAAATGCTTAGCCCAATTAAACTATCTGACAAATGTCTAAAAAATTGACTTCTATCAAACAGGTCAGGAAAGGGAAAGTTATGCAAATATTACGTCCTAAAAAATAAAAGATGAGTGTGATCCAAATTACCTCTTGGGTTTCCTGAAGCATCTTGAGATAGTACGAGTGATATGGATTAGATGGCAGAAGAAATGGAAACCTCCCTGTCATCCTGTCTTGCTCAATGAGCTTTTGTTCAAACTCCTTCCCGTTCCTGAGAATAAACTCAACTATTTTCTCCATTGTGCCCTTCAAAAAGGATGGTGGTTCCAGTATCATTTCTTTTGTGTCAGACACACCTAATTTAGAGTTGTCAGACTTGGTAGAAGTGGTTAACACTGTCATGGCATCTTTAACCTTCTCCCGCTGAGCAGCAACAATGCTGTTTCCAGCAATTGTTGGGTTCTTCTTGGTGAAAATAGGTTTATCCTTTACTAAAGTGGCTGCTTCTATAGTTACTGTCTGATCTTTTTTCACTTCGTTGTCATGTAGAAGGAATGATGAGCCTTTGTGGACATTGTCATGCAAAGTGTCATTTCCAGGATCCTTGCCTTTTGAACTAGCTGGAAGCACGCATTCATCCTCATCTCCAGACTCGTAGACGGCCCCAAGCAATGATAAAGCTCCGCTTGACGAGGCAGCATTCTCACTCTCACCCATAACAATTTTGTTGCCTTTACTGGTGTCAGCATCAGAGCCATCTTTCAACAGCTGAGGATGATCAACAATGTAGCGGAAGTAGCTGTGGTGATGATGGTCAGGCATCAAGAATCCAAATGTTGGATTACTTCCCTGCTTCACCCTTAACACAATCTCTGATTGTCCCCCATGCTCACTGACAAATAGAGCAGTTCTTGCAATTATCTGATGCACCTTCTCGGAGGGAGGCTGCAAATTAAAAATTATGACAAGAAAAGTGTCACAGTAATGGTATGAGAGCAGAAAATCGCAACCATATGACTTAAACACAACTGGAGTAGTACAGAACTGGTACAGCATAGTAAAATTAAGAACAGCTATCCCGTTGCAGTATTCTCTTCTTTTATTATATGTACCATTTACATCATTCTAATCCCACCTGCCTATTCCTTACGTCAAGATAGATCGTAAGGAAACAATGTGGATCACTAGTAGGAACTTCATCTCTGCTCCAACCATCTGAAATAGACATTTAATCCTTAGAAGAACATATGCACCTTGGACAATTATTGCTGGATCAACTGAAGAAGATTAATAAAAATGTATGAAGTGGAAAAATAATATGACAGAATGCATATATGATGAGAGCAGACAGTAGGCTTTGTGCACTCACCAGCTTATTCAACAGGCTTTCTGGCACAGGAAAAGATGGGCGATAAGAAGAGACTGAATCATTCGGATCATCAGAACCAGCAGGTCCCCCGTATGAGAAAGCGACAGCATTATAACCGGCCTGCCCAGTATCTGTCCCGTTTCCTTCAGAAAGAAAAGATGCCAGTTTGGGTATTGTTACATAACAATCAAGACACAGAAACTAAGATTGAGTGGAGAAGAAAAATGCAGATCCAAAGATACATCTCAGGAGAAATCGAAGAAAGCCCCTTACTTTGAACAGATTAAAGATGCTCATCAAATAAAATCAAGCATCCTTCCTGCAAACTTACAGAAGAATATGACAAGAAATATAATAGGAGTTCAACTAGCACCACTACCTTTGCCACATGTGCCAGTTTCATTAGGTAAAACTGGAAAAAAATATACCAACTACTGTTGCTCATATACGTGGTAGACAGTACAGCTACTATAGGAAACCAACAGATGCAATATTAACTTTGTTGCAGACAAACAATAGCAAGAGACCACCGAGTTATTTTACATTCTTAGCATTTCACAGATATTTCTCCGGACATATCTCAGTGTCATAGCGTACCAAATTCAACATTTACTCCAACTGAGCCACCCAAACTTCAGCTCATACAGACCAACTCTCTTCTGACATCATAGGCAAATAGCATATGGGGACATTTGAAAAGAAAACATTATTTGGCATCAACCTTCTATAAGATACGATGGTTCCATTTCCCTAGACCCCTCTCAGAATGCTCAAAGTCCACAGGCTTACGCTAACGGCGTCCAATTGCATAAGAATGGTAAAAACAGCTGTTGACGACATAGGGTGGCGTCATATACAATAAGCACAGAGGGTAGAGGGGTTTATACCTGAAGGAGACGCGTCTCCGGTGCCGACGTCGGCGGTGAGATCGAGGAAGCGCTCGCGGTCAAGCTCGGCCTCGGACACGCCGTCGGGAGAGGGGGTGGAGAGGAGGGCCACGGAGTAGGCGCGGTTTGAACGAGGAGGGACGCGGTCGAGGAGGTGGCGGACGTCGTGACGGTCAAGGAGGAGGTCGGCCGCGCCGGCGGCGGACCAGGGGACGAGGGAACCGCCGGAGTTTACGACCTCCGCCGCCGCGTCGTCGTCAAAGAGCAACGCGTGCCGTCCCACGATCTGCAGATCCATGGGCGATGGTTTCGTCTGCCTTCGCCTCCGCTCGGAGTCTGCTCAGCGAGGCGGCGGGGCCGTATTGGGAGAGCTAGATGGAGAGCTCGTCTGCTAGGGTTTCGATGGAAAGACGTGCACAAGCGAAAAAGTTGTGACCCAGTTTTACCTTTTTGCAAATTGCCCCTCGTATCTCTACGAATATGAATAACAAACACGGAATTGATTTGTTTATAGCTAGAAAGAGTTCAGGCCACTCGTAGTGGGGATACTCCCTTCATTCCGTTATACTACGAGGCTACTATCAAAAATATATTTTGCATCTATACAAGGCGGCCAACAGTAACCGAAACAAAAATTAATGATGTTTTCTCATACTAGCAACTTGTTTCCTATTCCTTCTTTGCATGCATATGGCATATTAATAATTCCGGTTAACAAAAATAAAAGTTGGTTTGCAAAATGGTCATTAAATTTTACTTTGGTACCTGTAGTTTGAGTCTGTGGCCTTGTATAAGGGAATGGAGGGAGTACTACATTCGTAGTTCCTAGTATCATATGTTAGTATTATAGAGAACTTTATTTATTATCATGCATGATACATAGTACTACATCATTTAATATGATACGGTATCATGATATGATACTCAGTCATCTCTTTCAATTAATTCTATGCCACCTCATCAAATTTGCCTAGTCGGCATGCATGATACTACTTATAATACTCCCATTACGGGCAGCCTCATTCATTTTGGATCTCGGCCTTTTTGAAAAAAACAAAATTCAACATTTTTTGTTTTAGAAAAACTGAAAAAGTTTGTACAAACAAACAAGGAAAATGTTTGGGTCGATCTCACCGCGATCGCAATCACCATGTGGGTCCACGCGCCGCTTCGAACTACCTTTTCCTTTCGCAAGCTGCACCCATCCATTTTTCACCACTACCTTTTCTTTTTCCCCACCACAACCTCCACCGCCTGCTGCCGCAACAATGACGCCCAGCAGGAGCTGCATTGCAGCTTGGGGGGCTAACCACCACGCGGGGGGTGCGGCGAGCACCAACGGAGCTGCAGTGGAGGATGCAGCAAATCGACGCAGTTGCAACTTTTTGGGGTGAACCACGGCGTGGCGACGTGACGTCGATGCTGGTTTTTTGTTGCAACAAGCACTAATAGGGCTACGGCGGCGATGCAACAAACCGACACCAGCATGGTTACAACACCCGGCATGGTGTGAAACAGTGGCATCCATCAAAATGTTGGAACCAGCACCGGCGATTGCTACCAGCACGATCACCATTTGATGGAATTGCCGATATCATTTTTTTTATACGGACCAGAATTACTTTCCTGGAACCGGCATCGGCGTCCGCTGCAACTGGTGAGGGACATGCTGGAACCAGCGCCCACTGGTGTTGGAACCAGAAAGCATCTTCATCGGCGACGTGTTTTTTTGCTGGAACGGGCTTAATTATTTGTTGGAACCGACTAGCTTTTTCCTACAATCAAGCTTCTTTGAGTTTGCTGCTATGGTGTTTTTGTTGTAATGGGCTTATGTTTTTGCTGGAACCGACTAGCTTTTTGGCTACAATTAGACTTCTTTGAGTTTACTGCTATGGTGTTTTTGCTGGAATAGACTTAATTTTTTTGTTGAAACCGATTAGCTATTTTGCTACAGTCAGACATCTTTGAGTATGCCTCTATGGTGTTTTTGTTGGAAGCGGATTTTCGTTTCGCTTCAGGCCATCCTAAGACTTTTGTTTGCTGAGTTTCACTTGGATATGATAGTGCTAGTAGACAACAACGACAATTCAGTGTCGATGGCGCGTGAGATGCTGCAAGCATGGCGACTCCATGCTGGAACCGCCCGACATTAGAGCGCATCCATGGTGCCCGTGCGCTGGTTGCAATCCCGGCGGCCACGGGGGTCGAGATCTTGTCGGCGCTCATCGGCCATGGCGACGACAGCGCAGACAATACCCTTTTAGGTATGGAAGTGGCAAGAGGGGGATGATGCTTTGCGGGATGATGAGCGTGGGGGAAGAAGACCACATGGGGAAGGTGTAACACCCCCTGTATTATGAGCTATAGTGATCTTTAAATTAATGCTAAGCTACTTTGTTTTGCAAAGAATGATCACAGTGAAATCATATCTCATTTCAAACTCCTTCACTGAATTCAAATACAATTTGCAAGTGAAATATGAAGTTGCACAAAAGTTGCTGCAAAAATAGTTCATCATTTAGCAAAAAAATCATAACAAATGATTGTTAAGGAAAACAACTTCACCTCCAAGCCAAGATGGACTATAGCAATTAATACAGTGCCATTTTAGCATTTTAAATGATATTCTATTTGTGAAAAATCCAAAATGGATTTAGTTGCCCCTCAAACTTTTTGTGGCAGTGCCAGATACTACAAATAATTTAATGTTGGGGAATGTTGGAGTAGATCGCTAAGCGGAAGCGTTTATGAACACGGTTGATGTAGTCGTACAACTTCATGATCTGTTCCGATCAAGTACCGAACGCACGGCACCTTTGTGTTCAGCACACGTTCAGCTCGATGACGTCCTCGCCTTCTTGATCCAGCAGTAGTAGATAAGTTATGGCAGCACAACGGCGTGGTGACGGTGGTGATGAAAACTATTTCCGCAGGGCTTCACCAAGCACAACGGTTTAGAGCGGAGGATGAACTAGAGGGAGAGGGGGCACCGGCACACGGCTTTGGGGATTTGTGGTGTGTGGCGCCCCCTCCCCTCCTCTCGTATATATAGGTGGAGGGGAGGGGAGGCAACCCTAGGCGCACACCAAGGGAGCCGGCGGCCGCCCTAGGGCGCCTGCCCTAGGCGCCCCCCTTTCCTTCTTGGCGCATGGGGGGAAAGGAAAGGGGTCGGCTGCCTTATGGCGCCTCCCCTTCCTTCTCCATTGCATGGAGAAAGGCAGGAAGGGGCCAGCCCCTCCTCTTCCCTTCCCTAGGGCCGGCGACCAGGAGGTGGGCGTGCCAGCCCCCTTGTGGGCTGGTGTGCTCCCTCCTTTTGGCCCGTTAGGCCCAACAACCCTTTGTTGCCTTCCGGAACCCCTATGCATAGGTTCCCAAGGTCACAGAACCCGCAAGTTGATCACCAAAACATGCATCAAGTGAATCAATAGAATGCCCCATTGTCACCACGGGTATCCCATGCAAGACATATATCAAGTGTTCTCAAATCCTTAAAGACTCAATCCGATAAGATAACTTCGAGGGGAAAACTCAATCCATTACAAGAGAGTAGAGGGGGAGAAACATCATAAGATCCAACTATAGTAGCAAAGCTCATGGTACATCAAGATCGTGCCAAATCAAGAACACAAGAGAGAGAGAGAGAGAGAGAGAGAGAGAGAGAGAGAGAGATCAAACACATAGCTACTGGCACATACCCTCAGCCCCGAGGGTGAACTACTCCCTCCTCATCATGGAGAGCACTCCGGGAGGGTGCCGGAACAGGGTCCCGATTGGTTTTTGGTGGCTACAGGGCTTGCGGCGGCGGAACTCCCAATCTAGGTTTCTTTCTAGGGGTTTCTATATTTATAGGAATTTTTGGCGTCGGTCTCACGTCAGGTTCATGAGTCATCCACGAGATAGGGGCGCAAGACAGGGTAGGGCGCGCCTCCACCCTCGTGGATGGCTCGGGACTCTTCTGCCCAACTCTTTACTCCGGGGCTTCTTTTGGTCCATAAAATCATCAAAATTGGCACATCAATTGACTCCGTTTGGTATTCCTTTTCTGTAAAACTCAAAAACAAGGAAAAAATAGAAACTGGCACTGGGCTCTAGGTTAATAGGTTAGTCCCAAAAATCATATAAAATAGCATATAAATGCATATAAAACATCCAAGATGGATAATATAATAGCATGGAACAATAAAAATTTATAGATACGTTGGAGACATATCAAGCATCCCCAAGCTTAATTCTTGCTCGTCCTCGAGTAGGTAAATGATAAAAACAGAATTTTTGATGTGGAATGCTACCTAACATATTTATCAATGTAATCTTCTTTATTGTGGCAAGAATATTCAGATCCATAAGATTCAAAACAGAAATTTAATATTGACATGAAAACAATAATACTTCAAGTATACTAATAAAGCAATCATGTCTTCTCAAAATAACATGGCCAAATAAAGCTATCCCTACAAAATCATATAGTCTGGCTATGCTCTATCTTCATCACATAAAATATTTAAATCATGCACAACCCCGGTTTCTGCCAAGCAATTGTTTCATACTTTAGTATTTTCAAACTTTTTCAATCTTCACGTAATACATGAGCATGAGCCATGGACATAGCACTATAGTGGAATAGAATGGTGGTTGTGGAGAAGACAAAAAGGAGAAGATAGTCTCACATCAACTAGGCATATCAACGGGCTATGGAGGTGCCCATCAATAGATATCAATGTGAGTGAGTAGGGATTGCCATGCAATGGATGCACTAGAGCTATAAGTGTATGAAAGCTCAAAAAGAAACTAAGTGGGTGTACATCTAACTCGCTTGCTCACGAAGACCTAGGGAATTTTGAGGAAGCCCATCATTGGAATATACAAGCCAAGTTCTATAATGAAAATTCCCGCTAGTAAATGAACGTGACAACATAGGAGACTCTCTATCATGAAGACATGGTGCTACCTTGAAGCACAAGTGTGGAAAAAGGATAGTAGCATTGCCCCTTATCTCTTTTTCTCTCATTTTTTTATTTGGGCCTTTCTCATTTTTTATGGCCTCTTTTTTCTTTTTTTTTCTTTTTCGTCCGGAGTCTCATCCCGACTTGTGGGGGAATCATAGTCTCCATCATCCTTTCCTCACTGGGACAATGCTCTAATAATGATGATCATCACACTTTTATTTACTTACAACTCATGAATTACAACTCGATACTTAGAACAAGATATGACTCTTTATGAATGCCTCCGGCGGTGTATCGGGATGTGCAATGAACCAAGAGTGACATGTATGAAAGAATTATGAACGGTGGCTTTGCCACAAATACGATGTCAACTACATGCATGATCATGCAAAGCAATATGACAATGATGGAGCGTGTCATAATAAACGGAACGGTGGAAAGTTGCATGGCAATATATCTCAGAATGTCTATGGAAATGCCATAATAGGTAGGTATGGTGGCTGTTTTGAGGAAGGTATATGGTGGGTGTATGGTACCGACGAAAGTTGCGCGGTACTAGAGAGGCTAGCAAAGGTGGAAGGGTGAGAGTGCGTATAATCCATGGACTCAACATTAGTCATAAAGAACTCATATACTTATTGCAAAAATCTATTAGTTATCGAAACGAAGTACTACGTGCATGCTCCTAGGGGAAGGGTTGGTAGGAGTTAACCATCGCGCGATCCCGACCTCCACTCATAAGGAAGACAATCAATAAATAAATCATGCTCCAACTTCATCACATAACGGTTCACCATACGTGCATGCTACGGGAATCACAAACTTTAATACAAGTATCTCTCAAATTCACAACTACTCTACTAGCATGACTCTAATATCACCATCTTCATATCTCAAAACAATCATAAAGAATCAAACTTCTCATAGTATTCAATGCACTTTATCCGAAATTTTTTATTATATCCCTCTTGGATACCCATCATATTAGGACTAGTTTTATAACCCAAGCAAATTACCATGCTGTTCTAAAAAGACTCTCAAAATAATATAAGTGAAGCAAGAGAGTTCATCTGTTTCTTCAAAATAAAACCATCGTCGTGCTCTAAAAGATATAAGTGAAGAACTAGAGCAAACGACAAACTACTCCAAAAGGTGTGAGTGAAGATCAATGAGTAGTCGAATTATGTAACTATGTGAAGACTCTCTAACATTTAAGAATCTAAGATCTTGGGATTTTATTCTAACAGCAATCAAAACAAAATAAAATAAATTGACGCTCCAAGCAAAACACATATCATGTGGTGAATAAAAATATAGCTCCAAGTAAGGTTACCATGAACAAAGACGAAAGAGGGGATGACATCCAGGGCATCCCCAAGCTTAGGATCTTGCCACTCCTTATTCCATAGTCCATCGAATCTTTATCCAAAACTTGAAAACTTCACAACACAAAACTTAACAGAAAACTCGTAAGCTCCGTTAGTATAAGAAAATAAATCACCACTTAGGTCTTGTTGTGAACTCATTCTAAATTCATATTGGTGTAATATATACTGTATTCCAACTTCTCTATGGTTCATACCCTCCGATACTACTCATAGATTCATCAAAATAAGCAAACTACACATAGAAAACAGAATCTGTCAAAAACAGAACAGTCTGTAGTAATCTGTAACTCTCGAATACTTCAGTAACTCCAAAATTTCTGAAATAAATTGGTGGACCTGAGTAATTTGTCTATTAATCTTCTGCAAAAATAATCAACTTAAAAGCACTCTTCTGTAAAAAATGACAGCTAATCTCGTGAGCGCAAAGTTTCTATTTTTTACACCAAGATCACATTAACTTTCACCCAAGTCTTCCCAAAGGTTCTACTTGGCACTTTATTGAAACAAAAGCTATGAAACATGATTAATACAGTAGCTTAATCATGTGGACACACAAAAACAGTAGGTGTAAATATTGGGTTGTCTCCCAACAAGCGCTTTTCTTTATTGCCTTTCTAGCTAGGCATGATGATGACAACGATGCTCACATAAAAGATAAGAATTGAAACATAACGGGAGCATCATGAAGTGTATGACTAGCACATTTAAGCCTAACCCACTTCCTATGCATAGGGATTTTTTGAGCAAACAATTTATGGGAACAAGAATCAACTAGCATAGGAAGACAAAACAAGCATAATTTCAAAACTTTTAACACATAGAGAGGAAACTTGATATTATTGCAATTCCTACAAGCATATATTCCTCCCTCATAATAATTTTCAGTAGCATCATGAATGAATTCAACAATATAACCATCACATAAAGCATTCTTTTCATGATCTACAAGCATAGAATTTTTATTACTCTCCACATAAGCAAATTTCTTCTCATGAATAGTAGTGGGAGAAAACTCAACAAAATAACTATCATGTGAGGCGTAATCCAATTGAAAATTAAAATCATGCTGACAAGTTTCATGGTTATCATTGTTCTTTATAGCATACATGTCATCACAATTATCATCATAGATAGCAACTCTGTTCTCATAATTAATTGGAACCTCTTCCGAAATAGTGGAATCATCACTAATTAAAGTCATGACCTCTCCAAATCCACTTGCATAATTATCACAATAAGATTCAACACCCTCCAAAATAGTGGGATCATTACTTCCTAAAGTTGACACTCTTCCAAACCCACTTTCATCAATATAATCATCATAAATAGGAGGCATGCTATCATCATAATATATTTTCTCATCAAAACTTGGGGGACTAAAAATATCATCTTCATCAAAAATAGCATCCCCAAGCTTGTGGCTTTGCATATCATTAGTATCATGGATATTCAAGGAATTCATACTAATAACATTGCAATCATGCTCATCATTCAAAGATTTAGTGCCAAACATTTTAGTGCATTCTTCTTCTAGCACTTGGGCACAATTTTCCTTTACATCATTTTCACGAAAGACATTAAAAAGATGAAGCATATGAGGCAACCTCAATTCCATTTTTTGTAGTTTTCTTTTATAGACTAGACTAGTGATAAAACAAGAAACTTAAAGATTCAATTGCAAGATCTAAAGATATATCTTCAAGCACTAACCTCCCCGGCAACAGCGCCAGAAAAGAGCTTAGTTGACAGGGTGTTAGTGCCGCTTTCCTAGCCTCCCGGCAACGGCGCAAGAAAAGAGCTTAATGTCTACTACACAACCTTCTTCTTGTAGACGTTGTTGGGCCTCCAAGTGCAGAGGTTCAGAGGTTAAGAGCGGTAAAATTTCCTCAAGTGGATGACCTAAGGTTTATCAATTCGTGGGAGGCGTAGGATGAAGATGGTCTCTCTCAAATAACCCTGCAACCAAATAACAAAGAGTCTCTTGTGTCCCCAACACACCCAATACAATGGTAAATTGTATAGGTGCATTAGTTCGGCGAAGAGATGGTGATACAAGTGCAATATGGATGGTAGATATGGTTATTTGTAATCTGAAAATATAAAAATAGCAAGGTAGCAAGCGATAAAAGTGAGCAGAAACGGTATTGCAATGCTTCTAAACAAGGCCTAGGGTTCATACTTTCACTAGTGCAAGTTCTCTCAACAATGATAACATAATTAGATCATATACCAATCCCTCAACATGCAACAAAGAGTCACTGATAGCGGAGAACAAACAAAGAGATTATTGTAAGGTACGAAACCACCTCAAAGTTATTCTTTCCGATCAATCCATTGGGCTATTCCTATAAGTGTCACAAACAGCCCTAGAGTTCATCGTAAAATAACACCTTAAGACACATATCAACCAAAACCCTAATGTCACCTATATACTCCAATGTCACCTCAAGTATCCGCGGGTATGATTATACGATGTGCATCGCACAATCTCAGATTCATCTATTCAACCAACACAAAGAACTTCAAAGAGTGCCCCAAAGTTTCTACCGGAGAGTCAAGACGAAAACATGTGCCAACCCCTATGCATAGATTCCCAAGGTCACGGAACCCGCAAGTTGATCACCAAAACATACATCAAGTGAATCAATAGAATACCCTATTGTCACCACGGGTATCCCACGCAAGACATACATCAAGTGTTCTCAAATCCTTAAATAATCCGATAAGATAACTTCGAAGGGAAAACTCAATCCATTACAAGAGAGTAGAGGGGGAGAAACATCATAAGATCTGTAAGTGCATCTAGTGCCCCTTAGTGATTTTGGTGTATTGAAGACTTATAGGTTAAGGGACTAATGTGTTTATGAGTGTTCACAGTTCTATAATTCTATGAGGAGTTTGATATTTACAGAGAAAGTCGACCCCTAAAAATGAAGTTATTCTTCTAAAGACTTTGGATTTCGGAAGACTTTCTGAAGACTTTGAAAGTGAAAAAATTGGTGTAACCCTGAAGACTTGGGATTCATACGAGGAACATGAAGCGTGAAGACTTTTGTTTTCGTAGTTTCATTTTCTCTTTCTTGAGTCATAGGAAACACCGTACTGTTAAAGGGGGTCGAGGAAATACTAAGGAAAATTTTCCATGTGATGCTCAACTCAAAATCCTACACCTACTAATCCCTTGAGTGAAGCCATTGGAAATCTCATACAGCTCAGTCAATTTCTTGATGGATGAGACGAAGTTCTTCCGTCCCCGAGGAATTTGTTCTAACCGAGGAGTTAGGAATTTGCCAAGCGGATTGCCTACACAAAGGAGGAACATGATAGCCCCGAGGAATTTGAGCCTCAAATATCCGACCGCTTCTTGTACTGGCCACCTGTCCCAAAATATCTACCCACCTAACGGTCATATCATTGAAGGGCATTTATGTCTTATCATGTTGGGCTGCTCCCTAGGCTATAAATAGCCGCCCCCTACAACCACTAGCTGGTTGGCTGCTCCAAGAGAAACTGACACTTGTCATTTGAGAGCATCCCATCCTCCGAGGACTTTGAGCGAAAATCATCAAGTGAGGAAAACCCAAACCCAAACACCTACAAACCCAAAGTGATTGAGCATCACTGAAGATATTGATCCTGCGTGGATTCGACGCTTATTACCTTTGAAGATTGTGCTTCTTCCAGACGGTTAGGCGTCATGGTCTAGAGCATCCAAGAGGAATTGTGGATCGCCGAGTGACCGAGTCTGTGAAGGTTTGGAAGTCACCTGAAGACTTACCACGAGTGATTGGGCGAGGTCTGTGTGACCTTAGCTCAAGGAGAATACAATGAGGACTGTGTGTCCGGGACTGTGTGTCCTCAGGTTTAAATACCTAGCCGCTCCAACCAGACGTATAACTGAGACAACTGTTGGAATTGGTCTACCAAATCATTGTCTTCACCAAGCTTACTGGTTCTATTTCCTCAACTCTTTCATTTCCTCATAATTGTGTTGTGCGCTTGTTCATACCGTGTTTGAAGACTTTGACTGAAGACTTTCTCAATTTCCTCAGTTCAATCTCTTCAGTCTGTTTGTCTTCATCCTGTGATATCATGTGTTTACGCTTTCTGTACTCTGTGCTCGTCTTCATTTCATCACGATGACCATGCTTGTATTCTGCTATGTTTACTTTTGAGTACTTATTCCGCTGCAAGTAGTTCTTCGCTAAGGAATTTCCTCACCTGCAAATTCCTCAGTGAAGAATTCATAAAAATCACCTATTCACCCCCCTCTAGTCGATATAACGCACTTTCAATTGGTATCAGAGCAAGGTACTTCCTTTTTCTGTGTGATTTTGGTTTAACCGCCTGGAGTTTTAGTTATGTCGACCGCAGGTATGATCAAGGTCTATGCTGGGTGTCCTACCTTCAACGGGACAGACTACCCCTACTGGAAGAATAAGATGCGTATGCATCTTGAGGCAATTGATAACGATCTCTGGTATGTTGTGGAAAATGGTGTTCCCTTAGTCACACCTTCTCTAAACGCTACTGATGTGAAGAGATTCAAACAACTCGATTCTCAAGCGAAGAACATCATATGTGGTCATCTGAGAAAGTGTTGGGGAACGTAGTAATTTCAAAAAAATTCCTACGCACACGCAAGGATCATGGTGATGCATAGCAACGAGAGGGGAGAGTATTGTCCACGTACCCTCGTAGACCGTAAGAGGAAGCGTTATGACAACTCGGTTGATGTAGTCGTACGTCTTCACGATCCGACCGATCCAAGTACCGAACGTACGGCACCTCCGAGTTCAGCACACGTTCAGCTCGATGACGATCCCCGGGCTCCGATCCAGAAAGCGTCGGGGATGAGTTCCACAAGACGACGGCGTGGTAGCGATGATGATGCTCTACGGCGCGAGGCTTCGCCTAAACTCATGACGATATGACCGAGGTGGAATATGGTGGAGGGGGCACCGCTGCGGCTAAGGAACGATCCGTAGATCAACTTGTGTGTCATGAGGTGCCCCCGCCTCTGTATATAAAGGAGCAAGGGGAGGAGGCCGCCCTAGGAGGCGCGCCAAGTGTGAGTCCTACTAGGACTCCCTAGTCCTAGTAGGATTCCACCTCCCTTGTTGGAGTAGGAGAAGGGAAAGAGGGGAGAGGAATAAGGAAAAGGGGCTGCGCCCTTGTCCAATCGGACCAGAGGGGGTGCAGGCCTCCTTCCTTCGGCCTCTCTCTCTATTCCCGTATGGCCCAATAAGGCCCATATACTCCCGGCGAATTCCGTAACTCTCCCAGTACTCCGAAAAATATCCGAATCACTGGAACCTTTCCGAACTCGAATATAGTCGTTCAATATATCGATATTTACGTCTCGACCATTTCGAGACTCCTCATCATGTCCCCGATCTCATCCGGACTCCGAACTCCTTCGGTACATCAAAACTCATAAACTCATAATATAACCGCCATCGAAACCTTAAGCGTGCGGACCCTACGGGTTCGAGAACTATGTAGACATGACCTAGAACTATTCTTGGTCAATAACCAATAGCGGAACCTGGATGCTCATATTGGCTCCTACATATTCTACGAAGATCTTTATCGGTCAAACCGCATAACAACATACGTTGTTCCCTTTGTCATCGGTATGTTACTTGCCCGAGATTTGATCGTCGGTATCCAATACCTAGTTCAATCTCGTTACTGGCAAGTCTCTTTACTCGTTACGTAATGCATCATTTCGTAACTAACTCATTAGCTACATTGCTTGCAAGGCTTATAGTGATGTGCATTACCGAGAGGGCCCGAGATACCTCTCCGACAATTGGAGTGACAAAACCTAATCTCGAAATCGCCAACCCAACATGTACCTTTGGAGACACCTGTAGTACTCCTTTATAATCACCCGATTCGTTGTGACGTTTGGTAGCACCAAAGTGTTCCTCCGTAAACGGAGTTGCATAATCTCATAGTTACGAGAACATGTATAAGTCATGAAGAAAGCAATAGCAATATACTAAGCGATCAAGTGCTAGGCTAACGGAATGGGTCATGTCAATCACATCATTCTCCTAATGATGTGATCCCATTAATCAAATAACAACACATGTCTATGGTTAGGAAACATAACCATCTTTGATTAATGAGCTAGTCAAGTAGAGGCATACTAGTGACTATATGTTTGTCTATGTATTCACACATGTATCATGTTTCCGGTTAATACAATTCTAGCATGAATAATAAACATTTATCATGATATGAGGAAATAAATAATAACTTTATTATTGCCTCTAGGGCATATTTCCTTCAGTCTCCCACTCGCACTAGAGTCAATAATCTAGTTCACATCATCATGTGATTCAACACCAATATTCACATCTATATGTGATTAACACCCATAGTTCACATCGTCATGTGACCAACACTCAAAGGGTTTACTAGAGTCAATAATCTAGTTCACATCGCTATGTGATTAACACCCAAAGAGTACTAAGGTATGATCATGTTTTGCTCGTGAGAGAAGCTTAGTCAACGGGCCTGTCACATTCAGATCCGTATGTATTTTGCAAATTTCTATGTCAACAATGCTCTGCACGGAGCTACTCTAGCTAATTGCTCCCACCTTCAATATGTATCCAGATTGAGACTTAGAGTAATCTAGATTAGTGTCAAAACTTGCATCGACGTAACCCTTTACGACGAACCTTTTGTCACCTCCATAATCGAGAAACATATCCTTATTCTACTAAGGATAATTTTGACCGCTGTCCAGTGATCTACTCCTAGATCACTATTGTACTCCCTTGCCAAAATCAGTGTAGGGTATACAATAGATCTGGTACACAGCATGGCATACTTTATAGAACCTATGGCCAAGGCATAGGAATGACTTTCATTCTCTTTCTATCTTCTGCCGTGGTCAGGATTTGAGTCTTTACTCAATTTCACACCTTTGCAACACAGGCAAGAACTCTTTCTTTGACTGTTTCATTTTCAACTATTTCAAAATCTTGACAAGGTATGTACTTATTGGAAAACTTATCAAGCGTCTTGATCTATCTCAATCAAGGTTGGAAAAAGCGGTAGGCGTAAGCGAGGCGGTTGGCCTTCGCCTTGTGCCTAGGCAGTGCCTAAGCGCCCTAGGCGCGGCCTAGACAATGATATAGTTTTTACTCGTAGTGCATTTGTGATTATTATATGGGTGTTGATATTAGTTTAGGGCATATAAATAAGTTAATTACCGTCTACTACCATTGGAATATAACCCGTTTGGCATATCAGTGTAGTATGTGGCATGATTTCTTGCTTGGGTAGGCAATTCCTTGCTTGCCCTGCCTAGACCTCCATTTATGCCCTAGGCGAGGCGTTTGGCCATTGCCTAGCGCCTAGGCATGCCTAAGCGCCTCCTAGGCACTGCCTTTTCCAACAGAGATCTCAATAGATCTTGATGCTCAATATGTAAGCAGCTTCACCGAGGTCCTTCTTTGAAAAACTCCTTTCAAATACTCCTTTATGCTTTGCAGAATAATTCTACATTATTTCCGATCAATAATATGTCATTCACATATACTTATCAGAAATGCTGTAGTGCTCCCACTCACTTTCTTGTAAATACAAGCTTCTCCAAAAGTCTGTATAAAACCATATGCTTGATCATACTATCAAAGCGTTTATTCCAACTCCGAGATGCTTGCACCACCATAGATGGATCATTGAAGCTTGCACATTTTGTTAGCTCCTTTAGGATTGACAAAATCTTACGGTTGCATCATATACAACTCTTCTTTAATAAATCCATTAAAGAATGTAGTTTTGACATCCATTTGCCGATTTCATAAAATGTGGCAATTTCTAACATGATTCGGACAGAATTAAGCATCGCTACAGCTTGGGAAAATCTCATTGTAGTCAACACCTTGAACTTGTCAAAACCTTTTGTGACAAGTCGAGCTTTGTAGATAGTAACACTACTATCGTGGTCCGTCTTCCTCTTGAAGATCCATTTATTTAACATGGCTTGCGATCATCGAGCAAGTCAATCAAAGTCCATACTTTGTTCTCATACATGGATCCTATCTCGATTTCATGGCCTCAAGCCATTTCATGAATCTGGGCTCATCATCGCTTCCTCATAGTTCGTAAGTTCATCATGGTCTAGTAACATGACTTCCGAACATGATTACCGTACCACTACAGTGCGGATCTTACTCTGGAAGACCTACGAGGTTTGGTAGCAACTTGATCTGAAGTTTCATGATCATCATCATTAACTTCCTCACTAATTGGTGTAGGAATCACTTGAACTGATTTACGTGATGAACTACTTTCCAATAAGGAGAAGGTACAATTACCTCATCAAGTTCTACTTTCCTCCCACTCACTTCTTTCGAGAGAAACTTCTTCTCTAGAAAGGATCCATCTTAACAACGAATAACTTGCCTTCGGATCTGTGATAGAAGGTGTACCCAATAGTTACCTTTAGGTATTCTATGAAGACGCACTTCTCGATTTGGGCTCGAGCTTATCGGTTGAAACTTTTTCACATAAGCATTGCAACCCCAAACTTTAAGAAACGACAGCTTAGGTTTATTGCTAAACCATAGTTCATACGGTGTCGTCTCAACGGATTTATATGGTGCCCTATTTAAACGTGAATGCAGCTGTCTCTAATGCATAACCCCAAAACGATAGTGGTAAACCGAGAAGATATATCATAGATCGCACCATATCTAATAAAGTGCGGTTTCGACTTTCGGACACACTATTATGCTGTGGTGTTCTATATGGCGTGAGTTGCGAAACTATTTCACATTGTTTCAAATGAAGACCAAACTCGTAACTCGAATATTCATCTCTACGATCAGATCGTAGAAACTTTATTTTCTTGTTATGATGATTTTCCACTTCACTCTGAAATTCTTTGAACCTTTCAACTATTTCAGACTTATGTTTCATCAAGTAGATATACCCATATCTGCTCA
Organism: Aegilops longissima; assembly: GCA_021605205.1. Taxonomy (NCBI): domain Eukaryota; kingdom Viridiplantae; phylum Streptophyta; class Magnoliopsida; order Poales; family Poaceae; genus Aegilops; species Aegilops longissima. Next base: position 470,335,485 of record CM038678.1, read on the forward strand.
AATCATCTGTGAAGGTGAGAAAATAACGATACCGCCATGAGCCTCAACATTCATTGGACCACAAACATCAGTATGTATGATTTCCAACAAATCAGTTGCTCGCTCCCATAGTTCCGAGAACGGAGTCTTAGTCATCTTGCCCATGAGGCATGGTTCGCAAGCATCAAGTGATTCATAATCAAGTGATTCCAAAAGTCCATTAGCATGGAGTTTCTTCATGCGCTTTACACCAATATGACCTAAGCGGTAGTGCCACAAACAAGTTGCACTATCATTATTAACTTTGCATCTTTTGGTTTCAATGTTATGAATATGTGTATCACTACTATCGAGATCCAACGAACCATTTTCATTGGGTGTATGACCATTGAAGGTTTTATTCATGTAAACAGAACAACAATTATTCTACGACTTTAAATGAATAACCGTATTGCAATAAACATGATCAAATCATATTCATGCTCAACGCAAACGCCAAATAACATTTATTTAGGTTTAACACTAATCCCGAAAGTATAGGGAGTGTGTGATGATGATCATATCAATCTTTGAACTACTTCCAACACTCATCGTCACTTCCCTTCAACTAGTTTACATTTATTCTGTGACTCTGTTTGAGTTACTAATCTTAGCAACCGAACAAGTATCAAATACTCAGGGCTACTATAAACACTAGTAAGGCACACATCAATAACCTGTATATCAAATATACCCTTGTTCACTTTGCCATCTTTCTTATCCGCCAAATACTTGAGGCAGTTCCACTTCCAGTGATCAGTCCCTTTGCAGTAGAAGCACTTAGTCTCAGACTTAGGACTAGACTTGGGCTTCTTCACTTGAGTAGCAACTTGCTTGCCGTTCTTCTTGAAGTTCCCCTTCTTCCCTTTGCCGTTTTCTTGAAACTAGTGGTCTTGTCAACCATCAACACTTGATGTTTTTCTTGATTTCTACTTTCGTTGATTTCAGCATCACGAAGTGCTTGGGAATCGTTTCCGTTATCCCTTGCATATTATAGTTCATCACGAAGTTCTACTAACTTGGTGATGGTGACTAGAGAACTCTGTCAATCACTATCTTATCTGGAAGATTAACTCCCACTTGATTCAAGCGATTGTAGTACCCAGACAATCTGAGCACATGCTCACTAGTTGAGCGATTCTCCTCCATCTTTTAGCTATAGAACTTGTTGGAGACTTCATATCTCTCAACTCGGTATTTGCTTGAAATATTTAACTTCAATTCTGGAACATCTCATATGGTCCATGAAGTTCAAAACGTCTTTGAAGTCCCGATTCTAAGCCGTTAAGTATGGTGCACTAAACTATCAAGTAGTCATCATATTGAGCTAGCCAAACGTTCATAACGTCGCATCGCTCCTGCAATAGGTCTGTCACCTAGCGGTGCATCAAGGACATAATTCTTACGTGCAGCAATGAGGATAAACCTCGGATCACGGATCCAATCCGCATCATTGCTACTAACATCTTTCAACACAGTTTTCTCTAGGAACATATTAAAATAAACATATGAAAGCAACAAACATAGGGAAGCAACAACGCGAGCTATTGATCTACAACATAATTTGCAAAATACTACCAGGACTAAGTTCATGATAAATTAAAGTTCAATTAATCATATTACTTAAGAACTCCCACTTAGATAGACATCCTCTAATCTTCTAAGTGATTACGTGATCCATATCAACTACACCATGTCCGATCGTCACGTGAGATGGAGTAGTTTCAACAGTGAACATCAATATGTTGATCATATCTACTATATGATTCACGCCGACCTTCGGTCTCCGTGTTCGAGGCCATATCTCATTATCGCTAGGCTCGTCAAGTTTAACTTTGAGTATTCGCGTGTGCAACTGTTTTGCACCGTTGTATTTGAACGTAGAGCCTATCACACCCGATCATCACGTGGTGTCTCGACGAAGAACTTTCACAACGGTGCATACTCGGGAGAACACTTCTTGATAATTTTAGTGAGAGATCATCTTAAAATGCTACCGTCAATCAAAGCAAGATAAGATGCATAAAGGATAAACATCACATGCAATCAATATAAGCGATATGATATGGCCATCATCATCTTGTGCTTGTGATCTCCATCTCCGAAGCACCGTCGTGATCACCATCGCCATCCTTGGCGCGACACCTTGATCTCCATCGTAGCATCGTTGTCGTTCGCCATCTATTGCTTCTCGACTATCGCTACCGCTTAGTGATAAAGTAAAGCAATTACAAGCGTTGCATTTCATACAATAAGCGACAACCATATGGCTCCTGCCATTGCCGATAACCGGTTACAAAACATGATCATCTCATACAATAAAATATAGCATCACGTCTTGACCATATCACATCACAACATGCCCTGCAAAAACAAGTTAGACGTCCTCTACTTTGTTGTTGCAAATTTTACGTGGCTACTACGGGCTGAGCAAGAACCGTTCTTACCTACACATCAAAACCACAACGATAGTTTGTCAAATTGGTGCTGTTTTAACCTTCGCAAGGACCGGGCGTAGCCACACTCGGTTCAACTAAAGTGAGAGAGCAGACACCCGCCACCACCTTTAAGCACGAGTGCTCGCAACGGTGAAACCAGTCTCGCGTAAGCGTCTGCGTAATGTCGGTTCGGGCCGCTTCATCTCACAATACCGCCGAACCAAAGTATGACATCTTTGGTAAGCAAGATGACTTGTATCGCCCACAACTCACTTGTGTTCTACTCGTGCATATGACATCTACGCATAAAACCAGGCTCGATACCATTTGTTGGGGAACGTAGTAATTTCAAAAATTCCTACGCACACGCAAGGATCATGGTGATGCATAGCAACGAGAGGGAGAGTATTGTCCACGTACCCTCGTGAGACCGTGAAGCGGAAGCGTTATGACAACGCGTTGATGTAGTCGTCGTCTTCACGATCCGACCGATCCAAGTACCGAACGTCACGGCACCTCCGAGTTCAGCACACGTTCAGCTCGATGGCGATCCCGGGCTCCGATCCAGCAAAGCGTCGGGGATGAGTTCCGTCGAGACGACGGCGTGGTGACGATGATGATGCTCTACGGCGCAGGCTTCGCCTAAACTTCACGACGATATGACCGAGGTGGAATATGGTGGAGGGGGCACCGCACACGGCTAAGGAACGATCCGTAGATCAACTTGTGTGTCATGGGGTGCCCCTGCCCCGTATATAAAGGAGCAGGGGGAGGAGGGCGGCCCTAGGAGGGCGCCAAGTGTGGAGTCCTACTAGGACTCCCTAGTCCTAGTAGGATTCCACCTCCTTGTTGGAGTAGGAGAAGGGAAAGAGGGGAGAGGAATAAGAAATGGGGCTCGCCCCTTGTCCAATTCGGACCAGAGGGGGCGAGGCCTCCTTCCTTCCGCCTCTCTCCTCTATTCCCGTATGGCCCAATAAGGCTCATATACTCCCGGCGAATTCCGTAACTCTCCCAGACTCAAAAATATCCGAATCACTCGGAACCTTTCCGAACTCCGAATATAGTCATCCAATATATTGATCTTTACGTCTCGACCATTTCGAGACTCATCGTCATGTCCCCGATCTCATCCGGGACTCCGAACTCCTTCGGTACATCAAAACTCATAAACTCATAATATAACTGTCATCGAAACCTTAAGCGTGCGGACCCTACGGGTTCGAGAACTATGTAGACATGACCTAGAACTATTCTTGGTCAATAACCAATAGCGGAACCTGGATGCTCATATTGGCTCCTACATATTCTACGAAGATCTTTATCGGTCAAACCGCATAACAACATACGTTGTTCCCTTTGTCATTGGTATGTTACTTGCCCGAGATTTGATCGTCGGTATCAATACCTAGTTCAATCTCGTTCTTGGCAAGTCTCTTTACTCGCTACGTAATGCATCATTCCGTAACTAACTCATTAGCTACATTGCTTGCAAGGCTTATAGTGATGTGCATTACCGAGGGGCCGGAGATACCTCTCCGACAATCGAGTGACAAAACCTAATCTCAAATCGCCAACCCAACATGTACCTTTGGAGACACCTGTAGTACTCCTTTATAATCACCCGATTCGTTGTGACGTTTGGTAGCACCAAAGTGTTTCTACGGTAAACGGAGTTGCATAATCTCATAGTTACGGGAACATGTATAAGTCATGAAGAAAGCAATAGCAATATACTAAGCGATCAAGTGCTAGGCTAACGGAATGGGTCATGTCAATCACATCATTCTCCTAATGATGTGATCCCATTAATCAAATAACAACACATGTCTATGGTTAGGAAACATAACCATCTTTGATTAATGAGCTAGTCAAGTAGAGGCATACTAGTGACTATATGTTTGTCTATGTATTCACACATGTATCATGTTTCCGGTTAATACAATTCTAGCATGAATAATAAACATTTATCATGATATGAGGAAATAAATAATAACTTTATTATTGCCTCTAGGGCATATTTCCTTCACAAAGGGCATTATGGAAGAGTGAATGCTTTGGAAACTGCCAAGCTTATCTGGGATAGGCTGTCCAAAGTGAATGAAGGAGTCTAAACACAGCGTGACTCTCGAGTTGACGTTCTTCGCAATCTCTTCAACCGCTTCAAAAGAGTCGACAATGAAAATGTTCAACAAACCTTCGATTGCCTCACTGACATCTAAAATGAGCTTCAAGCACTTGGTGCCACTGACATCACCGACCATGAGGTGGTGAAGAAATTGCTGAGATCGCTTGATTCCTCATTTGATACTCTGGCACTGATGATACAAGAGCGTGCTGACTACAAGTCACTTGATCTCGCTGATATCCTCGAGAGGCTAAATACTCATGAGTTCCAGCTTGATGAAAAGAGAGATCTCTATGGTTCGAGCTATGGCAGATCACGTTCCCTGAAGGCCAAGGCAGTGTCTGAATCTGAAGATGAAGATTCTAGCAGCGGCCTTGGTGAGCCTGAAGAACTGAGCCATGAACTAGCACTGCTCGTGAAGAAATTTCAGAAGTTCTCAAGACGTGGTCGCTTTGGAAAACCCTCAAGGTTCCTCATCCAGTGACTACAAGAAGAGGCTTTGCCACAAATGCAAGAAACTTGGTCACTACATTCAAGATTGTCCTCAGTGGGAAAAGGAATCAAAGAAGAAGAAATACAAGGATTACAGTTCTGATGATGCAAAGAAGAAGAAGAAATCCTCAAAGTCTTCATCATCAAAATCCTCAAAGTCTTCATCTCACAAGAAGAGCAGCTCCAAGAAGGCTCGGGCATTCATTGGCAATCAAATGGACTTTGAGGCTGAATCTGAGGAACATGAGGAAGAGGAGGCATCTGAGGAGTCCGAGTCCGGTGTGGCGAGTCTAGCCCTCGCTACTGCATTCGTCAGCAAGTCTATCTTCAACTCTGAAGAAAATGACCTCACCAACAAGGCTGATGAAGGCAATGATGACTACGCTCCCACCTATTGCTTCATGGCAAAGGGTGCCAAGGTACTCAAATATACCTCCTCTGAATCAAGTGAGAATGAATCTGATGAAAACCTCAAGCCCAGCTACTCTAAACTTGCTAAGATTGCTGTGAAACAACAAAAGGCTTTTGAAAAGGTTCAAAACATGCTACACAAAAGTGATGATATGTTGGGTGAAGAAATGGATCGCACTAAAACCTTGACTGACAATCTTTAGAGACTTCAGTCTAGGTTTGACAACCTTGAGGGTCATCATAACACTCTCTTATTTGACCATGAGAAGCTTTCTTATGAATTTCTTCAAAGAAAGAAAGATCTTGAAAAGCTAAGAGTGAGTTATGAAGATCTTCAGAAGAAGCGCGATTCATTACTTGCTCAACAAATCAACGCTTCTCAGGAAGAATTTGTTCCTCCGTGTTTGAAGTGCATTGAACGTGAATCTGCTAATTCTTCACCAGAATGTTCAGATTCTTCTAATGCTACAAACTCTTCATCTGTCTCTGCTATCACTAATTCCTCATCTGAAGACCTTGCTAGTATCACTGATGATGTAGGGCTGAAGGAATTGTACATGACAAGCATGTACAAAAGCCTCAAAGGGCATCAGACTCTTTGTGATGTGCTTAAAAAGCAGATCCTCAACAGGAACCCTAGGAAAGAGGGTATTGCCTTTGAGAGGAAACTCAATGCTGATGGTACTTATTGGAAGCCTGAGCAGTACCCCAAAACCTCATGGGTTGCTGCAAAGGGACCTCCAGTAGATCCATCTAATCTATCTAGCTTTACATGTGAATCTCCTCATTCTTCTGATGAGTCATTTGACTCGAACTATAAACTGTTCAAAAATTAGAATGGTGAAGTATTTGCTAGATATGTTGGCACTAACTGCAGGGAAGGATCCCCTATGAAGAAAATCTAGGTTCCAAAAAGATGCCTTGAAAGTCTTCAGGTGAATGTCCTCATGACACCACCTGTGAAGAATAGGAACCCCAGATCAAACTCTTCATATGGACCAAATTCTTCATATGGATCCAAGTCCTCATATATACCAAATTCCTCACATGGATCAAATTCCTCAAAAGGATCAAAGTCCTCATATGATCATCATCGTGCTAACCCCTCTGTTTCGCAGGGAAGAGCTAAGGGCTATGAATATGAGCATTATTCTTCTAACCATTATGTTCACAAGTCCTCGAAGAATTTATCTGCTTATTCATATGCTTATCCTAGCTCCTCTTATGTGAAACGAAATGGGCTGGCTTCTATGCGGGAGGGGAGTTTTGGCTCTCGGGTCCAGATGCACATGATATCTCAGCCTCTCGTCCTGCCTTGTGATCTGTGCTACCGGTCGCTGTCGGGCATATACTGATAAATAGAAAAGATTTATACGTTTGCCTGTCAGATATACGTGTGGACAGTGTAAGTGACGGACGTCGGGCGTGAGACGGCCGCCTACCACATGTACTTTGTACCCCGGGTACAGGTGTTAAGCTGCCTGTGACGGCAACTGCCGTCTGTCTGGGGCCCAGGTGTAAGAAGTTATCCTCTTTTTTTCCTGTCAAGTGGAGTGTTGACTCGGCGGGTGGCTATCCCTCTGCTTCCAGGCGCCACGCGTTCCCCCTTGCGCCGCCGGCAGCAAGCACGGCTAGCGGATAGGTTGTTCGGCCTGGCGGAGGCGAAGCCGGTGGTCGGATCTACAATAAGTCGTTCGTGAGATGGCGGCAGGTTTCCCAGTGGATCCAGTTGACAGGTAAAGAAAAGATCAATCCCCACACTCTCATCGATGATGTTCCCATTTTCACTTTGATAAATCGGATATGAATACTGATGATTGTGGTTAATGTTGATCCAGCTTGCCCGTTTTTTAGGATGAGGCATGCAGCGCCGCCGTTTTGATTGGAACGGCGAATGATTTAGGCCAGACCGGAGGTCAATCAGCTGCCGGATCTAGGTGGGCGGTGCTAGATGAAGCTGGCAGTCCGCCGGCAGATTGGTGGCTGTTCTGGCTTTGAGCAAGTCAGTGTGGACGGCAGCGGGGGCGCGTTCTCGGGCGTGAACGAGAGCAAGGGATAAGGGGCGGATTCAGCGATTGCAGAACAGGCTGAATGCGAGGATGGTGCCTCTGCTCATTCAACAGGGAAGATTGATCCTCAAGCTCCTGGTTGGACCAAGAGTTACTCCCTCCGTTCCGAATTACTTGTCACATGTACGGATGTATCTAGATGTATTTTAGTTCTAGATACATCCATTTCAGCGACGAGTAATTTGGAACGGAGGGAGTATATATATTATACTCTTTTTGCAGTCTGCATGATTTCCGACATCGATAATTCGTGTGTAGTGTGGTGCTGCATCTTCCAGATTTGTTAACATCACATTGGTTTAGAACAACCAGGAAGTCGTAGTGAAATGTGGGGATAGAAAACTGCGAACTTTTAGGTCTGTCCTCATAGCATGCATTTAGTAGTGAATGACAAATAAAAAAATACAACACAATTTTTTTACCAAATTTATGCAAGATGCCTACTTGGTATGATGGATGCTGATATGCAAGTTTGACCAGGAGACCTTACGACGCATGGCCACCATGGCCACAGATGTTGGCGTACCTGAGCCATCGGTCGCTTCTGCTCCAGTAAGCGTGCACCAGTTCCACATCATTTTGTCCAACCATCTCCCGTGTGATATGTTTTTCTAATACAAACCTGTTTTTAATATGCAACTTAGAGACCCGTCCACTGTCTTCTACTCGCGGAGCAGGGTCCAGAGAGAGCCCATCACCCCTTCTGTGTCGGCTCCACCTGCATGGAACAAGCCAATCACAGATGTTCATTCCGCTGCAGCAAAGACTGCCCTTTTCAGGCCGCCTTCAAATGCTATCCAGTAAATGTCACCGGTCAATTCTCCCATGCAATTGTCCGCAATGGACTATTCTAACCACATTGCACGGCACTATCTAGTCATGGTCCGTCGCGTTTCCCCCCTAATCTTTTCCCTGTTTTTTAACTAATGCAAACACACTTACTCATGTTCTGCCTGTTTCCAGGCAAAGCAACCGCTAGCTGTACTGCTATGTGGAAAAAATGCGAGAGCAATCCGTCATGTTACAACGGCATGCCATAACATTCATGTCACGAACAAGCTTATGGCCACACTTGCATCCAACTGCACATGCTGTGCTGCTAGAGGGTTCTCAGATTGCCCCCTACAGTTTGTCAATGATAGTGTCACACCAATTTCCCCGCTTCCACAACAAGAGTAGTCATGCTTGTCAAGCTCTAACAACATGTCCATGTACAAAACACCCCTCGCCGGAAAAATCCATGGCGTCAGGCTTGAACTGTCGGACGGTGAAGGTAACCTCTTTTTAACTTGCATCATTTATCTACTCCCGCAAAACTTTGATGTTTAATGCATAGCCGTTCATTGTCCATCCACTTCAGGGAGCTCCTCACAAAGACAAATACAATGTAAACGTCCTAGGTAACATTCACAAACCAGTAGCTCACCATGCTCAATCTCACTTCTCATCAGAGCAACCTGGCGAAATCGAACAAATTTTTCCTTCCGGAAATAATGAAGCTACAGGGCAACAACTCGTCACTCCCAGCCGATGCATTATGATCTCCGAGCGATGGTTTAGAAGACTTCCTATGTTAGGGAGACTCATTTTGCTGTCAACACACAAATCAACATCCAGCAGCCATCGATTTTTTCTTGTTTTCTTAATTTGTTGTCCGGGAGAACATGATCCCCCCCACCCCATCTGTTTAATGACTATGTTTGTATCGCATGACTTCGACCCATACAAATCAATTTCCAGGTCACGCTTTGCTCTTCTAAGCCTCTCACACGTCACCTCTTATGTCGATATGTTTTTGATTGTGTATATGTTTTTCCAATCTCAAATCCTATCGCAAAACTCTCGCTCAACGTTGGTGCCTAGCCACCTGCACATTCTACAACCTTTTATTACTCTATATGACATTGCATTTTTTTTGCACAAGCCACAAAATTTCTTTTTTTATTTGACAGACTGTCAAAATATATTCTAAGCCAGGACGCTCACAAAACCCACTTTTGGAAGTGACACGGCCATAAATGATTGAAGTTGTGAACAAGTATGCAAGCATCTGTTTCCAACATCTATTAGTAAGGAATCTGATGAAAATGCGTCAGGGTTTCATGCATCATGCAAGAATCTGATTGGGTCTCTTTGCAGAATGGGCATGGGATTAACGGGAGAGCCGGGGGAGTAGCGCGGCGCCTGCTGGAGGAGGAAGAAGACTCCATTGACGGGAAGTTTGGGTGAGGGAGAGAGAGTGCCAGAGGAAGATGATGACGTGGACTGGTGTAGAGGATTAGAGGAGTGGGCCAGCACGGGGGGATATCTGCTGGGGAGCGGCTGCGTTAGTCGCCGTCCGTCCAGATCCATCCACGTATGTACAGGTTCGGCGCCCTTCATCTGGACTAAACGACGTGGTGGGATGAACTAACTGGAAAAGGACAACTGACAGGTGGACCAGCCCTGAAAATGTAAAATGAAATACGTGAGGGAATGCAGAAAATTGTGCGAATCTCGATGCAGCTCTGAAGTCCAGATCACTGGTGCATCTGGACCCGAGAGCCAAAGTCAATTTCCGCTTCTATGCCGCCTTTCTTGTATGGAGCTTGCAGAGTGATGAACTCTTTGCCACCCCTTCAGATGTGGGTGGTGAAGAAAAAGAACTAATCTCTTATGCAGGGTCAGGTCTCCAGACGTGCGTAAACGTCTGAAGAATTTGCTAGAGACCTGAGTCTGCCTGAAAGGACGCAGGCTAATCATGAAGAAATGAACTTTCATTTCTCACGTCCTCATACTGCTTTACCTGTTCTATTACTTGATAAAATTGACCTAATGAATTGATGTCATATTCTTCACTGATGAAGTATATGAGTTCGTAAGCTGCACTAATTCATCTGCAGGATGATCAACCCAAAGCCAATGAGTGGGTCCTCGATAGTGGATGTACAAATCACATGACTGTTGACAAGAATCTATTGATGGATGCTCCCTTATCTCCATCGCATCTGAAGCATATCATCTTCGCTGACAAAGGCAAAAGTCAGGTATTGGGTCTAGGTAAGGTTGCGATCTCAAAGGATCGACACGTGGACAAAGTCATGCTTGTCGAGTCCTTAGGATACAACCTTATATCTGTCTCAATGCTTTGTGATCTTGATATGGTTGTTGTCTTTGGCAAGTATCGTAGTGTTGTGATCATGGAAGCTAACAATTCCAAAGTCTTCGAAGGCTTCAGGAGAGGAGACTTGTATATTGTTGATTTCTCTACAGGACCACAACCAGCCGTGTGCCTACTTGCAAAAGCTTCAGAAGGCTGGCTATGGCATTGACGACTTGATCATGCAGGCATGAGGAATTTGCACACGCTTGCAAAGAAGAAGCATGTCATTGGCATTGAGAATGTCAAATTCCTCAAGGATCACTTGTGCGGAGCCTGTGAAGCTGGAAAGATGACCAAGGCTAAGCATCCAGCGAAGACAATCATGACTACCACTCGACCATTTGAATTCCTTCATATGGGTCTTTTTGGTCCTAATCATTATTCTGTTGTTTCAAATGATGCATCTCAATATGGCTTTGTTATTGTTGATGATTACTCTCGTTACACATGGGTACACATTGTTACTTACAAACATGAAGTGCAGGAAGTCTTCAAACGATTTTCTTCGAGGGCTTCAACCAACTTTGGTGTGAAGATCAAGCACATCAGAAGTGACAATGGAACCGAGTTCAAGAACTCTGGTCTTGATGACTATCTTGATGAACTTGGTATTACTCATGAGTTATCTGCTCCTTATACTCCTCAGCAGAATGGCGTCATGGAGCGCAAGAACAGGACTCTTGCTGAGATGGCTCGCACTATGCTTGATGAATACAAGACGCCTCATCGTTTCTAGATTGAGGCAATTGATACTGCGTGCCACATCATCAATAGAGTATATCTTCACAAATTCTTCAAGAAGACTGCATATGAACTCCTCACTGAAAAGAAACCCAATGTGAGTTATTTAAAAGTCTTCGGTGCTAAATGTTGGATTAGAGATCCTCATCACAACTCTAAATTTGCACCGAAAGCACATGAATGTTTCATGCTTGGTTACGGAAAGGACTCGCACACCTACAGAGTCTTTAACAACGTTCTTCACAAGGTTGTTGAAACTGTAGATGTGCGGTTCGATGAAACTAATGGCTCGGAAAGAGAGCACCTACCTTTTGTGATAGATGAACCAACACTTGAGGAAACTATCAAGTTCAAGGCTACCAAGGATGTCATTTTGACCGAAGAATCTGCTGATGAATTCATTCCAGAACGTGAAGAACGTCGAGCTAATGCACCTGAAGAAAATGCTGAAGAAAATGGTGTTGAAGAAAATGCTGATCAAATTCATCGACAAAAACCAGCTCATCCTCGCGTTACAAAAGAAGTGCAGATTGAGAAAATCATCGATGACATTGAAGCACCAGGTCCTCTCACACGCTCAAAAGCTTCCCATTTGTCTAACTTTTGTGGGAACTTTGCTTTTATCTCTATCACAGAGCCCACTAAGGTAGATGAAGCATTTCTGGAGCCTGAATGGATTCAAGCTATGCAAGAAGAATTACATCAATTCGAGCTCAACAATGTCTGGGAACTGGTCAAATGTCCAGATCCTCGCAAGCACAATATCATTGGCACAAAGTGGATCTACCGCAACAAGCAAGATAAAAATGACCTTGTGGTGAGGAATAAGGCATGGCTTATAGCTCAAGGCTACACACAGGTTGAAGGAATCGATTTTGATGAAAGTTTTGCACCTGTTGCTAGACTTGAGGCTATTCGCATATTACTTGCTTATGCTAACCATCATGATATCACCTTATATCAAATGGATGTGAAAAGTGCATTCCTCAATGGTAAGCTTGAGGAAGAAGTATATGTTGCTCAACCCCCAGGTTTTGAAGATCCAAAGCATCCTGACAAAGTCTTCAGACTCATTAAGGCCCTCTAATGGCCTCAAGCAGGCCCCTCGGGCGTGGTATGATACTTTGAAGGAATTCCTCATGAAGAAAGGCTTCAAACCAGGTTCACTTGACCCTACTCTTTTCACTAAATCTTATGATGGTGAATTGTTTGTGTGCCAAATATATGTTGATGATATTATCTTTGGCTGTACTGACCAACGTTACAGTGATGAATTTGCCTATATGATGAGTGAAGTATATCAAATGTCTATGATGGGAGAGTTAAAATTGTTCTTAGGTCTTCAAATTCGTGAACATCGCAATGTCATATTCATATCTCAGGAGAAGTACCTCAAGGATATACTGAGGAAATTCGACATGCAAGATTGCAAAGGGGTCAAAATTCCAATGCCCACAAATGGCCATCTATGCACTGATGAAAATGGTATTGACTTCGATCAAAAGGTATACCGCTCCATGATTGGTTCTCTATTGTATTTATGTGCATCTAGGCCAGATATTATGCGTAGTGTTTGCATGTGTGCCCGATTTCAAGCTACACCGAAGGAATCACACCATAAGGCTGTGAAGCATATTCTTCGAATGTTCTTTGAAAAGGACACTCATCCTAACACTTATGCAAAATTGATGACTTAGATGTGCAACACATGAAGAAAAGTTTTTCTTCAATCAATGAAGACTAACAATCTAAGTGTGAAGAAATTAACAAAGAATTTGATTCTCAGAGCCTTACGACAATTGTACGCGGTGTCTGAAATCATCATTCTTATACGATGGGTCCTGCCACCACCAAAAGTTGAAAATCTTCAATTTGAGTTTTTTTCTCAGTTTTGAAATTCCTCAGTTGTTCATGTTCTTCAAATTTGCATTGTCTTCACTGTTTCCGTCGTTTTTCTTCATTGGTTATATATATATATGAGTTTATGTCCTCTACAACATTCTCTTATTGCTATTTCTTCAAGTTGTTTTTCTGCTAAGTGAATGTGATCATACCCTTCCCCCTCTATGCTAAACTCAACCCAATATATTCACAAATTCTTCATGTGCGTTCTATTTGAAACTCATTCAAAATCTTCCTTGTGTCCCTGTCAGCTGAAGAATTTGCGAACGGAACTTTTAACTTATCTTATCTAAATTTTTGGCTTTGCTGCTCAAACCGTTCCGCATTCCACGAAACACTTATCTATTCACCCACGGTCTCACACGATCTCCACTTCTCAGTACGTGGGTGACACATGTCAAGCGAATGAGAAGGGTCAGGGGCACGTTCGTCCAATTTCTTGAGCGAACAGTTTTTCTCTGTGGCTATAAATACCCCTCCCTTCCTCACTTCTCTTTTACTCCGCTTCGACCTCCACGCCACTCGAGCTTCTCAAACCCTAGCGTCGCCGCTACTTCATCGTCGCCGGTGAGGAAGAGCTTCACTGCCTGGACCTCGTCGCCGTCGTACTCGCGCCGCCTGCAGATTTCTTCACTCCGCCGCCGCCGTAGCTGTCTTCCTCGGCCGAGTTAGGGCGTGGAAGATCTGAACTGACAAACTTCACATCTTCACCTCTCAGTTCATCGTGTTCTTTGTCCAGGTTAATTAAAAGTTACTTTTACTACCCTCTTTGATTCGACAAATTTCTACAAAATCTTCAAAGGTGTTTATTCTTCAAATTCTTCACACCCTAAATACCTCACATGTCATCTGTTCTTGATTCATTCCTCTAAGCTATATTTTTCTTCAAGATTCCTCAATTGTGTGGATTTCTAATCTGTACAACTCTAGAACCTAAGATAAAGAACGCTTAGTGAAATTCTTCAAGACTCATCTGGTCAAATTCCTCAAACTTGTTCTTTTTGAAAAATCTCTGAGAACGCATATGACCTCTCCAAATTCCTTGCAACTATACTCTGTTCACAGGTACTCATGTCAGCTGCTGAATCACTAGGTTCTCATCAACTTAACTCATTTGCAGTGTTCCTCGAAGAAAACTTGCACACATCTTTAGAAAATTCAGTTGTTCATATTCCTCATCTGAAGAAAATGGCTGATGGAAAGAAGCCACAAAAGGGAGGAAAGAGGCCTGAGGTTAATACTGCTTTTGAGATCCCTGATGACATATATAAGGATTACTGCACTCCTGATGAGGCCAAGTTTGGCAAGGAGGACAAAAATCAGCGCAAGGTGCGCATCCAAAGGATAGAGAGGAGATGGGCACGGGAATGGAGGGAGTACATGTATGTTACTCCCAAGTATATGAAGAAATTCGCTCTCAGTCCTCCATGCCCAAGACCTCCATTGGCACGTGGCCAAGAAGCAGATCCCACCAGCCTCAAGCACGGTGAGGATTATCCTGATGAATGGGCCAAGCGCCAGGCCAAGTTGGCTAGACAAGCAAGAGAAGCAGAGCGGAATTTCAACAAAGACTCTGCTGCTGCTGCTGCCACTACTGAGGCCTCTGCTAGCAAGCCGAAGAAGGCCATGGAAAAGAAGCCTGCTCATAAGCCAAGTGCTTCACCCTCAATGCCCTCACGGCCTAGTTCCTCAGCAACGCCCTCACGACCAGAATCTTCAAAGCCCTCACGACCAACTCCTCATGCTGCTCCCGCTCCTCCAAAGTCCTCAGCTCCTCCGCCAAAGTCCTCAGCTGCTCCGACCAAATCCTCTGCACCTGTGCACCTTGGCACGTGCCAAAGAATGACAGGCATCTCTATTGGCTCAGGAGCTTCTGGTAGTTCCTCAGCTGCACCAAATTCTTCAACGGGGCCCTCTCTGCTGAAGACAAAGGCCACTGCTGGACGTGGCTCTCGCCCAAGTCCTCACAAGAAGCAGGTCGCCTTGCGAGTGCCGTCTGATGAAGACGAAGCCGATGATGATGAACTTGTAGAAATCATCAAAGATAGGCAGGTCAAGGCCGCTAGAGCCAAAGGCAGCAATGTGCCTCTTCTTCTGGATCTGAAGCTGATCCTAGACTTCATTGATCTATGGCACAAGGATCCCAACACGCCTTTGCCGGAGATGAACCTCACTCCTAGTCAAAGTCATGTTTTGACTGCCTTCATCGAAGAAGAGAAATGGAAATTTGAACAAGGAAGAAGAGTGAAGAAAGCGCAGTACAAGAAACAACATTTTCTGAAGCTAAATGTTCTGAAGCTTTCCCCCGAAGAACTCATTGCCTTGCAAGCTGAGATCAAGAAACTGAGTGATGAATTTGATCATTACTACGTTGACTGGCTTGGAGCCAAAGTTAGGTTTGTGAAGTTGACTGAAAAGTTCACGTCCAATGTTGCAGCCCCAACGCAACAAGAAAATCCTCAGGCTGAAGCATATGCTCAGCCGACTGAAGAAAAATACCAACCTTCTGATGACAATCAAAGTGAAGAAACTCAAAGCACTGTACTGATGGCGCATTTCAGCCATCAAGAAATTGCGGGGCATCCACTAGTGGTGCGCCTAAAGAAAATAAAGAAGTCAGGGCAACTGCATCAGTTGTGCCTGAAGAAATTCAACCAAATTCCTCTGCTCCTCCTGCGCCTACCCCAACTCCGATCCTTCCATCTGCATCAGATCTGAAGAAGACCAAGGCTGCAGAGCATGCAACAGTGAAGAAAAGGAAGGCATCAACTTCATCACATTCTTCAGCCCCGAAGAAGATGAAGCCATTGACTAGCTCATTTGACAACCCAATTGATGTTGTTCCTATTTCAACCATGCCATCAAAGGACCTTGTTCCTTTTGATGAAGATTATGTGATTCCAAGTGAATCCGATGAAGAGAGTCCTTCTGCTGCTTCGTCTGAGCAGTTCGATGAAGAAATTGAAGTGGATGCAATCCCTCCAACACCAATTGTCTCCTCGCCTATGCCTCAGTTCACTGCTGAAGAGGCCGGCGTTGAAGAAATGGAAGAAGAAGATGTGGACATTGGAAGCACGAAAGCACAAGTGCTCCCTAGGTGGTTTTGGTAATTAATGACAACATATCTCTTGTTGGACTAACACTTTTATCTAGTATGTTTCAGATAAGTTCAACAATGGAGTGGCATGGACTAAAGGATGTGGGAACTCCTTCAAGATGCTAAGGACAAAGGATTGGCTAAAGCTTCAAACTCAAGACTCTTCATTTTACATTTTAGTGATCCAAGATCACATTGAGTCTATAGGAAAAGCCAATACTATCAAGGAGGGATGAGGTGTTGCTTAATGAGCCTCTTGCTTCATGTGCTTAGTGATATGCTCCAAAACCCTCAACTACTTTCCCACTTCCACACATATGTCCTAAACCTAAAGTCAAACTTCATTGCTGATTCTTTCTATCCGCGCCACCGAGTTTGGATGTCTTGGCCACGCCACAAACCCTAGGCAAATCGGTCTCACCGATAGGAATCTCGGTCTCACCGAGATGAGATTATAATCTCTCGTGTATGTCCATTATCAAAATCGGTCCCACCGAGTTTGAGCAATCGGTACTACCGAGATTACAATGCAAACTCTCTGGTTAACTTATTATCAAAATCGGTCCCACCGAAGTTTGATAATCGGTCAAACCGAGTTTGCTCGACCAACTCTCTGGAAAGCTTATTACCAAAATCGGTCCCACGAGTTTGTGTAATCGATCTTACCGAGATTACGTTATGCCCTAACCCTAACCGAATCGGTCCCACCGAGTTGCATTCCGGTCCCACCGAAAACCCTAACGGTCACATTATACTCTAAATCGGTATGACCGAGTTTAACGATTCGGTCCCACCGAGTTTGGTAGATTGTGTGTAACGGTTAGATTTTGTGTGGAGGCTATATATACCCCTCCACCTCCTCTTCATTCGTGGAGAGAGCCATCAGAACGAACCTACACTTCCAACTTACCATTTATGAGAGAGAACCACTTACAGGTGGGAGGATACAAGTTTACCAAGGTGCTTATGGATGGAGGGAGCAGCATCAACATCCTGTACTACGAGACCTTCCGACGTATGGGGTTAACGGATAAGCACCTCAGGCCGTCCGGCCACGGTGTTTCACGGTGTGGTGCACAGCAAGTCGGCATACCGGTCGGTAAGATAGCTCTGGAGGTGGCCTTTGGGGATGAACATGACTCCAGATCAGAAACATTGACGTTTGAAGTGGTGAAAATTCAAAGCCCTTACCACGCCCTATTTGGGCGGCCGGCTTATGCTAAGTTTATGGCACGGCCTTGTTATGTCTATTTGCAGTTAAAAATGCCGGGTCACAAAGGGACGATAACGGTTCATGGGAGCCGCAGGATCGCTTTGGAGTGTGAGGAAGGTGATGCGGCTTACGCAGAGTCGGTTTGTGCCACTAAAGAGCTAAAGTATTATAAAGACAATGTTGATCCGGCGGATATGACCCCATTGAAGAAACCAACTACAGAGCACGATCCGGATCTGAAGTTTAAATCGGCGGTTGAGACTAAACTTGTTGATTTTGTGCCCGGCGATTCGTCCAAGCAGTTCACCATCAGTGCTAACTTGGATCCTAAATAGGAAAGCGCGCTCATCGAGTTCATCCGTGAGAATCGGGACATTTTGCATGGAAACCTTCGACATGCCGGTGTACCGAGGAACTCGTGAGCACACTCTTAATGTTGATCCCAAGTACAGGCCGGTCAAGCGGTTTCTTCGCGGTTTAACGAGGAGAGGCGTAAGGCCATTGGAGAGGAGGTTGCCAGGCTCTTAGCGGTAGGGTTTATCGTTGAAGTTTTTCATCGAGTGGCTTGCTAATCCGGTGTTGGTCCTTAAGAAGAATGGCACTGGCGCATGTGTGTGGATTACAGATCTTAACAAGGCTTGTCCGGCGAGATCCTTCGCCCTCCCGCATTGATCAGATTATTGATGCTACGGCGGGTTGTGGCGTTGAGCTTTTGGATGCATATTCGGATATCATTAGATTAAGATGGCGGTTAAGGACCAGGAGAAGACGGCGTTTATCACTCCTTTTGGAGCCTACGCTATGTATCTATGCCCTTTGGGCTCAAGAGCGCCAAGCAACTTATCGGCGTTGCGTCTGAATTGCTTGCATGAACAGGTCGGCCGTAACGTGCATGCTTATGTGGATGATATTGTGGTTAAGTCAAGGAAGAAGGAAACACTGATTGAGGATTTGAGAGAAACCTTTGACAACTTGCGGGTGTACAAGATGATGCTTAACCCGGCCAAATGTGTTTTTGGTGTTCCGGCAGGCAAGTTATTGGGTTTCCTTGTGTCCAACAGGGGGATTGAAGCTAATCCGGAGAAGATTACAGCTATCACCTCCCTGGCTAAGCCAAAGTGTATTAATGATGTCCAGCGATTGGCAGGCCGGATTGCCGCGCTGAGCCGGTTCATCAGCCGCCTCGGAGAGTAGGCCATTCCTTTGTACCAGATGTTGAAGAAGACGGACCAGTTTGTCTGGACTTCAGCCGCTGATGAAGCGTTGGAGGATTTAAAGCGACAGTTGGCCAACCCGCCTGTTCTCGCCGCTCCCATTGACAAGGAGCCGCTTCTGCTATATGTTGCTGCTAATGCCGGGGCGTTAAGCGTGGCCATTGTGGTAGAGCGGAAGGAGATAGGGAAGAATATCCGGTTCAACGGCCGGTTTACTACATCAGCGAGGTGCTCATTGAGTCTAAGCAGAGATATCCGCATTGGCAGAAGCTGGTATATGATGTTTTTATGGCAAGCCGGAGGCTGAAGCAATATTTTCAAGGGCATCCCATCACGGTGGCCAGTTCAGCTCCCTTGGGTGATATCATACAGAACCGAGAAGCAACTGGGCGGATTGCTAAGTGGGCCATAGAGCTTGGGCCGCACGGTTTACGGTATGTACCTCGGACGGCAGTCAAATCCCAGGCACTTGTGGATTTTATTAATGATTGGACGGAGTTGCAAGCGCCTGAAGAAAAGCCGGATCATACCTATTGGACCATCCACTTTGATGGGTCCAGGCAATTGGAGGGCTCGGGGGCTGGAGTCGTATTAACTTCCCCACGAGGTGACAAGTTCATTCGTTCTTAAGCAAATGTTCCCTGTACTAACAATGCAGCTGAGTATGAAGCTTTGCTCCATGGTCTCCGGATGGCTAAGGAGATGAATCTAAGCGGGTTAAGTGCTTTGGTGACTCGGACTTGGTGGCCCGGCAAGTATCGGTGCCAGGATTCCAAAGATCCACTCATGGCTGCATATCGTCGGGAGGTGGATCTTGTTGCAGGTCACTTTAAAGGATATCAGGTGGACCATGTGGATCGTCGGAAGAACGAATCGGCGGACGCTTTAAGCCGGCTGGGCTCTCAACGCAAGCCGGTTCCGCCCAATGTCTTCCTTGATGTACTACACAATCCGTCAGTCAAGCTCCCCGATGAAGTGGATTTGGCTATTCCTGATCCGGAGGCTCAGTTGGTGGCAGCCTTGCATGTTATTCCGGATTGGACGCTCCCTTATTTGGCATACATGACCCGGGGTGAGTTACCAGAAGATGAGACGCTGGCCCGACAGGTAGTTCGGCGGTCTAAGTCTATGACCATTGTTAATGGTGAGTTGCATCATTGCAGCGTGTCAGGGGCGTTTCAGCGTTGCGTGTCCCCTGAGGAAGGCTGTGAGATATTGCGTGAGATCCATGAAGGGGACTGTGGTCACCATGCGGTTCAAAATCCTTGGTGGCCAAAGTTCCGCCATGGTTTTATTGGTTGACCGCCCATCTTGATCACGGAGGATCTGGTCGAGGCGATGTGATGGTTGCCAAAATTTTTCTAGGCGTGCTCACGTACCAGCCCAGAAATTGAGGATGATTCCAATTACTTGGCGTTTGCGACTTGGGGCTGGACATTGTGGGGCCTTTTAAAGGTCAAGGACAAGAAAACACACTTGCTTTGTAGCAGTTGACAAATTTACAAAATGGGTCGGCGAGCACATTAGCAAGTGTGACGCGCCACGGCGGTTCAGTTCATAAAAGGGTGATCTTCGGTTTGGATTTCCACGGTATCATCACGGATAATGGCACCAATTTGTCCAAAGGTGCCATGAAGGAGTTTTGTGAGCGTGAGCACATCCGCTTGATGTTTCTTGGTGGCCCACCCGCGGTCAATGGTCAAGCGAGCGAGCTAATCGGAGATCTTGAGAGGTATCAAGCCCGACTTATGGTCCCTTCTGGCCGGACGCCGGGCTGTTGGGTAGAAGAGCTACCATCGTGATATGGAGTATAAATACCACCCCTAACAGATCCACTGGATACACACCGTTCTTTATGCTCTATGGAGCGGAGGCAGTCCTTCCCAGCGATATCCGTCATGACTCGCCTCGCGTGGCAGCCTATGTTGAGGCAGATAGCGAGGCTGCACGGCAGGACGATTTGGATCGACTGGATGAAGAGCGAGATATGGCGGCTGCTCGTTCGGCGATTTACCAGCAGGATCTTCGTTGGTATCACAGTCGGCGGGTTAAAACCAGAACCTTTCAGGAAGGAGACTTGGTGCTTCGACTCATTCAAGACCAGACAAATATGCACAAGCTATCTCCACCTTGGGAAGGGCCTTTTGTGGTCAGCAAGAATCTGCATAACGGGTCGTACTATCTGATCGATGTTCGAGAGCATAAAGACTCACGCACGTCGAAGAGGAGACCAACGAGCCGTGGAACATAGCTCATCTTGACCTTATTATACACGAGCCATCGGCTCTCCTTATGTACATATTATGACAATGTATATATTATGAATAAAAGCAATAAACCGGAGCCTCTGCTAAAGCGGGTATCCGTTCGTAAACATCCAGTTTGGTTACATGGAGTTGTTGTCTTAAAAGCGGCCTCGGTTTACCCCTTGAGAATGTTTTTCGAAGTTTTAGATGTCACTTGGGGCTTGGTAGTATCCGAACCAATGCAACACCTCTTGATGGTAAAGCCACCAGATCACTTGGGGACATGGTCAAGTCTGAACCATCCGCCTCTTGATCGGCCTAAGGTCATAGAGTCACTTGGGGGCTTGGTCAAACCCGAACCACTGCCACGCCACTTGATCGGCATAATGCCACGGTTTCGGTTGGGGACCTGGCTGACTTGAACCATAGCTACACCTTATTGGGAGCTTGGTTGAGTCCGACCATGGTAACGCCATCTGATCGGCTCAGTAAAGCCTCTTTTGGCAAATATGTTTATCATTGCCTATGTTCCTCTATTGCTTTTATAACTGTAATTTAAATCGGTTCAACCCGTCCATTGACGAGGTTTGGTTTATTCCGGTGATAACTTTTCCGGTTTGTTGATTTTTCTGTTAAACATCCCATCATGGAGTAACAGGGGGCTTAACGTGACCCGGCATGGTTTACATGGTAAACCGGCATTCTAAAGCTAGGAGCTGTTGTCTCCTTGGACGGTAATGGTTTATGCAACCTCCGCTTCAAGGGTTGGCAGGTATTTTGTATCACAAAGTTTTGATCATATACATCTATATTTTCTTATATGAGTATATAAGCGTCACAAGCCGGCTGGCGACACAAGCCGCCGTGGCGGTTTAAGAATTTGTGATTGCAGGAAAAATAAATTGACGGTTCTTCAATCCAAAGTATCGGCACCACCGTACAGCGATTCTGATGATCGAGGTCATAAAGGCATGTTCAAAACAAAGTCTTGGCTATTCTATTACAAAGCCTTTCAAGGCCGGTATTTCGCATGATGGTACGACTAGCGACTTCGATGAATCACCCGGCTTGACGGATTAAGCTTCTCGCCGGGTTGGCGTGAGGAAGAAGGGCGTCTGGCGTCGGTTCAACTTCTTCTTCTTCATCACCCAAAGGCGGAAGTCATTGGTAGACCAGTCAATCCGGTTTAAGGCACGAAGACAGCCTCTTCACTTATAAGCTCAGCGGATCAGCGTCGGGGGCATAAGTGTGCTTACGGATTGGAGGAACAAGGCTCTGCACTTCTGGAATGACAAACTCCACCCGCTTGTTGTTTGCATCGTAGAAGGAGCGGTGAACCACCAGGTTGGCTTCTGCTGCCAGTTGACTGCCAGCGGACGCATCTCCTTTGTTATTCGTTTCAGGGCGTCATTATCAAAGGCTTCGCCGTTCTCTTGAGTGCTGGGGAAACCCTTGGCTATGTCAGCCGGATCAAGGTCCGCTATCCACGCCTTGGCGCGAGTTAGAGCCGATGAGGTGCCAGCCGGGCTGCGGATCGTTTCAACTCTTCAAGCTGTCTTTGGAATCATGGAGAGCGATCCGGTGTATCTTTGATCAAGGCGGAGCTGTGTTGTCGTCACGATGTGGCACATATGACTCGCTGGCGCCGGTATACAGCTGCTCAATTAGCGTGTAAGCGGCCTTGAGCTTCTTCCGCACATCGAGCCCGGATGAGCAATCGCTTCCTGTGCGGTTTCGAGACAGGTCAGGTTAAACGGAGAAATATCACAACAGGGTAATCGGTGCACATTTTCTTACCAAAGATGGCGAGAGGTCATGGCGTGAATCGGCGCTTTAGTCTGGTCAGCTCTTCATCACGGTTTGAGCAGCTTGAGATCTTCCGCCGCTTTTTAAACCGGTCTTCTCGATGTCCCAGTTGGCCTGCTTTCGGTTTATACCACTCCTTCAACTTGTTCCATAGTGGCCAAGGCAGTTTTCAATTCATCCTTGGCCTTTGTGGTTTCGCTTGTTGAGTCTCCAGTTAGCACGAAGGTCCTTGAGTTGCACGGTTTGTTTGGTATATCTCATTACGATAACAAAGAGAGCACATTAGTTGTTTCATTATAAAGTCCCAAGCTCAATACAAATATTCAACTTAGCACTTGGGGGCTAATGGCTAGTTGATCTCGGTTTGCTATGGGGATCTGAAATTAAGTGCGGTTTAACTATGCTAAGTTGAACCGACCCTTGGGAGCTACAACACTTTGAAGTTTAAGGCGTATGGGTTCTATACAAAGTTAAGTGCGGTTTAACTATGCTAAGTTGAACCGACCCTTGAGGCTACTACACAAAAAGTACAAGAGGCATAACTCCTTACCTCATAGCGGTCCTTCATGCGATTTACGGACCGGCTTGAAGTCACGACTTGTGTAGAGTTGGTTGAAAGCGGAGTGAAGTTCTTAGGCGGAGAGGTTGTCGTGGTGACGGATCGGTTTTCCCTTCTCTTTACTCATGGTAGTGTACTCTTCCTTGGCACTGTGTTTTGCTAAAGAGACCGGTTGGCTAGGGGTGGTGTAGCGATGCCCGTCACTATAACGTCATCCTTTTGGTCGGGCTGGCAGATTGGCGGTCTTCTTTGGTCTCGGCGGTTCATGATTCTGACCGCTCGGTGGCTGGGCTCGGTGGAGCGAGGATGTGAGGTTTCCACTTGGGCGTCCGGTTCAAGTTACGGCGGATCAGCGTTATCGTCTTGGTTTAACCCGGCAGAGCTATTTTTAACCTCAGGATTTTCGCCATGCTGCTCTGGGGTCTTCTCCGGATCAACATCCGCAGTAGGGTCAAGGGTTTTCGCTTTCTTACTCAAGCGAGCCTTGGTGCTGCAATGTTCGAATTATAGTAAGATAAACCGACCAGGTAGCAATTGTAAACCGAGTTGGCGGGACAGTAGTATGGTGCTTACCACGCAACAACTTTAAGCGGAGGCGATTCGTGGTTGATGAACCGCCGGAGGAGTTGGAAGAGGCACGATAATTTGGGTCGACGGGTTGAGAGGACATCGGAAGAAACCTTTCAAAGGATAACGCTTTTCAGAGAGCAAATCACCTACGGGCGGCGCTTCCGGGTTGGTGTGTGCAGTAAACCGGACGACGTAATCTGTTGACCATCATGCCGGGTCGTGCGGCGTTATTCAACTTCTTGTGTCTTCAAGGAAAGGTTTGGATTCAAATGAGCACAGGAATGAGATTTTTCACTTTCCGGACTGTGCGGCGAATTCTTTTAATCGCACGCAGTCGGATTCGGAAGAAAGAAAGATTACCTCAACAGGTCGGCATGGTAGCTTGACATCGTCACGGGAGTTAAAATTGTCGATAAAGGAAGAATAAAAGGGATAAGCTACAAGCAAGAAGAAACAATCTTAGGACTAAACACAAAGAGGAGGGCGGTTCTGGTGACTCCTCGTGATGATATCAAGTTTTACCTCACTTCGAATCTTCGTCTTCGGCGGATCGGAAGACTCGCGATTTTCCTCTTGCCAGCCTTCTTGGTGGTCTTGGACTTTACGTGGAGCCGGGCGGTTTGGTCCGCTTCGTAGGAGCTGTTAGCCCGAGAGGTAACAAGGATTAATATATATCAACAAGGCGGTAATGTCGAGAAGCGGCGAGCAGAGCCTTACATGCAGCGGTTTGTTGGCAACACGAATGGGGCCAACCGGTTTGGCTGCGAGACAGAGATCGGTTCATCAAGCATCCTCTTCTGATCTCTGTGACTTCAAGTTCAGTTATTGGTAACTCGTGACGTCTTTGAGGGTCTTGGAGGCTGCCAATGTATTCGTGCATCAATCCGGGTCGGCGGCTTAATGGCAAGATGCCCCAAGAAACCTAGCATCGCACAAGGTCCACACCAGTTAATCCATTGGCCATTAGAGCCCGGAGTTTGATAATTTGAGGCGCAAAATTCTTCCGTTCCACGGCGGTCAAGCGTAAAGGCAACGGATGATGGTTACTAAGCCGGTGAGGACGGTAACCCGGCAAAGGATTCTCGTTGTCAGGGGCAGTATTCCGGTAGTAGAACCAGGTTTGGTTCCAATCTTTTGGATGGCTATGGTGTTTGGCATGAGGAAAATCTACCTCCTTCCTTTTCTGGATTGAAACGCCGCCCAGCTCCGTGTTAGGGCCATCCAAAAATTACATGCGGCGGTTCAAGTGAAAGAAATCCGAACAGTTCCACGATGGTTCTTCTTGAAGGTAGACTTCACGAAAACTTGGAAATTGCATATATTCGACACGGAGTTCGGACCAATATCCTGTGGATGGAGTTGAAAACTTGCAAGGACATCCCGGAAGAATTTTGATCCGGGCGGCAGAATCCCGGTCTAAGTCTTTGCATAAACAGAATTACTTATCCTTCTTGCGGATTGGGAGGGCATTGACATCCGGAACCCGCCAATGGAGGACGTTTTAGAAGCTAAAGCGCCCGGTGGTGGCGTATCCGTTGAGTTGCGTCTCGATGATCTTAGACCGGACCCAATTGCAAGCGAGAATTGTTTGGCCATTCCGGAAGACTAAGCGCAAGAGGAAAAGGAAAAAAGCGATTTACTTAGCGGTTCGGACACATTATACAATGTTAAACGGCGATTCGCAGCCAGCTTCCAATTCGGTTTAGCGAGGACTAATGGAGTAGCGGATTAGCTATCAAAAGTCAAACCGCCCAAAGAGACAGAATCTGGAAAATCTACTAAGTGTGGATGAAACAGATTTCACATGCGAATGGAGATAATTTGGATCTACGAAGATTCAATAAGAAAAATTTCTGCGACCTATGCAAGCCTCATAAAGGCGGGGAAGGTTAATGCGTTCTAAACAAGAGGATCTCGAACAAAAGAAAGATGCATAAAGAGTTAAAAGCGGCGGCGGAGCGATCGCGCCGACAGATGTATAGTACGGTTGAATCGTACGGCCATGGCGAAGCAGGTATGAGGAAGCTAAGATGAACACCTATGAACTGCGAGATGAGCAGGGACCTTGAGATGCGGATCTAGGGCTTGAAGAGAACCTTACGATGCACGAACAACGGAGGAGCGCCGAGAACCTCCGAATGCGATCAGGTTGATCGTGACACAGCAGCGGCGGCGTTCGAAGGTCGGAGGCGACGGCGGAGCTTCGAGCTGGGCGTCACGAGGAAGAAGAAGCGCGAAGAAGAAGAAAAGGGTCGCCGGTCTATTTATAAGGAAGCGGGGCAATTAACGAGCGAGAATCGAGGAGTCAAAGCGGCGGACGGCGCAGCGATCGCCTCGATTTACTGGATAGTATTAAATGAAGGAATCTTCTTGTTTGGACTTCTTTATTAAGGATGACGTCAAAGGCGCCTGTTGCTGTGGTTGGAAGATGACGTCATGGCGGTTCAAGCAGATGGCGGTTTACGAAATATGAAGGGAGATTCAGAGTTTCCTAAGATGTTGAAGATTAACATGAACCGGTTCAAGTCAATCTGGGGCCTAATGTTGGGGATATAACTACTGAATATAAACCGCCCTGAAGGGGCCGGTTTACCCTCGTCTGTAATTAGGGCCCACGAAGGCATGAGGCCTAGAGCCCAGAGGCGGATTAGGATCCATAAATGTAAACCGCCTTAGTCATGTAACTTGTGATGTAAGATAAGAGAGAAGAGACCGAGCCGGACACTTGTATGAGCCGGATCGGGACTCTGTAGACCGGCCGGGCGTCAACCCGTGTATATAAGGGGACGACCCGGCGGCGGTTTAGGGACAGACAACTCGGGGCTCAGGCGAAGCTATTGCTCCCTAGTCGCCGAAATCACATCAATCCCATCACCAACTAGACGTAGGCTTTTACCTTCATCGAAGGGGCCGAACTAGTATAACTCTCGTGTCTTTGTGTCTGCTTTAAGCCCTCTAAGTTAACCCGTACGATGGCCCTGCGACTAAGTCCTTTCACGAGGACATCTGCCGTGACAATTCCACGACACCTACCATATGAATATTGATCTCTAGCCTTCCCCAAGTTGCTTTCCACTCAAACCCTCTTTCCACCAGATCCAAATCCTATGAGAGAGAGTTGAGTGTTGGGGAGACTATCATTTGAAGCACAAGAGCAAGGAGTTCATCATCAACACACCATTTGTTACTTCTTGGAGAGTGGTGTCTCCTAGATTGGCTAGGTGTCACTTGGGAGCCTCCGACAAGATTGTGGAGTTGAACCAAGGAGTTTGTAAGGGCAAGGAGATCGCCTACTTCGTGAAGATCTACCGCTAGTGAGGCAAGTCCTTCGTGGGTGACGTTCATGGTGGGATAGACAAGGTTGCTTCTTCGTGGACCCTTCGTGGGTGGAGCCCTCCGTGGACTCAGCATAAATGTTACCCTTCGTGGGTTGAAGTCTCCATCAACGTGGATGTACGATAGCACCACCTATCGGAACCACGCCAAAAATATCCGTGTCTCCAATTGCGTTTGAATCCTCCAATCCCTTCCCTTTACATTCTTTCAAGTTGCATGCTTTATTTTCCGCTGCTCATATACTCTTTGCATGCTTGCTTGCTATATGTTGTGAATGTTAAACTTGTGCCTAAACTCCACTCAAACTTTAAAGAAACTTAAAAACTGCAACTTTGGTACTTAGTGTCTAATCACCCCCCCTCTAGACACCTCTTCTCAAGGTCCTACAAGTGGTATCAGAGCATTAGTCTCCATTGCCTTGGTTTAATCACCATTGGAGGAAGATGGATGAGTCTACTTTGGGGAGTCTTAGTCATAGAGTGCCTATTCTTGATGGAGAGTATTTTCATGAGTGGAAAAATGAGATGCTTGTTATTTTCAATCAATATCATTTTAGCAAGTACATTGCTAGCCCTTGTGCACCTTATGTTGATCCTATGCATCCTACCCTTGATGAAGCTATTGACATGACTAGAAATCTTAGAACTGTTAATCTTATCACTAGAGGCTTGCCTAGAAACTTGATTAGAATCTTGCCTACTTTTGAGTGTGCCTACACTATATGGAAATTTCTTGAGGAACGCTTTCCAAATTATTCCTTGAAAAATCTAGATGAGATTCTCTATAAATCTATTGCTTTGAGTAAGATGAATACTAGTGATCCTATGTTTGGTGATCGTCTATTTGAACTCACCGACCTTATGCGTGCCAAAGGAAATGTTGGAATTATTAGTGATATTATTTCTGAAGCTATAAGAATTCATAAGCAAGATCTGTGTCAAACTCACTCTAATGAATCACCCTCTCTAGGATTTGATCCACCACATGATGATGTTGAACATGGATACTATGATGAGGATGATGATAGTGACTTCGATCTTGATGATGCAATGAGACATTTTGGTCTTATGGCAAATCTTCGGGGATATATGTCAGGAGGAAAGGAATGGGTTCTTGATAGTGGATGTACCGATCACATGACCGGATATAAAGACATGTTTCGTGAGCTTGCTGATAATGATAGTCCTCAAAAGTATGTCACTTTCGGTGACAACTCAAAGGGTAAGGTGGTTGGCCTAGGTAAGGTGGCCATATCACATGATAGCTCCATACAAAATGTTATGCTCGTTGAATCTCTTGGTTACAACTTACCTTCAGTATCTAGACTTGCTGATTTCGGTTTCAATGTTCTATTTACTAAAGTAGATTGCCAAGTGTTTCGTCGAGATAATCATAAAATGGTCTTTACTGGTGTGCGTAGAGGTGATCTATACATTGTTGATTTCACTAAAAAGGCTCAACCTAAAACTTGCTTCATTGCTAAATCCTCAAAAGGCTGGTTATGGCATAGACGATTAGGTCACGTTGGCATGAGAAACCTTGACAAGCTTATTAAGGGGAATCATATCCTTGGAGTTAATGATGTCATATTTAATAAGGATAGACTTTGCAGTGCTTGTCAAGCAGGTAAACAAGTTGGAGGAAGGCATCCCGTGAAGAACATCATGACCACGAAGAGGCCACTCGAGCTACTTCACATGGATCTCTTTGGTCCCAACTCTTACAAGAGTCTCGGTAGAAATTCTTTTGGTCTAGTTATAGTTGATGATTTTTCCAGATTTACGTGGGTGTTCTTTCTCGATGATAAATCGCAGGTCCAAAAGATCTTCAAAAACTTCGCTAGGAAGGCCCAAAACCAATTTGAAGTGAAGATCAAGAAGGTTCGCAGCGACAACGGAACGGAGTTCAAGAACGCAAATGTGGACACCTTTCTTGACGAAGAAGGGATTTCACACGAGTTCTCGGCTACGTACACACCTCAACAAAATGGAGTTGTTTAGAGGAAGAACCGGATGCTCATCGAAATGGCGAGAACGATGCTTGATGAGTACAAGAAGACGAAGCACTTTTGGGCAGAAGCGGTTGAGACAGCTTGTCATGCAACAAATCACTTGTATCTTTACGAGCTACTCACCGGTAACAAACCCCAAGTTGGATACTTTCGAGTATTCGGCTCAAAGTGCTACATTCTTGATAAGCATCGTCGTTCTAAATTTGCTCCTAAGTCTCATGAAGGTTTCCTACTAGGTTATGGCTCAAACTCTCACACTTACCGTGTCTACAACAATTTCACCCGAAAGGTTGAAGAGACGGTAGATGTGAAATTTTGATGAATCTAACGGCTCGCAAGTAGAGCAATTGTCAATTGATGTAGGAGACAAAGATCCTTCGGAAGCAATCTAAGACTTGTCTATTGGCAAGGTCCGTCCAACGGAGGTGAAGGAGAGTACCTCGTCCGTCCAAGTGGAAGCTTCTACTTCACGACAAGGTGAACCAAGAGTTGATACGGAAGCATCCACAAGTGGGACACACCAAGATGAAGAAAACGAGGAAGTGCATCAAGATGAACGTCAACAACCTCCTTCTCCACCACGACAAGTGAACGACAACGCCAACAATGAAGAAGGCCAAGAAGAATAACAAGATGAAGAAGATGTTCAACGAAGACCCAAGCAAAAGCTTTCACGAGTTAGAGCAAGAATTGCTAAAGACCATCCCGTCGAGCAAATCTACAATGATATTCAAACCGGGAGAATCGCTCGCTCTAAAACTCGTTTAGCTAACTTTTGTGAAAACTATTCTTTCATCTCTAGCATTGAACCTATGAAGGTCGAAAAGCATTGGAAGATCCGGATTGGATAAATGCTATGCATGAAGAGCTACACAACTTTGAGAGGAACCAAGTTTGGACATTGGTTGAGAAGCCCGACAACAACCACAACATCATCGGTACAATGGGTGTTTCGCAACAAGCAAGATGAAGATGGACAAGTAGTTCGCAACAAAGCACGTCTCGTCACCCAAGGCTACACACAAGTCGAAGGTATGGACTATGGTGAGACTTACGCCCCCGTTGCTAGACTTGAGTCCATTCACATCTTACTTGCCTATGCTAATCACCATGATATCACCTTGTACCAAATGGACATTTAAAGTGCTTTTCTAAATGGTGAAATAGAGGAGGAAGTTTATGTTAAACAACCTCCCGGCTTTGTCAATCCTAAGAATCCCAATCATGTTTACAAACTTCACAAAGCTCTTTATGGACTTAAACAAGCTCCTAGAGATGGTATAAATGCTTGACCAAGTTCCTTATTGAAAAAGGCTTTGAAATTGGGAAAATTGATTCTACTCTTTTTACTAAATGGGTTAATGGTGAACTCTTTGTGTGCCAAATTTATGTTGATGATATTATATTTGGTTCAACTAACCCTCATTTTAGTGAGAAGTTTGGGAAGCTAATGTCGGAGAAGTTTGAGATGTCTATGATGAGTGAACTCAAATTCTTTCTTGGTTTGCAAATCAAGCAAACTAAGGAAGGTACTTTTGTCTCTCAAACAAAGTACACCAAGGACTTATTCAAGAAGTTCAATATGCAAGAATGCAAAGGTATGACTACACCCATGCCTACTAGTGGACATCTTGACTTAACCAAAGATGGTGAACCGGTTGATCAAAAGGTTTATCGCTCTATGATTGGTTCATTGTTATATCTATGTGCTTCACGTCCCAATATTATGCTAAGTGTGTGCATGTGTGCGATATCAAGCTGCCCTAAAGAATGTCATCTTAAGGCCGTGAAAAGGATAGTGAGATACTTAATCCATACACCAAATTTTGGCATTTGGTATCCTAAGAGGGCCTCTTTGATCTTGTTGGCTATTCCGACTCGGACTATGCGGAGACAAGGTTGATAGAAAGTCCACTTGGTACTTGTCAATTTCTTGGTAGATCTCTTGTGTCTTGGTCCTCCAAGAAACAAAACTCGTATCCTTATCCACCATGAAGCTGAATATATAGCCACTGGTTCATGTTGTGCTCCATTACTTTAGATGACCCAAACTCTTAAAGATTATGGGATATATGTGAGACATGTTCCATTGCTTTGTGACAATGAAAGTGCTATCAAAATTGGTCATAATCCTGTGCAACATTCTCGAACTAAGCATATTGAAGTTCGTCATCATTTCATTCGAGATCATGTTGCTAAGGGTGACATTGATCTTAAGCATGTTACACCGAAAAGCAATTAGCGGATATATTCACTAAACCTCTTGATGAGAAAGTGTTTTGCAGGTTAAGAGGAGAATTGAACATCATTGATGCTTCAAACTTGGAGTATAAACTCCATTGGATACATGCAAGACATAAGCTTATGACTAATCCTTGATATTTCTCTTATGATGAAAAACTTATGTCTTGGATATATTTGTATCTTGCATGTTATCTAACCCATGTAGGTACTTGGTTGAATCAAATTCCATGAGGTTGAAACCTACTCATATCTTGAGCAATCTCTACATCACCAAGTCTCTACACAAGGTGGTTGAAGACAAGGAAGCACGAAACCATTCAAACATATCCTTTGACAAATTCTATGTTGAGTTTCATGATTGTCATTTTTGGATATACAAGTGCTCTTCCTTCCAAGAACTAACCCATGCAGGTAGATGGACTCAAATTCCAAGTGGTGCTCCAAATTCTTGATGAGCTACATCAACCTTGAGCAACCCACGCAAGTTCAACTACATGGACAACACCACCAACCAAGGTATGTTATTCCATCTTAGAGAAGCTTTACTCCGAGTCATGAGTTAAAGCAACTCGACAAGATGTGAATACATCAAGATGCTTAAACGAAAACCCCATTTTGAGCTTAAACGATGAGTATGGCCTATGATCAAGTGATCTCACTTGACTCCTAAGTCAATATACTCTAACATAGGTTACTTTGTCGCCGACCATCTCTAGATGAAGTTCTCCTGTGTTCTTTTCTGAGTTTTTGCATTTGACTCATGCATTTGTGTTTCCCCTTTCAAAAAAACTTCATCTAGATTTCTTTCTGTTTTTCTCTGCATTTTCTGCATCTAATTCCTTGCATATCTTTCAGTTAATTCCTTGCAAATCTTTGTGAGATCTTACTAGTCTAGTGAGCTGAGGTGACAAGTGTTCTCTCTGCGATGAACTCGGTTACACTAATTTGTTATTTTCGGTCCAACCGAATCTCTTCAGTACGACCGAAGCATACCACTCGGTGCCACCGATTTCATAACAGGAAAAACTCTTTACCACATATTCTGTGTTTCTTCTGATCCAGCTCCACTCAATGAATCTTGTCCTGTACAAGCATCACATTTTCATCATTGCTGTATGTTGTGACTCAAGGATCAAACCCATTCACGACAAATTCCAGAGGGGGAGAGAGAGATTACATCTTTATCAAGCCCTTCTTGGAAATTGATGTCAAAGGGAGAGAGAGATCACATCAAAGCTTATCATTTAGAGAGAGATCACATCGAGAAGGAGAGAGATCCTTGAGGGAGAGAGAGATCTCGGGGGAGAGAATACTAGTAGAAAGTATTTCTCAAGGATCCCAGATGCTTGGTGTTCAAGAGGAGAGATGTCCACATGTGTTCTTGAGGGGAGAGACATGTTCATATGATCTGTTGTGCTCAATTTTGCATGAGCATACATTAGCTCTGAAACTTTAGCTCTGATCATCATTCATATCTTTCAGCTCTGTTTTCCTTCAGCTCTGATTTTCTATTCCTATCTTCTCCCGATATCCCATGTTAGATTCAGGGGAGCAAGACATCTAAGGGAAAGAGATCATTTAAATTCATTGCATATCTTTACTCTTGGGGACATGTCTAATCCAATGTGGTACTCAGTACTCACTCTCTACATGTCATCCTAGTCTTGGTATTCTTGTGGTTTCTTCTATTTGCTCTGGCTAGTAGATGCATCTGTGTTATCTAACCTTGTTTACACAGGTTCATTCCATCCTAAGCCAACTCAAGACCACAAGGTAAGTATATGCATCACAATCATGTGTATGAGGAATTCTTGCTGATGTACATACTGTTTGCAAGAAGGACTCATGGGCATGAAGATATTCTCTTTAATACGTTTTGCTCTGATGCATATGGCCAAGATACATGTAACACATTGCCTGCTCTATCATGGTTATGTTATCACATGCTTCTATATTTCATATTCACATGATTGCATACATGTAGGGGGAGCCTATGCTTGTTACGTGTCTTTCCAAAGCTTTACTTTCTATTATTTATATCTTTATCTAAAGCTTTGATGTATGTTGCCATCAATTACCAAAAAGGGGGAGATTGAAAGCACAAGTGCTCCCTAGGTGGTTTTGGTAATTAATGACAACATATCTCTTGTTGGACTAACACTTTTATCTAGTATGTTTCAGATAAGTTCAACAATGGAGTGACATGGACTAAAGGATGTGGGAACTCCTTCAAGATGCTAAGGACAAAGGATTGGCTAAAGCTTCAAGCTCAAGACTCTTCATTTTACATTTTAGTGATCCAAGATCACATTGAGTCTATAGGAAAAGCCAATACTATCAAGGAGGGATGAGGTGTTGCTTAATGAGCCTCTTGCTTCATGTGCTTAGTGATATGCTCCAAAACCCTCAACTACTTTCCCACTTCCACACATATGTCCTAAACCTAAAGTCAAACTCATTGCCACCGATTCTTTCTATCCGGCGCCACCGAGTTTGGATGTCTTAACCACTGCCACAAACCCTAGGCAAATCGGTCTCACCGATCGGAATCTCGTCTCACCGAGATGGGATTATAATCTCTCTGTATGTCCATTATCAAAATTGGTCCCACCGAGTTTGAGCAATCGGTACTACCGAGATTACAATGCAAACTCTCTGTTAACTTATTATCAAAATCGGTCCCACCAAGTTTGATAATCGGTCAAACCGAGTTTGCGACCAACTCTCTGAAAGCTTATTACCAAAATCGGTCCCACCGAGTTTGTGTAATCGATCTTACCGAGATTACGTTATGCCCTAACCCTAACCGAATCGGTCCCACCGAGTTGCATTCGGTCCCACGAAAACCCTAACGGTCACATTATTAGCTAAATCGGTCCGACCGAGTTTAACGATTCGGTCCCACCGAGTTTGGTAGATTGTGTGTAACGGTTAGATTTTGTGTGGAGGCTATATATACCCCTCCACCTCCTCTTCATTCGTGGAGAGAGCCATCAGAACGAACCTACACTTCCAACTTACCATTTCTTAGAGAGAACCACCTACTCATGTGTTGAGGCCTAGATATTCCATTCCTACCATATGAATCTTGATCTCTAGCCTTCCCCAAGTTGCTTTCCACTCAAACCCTCTTTCCACCAGATCCAAATCCTATGAGAGAGAGTTGAGTGTTGGGGAGACTATCATTTGAAGCACAAGAGCAAGGAGTTCATCATCAACACACCATTTGTTACTTCTTGGAGAGTGGTGTCTCCTAGATTGGCTAGGTGTCACTTGGGAGCCTCCGACAAGATTGTGGAGTTGAACCAAGGAGTTTGTAAGGGCAAGGAGATCGCCTACTTCGTGAAGATCTACCGCTAGTGAGGCAAGTCCTTCGTGGGCGACGGCCATGGTGGGATAGACAAGGTTGCTTCTTCGTGGACCCTTCGTGGGTGGAGCCCTCCGTGGACTCGCGCAACCGTTACCCTTTGTGGGTTTAAGTCTCCATCAACGTGGATGTATGATAGCACCACCTATCGGAACCACGCCAAAAACATCTGTGTCTCCAATTGCGTTTGAATCCTCCAATCCCTTCCCTTTACATTCTTGCAAGTTGCATGCTTTATTTTCCGCTGCTGATATACTCTTTGCATGCTTGCTTGCTATATGTTGTGAATGTTAAACTTGTGCCTAAACTCCACTCAAACTTTAAAGAAACTTAAAAACTGCAACTTTGGTACTTAGTGTCTAATCACCCCCCCCTCTAGACACCTCTTCTCGAGGTCCTACAAAGCACTAATCTAGTAATGAATGATGACTTTTGGGAAAGTCAGCACCCCAACTCTCCTCTGTTCACACCACTCCAACAAATTCCTCAGTCCCCTGTTGCTACTGAAGTACAGATGGGATCTGAAGAACCTCGTAAGACTCAATCTGTCCATGAAGAAATTCCTGCCGCTAATGCTGATGAAAATGTAAATGAAGAACTGAAGACCCAGGCTGTCACTGAAGAAGAAGCTGAAATTCCTCAGCCTGTGGAACCTGAGATTGCGATTCCCGAGGTGATAATTGTAAGTGCATCTAGTGCCACCCCTAGTTGGTTTTTGAGTATTGACGACGAACCTGGTTGATGGACTAATGTGTTTGTGAGAATTGCAGGATAACATAGGTAGTAGTCCCTCATTGATTCGGTTTACCTACTGGAGATGACCCCTAAATATGTATGAAGACATTGAAGGCAATGGTGGTATGTGAAGATATTCACATTGAAGACTATGACTAGAGAAGACATTGCATGAATACTATGGAGCGCGAAGACTTAGTTGTTTCGTTGTTTCCTTTTCTTCTTTGTTGAGTCATGGGAACCACCGTACTGTTAAGTGGGGTCCCAGTGAACAAAGTCAGAGTGAGTAAAGTGATGCTCAACCAAATCCTATGTCTTCGAGCGAAGACAATGAGAGGAAATCTTATCCAGAGCTGGATGAGTTAGCTTTACTTGCAGCCCAAGTAAAGTTGCCGCGTGTGTTTGAAATCTGACCGTTGGGACACATGTCAGTTCCTTAGTGACCCAGGGTCATTTCGGACAAATCAGGTCGGGTTGCCTAGTGGCTATAAATTGCCTACCCCCTACACCATAAATTGGTGGCTGCTCATAGTTAGTGCATGGCTTTTGTCGTTTGAAAGCAACCCACCTCCGAAGCTTTTGAGAGAGAGAAATCCTTGCGAGGACAAAGCCCAAACACCCAGAGCCAAAGAGTGTTAGGCATCACTAAAGTTTTTCTGCCCGCGTGACCTGAAGACTTGTTACACTTGAGGACTGTGAATTCTCCAGCCGGTTAGGCGTCATGTTCTGAGCATCCAAGAGGTATTGTGGATCGCCGGTGAACGAAGTCTATGAAGGTTTGGAAGTCTACCTTGAAGACTTACCAGAGTGATTGGGCGAGGACTGGGTGTCCTTAGCTCAAGGGGAATAAGGTGAAGACACGGTCTTCTAAGTTAAATCTCAGCCTCCCTAACCAGACGTACAGTTGTCACAACAACTGGAACTGGTCCAACAAATCCTTGTCTTTGCCAAGCGACTGGCTATCGTCTCCCTCTCTTTATTTACAATTTGTCTTCGTGAAGTCATTGCCTATTTGCATTAC
Source organism: Aegilops longissima (assembly GCA_021605205.1). NCBI lineage: Eukaryota > Viridiplantae > Streptophyta > Magnoliopsida > Poales > Poaceae > Aegilops > Aegilops longissima. The sequence continues at coordinate 470,372,242 of CM038678.1, forward strand.
CTATTTGTCTTCACTGTGTGACTACTATCGTTGTTTGGCTTCATACCATCTTCCATCCTGATCCTTACTACCTAGCTGCTATTAGTCTTCGTGCTTTCACTTCATTGCATACTTGACTATGGCTTGCTTAGTGTAGTTTACCTTCCGCTGCATATCAATAGGTTCATTTCTTGTCTTCAAAACTCTCATGTTTTGAAGACTTCCATAAAAATCGCCTATTCACCCCCCTCTAGTCGATAACTAGCACTTTCAATTGGTAACGAGCAAGGTACTCCTTGTTACGTGTGATTCGATTTAACCACCGGAGTTTTAGCTATGTCATTGCATGGATAATCAAGTCTCCGCTGCTTGCCCGTCTTGATGGGCTGAATATCCCTCTTGGAAGAATAAGATGCGCATGCATCTTGAAGCCATTGATGTCGACCTCTGGTATGTCGTCAAGAATGGTGTTCCCAAGACCGGTGAAGGTGTCACCGCTGCTGATGTCAAGAAGTTCGTTCAACTGGATTCTACTACCAAGAACATAATCTGTGGTCATCTGACCAAAGGACAGTATGGCCGTGTGAGTGCTCTGGAAGTGTCGAAGCTAGTCTAGGACTGGCTCTCCAGGGTCAACGAAGGCGTCTCAACCCAGAGAGATCAAAGAATCAGTGTTCTTCGCAACCTCTTCAACTGCTTCAAGAGAAACGACAATGAGAATGTCCGGCTCACGTTTGATCGCCTCACTGACATCACAAATGAGCTTCGTGCTCTTGGCGCCACTGAGATCACCAAGCATGAAATCGTCAAGGCACTGCTGAGATCACTTGACAGCTCGTTCGACACCCTTGCCCTGATGATACAAGAACGCCCTAACTTCAAGACACTCGATCCATCTGACATACTTGAGAGGCTCAACACACATGAGTTCCAGCTATCTGAGAAAAGAGATATCTATGGTCCCAACTATGGCCGAACTCGTGCTTTGAAGGCAAAAGCTGTTTCCTCATCGAAGAAGAATCATTGCAGTTACGGTGATCCACGAAGACATTGGAAAGGAGCTTGCTATGCTTGTGAAGAAGTTCCAGAAGTTCGCTAAGAAGAAGGGCTTCAGAAAGTCTTCACGATCCAGCTCAAGAAATGATGAAGCATCCACTCATGACTACAAAGAGAACATGTCACAAGTGCAAGAAACCTGGACACTACATCTCTGAGTGTCCACAGTGGGACAATGAGAACAACAAGAAGAAGAAGAGCAAGGAATATGATTTTGATGACAAGAAGAAGAAGAAATCCTCAAAGTCTTCTTCCAAGTCCTCATCCAAGTCTTCATCTCATAAGAAGAGCTCATCTGGCATGGCTCATGCTTTTGTTGGCAAGGAGATGGATTCAGAGGAGGAGTGCCTTACGAGGAGGCGGAGGTGGAGTCTGAGGAGGAGTCCGACCCTGGCGTTGCAAGTCTGGCTCTAGCTACAGCCTATGTTGCCAAATCCATTTTCAACACTGAAGACAATGGCCCCGTCATCAACGCTGATGCTAATGACAAGGATGACTCTGCTCCCACCTACTGCTTCATGGCACGTGGTGCCAAGGTAAAATCACGCGATGCTTACTTTCAAACATCAAGTGAAGATGACTCTGATTGTGAATCCAAACCCATCTACAAAACACTTGCTAAAATTGCAACTGAACAACAAAAAGCTATGGAACATACTCAAAAACTGTTAGACAAAAGTGATGACCTATTGGACGCGGAAATGACCCGTTCTCAGTCCTTAATTGAAGACATAAAAAATCTTCATGTTAAGTACCAGGAACTTGAAAGTCGTCATGAAACGCTCTCAACCACTCATGAAAAGCTTTCCTATGATTATCTTCAAAGGAAGCAAGAGCTTGAGAAATTGAGAGCAGCTCATGAAGATCTTCAAAAAGAGAATGAGTCACTTCGTGCTCAACAGATTAGTCCCACTCAGGAAGGATTTGAACCACCATGTCTAAAATGCCTTGAGCGTGATAACGCTACTTACATTCTTGAATGTTCTCTGCTGCTCTCTGTTGCAATATCTTCAATCTGTTGATGTGGTAACTAACCCCTCTGCTGAAGATACCACTACTATTGCTGATGAAAATGCAAGGTTGAATACATTGCTTGAAACAGGGATGTACAAAAGTCTCAAAGGGCATCAGACACTGTGCGATGTCCTCAAAAAGCAGATTTCAAACCGAAACCCTAGGAAAGAGGGTGTTGGGTTCGAGAGGAAAATGAACATTGATGGTTCTTATTGGAAGCCTGAGTAGTACCCCAAAACCACATGGGTTGCTGCAAAGGAACCTTCAGTGGATCCATCCACCTTATGTGGCTTCACTTGTGCTAACCCTATGATCATTGATGAATCCTTTGATGCAAACTATAAACTGTTTAAGAATCAGAATGGTGAAGTGTTTGCCAGGTATATTGGTACTAACTGCAGGAATGGGCCACCTATGAAGAAGATCTGGGTTCCCAAAAGTTGTCTTGAGAATCTTCCTGTGAATGTCGTCATGACACCACCTGGGAAGAAGACAAATCCCAGACCAAAGGCTTCATATGGTCCAAAGGCTTCATACAGACAGAGGACTCACCTGGGTCACCCTAACGCCAATGTTTTGCAGGGAAACCATACTCAGACTTATGAATATGAGCGTGGTTCTTCAAACCGCTATGTTCATAAAACTAAGAACTTTTCTGCTTATTCATATGAGTACTATTCACCTCCTGCAAGGCTATTTGCTAGGGCTTCAAAGCCGAAGTTCTCAGATGCTGCACTTAGACTCATTGCTTCTAAGCCACCCCTGAAGATGTGGGTGGTTAAGAAGAATTAACTTTATTTTGTAGGGAAAGGTCTCCAGCCGAAAATCAAAGGTGTCTGATGCTATTGCTGGGGACCTAAAACATCTTGTAGGGCACAAGATCAAATGCCCAAACGGTCTTACTATGTATTTTGTTCCTGAATCGCTTGCCAATCATCCTATCAGTCCTAATCTTGATCTGAGCTTTGATAATCCTCTTGCCCGTCAAATGTTTATGCTTCACATTACTCTTTGTGAAGCCTATCCCTAACTGCATCTTGTAGGGTATGACACCTCATGCTTGAGAATGGATTATGGACAGCGGATGCACTAATCATATATCTGGTGATCGAAGTCTTATCATGGACTCAACCTTACGTCCATCTGACAAGAGTGACATCACATTTGCTGACACTGGTAAAAGCAAGGTATTGGGTCTAGGTAGAGTTGCAATCTCAAAGGATCGGCACATGGATAACGTGATGCTTGTTGAATCCTTTGGTTTCAACAATATCATCTCAATGCTTTGCGATCTGAACATGATTGTGATATTTGGAAAATATTGTTGCCTTGTACTAATGGAATCTGACAAGTCTCTAGTCTTTGAAGGGTACCGGAAAGATGATCTGTACATGGTAGATTTCTCAGCAGGGCCACAACTTGCTGTATGTCTTCTTGCAAAAGCTTCAGAGTGCTGGCTCTGGCATCGGAGGCTAGGGCATGCTGGCATGAGGAACTTACACACTCTCGCGAAGAAGAAGCATGTCATAGGCATCGAGGGCGTCAAGTTCAAGAAGGATCACTTGTGCGGTGCCTGCGAAGCTGGAAAGATGACAAGGGCCAAGCATCCCTCGAAGACAATCATGACGACATCTCAACCCTTCGAGCTGCTACACATGGACCTATTTGGCCCTACTCACTACTCTACTCTCACTACTACTGCTTGTCTCTATGGCTTCATCATTGTTGATGATTATTCAAGATATCGTGGGTGCACATAATTCTCTACAAGACTGAAGTGCGGGATGTCTTGGGCAACCGCCAACCGAGCCATGAACAACTACGGCGTCAAGATCAAGCATATCGAGTGACAACGGCACAGAGTTCAAGAACACCGGCCTCGATCTTTACTTGGATACATTAGGCATCACTCATGAGTTCTCAGCTCCGTACACACCTCGGCAGAATGGCATCGTGGGCGCAAGAACGAACACTCATTGAGATGGCTTGGGCGGCGCCGATGAATACATGACTCCAAGAAAGTTCTACTTTGAAGCTATTGATCTGCATGCCATGTCATCAACCGTGTTTATCTTCACAAGCTTCAAGAAAACATCCTATGAACTCCTCACTGGTAATAAGCCAAATGTCGGTTACTTGAGTATTTGGTGCTAGGTGCTAGATCAAGGATCCACATCACACTTCAAAATTTGCACCGAAACCACATGAAGGTTTTATGCTTGGTTACGGAAAGGACTCGCACTCCTCTGAGTCTTCAACCTCTTTCACTATAAAGTGGTTGAAACTGTGGATGTCTTGATTCGATGAACTAACGGCTGCAAAGAGAGCACCTGCCAAATGTGCTAGATGAAGTTCCACCTAGTGAATCCATCAAGCTCATAGGAACTGGAGAAATCATACCAAATGAAGCATAACCTGAAGAGGAACTTATCATTTCTGCACCTAATCAACCTGAAGACAATGCTCAGCCTGAAGACAATCCTTCAAATGATGACAATGATCAGCAAGAGCAAAATCTTCGTCCGGTTCATCCTCGTGTTGCAAATGAAGTACAGATTGAGAAGATAATTGATAGCATCAATGGGCCTGGTCCACTACCTCGTTCAAGAGCAACACAGCTAGCAAATTTCTGTGGGCACTTTGCATTTGTCTCAATATCTGAACCCAAGAAAGTTGCTGAAGCCTTCATGGAACCTGAATGGATTCAAGCTATGCAAGAAGATCTCAACAGTTCAAGCTGAACAATGTCTGGGAACTTGTCAAGCGTCCTAACCCCCGCAAGCACAACATAATAGGGACAAAATGGATATGTCACAACAAGCAAGATGAGCATGGTCAAGTTTCCAGAAACAAGGCTCGTCTCGTTGCTCAAGGATACACACAAGTTGAAGGGATTGACTTCGATGAAACATTTGCTCGTGTGGCTAGGCTTGAAGCTATTCGCATAATGCTAGCCTATGCAAACCATCACAACATCCTGATGTATCAAATGGATGTGAAGAGTGCATTTCTCAACGGCAAGATTGAAGAAGTGTATGTTGGACAACCTCCTGGCTTTGAAGATCCAAAACATCCTGATATGGTGTACAAGCTAAACAAGGCACTGTATGGCCTCAAACAAGCCCCTCGCGCTTGGTATGACACACTCAAAGACTTCCTGAAGAGCAAAGGCTTCAAACCTGGTTCCCTGGATCCCACACTCTTCACGAAGACATATGATGGTGAACTGTTTGTGTGCCAAATGTATGTGGATGACATTATCTTCGGCTGCACCAACCAGAAATACAGTGATGAGTTTGGACACATGATGCAAGAGCAATATTAGATGTCCATGATGGCTGAGCTGAAGTTCTTCCTTGGTCTTCAAATTCGTCAGCAAAGCAATGGCATCTTCATATATCAAGAGAAATATCTCAAAGATTGCCTGAAGAAGTTTGGAATGCAAGACTACAAAGGTTACACGACGCCAATGCCAACCAAGAGTCATCTGGGTCTTGACGCTAATGGTAAAGAGTTCGATCAAAAGGTATACCGCTCCATGATTGGTTATTTACTTTATTTATGTGCATCTAGGCCAGATATTATGCTTAGTGTTTGCATGTGTGCTCGATTTCAAGCGGCACCAAAGGAATCGCATCACTTAGCTGTGAAGCGAATTCTTCGATATTTGGCTTACACCCCAACATTAGGATTATGGTATCCAAAGGGCTCGAGTTTGATCTAGTTGGATTCTCGGATGCTGATTATCTTTGGTGACAAGGTGGATCGCAAGTCTACACCAGCACATGTCACTTTACGGGGCGATCACTTGTCATTGGTCTTCAAAGAAGCAAAGCGTGTATCACTCTCCTTGCTAAATCTGAATACATTGCATTTGGATCTTGCTGCGCTCGGCTTCTATGGATGAAGCAAACACTCAAGGACTATGTCATCCATCTGAAACAAGTACCACTCTCTCATGACGATTTAAAGCGCCATCAAGATAGCCAACAACCCGATTCAGCACTCGAAGACAAAGCACATTGAAATTCGTCATCACTTTCTCGAGATCATGTCATGAAGGAAGATATTGATATCATACACGTCAACACCGAAGAGCAATCGGCGATATCTTCACAAAGCCCTTGGATGAGAAAAGGTTTTGCAAGTTGCGGTGTGAGCTAAATATCTTGGAATCCTCAAATGTCCTGTGATCAGGCACACATCCTAAAACTTATGCATGTTGATGACTTAGATGTGCAACACACGAAGTAAAGTATATCTTCAATCAATGAAGACTTACATTCTAAGTGTGAATATATTAACGCGGAATTTGACTTCGGAGCGCCACGATAATTGTGCGCCGTGTCTGGGTCTAATACTCCCTATACGGTGGGTAAGGCCACCACCAAATTCTTCTGTTTGAAGTGTTTTTCTCATGGCGTTACATTTGCTATGTCTTTGCATTTGGTTTGTCTTCATTATCAACATGACTTCATGTTTATCTTCACAATGTTGATTTGGTTTTATTCTGATATATACATATACATATACCTATATTAGTGTTCTGTCCTCCACAGTATTCACTTATAGCTATGTCTTCTTGTTTGAATCTTTTGAACTAAGTGAATGTGATCGGACCCTAACCTCTCTATGCTTTCTACCTCAAACTCTATCTATCCAAATCATATGCATTCTGTTGAAACTGTCGAATGTCTTCTCTGCGTCCTTGTCAGCAGAAGATACAGAGACAAACATTAAATCTATTTTAAATGCTCCATTCTTATTGCCTGAAACCCGGAGAAGCCGGAACGACCATCCGACAGTCCAGGCGGGCGTGGGAACGTGGGACAACTCCCAATGTGTTGCATGTTCGCCACGTGTCCCTCAGATGTGAACCGCCAGGGGCACCTGCGTAATTGCGCTGTGCCGTCCCTTTCTCTATAAATGCACATCCAATCGCGGTAAAAATCTTTCTTCCACCTCTCCACATCGACAAACCCTAGCGCCACCGCTAGCTCTCGACGACGTCGGCGACGAAGCGCTTAGCTGCCGCGACCTCTCCGACGATGTCTTCACGCCGGCCGCGGTCATCGTCTTCTCCGCCGCCGCCGTAGGTGTCCTCCGTCGCCAAGTTAGGGCACGGAAGATCAAACTGCTCGGCCTCATCTTCTACTCCGTCTAGCAGTTCATTGTGTGGTAAATTAAAACCCTATTTTTACCGTCTTTTAGATCCTATAGATTCATCCTTTTTACCAAAAGTGGTTTCTGCCTCCACAAATTTGGATCTATCCTGTCTGCATCTCATATGATGCCTAGTATATTCACTTATGCTTCACACGTAGTTAGATTCCTCACTTGTACTTATTCTTGGATTCATACAAATCTGGAACCAACTCTCAACATATAAGTGAATGTCTTCGCGCTATGAGGTCAATGCCTTCTAAACTGATTTATTTTCAAAATCTTCTGAGAATGCATATGACCTCTTCCCCTTCCCTCGCATCTCTAATGCTGTCACAGGTACATGTCCGTGGGAGAATCCCTTGGTTCTCATAGTCTGCATTCATTTGCAGAATTCCTACAACATCATATCAACTCTCCTGAAGCCAGTTCCTGTCTGACCAGCAGACGGAAGCCTTTGATAGTGTTGAAGCCATTCAGTCTGAACTTCATGGCAACAGAAAAGTCTGCAAGGAAGGGTGGCAGACAGCGCCGTGGGAACACATCGAAGAATTTGCCACCAGACCTCTATGAGCTGTACAAGACAGATCCAGAGGAGGACTACAAGCAGCGAAAAACCCGAATCCAATGGATTCGAAGATATTGGGCAGAACAATGGTACAAGTACAGGTTCGTGACCCAGGAATATGCTGAGAAAAATGCCGTCAAGCGACCCTAGGGAGACATCTTGTACAAAAATCTTCCACCCAGGTCCAAAGCTAAAGCCATTGAACAAGGCTTCTACCCTTGCATGGTCCGTGGACCACAGCCTGAAGATGCCGACCCATCTTCATTGCTATGGTGTCGTGATGACAATCTGTTCAAGCGCAACTTCCAGTTTGCCAAGAACTCGGCCAAAGAAAACAAGAAGTCGCGGGGATTAGACTTCAACCCCGGTCCCTCTGCTCCTCGTGCCGATGGCACACATGAAGCTGAACCCAATCTTGTTGGGCCCTTCTACAACCTAGAAGGTCTCATCACTCATATTATGGTTCAAGGGATAGCCGTGGATGAACCTGCGGACGACGCTAATTCTGACGAAGCGCCTGCACCACCGAAGCCTAAGAAGCTGAAGGAACCCAAGGCTTCGAACCCTTCCACTGCACCAAAAGCTTCACGAGCGAAGCCTCTGACCACTGCTCCTCCTGCACCCAGTGTGCAGTCTGAAGATCTATCACGCATCTCCAAGTCTGAGAAGAAGAAAAAGAAGCCCATGCACACCACTGGTCCAGCTCTGACCCCTGCTACTGTTCTAAGGAATGAGAACTACGCCATTGATCTGTCAAGTGAAGACGATCTTGCTGATGACGCTCTTGAGCAGCTGATAAAGAGCAAGCAAGAGGCGGAAATCTTCAATGATTTGCCTCTCTTTGACATGGAAGTATTGAACAACTTCATTGATGAGTGGTTTGATACCCCCAATCTCAGCTTTGATGATCTGCAACTTCCCGTCGGCCTAAGCGTCTCCTTCCATGGAGCCATTGCTCCTGAGCTGGCTCTTGCTCAGAAAATTGTTGAGCTGAAGCACAAGATTGATTATGAAAAGGCTCTGTTCAAGAAGCATGTGGCCAAACTCAGCGTAACAGACGTCCAGAACTTCAAGGTCATGCTGCATGAGCTCAAGGAAGCGTTTCACAAGAAACGTGAAGAAGCCAAAGGTTCTCGAGAGCGCATGAAGCTTCTGGCTGCAAAGTGTGTTCAAGCTTACAATGAAGCTGAGAAGCGCAAGGCACTTGGGCATCCTGGCATCGACCCTAAGATGGCTGCCAAGTAGAAGAAGAAGCCTACTGTGGACCAAGCTGAACCATCCAGGCGGGAAGAACCTCGCATTGTCTTCCCCGCTAGTATGACAGGCGTGAAGCCTAAGGTCCCCACAGTGGCTTCAGAGCTTCAGAAGACAAGGGCAGCCAAAGCCAAAGCCAGAAAGCGCGAAACCAAGAACACCACTAACGATGCTCCACCCATCAAGAAGCGCAAGACCAAGAAGAAAGATCGGGCTACTCCTACAGAGCCCCTTGTTGTCAAGCCAATTTCTGTTGCTCGTCCTCCATCTGCACAACAAGAATGTCATTTGATAGTTCACGAGCCTGCTTCCCCAGAGGCTCCTGAAGCTGAAGACATTCCAGCTGTTGACCCCACCGCAGCTGAATACATTGGTCATCAAGACAATGTTGAAGATGATGAAGTCCTTCCTCAGATCGAGCACAATGTGGTATCATCGCCTGTTCTCACGAACAGCGAACTCATCAGCATTGGTCGTCCATTGACGCCAATTGCTCAGGATGACTCATGGGCTGATCACCCACAAGACTCCCCCCGTCAAGCAGAAACATCAGTTACTCTCCCAACTCAAGTCACCACTCCGGTGATTGAAGATGAAGACTTTGTGGCCCAACCAACTCCATCCCCACAAGCGTCGCCAGCGTTTCGCAGGCTTCACAAAGGATCAAGGCCACAAGTCACTCTGCCAAGTGTTCCAGAAGGAGAAGAGCGCCAATCGATTTCACGCCAAGTCTTTCCTGAAGCCTCTCCAACTGTGAACAACCCTGAGACTGAAGCCAACATGGCTGAATTTATTCCGGCTGCATCAGCCGATGACCAAGAAGAACCACGAGTTGAAGAAGAACGTGTTGCTACACCCCCAACCAATCCTGAAGTTGTTCTCGAGGAGAACGTGTCCAACCCTCTAGCTACTCAAGTGGAGGTTAACAACATTGAGGCAACCACCAACACCAACACTGAAGCCAATGACGTTGTCATGGCTAAAGCTAATGTGGCCCCTGAAGTCAATGTGGTGCCCGAAGTGATTGCACCTGAAGTCAATGCTGCACCTGATGCAAATCTGCAGCCTAAAGTCACTGCCACTGCCACTGCCACTGCTCCTGTACCACCTCCCAGGCCACATACTATAGAGCAAGCATACAACTATGGTCAGCTGGTCACTGTCACATGGCCTATTCTGGTTCCTCCACCTGCTGTTGGTCTGCAATTTGATTATCATGTCGAGCATAGGCCTCAGGTCCAGAAGCCAAAGCCAAGATTGCCAGGTTTCCAAGTACTGCCACTTCACCAGGGTCCTTCAATGCAAATGGCTTTACTGCGCACAACACTTTCTTTGATAGCGCTAAGAACCCCTATTCCAAGCCAAGGATTTCATCAGATCGGTTCTGGAGCTATCAGCAGCGCAGTTATTATTCTTGTGTTCTTTATGATCAAGGGCGCATCTTCCCTCATATCGTCTTGACCGTGAATCCATTCTTTGGATTGCCATGCCTTGAAGAAGCCCTTGACCGCTTCCGTGATCTTTGGATTGCTGAATTTTGTGGTGATAAGGAGCATTGGAATGAAGAGCTTCTGCTGCAATTCTATGCCACCCTCCACATTCGCGGCTACAACAGGGATCCGAAGACATGGGTCCTTGAGTGGATGACAAGCAACGTACACCATGAAGCTAAAGCTTTTGACATTATTGAGCTCACTGGTCTGCCCACTCCAGGTGAACTATATGAACCTGGTTGTCAGCTTCACCGCAATGCTTTGGAGAGCATCTTTCAGAAGCCAGAGCCCAACATGAGCCAAATGCTGAGCATGATGAAGCCTTTTCCACATGACGCTGATTACCCAAAGGAGTTCTTTGTCGAAGACCTAGAGTATCTGCCCCGCACTATTTATCATATCATCACGCGAACTCTATGGCTTGTCAAAGGATATTCTTCAGCAGCAAAACTTGAAGGAGCAATGAAGACTTTGGTCTTTTATATCTTCAATGGCATCAACTTCAATGCTCAAGACTTCTTTATCAGGCAGTTGGCTGCATTAGGCTCTGATCTCTTTGGACTGAAGTTCTACGCTCCATGGGTTATGCACCTCATCAAGCTACATTCAGCTGTTAACTATCAGCCCTCTGCTCGCAACCATCTGATCTTTCTGCCAAAGGTTGATATGTCAGTTGAAGCCATATACCCAGAGCCCGCCAAGGAGCATGTTTGTCTTCACAATGCTGATCACCAAAGCTTCACACAACCCATTGAAGGAGTCCAGGCAGTCACTCGTGTTTATCCTTTGGCTGGCAATACACGCTTACCTCGCCGTGCTCAAACTGAAGCAACTGAAAGCACTATTGCTCAAAGGCCTCGGAAGCGATCTCGTGTTCTCAATGACCGAGAGCTTCTTGTCGCACTGCATCAGAAATAGGATAAGCATCACTACTGGCTGAAGCGGCAGATGCAAAGCCTCTTGGTGGACGTCAATCGCATTCGCAATCTTGCCACCAAGAATGCCTTTGTTACACATGAAACCTGTCGGAGGTCATGGGAGAGTTTGACATTGCTGAGTGCTGAAGCGGATCTTCAAGACGATGGCTTCACTGAAAGATTCAAGTTTGACTCCACTCCTCCAAGGAATGCTGTCTTGCATAGAACTCCCTCTCTTGAACACTCTTATTATTCCTCCTCAGCTGCAACGGTGAATGCCAGAGTGATAGATGATCAAGATGATGCTACTTCACCACCTCCGACTTCAGCGTGTATCGACACTACACGAAGTTCTTCTGCACCGCCAAACCCCGACGCTGACCCTGCATCTTCTCCTACTCCTTCTAGGAACGAGTAGAGGCTCTATGTCTTCAAACCTGTTTGGTCCTGACTGACAAAAGGGGGAGAAGCATATGAGTTGATAGTCTTCAAGCGGGTCCATATGGGCGGTTGCTTTATATTTTGCCTAGTGTTTACAACTCTCGCTTTTGATACATTTGGTTCTTTGGATTGTAACACTTAAACTTGATGGTCATTTGCCACTTGTTTGCTATTCTGTGATGCGATGATAAATTCCGCATGTGCGATGATAAATCCCGCACAAAGTCATACTGCAGACGTCCATTTTTCATTATGCATGCCATTATCTTCGTTATATCAAATCATGCATGATGAATTGTCTTCATAAGTTGAAGAGGATCTCCACAAGCACAACCTCCCATGTGCATTTGCATTCCAAAAGCAAATTACTTATATGCACATCTTCAGGGGGAGCCGTTTGCTACTTATGAAGACAATACCTAAATCCTTTACAATTTCACACACTTTTATCCCCGTTGAAAACTTCAACCAATTTGTCATCAATCACCAAAAAGGGGGAGATTGTAAGTGCATCTAGTGCCACCCCTAGTTGGTTTTGGAGTATTGACGACAAACCTGGTTGAGGGACTAATGTGTTTGTGAGAATTGCAGGATAACACAGGTAGTAGTCCCTCATTGATTCGGTTTACATACCGGAGATGACCCCTAAAAATGTATGAAGACATTGAAGGCAATGGTGGTATGTGAAGATATTCACATTGAAGACTATAACTAGAGAAGACAATGCGTGAAGACTATGGAGCGCGAAGACTTAGTTGTTTTGTTGCTTCCTTTTCTTCTTTGTTGAGTCATAGGAACCACCGTACTGTTAAGTGGGGTCCCAGTGAACAAAGTCAGAGTGACTGAAGTGATGGTCAACCAAATCCTATGTCTTCGAGCGAGACAACGAGAGAAAATCTTATCCAGAGCTGGATGAGTCAGCTTTACTTGCAGCCCAAGTAAAGTTGTCGCGTGTGTTTGAAATCTGACCGTTGGGACATGTGTCAGTTCCCTAGTGACCCAGGGTCATTTCGGACAAATCAGGTCGGGTTGCCTAGTGGCTATAAATAGCCCACCCCCTACACCATAAATTGGTGGCTGCTCAGAGTTAGTGCACGGCTTTTGTCGTTTGAGAGCAACCCACCTCCGAAGCTTTTGAGAGAGAGAGAGAGAGAGAGAGAGAGAGAGAGAGAGAAATCCTTGCGAGGACAAAGCCCAAACACCCAGAGCCAAAGAGTGTTAGGCATCACTGAAGTTTTTCTGTCCGCGTGACCTGAAGACTTGTTACGCTTGAGGACTGTGAATCCTCTAGCCGGTTAGGCGTCACGTTCTGAGCATCCAAGAGTCATTGTGGATCGCCGTGAACGAAGTCTGTGAAGGTTTGAAGTCTACCTTGAAGACTTACGAGTGGTTAGGCGAGGACCGGGTGTCCTTAGCTCAAGGGAATAAGGTGAAGACACGGTCTTGAGTTAAATCTCAGCCTCCCTAACTGCACGTCATAGATTGTCACATCAAGCTGGAACTGGTCCAACAAATCCTTGTCTTCGCCAAGCGACTGGTTCTATCGTCTCCCTCTCTTTATTTATAGTTTGTCTTCGTGAAGTCATTGCCTGTTTGCATTACCTATTTGTCTTCACTATGTGACTACTATTGTTGTTTGGCTTCATACCATCTTCCATCCTGATCCTTACTACCTATCTGCTATTAGTCTTCGTGCTTTCACTTCATTGCATACTTGACTATGGCTTCCTTAGTGTAGTTTACCTTCCGCTGCATATCAATAGGTTCATTTCTATTGCTTGTCTTCGAAACTCTCATGTTTTGAAGACTTTCATAAATATCGCCTATTCACCCCCCTCTAGTCGATAACTAGCACTTTCAATAATGCAATTGACTGACACTCCTCAGCCCAAGCCAAAGGATCCATTCTCAAAGAAGTAGAAATTCAAGGCTGATGACTTCTTCGGCGAGCACGTGTTCTTCACTGACTATAATCCCTATGATTCTGCTCGTCTTAGAAGGAAGCGCTTCTGGACCGCCAGCCATGCCAACTTCTATTCTTCATTGCTCTTCAACAAGGACAAAGTCTTCGACCACGAGCATATTCCTCATGTGGACATGGAATCACTGCCATGCTTCTCACCTGTCCTCAGTGTGCTTCATGACGCAGGCCTCCTCAACTTTTGCACATACATAGTTGACTGGAATGAAGAGCTCATTCTTCAATTCTACGCAACACTGCACATCACAGGAGATCTTGTGATGTGAACTCCAGGTTTTGGACCGGATGACCGAAAACACTCACTATAAGGCACCGGCCTCTGAATTACTTCACGCCCTGCCCATCAGTCCTCCACCTAAAGGAGGTCGTTGCCTGTACCAAGAGCCTGAACTGACTGCCCATTATATGCAAGTTCTTATGAAGCCTCTAAAGCCTGGTCAAGCCCCAAGGACCAAATTCCTCTTGAGGGAATTGCTCTATGTGCCGAGAACAGTCTATCGCATTCTGATGAAGACTATGAGTCCAATCAAAGGCCACAACTCGAATGATGAGGAAGTCGTTGGCATCATGAAGAATCTGCTATTCAACATCATGCATGGCATCCCTCTCAACTATCATGATTTCTTCATGAGGACTCTGGCCAATGTCGCTCTCTCTCCGTTTGAGCTGAAGCCTTATGCTCCTTGGATCATGAGATTCCTCAGAACAAGGTCTTCACTCAACTACAAGGCTGATTTTCAGAATCACCTCAGCTACTTGCCCCCAATCGAAGTCCTCAAGCGGACCTATTCCTCAGCTAATGAAAAGGGCAAGGCACCTGCTGTTATTGATGAAGGCATTCGTCCATTGGATGGTCAGTTTCGCAAAGCTACATCTTATTCCACCAATGATGACTCTGCCACACATGATTCTGCTGCCAATGCACCCAAGTCTACTCCTCAAGCCACAACTCCACGAGTGATGACTGACCGTGAGCTGCTCCTTAGTCTTCACCAAAAGGTGGATCGAAACAATAAATGTGTTAAGCGTCAGTTTGGTTCTATTCTTCACAACATGACTGCTACACATAATGCAGTGAAGAAAAACCATTACTACCTCCATGAAGTCTTCGGTCGCACCTGGGTTGTCCTGTCTCACATTTATAGCAAAGAAGATCTGAAGAAAATGGGTCTCAAGGAAGATTTTGACTGGTTTGCTCCTCCACCGAAGAAATACAAGAAGGTCAAGGTTCCTTCCTTGGTGGCCAACTCATATTCTTCATCACGCAAAACCGACGAGCATGAAGACTTGGACGACACTGCGGCAGGCCCTACTACGACAAACGACCCCACCAACGCTGGCGCTCCTCCATCAACATGATATTCTTCAGGGGCGTTAGTCCTCATTTTCGATCCTTTTGGTCATTTGATGACAAAGGGGGAGAAATTTGAGTTAGTATTCAAGCGGGTCTATCTTATATGGGCGTTTTTTTGCTAAGCTACAACTCTCGTTCTTCTGATGACTTTGTTGGATCGAGTTGTAAACTTAAACTCTATGGTGGCCTGATACTTTTGCTGAGCTATTCTGCATGCTTATTCATCATTAATGTTTATGCACGCATGCTGAATTACATCAGTCACCATATTTCATCATGCATTTCAAATTCTTCATATTATATGTCAAATGCGTGTATGAATTACAAGATATAGGGGGAGATCTCCATGATTCTACTCTTCAAGTGTGCATTGCTTCAAAAGCAAATTCCTCACTATGCACATCTTCAGGGGAGTTCTTCTATATCTTGCAATCAAATTCCTCAATACCAGTATTTACACTTCATATGATTATCCCCGTTGAAAACTTAACCTATATTGTCATCAATCACCAAAAAGGGGGAGATTGTAAGTGCATCTAGTGCCCCTTAGTGATTTTGGTGTATTGAAGACTTAAGGGTTAAGGGACTAATGTGTTTATGAGTGTACAGAGGTCTATAAGTCTATGAGGAGTTTGATATTTACAGAGAAAGTCGACCCCTAAAAATGAAGTTCTTCTTCTGAAGACTTTGGATTTCTGAAGACTTTCTGAAGACTTTGAAAGTGAAGAAATTGGTGTAACCCTGAAGAGCTGATATTCATATGAGGAACATGAAGCGTGAAGACTTTTGTTTTCGTAGTTTCATTTTCTCTTTCTTGAGTCATAGGAAACACCGTACTGTTAAAGGGGGTCGAGGAAATACTAAGGAAAATTTTCCATGTGATGCTCAACTCAAAATCCTACACCTACCAATCCCTTCGAGTGAAGCCATTGGAAATCTCATACAGCTCACCAATTTCTTGATGGATGTAGACGAAGTTCTTCTGGTCTATGAGGAATTTGTTCTGACTGAGGAGTTAGGAATTCGCCAGTGCGGATTGCCTACAAAGTGAGGAACATGATAGCCCTGAGGAATTTGAGCCTCAAATATCCGACCGTTGATGTGCTACGCGCCAGCTGTCCCAAAATATCTACCCACCTAACGGTCATATCATTGAAGGGCATTTATGTCTTACCATGTCGGGCTGCTCCCTAGGCTATAAATAGCCGCCCCCTACAACCACTACCTGGTTGGCTGCTCCGAGAGAAACTGACACTTGTCATTTGAGAGCATCCCATCCTCCTAGGACTTTGAGCGAAAATCATCAAGTGAGGAAAACCCAAACCCAAACACCTACAAACCCAAAGTGATTGAGCATCACTGAAGAGATTGATCCTGCGTGGATCCGACGCTTGTTACCTTTGAAGACTGTGCTTCTTCCAGACGGTTAGGCGTCATGGTCTAGAGCATCCAAGAGGAATTGTGGATCGCCGAGAGACCGAGTCTGTGAAGGTTTGGAAGTCACCTGAAGACTTACCACGAGTGATTGGGCGAGGTCTGTGTGACCTTAGCTCAAGGAGAATACAGTGAGGACTTTGTGTCCGGGACTGTGTGTCCTCAGGTTTAAATACCTAGCCGCTCCAACCAGACGTACGACTGAGACAGTAGTTGGAACTGGTCTACCAAATCATTTTCTTCACCAAGCTTACTGGTTCTATTTCCTCAACTCTTTCATTTCCTCATAATTGTGTTGTGCGCTTCTTCATACTGTGTTTGAAGACTTTGACTGAAGACTTTCTCAATTTCCTCAGTCCAATCTCTTCAGTCTGTTTGTCTTCATCCTGTGCTATCCTGTGTTTACGCTTTCTGTACTCTGTGCTCGTCTTCATTTCATCATGATGACCATGCTTGTATTCTGCTATGTTTACTTTTGAGTACTTATTCCGCTACAAGTAGTTCTTCGCTAAGGAATTTCCTCACCTGCAAATTCCTTAGTGAAGAATTCATAAAAATCGCCTATTCACCCCCCTTCTAGTCGATACAACGCACTTTCAAGATCCAACTGTAGTAGCAAAACTCGCAGTACATCAAGATCGTGCCAAATCAAGAACACGAGAGAGATAGATCGAACGCATAGCTACTGGTACATACCCTCAGCCTCGTGGGTAAACTACTCCCTCCTCGTCATGGAGAGCGCCGGGATGATGAAGATGGCCACCGGTGATGATTCCCCCCCCCCCCTCCGGCAGGGTGCTGGAATAGGGTCCAGATTGGTTTTTGGTGGCTACACAGGCTTGCGGCGGCGGAACTCCCGATCTAGGTTTCTTTTGGGGGTTTCTGTATTTATAGGAATTTTCGGCATCAGCCTCACGTCAGGGGGGTCTCGAGTCATCCATGAGATAGGGGGCGCGCCCAGGGGGGTAGGGCGCGCCCTCCACCCTCTTGGATGGCTCGGGACTCTTCTGGCCCAACTATTTTACTCTGGGGGCTTCTTTTGGTCCATAAAAAAATCATCAAAAATTGGCACGTCAATTGGACTCCGTTTGGTATTCCTTTTCTGTAAAACTCAAAAACAAGGAAAAAAGTAAACGGCACTAGGCTCTAGGTTAATAGGTTAGTCCCAAAAATCATATAAAACAACATATAAATGCATATAAAACATCCAAGATGGATAATATAATAGCATGGAACAATAAAAAAATTATAGATACGTTGGAGACATATCAACTATCATCCTACATATCAATCTTTACCTCCGGACCATTCCGGAGCTCCTTGTCATTTCTGTAATCTCATCCGGGACTCCGAACAATATTCGGTCATCAACATACATAACTCATATAGTACTATATCGTCAATGGACGTTAAGCGTGCGGACCCTATGGGTTCGAGAATGATGTAGACATGAACGAGACGCTTCTCCGGTCAATAACCAATAGTGCGACCAAGATGCCCATATTGGTTCCTATATATTGTACGAAGATCTTTATCCGTCGAACCTTTATGACAACATACAATATTCTCCTTGATCTTCTTGGAGTTCTATACGGTGTAATCTTATTTTGCGGTGTGTTTGTTGGGATCCAATGAATTGTGGGTTTATGATTAGATTATTGATGAATATTAATTGAGTCTTCTTTGAATTCTTTTATGCATGATTGCTTTAGCTTTGTATTTCTCTTCGATCTATCCATTTGGTTTGGCCAACTAGATTGATTTATCTTGCAATGGGAGAGGTTCTCCATGATGGCTTCAATCTTGCGGAGCTCAATACCAGTGACAAAAAGGGACATGGCACACATTTGTATTATTTCACTAGGAAACGTGCCCGTGCATTGCAACGGGGATAAATGATGTCGCTTGAAGCTACGTCGATATTTCCCCAAAGAGGAAGGGATGATGCAGCATAGCAGCGGTAGGTATTTCCCTCAAATAAGAAACCAAGGTTATCGAACCAGTAGGAGAACCAAGCAACACAACGTAAACAACCCCTGCACACAAATAAGAACACCTCGCAACCCGACGTGTTAAAGAGCTTGTCAGTCCCTTTCGGGTAACGACGCTAGAAACGGCGTGCGAATGGGAGAAAGTTGTAATAGATTGAATAAATAGATCACAAATAAAGTAAAGTGCAACAAAGTATTTTTGTATTTTTGGTTTAATAGATCTGAAAATAAATGCAAGGAAAAAGTAGATCGCAAAGGCAAATATGAGAAAGAAGACCCAGGGGTCGTAGGTTTCACTAGTGGCTTCTCTCGAGAAAGATAACAAACGGTGGGTAAACAAATTACTGTTGGGAAATTGATAGAACTTCAAATAATTATGATGATATCCAGGAAATGATCATTATATAGGCATCACATCCAAGATTAGTAGACCGACTTCTGCCTGCATCTACTACTATTACTCCACACATCAACTGCTATCCAGCATGCATCTAGTGTATTAAGTTCATGGAGAAACGGAGTAATGCAATAAGAACGATGACATGATGTAGACAAGATCTATCTATGTAGAGATAGACCCCATCGTTTTATCCTTAGTAGCAATGATACGTACGTGTCGTTTCCCTTTCTTTCACTGGGATCAAGCACCGTAAGATCGAACCCACTACAAAGCACCTCTTCCCATTGCAAGAAAAATAGATCAAGTTGGCCAAACAAAACCCAAAACTCAGAGAATAAATACGAGGCTATAAGAGATCATGCATATAAGAGATCAAAGAAACTCAAATAACTTTCATGGATACAAAAAGATATAAGTGATCACAAACTCAAAGTTCATCAGATCCCAACAAACACACGCAAAAAGAGTTACATCATATGGATCTCCAAGAGACCATTGTATTGAGAATTCAGCGAGAGAGAGAGAGGAAGCCATCTAGCTACTAACTACGGACCCGAAGGTCTACAATGAACTACTCATGCATCATCGGAGAGGCACCAATGGAGGTGGTGAACTCCATCCGAGATGGTGTCTAGATTCGATCTGGTGGTTTTGGACTCTACGGCGACTGGATGAATATTTCGTCCACTCCCCTAGGGTTCTGGGATTTTGGGGGGTATTTATAGAGCAAAGAGGCGGTCCAGGGGGCACCCGAGGTGGGCACAACCCACCCAGGCACGCCCTGGTCGGTTGTGCCCCCCTCGGGGCACCCCGAGGCGCAGCCAGGGCCCATTACGTTCCTTCTGGTCCATAAAAAATCTCCGTGAAGTTTCGTGGCATTTGGACTCCGTCTGATATTGATTTCCTGCGATGTAAAAACATGCATAAAACAACAACTGGCACTTGGCACTATGTCAATAGGTTAGTACCAACAATGATATAAAATTACTATAAAATGATTATAAAACATCCAAGATTGACAATAAAACACAATAAAAAATTATAGATACATTGGAGACGTATCAACATCCCCAAGCTTAACTCTTGCTCGTCCTTGAGTAGGTAAGTGATAAAAACAGAATTTTTGATGTGGAGTGTTGTTTATCATGTCATATCATATTCTTTTCGTTATAGCATGGACATTTGGACTTTTATGTGATTCAAAGCAATAGTCTAGTTTTGACATAATAATTTAGATACTCAAGCATATCAACAAGCAACCATGTCTTTCAAAATATCAACGCTAAAATAAGTTATCCCTAGCCCATCATGCTCAAACATTGATCCATTCATGAAACACACTCGCATATTAGCTACACCCAATACTCAAGTATGATCATATTGCCTCTTAGTTGGTGCTTTTGTAAGATAAGGTGGAGACTCAAATTCAAAAATAAAAATTGCATAAAGTAAAATAAAGGCCCTTCGCAGAGGGAAGTAGGGATTTGTAGAGGTGCCAGAGCTCAAAGCGAAAAAATTAGAGATAAAAACATTTTGGGAGGTGTATCCATCCCACCAACGAAAACGACTTAGAGTTCCCAACACTTTCCATGCTAGATATGCCATAGGCGGTTCCCAAACAGAAAATAAAGTTTATTCCTTTTTCCACCATACTTTCACTTTCCAAGGCTAGCCGTATCCACAGTTGCCCTCCATACCAACACTTCCCAAGGAATTTATTATTTGACAACATAAAGTAAATTCATTTTTGCATTTCGGGACTGAGCATCCCTAAAACCTTTGCCTTACTCTCGTGCAATGACAAGTGAATAAACACTCAACGTGAGAATAACACATCTAACATGGAAAATATTAGCCACCCATCACCGCTCCGCGAGCGAAACAAACACACAAAAGAGAAGTTTATTTTGAAAATTAGAGATGGCACATGCAAATTTGCTTAGAACAGCAAAAGAATACCGCATATAGGTAGATATAGTGGACTCATGTGGCAAAACTGGTTTAAAGGACTTTGGATGCACAAGTATAGATCATACTTGGTGCAAAATGAAGGCTAGCAAAAATATTGAGAAGCGACCAACCAAGAAACGAATTATATCATAAGCAAGTGTTAAGCATAATTAACACCGAATAATGCACCACAAGTAGGATATAATTTCATTGCATGACTATTGACTTTCGTACTTGCATAGGGAATCACAAACCTTAACACCAATATTCTTACTAAAGCGTAATTACTCATCAACACAACTCACATATCTCATCATCATATCTCAAAACTATTACTAAGAATCAAGTTTATTGTGTCCAATGATCTTCATGAATTTTTTGACTTATCCTTATTGGATATCTATCACTTTGGGACTAATTTTCATGTGTTGCTTTTCATAAGCTCAAATAAATATAAGTGAAGATCATGAGCATAAAAAAAATTCTTTCTCTCAAAATAATTTAAGTGAAGTAAGAGAGAATTTCTTAAAAAAAATTACTAACTCTCAAATAAACCTAAGTGAACCAAGAGAGTATTTCTTCAAAAATACTAAGCACACCGTGCTAAAAAAAGATATAAGTGAAGCACTAGAGCAAGTCCTAGCTCATAGAGATTTAAGTGAAGCACATAGAGCAATTCTAACAAGTCATGAAATAATTTTGGCCCTCTCAAATAGGTGTGTCCGGCAAGGATTGATGACTTAAAACACAAAATAAAACAAGCAAAGACTATATCATACAAGACGCTCCAAGCAAAACACCTATCATGTGATGAATAAAAATATAGCTTCGAGTAAAATACCGATGGTCATTAGAAGAAAGAGGGGATGCCACTCGGGGGCATCCCCAAGCTTAGTTGGTTGCTCATTCTTGGATAATAGCTTGGGATGCCGGGGCATCCCCAAGCTTAGACTCTTCTATCCTTCTTTCATTCATCGTCAGATAACCCAAAAGTTGAAAACTTCAATCATACAAAACTCAACAAAACCTTCGTGAGATCTGTTAGTATAAGAAAGCAAACCACTACTATGAGTATTGTATCAAACCAATTCATATTTTGTTTTTGTATTATATCTATTGTATTCCAACTTTTCTATGGCAAAAACTCATCAAAGAAAACCATAGATCCATCAAAATAAGCACACAACACAAAGAAAACAGAATCTGTCAAAACAGAACAGTCTGTAGCAATCTGACTATTTCGAATACTTCCCTAACTCCAAAAATTCTGAAAAATAGGTAGAGCAGGGTAATTCTTATATTAATCTTCTGAAAAAAGAATCAGGGCAAAGGCTCTTTCTGATAAAATATGAGAATTATTTTCGTGAGCGCAGAGTTTCTGTCTTTTTCAGCAAGATCAAACAACTATCACCCAAGAAGATCGTATAGGTTCTACTTGGCATAAACACTAATTAAAACACAAAAAACACAATCATAATAGTATCATAATTGTGCAAACACACAAGAACAGAAAGCAAAAAGCAAAAATAAATTTTATTCATTGGGTTGCCTCCCAACAAGCGCTACAGTTTTACGCCCTTAGATAGGCATAAAGCAAGGATCTAAGTTTTGTCATCCTTGTCCTTTTGAAAGCAAATAGAAATTTTCCTATCAATGGCATTTAATCTTCTATTTTGTGAAAGCACATGACCATTGATAGTAGAAGAAAGATTAAGCATGTTGCGAAAATTCGTATCTAAACTAGCCCTCATCTCTTTGATCTTTTCATTCTGATAAAAGCATAGAAGGGTGGTTGGCTCAACATTTTCTCCTTTGGGGTGCCCAAATATAGTTTTCATCGTTTCATAAGTATCAACGACGTCCCCTTCAAGAAAACCGTTTTCAAATAAAGAATCTAAAACTTGCTTAAAGGAAGAAGGCAAGCCAGCATAAAAACTTTTCAGGTATATTTCAGTCTGATATTGGGGCACATAGCTAGCTCGAATTCTTAACAGCCTATCCCAAGCATCCTTCAAAGATTCATCAAGAAAATAACGAAAATTTTTGGGATTGTCTTCATCAAAATTGTTAAGACTTTCCTTGACAATCCCGGTAAGTCCTTCCATAGCATCATTATCTATGAGCTTGGAGAGGACGGAGGGGCTATCCAAAGCACTAAAACTTGGGGGAAAACTCCTAGCTTTTTTAGGGTCAGCCATGGCAACGATAAAAACAGCGAGCGGAAAAAGGGAGGCGAATAAAATGACAAATTTTTGTGAAGTGGGGGAGAGGAAAACAAGAGGCAAATGGCAAATAATTTAAATTGCGAGGAGATGAGATTCTGATTAGGAACCTGGTATATGTTGAAGATCCTCCCCGGCAATGGCGCCAGAAAGTTCCTTTTGATGTCGCTTGAAGCTACGTCGATATTTCCCCAAAGAGGAAGGGATGATGCAGCACAGTGGCTGTAGGTATTTCCTTAGATATGAAACCAAGGTTATCGAACCAGTAGGAGAATCAAGCAACACAACGTAAACAACCCCTGCACACAAATAACAACACCTCGCAACCCAACGTGTCAAAGGGGTTGTCAGTCCCTTTCGGGTAACGGCGCCAGAAACAGAGTGCGGGCGGGAGAAAGTTGTAATAGATTGAATAAATAGATCGCAAATAAAATAAAGTGCAGCAAATTATTTTTGTATTTTTGGTTTAATAGATCTGAAAATAAATGCAAGGAAAAAGTAGATCGCAAAGGCAAATATGAGAAGAAGACCCGGCGGCCGTAGGTTTCACTAGTGTATTCTCTCAAGAAAGATAGCAAACGGTGGGTAAACAAATTACCGTCAAATAATTATGACGATATCCAGGCAATGATCGTTATATAGGCATCACGTCCAAGATTAGTAGACCGACTCCTGCCTGCATCTACTACTATTACTCCACACATCGACCGCTATCCAACATGCATCTAGTGTATTAAGTTCATGGAGAAACGGAGTAATGCAATAAGAACACTGACATGATGTAGACAAGATGTATCTATGTAGAGATAGAGCCCATTGTTTTATCCTTAGTAGCAACGATACATACGTGTCGTTTCCCTTTCTGTCACTGGGATCAAGCACCGTAAGATCGAACCCACTACAAAGCACCTCTTCCCATTGCAAGAAAAATAGATCAAGTTGGCCAAACAAAACCCAAATATCGGAGAAGAAATACAAGGCTATAAGAGATCATGCATATAAGAGATCAAAGAAACTCAAATAACTTGCATGGATATAAAAAGATATAAATGATCATAAACTCAAAGTTCATCAGATCTCAGCAAACACACCGCAAAAAGAGTTACATCATATGGATCTCCAAGAGACCATTGTATTGAGAATTCAGCGAGAGAGAGGAAGCCATCTAGCTACTAACTACGGACCCGAAGGTCTACAATGAACTACTCATGCATCATCGGAGAGGCACCAATGGAGGTGGTGAACCCCATCCGAGATGGTGTCTAGATTGGATCTGGTGGTTCGGACTCTCTGTTGGATGAATATTTCGTCCACTCCCCTAGGGTTCTGGGATTTGGGGGGGGGGGGTATTTATAGAGCAAAGAGGGGGTCCAGGGGGCACCCGAGGTGGGCACAACCCACCCAGAGCGCCCTGGTCGGTTGTGCCCCCCTCGGGGCACCCCGAGGTGCAGCCAGGGCCCATTACGTCCCTTCTGGTCCATAAAAAATCTCCGTGAAGTTTCGTGGCATTTGGACTCCGTCTGATATTGATTTCCTGCGATCTAAAAAACATGTAGAAAACATCAATTGGCACTTGGCACTATGTCAATAGGTTAGTACCAAAAATGATATAAAATGACTATAAAATGATTATAAAACATCCAAGATTGATAATAAAATAGCATAGAACAATCAAAAATTATAGATACATTGGAGACGTATCAGCATCCCCAAGCTTAACTCTTGCTCGTCCTCTAGTAGGTTAGTAACAAAAACAGAATTTTTGATGTGGGGAGTTGTTTATCATGTCATATCATATTATTTTCGTTATAGCATGGACATTTGGACTTTATGTGATTCAAAGCAATAGTCTAGTTTTGACATAATAATTTAGATACTCAAGCATATCAACAAGCAACCATGTCTTTCAAAATATCAACGCTAAAGTAAGTTATCCTTAGCCCATCATGCTCAAATATTGATCCATTCATGAAACACACTCGCATATTAGCTACACCCAATACTCAAGTATGATCATATTGCCTCTTAGTTGGTGCTTTTGTAAGAGAAGGTGGAGACTCAAATTCAAAAATAAAAATTGCATAAAGTAAAAGAAAGGCCCTTCGCAGAGGGGAAGTAGGGATTTGTATCAGTGCCAGAGATCAAAGCGAAAAAATTAGAGATAAAAACATTTTGGGAGGTGTATCCATCCCACCAACGAAAACGACTTAGAGTTCCCAACACTTTCCATGCTAGATATGCCATAGGCGGTTCCCAAACAGAAAATAAAGTTTATTCCTTTTTCCACCATACTTTCACTTTCCATGGCTAATCGTATCCACAGTTTCCCTCCATACTAACACTCTCCAAAGAATTTATTATTTGACAACATAAAGTAAATTCATTTTTGCATTTCGGGACTGGGCGTCCCTAAAACCTTTGCCTTACTCTCGTGCAATGACAAGTAAATAAACACTCATCGTGAGAATAACACATCCAGCATGGAAAATATTAGCCACCCGTCACCGCACCGCGAGCGAAACAAATACACAAAAGAGAAGTTTATTTTGAAAATTAGAGATGGCACATGCAAATTTTCTTAGAACGGCAAAAGAATACCGCATATAGGTAGACATAGTGGACTCATGTGGCAAAACTGGTTTAAAGGATTTTGGATGCACAAGTAGAGATCATACTTGGTGCAAAATGAAGGCTCGCAAAAAGATTGAGAAGCGACCAACCAAGAAACGAATAATCTCATAAGCAAGCATTAAGCATAATTAACACCGAATAATGCACCACAAGTAGGATATAATTTCATTGCATGACTATTTACTTTTGTACTTGCATAGGGAATCACAAACCTTAACACCAATATTCTTACTCAAGCGTAATTACTCATCAACACAACTCACATATTTCAAAACTATTACTAAGAATCAGGTTTATTTTGTCCAATGATCTTTATGAATTTTTTTACTTATCCTTCTTGGATATCTATCACTCTGGGACTAATTTTCATGCGTTGCTTTTCATAAGCTCAAATAAATATAAGTTAAGATCATGAGCATAAAAAAATCTTTCTCTCAAAATAATTTAAGTGAAGCAAGAGAGAATTTCTTCAAAAAATTTACTAACTCTCAAATAAATCTAAGTGAAGCAAGAGAGTATTTCTTCAAAAACACTAAGCATACCATGCTAAAAAAGATATAAGTGAAGCACTAGAGCAAGTCCTAGCTCATAAAGATTTAAGTGAAGCACAGAGAGCAATTCTAACAAGTCATGAAATAATTTTGGCTCTCTCAAATAGGTGTGTCCAGCAAGGATTGATGACTTAAAACACAAAATAAAACAAGAAAAGACTCATATCGTACAAGACGCTCCAAGCAAAACACATATCATGTGACGAATAAAAATATAGCTTCAAGTAAAATACCGATGGTCGTTAGAAGAAAGAAGGGATGCCACTCAGGGGCATCCCCAAGCTTAGTTGGTTGCTCATTATTGGATAATAGCTTGGGATGCTGGGGCATCCCCAAGCTTAGACTCTTCTATCCTTCTTTCATCCATCTTAAGATAACCCAAAAGTTGAAAACTTCAATCACACAAAACTCAACAAAACCTTCGTGAGATCCGTTACTATAAGAAAGCAAACCACTACTATGAGTACTATATCAAACCAATTCATATTTTGTTTTTTTATTATATCTACTATGAGACCAACTCCCGGATCACCCGGACGGTGCCTGCGTGCATGATGTTGCGCCGAGGCCCATGTACCCATTTGTCCCTCTAGCCTATATAAACGACTCCACCTCCACTTTTCCAGGGTTAGCATTGGTTTAGCTCATATGAGAGATTTAAATAAATAGTTTTGATTGTTTGTTTGATTGTTGTGTCATTGATTGACTGAAAGTGAGTGGAATTTGAAACTTCTGAAAGTTAAATGAGAGGGAATAAAAGGACTTTCCCAAACTTACATTTTTGCATTTATGATCTCCATGAATTCAAATTCTTTTCATCACAAAACCCATGAGAGAAGATGATATGACTTCTTCCATTTAAAATGAAAATGGTGTTTGAGGATATTTGAATTTCACTTGGAAATATTTCGAATTCAGAAACTATAAGCAACTCAATGATTTTCATGAGAGAAGATAAAATGACTTCTTCAAAACATATGAAATATGAGTTGGGAGTTCAAAATTATCAAATTTAAAGTCCCTTTGAAATTGTTTTAAATTTGGAGTTATTTGGGTTTTATTCAAATTATTTTCTCCAAAAATAAAATATATGGAAAATAGGGTAAAATGATTCCCTACATCAAAATCTAGAGAGAAATAAAATTGAAATCATTTTGTATTTAAAAAATTATTTTATTGGATTTTATTAGAGCTGTAACACTGTTTGCTATATTTAAAGTTTTGTGGATTTTATTTGAAGCTAGAATAATGTTCATGTTGTTGGAAATCTTTTTCTGAAAATTTTGATATATAACATGCCTATATTATATTAATATTTTATTTGGTTTTTATTTTTTTATCTGTTTAAAAAATTCCCGCGGACCAAACTGGGCCGAAGGCCCAGCCGGCCAAGGACGCATCCGCCTACCTCGCGTGCGCGCACCGGACACCACCGCCGTCCCTGACGCAGACTCCGCCGGCCGCCGCCCCTTTGCCTCCTCCCCACGCCTCCCCGCCTATAGAAAGCGAGGCCCAGACCTCCCTCTCCTCCCGAGCCGCCCCGCTGCCCTCGCGTCACGCCGCCGCCCGCCGCCGCATCTCGCCGCCCTTGCTTTGCATCCCTCGCTTGAAAATCGCCCGCCGTGTCATTGCCCGCGCCGCCTTGCCGCTCCTCGCCGCCGCCGCTAACCTTGCCAGCGCCTTCTCGCATGCAAGCCGTCATCGCTTCCTTTTCGCGAACCCGCCGCCGCCGGTTTTAGACGAAAACCGCACGAACCAGTAATAAACCGCCCGGTCCAGTTTATTTTTTTGGTTTTTCTTCGGTTTTTCTTTAAAACTGGTTTTATTATTTTAGTTTGGTTATTTAGAGAGCGTTCATTGTCTAAGCCTCTGGAGAAAACGCGTTCATAGTTTAGGGTTCAGTAGTGAATGTTCGTTGTTTAGATCTTTTTTTTTCTTTTTTTTGGCCAAGGACCCATCCGTGAATATTTTATTTATAGATTAGTCCCTGATCTTCAAACCTTCGTTACTTCTTGCTTGTTTATCCAAATTCAACGAAACCAACGCCCACTTCTTCGTTATGATCCTCTCTATCCAGTAAAACAACTTAAACATATTTTTAAAAGTTTAAAATTTGATTTCAATTAGTTTTGAATTCAAACTTCATTTGTTCATAATTTGAGTTTTATAACTCCGATTTAATTGATTCTTTTTGTAAATCGAAGCTCTTGACCTAAATTTCTGATAAGGTCAAATTCCCTTTTTTTGGTACTATTAGAAATTGTTTTATGTTTCAAGAGTTAACCGCTTGTTTTCGAAGTTTTCCGAGACCTTTTCTTTGATTCTTTTGCATGATTGCTTTTGTGTGGTTACTATTGCTTGCTCACGACAGATTGACCGGAGTGTGGCGAGTAGAACTATCAGGAGTTATGAGTGTGAATCATCTTCATCAACAGCACAAGGCAAGTTCACACATTGATCATATCCCTCTATTACCCAGCTTTTATGCATTAGTTTCAACCCTCAAACATTGCATGAGTAGGATCGATAACATGTGGGTATTGGGAAGTAGTTGATGAGGTAGGAACCTATTGTCTTGCATTCAAACCCCGGGTATTATTACAATATGCTTATGCTGCTATGCTATGCTCATAGACGTGGATTGGTTTTTGAGAGAATTCATGGAAGTTGTGAGAGACTATTGTTAACTAAGGTTTAACTTAAGGTGGCTACTTTAATACACATCTGGGTGGATTGGTTTGGGGCACCCTGGGGATATCAGTGGATTGCCTGGACACTTGGGGAATCCAGTGTTGTCCAAGGAGATCCCGAGGAATCCGTGTGATCATCCTATGGTTCGCTAGCCAGGCTCAAAGGGATCATAAGATTATTCAGGCTAGAAACTTCCGTGTGCAGCCACAAGCCATTATGGGCTCTGGCATAGTTGAGTATGTTGTGTGACCTCTTTCAGTGGTAGACTAGAAGATGTAGGGGATGTAGGTGGTACGGTCTACCCATCGAAAGAGTTAATGCTTCTGAAAGACTGTGTCTCGGTCATCTGTTTCTCAAACACCATGTAGTGCGAGAAAACCAGTGGAGGAGATCGAGTCTTGTGGGGAAAAGTGCACAAACCTCTGCAGAGTGTACAAACTAATCATGATTAGCCGTGTCCCCGGTTATGGACATCTTAAGTGTTTGGTTCCTGAATTATTGATTTGATCTCATCACGTTACTTAATTGATTTGTCGGGTTGTTAACTTTTAATTTGGGATTGAGATGGGGTTGCCATTCTCAATGTTTTTCAACAAACTTTGTAGTTAAATAAAAATATATTCCTTTGTTGTAGGAAAAAATTGGCTTTATGCAAAAATAAACTTAGAGCTTTCCACCAGCCAAATATGCATGTAGTGATAGCCATTATCCAGCATTGCTCTACAGTGTGAAATTGCCAGTACATTCAATGTACATTAAATATGGCTGCAACGTCTCATGTTGCAGGAATTCTTACGACGAGTAAGTGATACGTTAGGGTTACGGTTTCTACACTCAACTTTGCCGTTGGTGTTGATGGGAATCCACAACCTTGTTGTTACTTCCGCTATCTGGATTGAGGTAATAGTATTTACGTAACTTTATACATGTGATTTACCTCTGTTATAAATCCTCGAGTATTGTGTGTGTCAGCATACCGTTCCAGGGATGACACTTAAGCACAGAGACTTGACCGTCTGAGGTCGGGTCGCTACAAAGATCCCCCAAGCGGATTCAAGTCCTCCACCTAGGAGAAGATCCCCTAGTGGATTCAAGACCTCCTCTTAGAGAAGAATTAGCTACTTGTATCTTTCCTTTGATGTCTTTGGATCTTGTGATCTCTTTGTGTTCATGGATCTAGCACATGTGTGATTGGATCAAGTCAATTTGAGTGTTTCCTCTTGTTTACCCCCTTGTGTTCTTCGTGTGTTCGTCGTGTTCTTTGTGGGATCCCCTCCAAATCATGAAAGATCGGCCTTAGGGTTTCCACCCTACATCACAATGATAATTAAGAAAATGAGAAGGAGGAAGCCAATGATATGATGGAACATATCATAATTTTCCTCACGTAAGTTGGGGAATCAATCATCTTACATCTTATACATATTTACTAATCGGGTGCACCATTTAGGATTCCACATTCATCCTAGAAAACCATATAGAATATTAACCTTAGGATACCAGTTCTAATAGGTGAAGGAGTTGGCACCTTAGGGGCACCGAATAGTCCACCCTATGATATTAACTACAATGTTTACATGAGCTGCCACATCATTCAGTTGGCTGGTTACAGAGGCTGCTCATACAATGGATGCACAGTTGTACTTGTGTTTGTTATCTTCTCTCGATTTAGGAGTTTTGTTTGCAAAATATGAAGATCTTTGGAGAGCTTTAGTGCTGACCAAGTGTACATCTGATCTATAAAAATAATCTACCAATCAAACAACTTTTACTATTTTAGTGGTTGAAAATGAATGGTGTTAAAGATACACCATATGTTCATGCACATCAAGCATATATGACCTTTTGGGGATTGTACTTCTTGATCTAGTTCAATAATATCATATACGTGGTGATAAGAAGTCCCCAAAAGAGATTGTTGGGCATCTTTTTGAGTGATAACCAAATGGCCGTAAGGCAAATATATAAAAAGTAACAGTTGAAAATAATGTAGAATAATATTCTCTATATTGATGGAGACACCACCAAAGCAGATTAAAACAACCCAAATGATAATGCCCACACGTGTGGCACGTTTGC
Source organism: Aegilops longissima (assembly GCA_021605205.1). NCBI lineage: Eukaryota > Viridiplantae > Streptophyta > Magnoliopsida > Poales > Poaceae > Aegilops > Aegilops longissima. Next base: position 470,403,411 of record CM038678.1, read on the forward strand.
ACATCGCCCCACACGCCTTGATCCACGTTGATTCTATTTTGTATGAATCCTAAAGGAATCTATTAGAATATGAGTGCCACGTGGGCATCATCGTGCAATAATAAGCCATTGGAGAGTTAGCCCACACGCCCATAACACGCGGTTTGCCACCTACTGTTGTGTGGGCGAACTAGTTTCTAATCATCGATGTCTACTACACAACCTTCTTCTTGTAGACGTTGTTGGGCCTCCAAGTGCAGAGGTTTGTAGGACAGTAGCAAATTTCCCTCAAGTGGATGACCTAATGTTTATCAATCCATGGGAGGAGTAGGATGAAGCTGATCTCTCTTAAACAACCCTGCAACCAAATAACAAAGAGTCTCTTGTGTCCCCAACACACCCAATACACTGGTAAATTGTATAAGTGCACTAGTTCGGCAAAGAGATGGTGATACAAGTGCAATATGGATGATAGATATGAATATTTGTAATCCAAAAATATAAAAACAGCAAGGTATAAAGCGATAAAAGTGAGCGTAAACAGTATTGCAATGCTAGGAAACAAGGCCTAGGGTTCATAATTTCACGAGTGCAAGTTCTCTCAACAATAATAACATAATTGGATCATATAACTATCCCTCAACATGCAACAAAGAGTCACTCCAAAGTCACTAATAGCAGAGAACAAACAAAGAGATTATTGTAGGGTACGAAAGTATTCTTTCTGATCGATCTATTCAAGAGTCCGTAGTAAAATAACACAATGCTATTCTTTCCGTTCGATCTATCCTAGAGTTCGTACCAGAACAACACCTTAAGACACAATCAACCAAAACCCTAATGTCACCTAGATACTCCAATGTCACCTCAAGTATCCGTGGGTATGATTATACGATATGCATCACACAATCTCAGATTCATCTATTCAACCAACACAAAGAACTTCAAAGAGTGCCCCAAAGTTTCTACCGGAGAGTCAAGGCGAAACGTGCCAACCCCTATCCATAAGTTCACAAGGTCACTGAACCCGCAAGTTGATCACCAAAACATACGTCAAGTAGATCACGTGAATATCCCATTGTCACCACAGATAAGCACATGCAGGACATACATCAAGTGTTCTCAAATCCTTAAAGACTCAATCCGATAAGATAACTTCGAAGGGAAAATTCAATCCATTACAAGAGAGTAGAGGTGGAGAAATATCATAATATCCAACTATAATAGCAAAGCCCGCGATACATCAAGATCGTGCCAAATCAAGAACACGAGAGAGAGAGAGAGAGAGAGAGAGAGAGAGAGAGAGAGAGAGAGATCAAACTGAAGGAAATATGCCCTAGAGGCAATAATAAAGTTATTATCTATTTCCTTATATCATGATAAATGTTTATTATTCATGCTAGAATTGTATTAACCGGAAACATAATACATGTGTGAATACATAAACAAACAGTATGTCAATAGTATGCCTCTACTTGACTAGCTCGTTAATCGAAGATGGTTATGTTTCCTAACCATAGACATGAGTTGTCATTTGATTAACGGGATCACATCATTAGGAGAATGATGTGATTGACTTGACCCATTCCGTTAGCTTAGCACTTGATCGTTTAGTATGTTGCTATTGCTTTCTTCATGACTTATACAAAGTTCCTGCAACTATGAGATTATGCAACTCCCATTTACGGAGGAACACTTTGTGTGCTACCAAACGTCTGGCGTAATTGGGTGATTATAAAGGTACTCTCAGGTGTCTCCAAAAGTATATGTTGAGTTGGCATAATTGAGATTAGGTTTTGTCACTCCGATTGTCGGAGAGGTATCTCTGGGCCTTCTCGGTAATACTCATCACCTAAGCCTTGCAAGCATTGTAACTAATGAGTTAGTTATGAAATGATGTATTACGAGCAGTAAAGAGACTTGCGATAGCGAGATTGAACTAGGTATTGGATACCGACGATCGAATCTCGGGCAAGTAACATACCGATGACAAAGGAACAACGTATGTTGTTATGCGGTTTGACCGATAAAGATCTTCGTGAAAATGTAGGAAGCAATATGAACATCCAGGTTCCGCTATTGGTTATTGACCGAGAATAGTTCTAGGTCATGTCTACATAGTTCTCGAACCGTAGGGTCCGCACGCAACGTTACGATGACGAGTTTATTATGAGTTTATAAGTTTTGATGTACGAAGTTTGTTGAGTCCGGATGTGATCACGGACATGACGAGGAGTCTCGAAATGGTCAAGACATAAAGATCGATATATTGGAAGCCTATGTTTGGACTTGGAAAGGTTCGGGTGAAATCGGGATTTTCTGGAACACAGGGGTTCTGGAACCCTCCGGAGGTCAATGGGCCTTAATGGGCCATACGGGAGAAGAGGAGGGCCGGCTAGGGCAGGCGCGCCCCCCCCCTAGTCCGAATAGGACAAGGAGAGGCGGCGCCCCTTCCTCTTCCCCTCCCCAAGTCCTAATCCAACTAGGAAGGGGGAGTCCTACTCCCGTGGGAGTAGGACTCCTCAGCCGCCTCCTCTAGGGCCGGCCGCACCCCCTGCTCCTTTATATCTGAGGCGGGGGCACCCCATAACACACAAGTTGATCTACGGATCGTTCCTTAGCGTGTCGGTGCCCCCTCCACCATATTCCACTTGGTCATATCGTCGCGGAGCTTAAGCGAAACCCTGCGCGCGGTAGAGTCATATCGTCGCGAGCTTAGCGAAGCCCTGCGTCGGTGGAGCATCATCATCATCACCACTCCGTCGTCTTGTGGAACTCATCCCCGACGCTTTCTGGATCGGAGCCGGGGATCGTCATCGAGCTGAGCGTGTGCGGAACTCGGAGGTGCCGTCGTTCGGTACTTGGATCGGTCGGATCGTGAAGGCGTCGACTACATCAACAGCGTTGTTATAACGCTTCCGCTTACGGTCTCACGAGTGCGTGGACATACACTCTCCCCTCTCGTTGCTATGCCATCACCATGATCTTGCGTGTGCGTAGGAAATTTTTGAAATTACTATGTTCCCCAACGGTGGTATCGAGCCAGGTTTTATCGTTGATGTCATATGCAGAGTAGAACACAAGTGAGTTGTGGGCGATATAAGTCATCTTGCTTACCAGCATGTCATACTTTGGTTCAGCGGTATTGTGAGATGAAGCGGCCGGACCGACATTACGCGTCGCTTCGCGAGACTGGTTTACCGCTTGAGCACTCGTTGCTTAAAGGTGGCGGCGGTGTCTGTTTCTCTCACTTTAGTTGAACCGAGTGTGGCTCGCCGGTCCTTGCGAAGGTTAAAATAGCACCAACTTGACGAACTATCGTTGTGGTTTTGATGCGTAGGTAAAACGGTTCTTGCTCAGCCCGTAGCAGCCACGTAAAACTTGCAACAACAAAGTAGAGGGCGTCTAACTTGTTTTTGCAGGGCATGTTGTGATGTGATATGGTCAAGGCGTGATGCTATATTTTATTGTATGAGATGATCATGTTTTGTAACGAAGTTATCGACAATGGCGGAGCCATATGGTTGTCACTTTATTGTATGAAATGCAAAAGCCATGTAATTGCTTTACTTTATCACTAAGCGATGGCGATAGTCGTAGAAGCAATAGTTGGCGAGGCGACAACGATGCTACGATGGAGATCAAGGTGTCGCGCGGTGACAATGGTGATCATGATGGTGCTTGGAGATGGAATCACAAGCACAATATGATGATGGCCATATCATATCACTTATATTGATTGCATGTGATGTTTATCCTTTATGCATCTTATCTTGCTTTGATTGACGGTAGCATTATAAGATGATCTCTCACTAAAATTATCAAGAAGTGTTCTCCTGAGTATGCACCGTTGCTAAAAGTTAAGTAGTGCCCGGACACCACGTGATGATCGGGTGTGATAAGCTCTCGTCCATCTACAACGGTGCAAGCCAGTTTTGCACACGCGGAATACTCAGGTTAAACTTGACGAGCCTAGCATATGCAGATATGGCCTCGGAACACGGAGACCGAAAGGTCGGCGTGAATCATATAGTAGATATGATCAACATAGTGATGTTCACCATTGAAAACTACTCCATCTCACGTGATGATCGGTTATGGTTTAGTTGATTTGGATCACGTAATCACTTAGATGACTAGAGATGTCTGTCTAAGTGGGAGTTTTAATATGATTAATTGAACTTAAATTTATCATGAACTTAGTACTGATAGTATTTTGCTTGTCTATGTTTCTTTGTAGATAGATGGCTCGTCTTGTTGTTCCGTTGAATTTTAATGTGTTCCTTGAAAGCAAAGTTGAAAGATGATGGTAGCAATTACGGACTGGGTCCGTAACGAGGATTATCCTCATTGCTGCCGAAGAATTACGTCTGGAAGCACCGCTGGGTGCGAACTGCTTTGCAGAACAACGCCGAAGTTGTGAGCGTCTGGCGAGCAAAGCGATGACTACTCCATAGTTCGATGTGCCATGCTTTACGGCTTAGAACCGGTCTTCAACGGCGTTTTGAACATCATGGGGCATATGAGATGTTCCAGGAGTTGAAGTTAATATTTCAAGCAAATGCCGGATTGAGAGATATGAAGTCTCCAATAAGTTCTATAGCTGCAAGATGGAGGAGAATAGTTACATCGGTGAGCACATACTCAAAATGTGCAGGTATAATAATCACTTGATTCAACTGGAAGTTAATCTTCCGGATGATAGTGTCATTGATGTAATTCTCCAATCACGCCACCAAGCTACAAGAGCTTCGTGATGAACTATAATATGCAAGGGATGACTAAGACAATTCTGAGCTCTTCGCAATGCTAAAATCATGCGGAGGTAGAAATCAAGAAAGAGCATCAAGTGTTGATGGTCAACAAGACCACTAGTTTCAAGAAAAGGGCAAAGGGAAGAAGAAGCGGAACTTCAAAAGAACAGCAAGAAAGTTGCTGCTCAAGAGAAGAAACCCAAGTCGGACCTAAGCACTGAAATCGAGTGTTTTACTGCAAGCGGTGGACCTTTGAGCGGAACTGCCCCAAGTATTTGGCGGATAAGAAGGATGGCAAGATGAACAAAGGTATATGTGATATACATGTTATTGATTTGTACCTTACTAGAGCTCGTAGTAGCACTTGGGTATTTGATCTGGTTCTGTTGCTAATATTTGCAACTCGAAGCAGGGACTACGGAATAAGGGAGCACGGCAAAGGGCGAGGTGACGATCTGCGCGTGGGAAAGCGGTTCCAAAGTCAATGTGATCGCGATCGACACGCTACCTCTACATCTACCTTCGGGATTAGTTTTAGACCTAAATAATTGTTATTTGGTGCCGCGTTGAGCATGAACATTATATCTGGATCTTGTTTAATGCGAGTCGGTTATTCATTTAAATCGAGAGAATAATGGTTGTTCTATTTATATGAGTAATATCTTTTATGGTCATGCACCCTTGAAGAATGGTCTATTCTTGTTGAATCTCGACGGTAGTGATACACATATTCATAATGTCAAAGCCAAAAGATGCAGAGTTGATAATGATAGTGCAACTTATTTGTGGCACTTGCCGTTTAGGTCATATCGGTGTAAAACGCATGAAGAAACTCCAAGCAGATGGACTTTTGGAATCACTTGATTATGAATCACTTGGTACTTATGAACCGTGCCTCATGGGCAAGATGACTAAAACACCGTTCTCGGTTGTATGGAGAGAGCAACAGATTTGTTGGAAATCACACATACGAGATGTATGTGGTCCGATGAATGTTGAAGCTCGTGGCGGATATCGTTATTTTCTCACCTTCACAGATGATTTAAGCGATACGGGTATATCTACTTAATAAAGCATAAATTTGAAACATTTGAAAAGTTCAAAGAATTTGAGTGAAGTTGAAAATCATCGTAACAAGAAAATAAAGTTTCTCGATCTGATCGTGGAGGAGAATATTTGAGTTACGAGTTTGGTCTACATTTGAAGCAATGCGGAATAGTTTAGCAACTCACGCCACCGGAACACCACAGCGTAATGGTGTGTCCGAGCGTCGAATCGTACTTTACTAGATATGGTACGATCTATGATGTCTATTTCCGATTTACCGCTATCATTTTGGGGTTATGCTTTAGAGACGGCCACATTCACGTTAAATAGGACACCATCACAATCCGTTGAGACGACACCTTATGAACTATGGTTTGGCAAGAAACCTAAGTTGTCGTTTCTGAAAGTTTGGGGTTGCGATGCTTATGTGAAAAAGCTTCAACCTGATAAGCTTGAACCCAAATCGGAAAAATGTGTCTTCATAGGATACCCAAAGGAGACAATTGGGTATACCTTCTATCACAGATCCGAAGGCAAGACATTCGTTGCGAAGAATGGATCCTTTCTAGAGAAGGAGTTTCTCTCGAAAGAAGTGAGTGGGAGGAAAGTAGAACTTGATGAGGTAACAGTACCAGCTCCCTTATTGGAAAGTAGTTCATCACGAAATCGGTTTACGTGACACCTACACCGATTAGCGAGGAAGTTAATGATAATGATCATGAAACTTTAGATCAAGTTGTCACCGAACTTAGTAGATCAACCAGAATAAAATCCGCACGGTGTGGTGCGGTAATCCTATTCGGAAGTCATGCTATTAGATCATGGTGAACCTCACGAACTATGAAGAAGCGATGGTGAGCCCAGATTCGAAAAATGGCTTGAAGCCATGAAATCTGAGATGGGATCCATGTATGAGAACAAAGTATGGACTTTGGTTGACTTGCACGATGATCGGCAAGCAATAGAGAATAAATGGATTTTTAAGAAGAAGGCGACGCCGACGGTAATGTTCTGTTTTACAAAGCTCGACTTGTTGCAAAAGGTTTTCGACAAGTTCAAGGAGTTGACTACGATGAGACCTTCTCACCCGTAGCGATGCTTGATCTGTCCGAATCATGTTAGCAATCGCCGCATTTTATGATTATGAAATATGGCGAGATGGATGTCAAAACTGCATTTCTGAATGGATTTACGGAAGAAGAGTTGTATATGATGCAACCGAAGGTTTTGTCGATCCTAAAGGAGCTAACAAAGTGTGCAAGCTCAACGATCAATCTATGGTGCAGTGCAAGCCTCTCGGAGTTGGAATAAGCGCTTTGATAGTGTGATCAAAGCATATGGTTTTATCTGAGACTTTTGGAGAAGCTTTGTATTTACAAGAAAGTGAGTGGGAGCTCAGTAGCATTTCTAATATTATATGTGGACGACATATTGTTAATTGGAAATGATATAGAATTTCTGGATATCATAAAGGATACTTGAATAAAAGTTTTTCAATGAAGGACCTCGGTGAAGCTGCTTACATATTGGGCATCAAGATCTATAGAGATAGATCAAGGCGCTTAATTGGACTTTCACAAAGCACATACCTTGATAAGGTTTTGAAAAAGTTCAAAATTGATCGAGCAAAGAAAGGATTTTACCTGTATTACAAGGTGTGAAATTGAGTCGGACTCAATGCCCGACCACAATGCAGAAGATAGAGAGAAAATGAAAGATGTTCCTATGCTTCAACCATAGGCTCTATCATGTATGCAATGCTGTGTACCAGACTGACGTATGCTTAGCAATAAGCTTGGGAGGAAGGTACCAAAGTAATCCAGAGTGGATCCTTTGGACAGCGGTCAAGAACATCTGAAATACGAAAAGGACTAAGGATATGTTTCTCGTATATGGAGGTGACAAAGAGCTAGTCGTAAAACTTACGTCGATGCAAGCTTTGACACCGATCCGGACGATTCTAAATCGCAAACCGGATCGTATTTTTATTAAGCGGTGGAGCTGTAAGTTGGTGCAGTTCTAAACAAAGCGTCGTGGCGGGATCTACATGTGAAGCGGAGTACATAGTTGCTTGAAGCAGCAAATGAAGGAGTGCGGATGAAGGAGTTCATTTCCGATCTTGGTGTTATACCTAGTGCACGGGACCAATGAAGATCTTCGTGACAATCTTGGTGCAATTGCCTTGGCAAAGGAATCCAGATTTCACAAGAGGACCAAGCACATCAAGAGGCGCTTCAGTTCCATTCGGGACCAAGTCCAAGTGGGAGACATAGAGATTTGCAAGATACATACGGATCTGAATGTTGCGGACCCGTTGACTAAGCCTCTCTCACGAGCAAAACATGATCAGCACCAAGACTCCATGGGTGTGAGAATCATTCTTGTGTAATCTAGATTATTGACTCTAGTGCAAGTGGGAGATGAAGGAAATATGCCCTAGAGGCAATAATAAAGTTATTATCTATTTCCTTATATCATGATAAATGTTTATTATTCATGCTAGAATTGTATTAACCGGAAACATAATACATGTGTGAATACATAAACAAACAGTATGTCACTAGTATGCCTCTACTTGACTAGCTCGTTAATCGAAGATGGATATGTTTCTAACCATAGACATGAGTTGTCATTTGATTAACGGGATCACATCATTAGGAGAATGATGTGATTGACTTGACCCATTCCGTTAGCTTAGCACTTGATCGTTTAGTATGTTGCTATTGCTTTCTTCATGACTTATGCAAAGTTCCTGCAACTATGAGATTATGCAACTCCGTTTACGGAGGAACACTTTGTGTGCTACCAAGCGTCTAGCGTGGCTGGGTGATTATAAAGGTACTCTGGTGTCTCCAAAAGTATATGTTGAGTTGGCATAATTCGAGATTAGGTTTTGTCACTCCGATTATCGGAGAGGTATCTCTGGGCCTTCTCGGTAATACTCATCACCTAAGACTTGCAAGCATTGTAACTAATGAGTTAGTTATGAAATGATGTATTCTGAGCGAGTAAAGAGACTTGCGATAGCGAGATTGAACTAGGTATTGGATACCAGCGATCGAATCTCGGGCAAGTAACATACCGATGACAAAGGGAACAACGTATGTTGTTATGCGGTTTGACCGATAAAGATCTTACGTGAAAATGTAGGAACCAATATGAACATCCAGGTTCCGCTATTGGTTATTGACCGAGAATAGTTCTAGGTCATGTCTACATAGTTCTCGAACCCGTAGGGTCCTTGCGCAACGTTACGATGACAGTTTATTATGAGTTTATAAGTTTTGATGTACGAAGTTTGTTGAGTCCGGATGTGATCACGGACATGAAGAGGAGTCTCGAAATGGTCGAGACATAAAGATCGATATATTGGAAGCCTATGTTTGGACTTGGAAGGTTCGGGTGAAATCGGGTTTTCTTGGAACACCGAGGGTTCGGAACCCTCCGGAGGTTAATGGGCCTTAATGGGCCATAAGGGAGAAGAGGAGGGCGGCCGGGGCAGGCGCGCCCCTCCCCTAGTCCGAATAGGACAAGGAGAGGGGCGGCGCCCTTCCTCTTCCCCTCCCCAAGTCCTAATCCAACTAGGAAGGGGGGAGTCCTACTCGGTGGGAGTAGGACTCCTCCGCGCGCCTCCTCCTAGGGCCGGCCGCACCCCCTTGCTCCTTTATATCTGAGGCGAGGGGCACCCCATAACACACAAGTTGATCTACGGATCGTTCCTTAGCCGTGTGTGGTGCCCCTCCACCATATTCCACTTCGGTCATATCGTCGCGGAGCTTAGCGAAGCCCTGCGCCGATAGAGTCATATCGTCGCGAGCTTAGGCGAAGCCTGCGTCGGTGGAGCATCATCATCGTCCTGCGCCGTCGTCTTGTGGAACTCATCCGACGCTTTCTTTGGATCGGGCCGGGATCATCATCGAGCTGAGCGTGTCTGAACTTCGGAGGTGCCGTGCGTTGGTACTTGGATCGGTCGGATCGTGAAGCGTCGACTACATCAACAGCGTTGTTATAGCGCTTCGCTTCGGTCTCGAGGTACATGGACATACACTCTCCCCTCTCGTTGCTGTGCCATCACCATGATCTTGCGTGTGCGTAGGAATTTTTTTGAAATTACTACGTTCCCCAACACAAACACATAGCTACTAGTACATACCCTCAGCCCCGAGGGTGAACTACTCCCTCCTCGTCATTGAGAGCGTCGGGATGATGAAGATGTCCACCGATGAGGGATTCCCCCTCCGGCAGGGTGCCGGAACAGGGCCCGATTAGTTTTTCGTGGCTACAGAGGCTTGCGGCGGCGGAACTCCCGATCTAGGTTATGTTCTGGAAGTTTGGGGATATATAAGAGGTGTTGGCATCGGGGACAAGTCAGGAGGGTCCACGAGGCGGCCACGAGGTAGGGGGGCGTGCCCAGGGGGGTAGGGCGCGCTGAAGGAAATATGCCCTAGAGGCATTAATAAAGTTGTTATTTATATTTCCTTATATCATGATAATTTTTTATTATTCATGCTAGAATTGTATTAGCTAGAAACTTGATACATGTGTGAATATATAGACAAACAGAGTGTCACTAGTTTGCCTCTACTTAACTAGCTCGTTGAGTCAAAGATGGTTATGTTTCCTAGCTATAGACATGAGTTGTCATTTGATTAACGGGATCACATCATTAGAGAATGATGCGATTGACTTGACCCATTCCATTAGCTTAGCATTTGATCATTTAGTATATCGCTATTGCTTTCTTCATGACTTATACATGTTCCTATGACTATGAGATTATGCAACTCCCGAATACAGGAGGAACACTTTGTGTGCTACCAAACGTCACAACGTAACTGGGTGATTATAAAGGTGCTCTACAGGTGTCTCCGATGGTACTTATTGAGTTGGCATAGATCAAGGTTAGGATTTGTCACTCCGATTGTTGGAGAGGTATCTCTGGGCCCTCTCGGTAATGCACATCACTATAAGCCTTGCAAGCAATGCAACTAATGAGTTAGTTGCAGGATGATGTATTACGGAACGAGTAAAGAGACTTGCCGGTAACGAGATTGAACTAGGTATTGAGATACCGACGATCGAATCTCGGGCAAGTAACATACCGATGACAAAGGGAACAACGTATGTTGTTATGCGGTTTGACCGATAAAGATCTTCGTAGAATATGTGGGAGCCAATATGAGCATCCAGGTTCCTCTTTTGGTTATTTACTGGAGACGTGTCTCGGTCATGTCTACATAGTTCTCGAACCTGTAAGGTCCACACGCTTAACGTTCGGTGATGATCGGCAATATGAGTTTATGTGTTTTGATGTACCGAAGGTAGTTGAGAGTCCCGGATATGATCACGGACTCGACGAGGAGTCTCTAAATGGTCGAGACATAAAGATCAATATATTGGATGACTATGTTTGGACTTCGGAAGGGTTCCGAGTGACTTTGGACGAATACCAGAGTAACGGGGGGGTTACCGGAACCCCCACACCCCCCGGGGAGTGTAATGGGCCTCATGGGCCTTGGTGGAGAGAGGAAGGGGCGGCCAGGGCAGGCCGTGCGCCCCCTCCCCCTCTTGTCCGAATTGGACAAGGAAGGGGGGGCAGCGCCCCCCCCTTTTCCTTCCCCCTCTCTCCTCCTTCCTTCCCTCCTACTCCTACTCTTGGAAGGGGTGGAATCCTACTCCCGGTGGGAGTAGGACTCCCCTTGGGGCGCGCCTAGGAGGCCGGCCTCCTCCACCTCCTCCACTCCTTTATATATGGGGGAGGGGGGCACCCCATAGACACAAGTTGATCATTGATCTCTTAGCCGTGTGCGGTGCCCCCTCCACCATAATCCACCTTGGTAATATCATAGCGGTGCTTAGGCGAAGCCCTGCGTCGGTAGCTTCATCATCACCGTCATCACGCCGTCATGCTGACGGAACTCTCCCTTGAAGCTCTACTGGATCGTGAGTTCGTGGGACGTCACCGAGCTGAACGTGTGCAGATCGCGGAGGTGCCGTACGTTCGGTACTAGGATCGGTCGATCGTGAAGATGTACGACTACATCAACTGTGTTGTCATAATGCTTCCGCTTACGATCTACGAGGGTACGTGGATGGCACTCTCCCCTCTCGTTGCTATGCATCACAATGATCTTGCGTGTGCGTAGGATTTTTTTTGAAATTACTACGTTCCTCAACACGCACCCCCATCCTCGTGGGTGCCTCGGGACTCTTCTGGTCCATCTCCGATACTCCGTGGGCTTCTTCTGGTCCAAAAACTATCTTCATGAAAATTTCAGGTCAATTGGACTCCGTTTGGTATTCCTTTTCTGAGATACTCAAAAACAAGGAAAAAACAGAAACTGGCACTAGGCTCTGGGTTAATAGGTTAGTCCCAAAAATCATATAAAATAGCATATAAATGCATATAAAACATCCTAGATGGATAATATAATAGCATGGAACAATAAAAAATTGTAGATACGTTGGAGACGTATCAGCATCCCCAAGATTAATTCCTGCTCGTCCTCGAGTAGGTAAATGATAAAAACAAAATTTTTGATGTGGAATGCTACCTAACATATTTATCAAGGTAATCTTCTTTATTGTGGCAAGAATATTCAGATCCATAAGATTCAAGACAAAAGTTTAATATTGACATAAAAATAATAATACTTCAAGCATACTAACGAAGCAATTATGTCTTCTCAAAATAACATAACCAAAGAAGGCTCATCCCTACAAAATCATATATTTTGGCCATGCTTCATTTTCATCACGCAAAATGCTCCCATCATGCACAACCGTGATGACAAGCCAAGCAATTGTTTCATACTTTAGTATTCTCAAACTTTTTCAACTTTCACGCAATATATGAGCGCGAGCCATGGACATAGCACTATGGGTGGAATAGAATATGGTGATGGAGGTTGTGTGGAGAAGACAAAAAAGGAGAAAGTCTCACATCGACGCGGCCAACCAAAGGGCTATGGAGATGCCCATCAATTGATGTCAATGCGAGGAGTAGGGATTGCCATGCAACGGATGCACTAGAGCTATAAATGTATGAAAGCTCAACAAAAGAAACTAAGTGGGTGTGAATCCAACTTGCTTGCTCACGAAGACCTAGGGCATTGGAGGAAGCCCATTGTTGGAATATACAAGGCAAGTTCTATAATGAAAAATTCCCACTAGTATATGAAAGTGACAAAATAGGAGACTCTCTATGATGAAGATAATGGCGCTACTTTGAAGCACAAGTGTGGAAAAAGGATAGTAACATTGTCCCTTCTCTCTTTTTTTCTCATTTTTTTGGGCCTTCTCTTTTTTTATTTGGCCTTTTTTTGGCCTTTCTCTTTTTTTGGGCCTTTCTATTTTTTTATTTTTTTTATTTTCTCACACGGGACAATGCTCTAATAATTATGATCACACACTTCTATTTATTTACAACTCAAGGATTACAACTCGATACTAGAACAAAATAGACTCTATATGAGTGCCTCCGGCGGTGTACCAGGATGGGCAATGAATCAAGAGTGACATGTATGAAAAATTATGCATGGTGGCCTTGCCACAAATACGATGTCAGCTACATGATCATGCAAGGCAATATGAAAATGATAAAGTGTGTCATAATAAACGGAACGGCGGAAGTTGCATGGCAATGTATCTTAGAATGGCTATGGAAAAGCCATAATAGGTAGGTATGGTGGCTGTTTTGAGGAAGATATAAGGAGGCTTATGTGTGATAGAGCGTATCATATCACGGGGTTTGGATGCACCGACAAAGTTTGCACCAACTCTCGAGGTGAGAAAGGGCAATGCACGGTACCGAAGAGGTAGCAATGATGGAAGCGTGAGAGTGCGTATAATCCATGGACTCAACATTAGTCATAAAGAACTCACATACTTATTGCAAAATTCTACAAGTCATCGAAACCAAGCACTATGCGCATGCTCCTAGGGGGATAGATTGGTAGGAAAAGACCATCGCTCGTCCCCGACCGCCACTCATAAGGAAGGCAATCAAAGAACACCTCATGCTTCAAATTTGTCACACAACGGTTACCATACGTGCATGCTACGGGGCTTGCAAACCTCAAACTAAAGTATTTCTCAAATTCACAATTACTCAACTAGCATGACTCTAATATCACCATCTTCACATCTCAAAATAATCATCAAGCATCAAACTTCTCATAGTATTCAATGCACTTTATATGAAAGTTTTTATTATATCCCTCTTGAATGCCCATCATATTACGACTAATTTTATAACCAAAGCAAATTACCATGCTGTTATAAAAGACTCTCAAAATAATATAAGTCAAGCATGAGAGATCAACAATTTCTATAAAATAAAACCACCGTCGTGCTCTAAAAGGATATAAGTGAAGCACTAGAACAAACGAGAAACTACTCCGAAAGATATAAGTGAAGATCAATGAGTAGTTGAATAATTATGTAACTATGTGAAGACTCTTTAACATTTAAGAATTTCAGATCTTGGTATTTTATTCAAACATCAAGCAAAAAAATGACGCTCCAAGCAAAACACATATCATGTGGTGAATAAAAATATAGCTCCAAGTAAAGTTATCGATGAACGAAGACGAAAGAGGGGATGCCATCCGGGGCATCCCCAAGCTTAGGCTCTTGGTTTTCCTTGAATATTACCTTGGGGTGCCTTGGTCATACCCAAGATTAGGCTCTTGCCACTACTTATTCCATAGTCCATCGAATCTTTACCCAAAACTTGAAAACTTCACAACACAAAACTTAACAAAAAACTCGTAAGCTCCGTTAGTATAAGAAAATAAATCACCACTTAGGTACTGTTGTGAATTCATTCTAAATTCATATTGGTGTAATATCTACTGTATTCCAACTTCTCTATGGTTCATACCCTCCGATACTACTCATAGATTCGTCAAAATAAGCAAACAACACATAGTAAACAGAATCTGTCAAAAACAGAACAGTCTATCGTAATCTGTATCATTCGAATACTTATGTAACTCCAAAAATTCTGAAATAAATTGGTGGACCTGAGTAATTTGTCTATTAATCATCTTCCAAAAGAATCAACGTAAAAGCACTCTCCAGTAAAAAATGGCAGCTAATCTCGTGAGCGCAAAAGTTTCTGTTTTTTATAGCAAGATCGCAAAGACTTCACCCAAGTCTCCCCAAAGGTTCTACTTGGCACAAACACTAATTAAAACATAAAACCACATATAAACAGAGCTAGATGAATTATTTATTACTAAACAGGAGCAAAAATCAAAGAACAAAAAATAAAATTGGGTTGCCTCCCCACAAGCGCTAACGTTTAACGCCCCTAGCTAGGCATGATGATTTCAATTATGCTCACAAAAAAGATAAGAATTGAAACATAAAGAGAGCATCATGAAGAATATGACTAGCACATTTAAGTCTAACCCACTTCCTATGCATAGGGATTTTGTGAGCAAACAACTTATGGTAACAATAATCAACTAGCATAGGAAGGCAAAACAAGCATAACTTCAAAACTTTTAACACATAGAGAGGAAACTTGATATTATTGCAATTCCTACAAGCATATGTTCCTCCCTCATAATAATTTTCAGTAGCATCATGAATGAATTCAACAATATAACCATCACATAAAGCATTCTTTTCATGATCTACAAGCATAGAAAATTTACTACTCTCCACATAAGCAAGATTCTTCTTGTTCGGAATAATGGGAGTATCATAATAAACTCGAATACTATAAATTGTTTCCACATTAAAAGAGTAATGTTCAGAAAAAGGGTAATCATAATAATGACAAGTTTTAATATAATCATCACTACTTTTTATAGCATAAGTGTCATCACAATCATCATCATAAGTAGCAACTTTGTTCTCATCATAATCAATTGAAACCTCTTCCAAGATAGTGGAATCATTACTAAATAAAGTCATGACCTCTCCAAATACACTTTCATAATTGTCACAATAAGATTCAACACCCTCCAAAATAGTGGGATCATTGATTCCTAAAGTTGACACTCTTCCAAACCCACTTTCATCAATATAATCATCATAAATAGGAGGCAAGCTATCATCATAATAAATTTGCATATTAAAGCTTGGGAGGTTAAACATATCATCTTCATAAAACATAGCATCCCCAAGCTTGGGACAAACATTAATTGCAACAAATAAATTCTCAAACATGTCATTCTCATCAAACATAGTATCCCCAAGCTTGGGCCTTTTCATATCATAAGCATAATCACTCTCATCATTAATAGTATGGATAGCACCAATAATAGTATAGCAATTATCATCATCACAATGAGTAATAGAAGCAACATCATTTGGGAGGGATACCTTTTTACCTTTGCTTCTCCGTCTTTTCTTTTTCTTCTTCACATCATGTGTGGGTTTAATCCTCTTTTTCGAGCTCCTTATTAATGAGATTGGTTGAAAAGAAAGCTCCTCCTCGTTACCTGATTCATCATAAGAAATAATAGGAGGATATTGGGAAATATCTTCCCTTTCATTAGTATTCTCTTCATCTTCTATTTGTTTTCTTGTCTTTATGTAATTGGTGATGTCTACTACACAACCTTCTTCTTGTAGACGTTGTTGGGCCTCCAAGTGCAGAGGTTTGTAGGACAGTAGCAAATTTCCCTCAAGTGGATGACCTAAGGTTTATCAATCCGTGGGAGGCGTAGGATGAAGATGGTCTCTCTCAAACAACCCTACAACCAAATAACAATGAGCCTCTTGTGTCCCCAACACACCCAATACAATGGTAAATTATATAGGTGCACTAGTTCGGCGAAGAGATGGTGATACAAGTGCAATATGGATAGTAGATATAGGTTTTTGTAATCTGAAAATATAAAAACAGCAAGGTAGCTAATGATAAAAGTGAGCGTAAACGGTATTGCAATGGTAGGAAACAAGGCATAGGGTTCATACTTTCACTAGTGCAAGTTCTTTCAACAATAATAACATAGATAGATCATATAACAATCCCTCGACATACAACAAAGAGTCACTGCAAAGCCACTAATAGCGGAGAACAAACAAAGAGATTATGGTAGGGTACGAAACCACCTCAAAGTTATTCTTTCGGATCAATCTATTCAAGAGTTCTTACTAGAATAACACCTTAAGACACAAATCAACCAAAACCCTAATGTCACCTAGATACTCCATTGTCACCTCAAGTATCCGTGGGCATGATTATACGATATGCATCACACAATCTCAGATTCATCTATTCAACCAACACAAAGTACTTCAAAGAGTGCCCCGAAGTTCTAGGAGAGTCAAGACGAAAATGTGTGCCAACCGCTATGCATAGGTTCATGGGTGGAACCCGCAAGTTGATCACCAAAACATACATCAAGTGGCACGTGATATTCCATTGTCACCACAGATAAGCACGGCAAGACATACATCAAGTGTTCTCAAATCCTTAAAGACTCAATCCAATAAGATAACTTCAAGAGGACATCATAAGATCCAACTATAATAGCAAAGCTCGCGATACATCAAGATCGTGCCATAGAGAGAACACGAGAGAGAGAGAGATCAAACACATAGCTCTGGTACATACCCTCAGCCCCGAGGGTGAACTACTCCCTCCTCGTAATGGATAGCGCCGGTATGATGAAGATGCCACGGTGATGGGTTCCCCCTCGGCGGGTGCGGAGCAGGCTCCCGAGAGGTTTTGGTAGCTCTGAGGGCTTGCGGCGGAACTCGATCTATCTTCTGTTTCGATGTTTTTAGGGTATAAGGGAATATATAGGCGAAAGAAGTTGGTCGGGGAGCCTCGAGGGCCCACGAGAGGGTAGAGGCGCGCCCGGGGGTGGCGCGCCCCCTCTCGTGGCTTCTCGGCCTTCCTTTACTTCAATTCAAGTCTCTGGATCATAATCTTTCCAAAAATCAAGCTGGCGAAGGTTTCATTCCGTTTGGACTCCCTTCAATATTCCTTTTCTTCGAAATACTGAAACAGGCAATAAAACAACAATATGGGCCGGGCCTCCGGTTAATAGGTTAGTCCCAAAAGTAATATAAAAGTGTATAATAAAGCCCGTAATGATTCAAAACAGATAATTAAATGGCATGAATGCTTCATAAATTATAGATACGTTGGAGACGTATCAATTGGCAATATAAGGATTTCAATGCAATTCACCGCACAATACATATAAATTTCCTCTAGATCAAAATCAAGAACTTTATCAAGGGCAGATTCTGGAATATCCTTAGTTATACGTTTCATTTCTTCATAACCCAGAAGCAAACTAAGTTCATTATGATGCGCAAGGAAATTAAGTCATCACAATTTTTGGACACGATTTGATCATGAAACAATTTGCACTGGATATTTAAATGACCATGTTCATTGCAAAGTTCACAAGGATGGCTAAGAAAATTTAAATTTTTAGCACGAACATCTAGCCTCTCTTGCAACCATTTAGTTTCTAAATACTTATGCCTCTTGCAAAATCTATCTTCCCTATTTGGTGTGTACTTGCAAACTCTATGCACTCCACAAAAATTGACATGCTTATAAGAGACATTTTCATCATGACTAGTGCAATCATCATTAGTACTATGGATATTCAAAGAGTTCGTACAAACAACATTGCAATCATGCTCATCATTCAAAGATTTAGTGCCAAACATTTTAATGCATTCTTCTTCTAGCACTTGGGCACAATTTTCCTTTCCATCATTTTCACGAAAGATATTAAAAAGATGAAGCATATGAGGCACCCTCAATTCCATTTTTTTGTAGTTTTCTTTTTATAAACTAAACTAGTGATAAAACAAGAAACTAAAAGACTCGATTGCAAGATCTAAATATATACCTTCAAGCACTCACCTTCCCGTCAACGGCGCCAGAAATTGCTTGATGTCTACTACACAACCTTCTTCTTGTAGAAGTTGTTGGGCCTCCAAGTGTAGAGGTTTGTAGGACCGTAGCAAATTTCCCTCAAGTGGATGACCTAAGGTTTATAAATCCGTGGGAGGCGTGGGATGAAGATGGTCTCTCTCAAACAACCCTACAACCAAATAACAAAGAATCTCTTGTGTCCCCAACACACCCAATACAATGGTAAATTGTATAGGTGCACTAGTTCGGCGAAGAGATGGTGATACAAGTGCAATATGGATGATAGATATGAGTATTTATAATTTGAAAATATAAAAACAGCAAGGTAGCAAGCGATAAAAGTGAGCGTAAACGGTATTGCAATGCTAGGAAACAAGGCCTAGGGTTCATACTTTCACTAGTGCAAGTTCTCTCAACAATAAGAACATAATTGGATCATATAACTATCCCTCAACATGCAAAAAAGAGTCACTCCAAAGTCACTAATAGCGGAGAACAAAAGAAGAGATTATTGTAGGGTACGAAACCACCTCAAAGTTATTCTTTCTGATCGATCTATTCAAGAGTCCGTAGTAAAATAACACGAAGCTATTCTTTCCGTTCGATCTATCCTAGAGTTCGTACTAGAACAACACCTTAAGACACAAATCAACCAAAACCCTAATGTCACCTAGATACTCCAATGCCACCTCAAGTATCCGTGGGTATGATTATACGATATGCATCACACAATCTCAGATTCATCTATTCAACCAACACAAAGAACTTCAACAAGTGCCCCAAAGTTTCTACCGGAGAGTCAAGGCGAAGACGTGTGCCAATCCCTATGCATAAGTTCACAAGGTCACTGAACCCGCAAGTGATCACCAAAACATACGTCAAGTAGATCACGTGAATATCCCATTGTCGCCATAGATAAGCACATGCAAGACATACATCAAGTGTTCTCAAATCCTTAAAGACTCAATCCGATAAGATAACTTTGAAGGGAAAATTCAATCAATTACAAGAGAGTAGAGGGGGAGAAACATCACAAGATCCAACTATAATAGCAAAGCTCGCGATACATCAAGATCGTGCCAAATCAAGAACACGAGAGAGAGAGAGAGAGAGAGAGAGAGAGAGAGAGAGAGAGAGAGAGAGAGAGAGAGAGAGAGACGCCCTCGATTCAATGGTACACTAATCATGCATAAATGTATGCGATCAAGATCAAGGACTCACGGAAGATATCACAACACAACTCTACAAATAAAATAAGGCATACAAGCATCATAATATAAGCCAGGGGCCTCGAGGGCTCGAATACAAGTGCTTTCGATCATAGACGAGTCGTGGAAGCAACAATATCTGAGTACGACATAAGTTAAACAAGTTTGCCTTAAGAAGGCTAGCACAAAGCGGGATCAGATCGAAGAGGAGCAGGCCTCCTGCAGGATCCTCCTAGGTCACTCCCAGTGGTCGTCGTGAGGCTGCGTAGTAGTAGGCACCTCCGGAGTAGTAGTCGTCATAGGCGATGGCGTCGGATCACAGGCTCCATCGTGCAGTTGCAGCAATCGAGTAGAGGTAGGGAAAAGGGGAACAAGGCAGCCGTGAGTACTCATCCAAAGTACTGCAAGCAAGGAGCTACACTACATATGCATGGATATATGGTAAAGGGCCATATCGGTGGACTGAATGCAGAATGCCTAATAAGAGGGGATAGCTAGTCTTAACGAAGACTACGCTCGGACACTGTCTTACAGCAGTAGGAGGAGACAATCTGAAGTCCTCCAAGTAACATCATATAGCAATAATCCTACCCGGCAATCCCTGCTCATATCCACGAGCGAGGCGACCACCGGTTGTATCCGCACTTGGAAGGTGTGTTTTATCAAGTATCCGGTTCTAGTTGTCATAAGCTCAAGGTACAACTCAAGTCGTCCTATTACGAAGATCACGGCTATCCGAATAGATTAACTTCCTGCGAGGTGCACCATCTTACCCAAGACGCTTGATCCCATTTGGCGGACACACTTTCTGGGTCATGCCCGCCGCGGAAGATCAACACGTCGCAGCCCCACCTAGGCACTGTGAGAGGCCAACACGCGGTCTAAACCTAAGCGCGCAGGGTGCAGGCCCATCGCCTGAGCACACCTGCGTTCTTGAGGGCGGCCGAGCAGACCTAGCCTAACAGCGTTCAGTCCAATCCGGCCGCGCGCTCGTCATTGACGTCTGAAGTGCTTGGTGATACCACGGCGCCGGGATACCCATAACTACTCCCGCGTAGATGGTTAGTGCGTATAAGCTCGTAGCCAACTCAGATCAAATACCAAGACCTCGTTAAGCGTGTTAAGTAACATGAGCACGCCGAACAGGCCAGGCCCACCTCTCTCCTAGGCGGTCTCAACCTGCCACTGTCGCTCCGCCTCAAAGATCCACTGCATGGGTGCTCCATCGGCCGACCCGACTTTAGTCTCCACATGTATCATGTATAAGTATATAGTATATACCCATGATCAACTCCCGAGTGATCACGGCCCGATAGTATAGCACGCAGCGGACGGACAAGAAAGTAGGGCCACAGATGAAAGTACTAGCATCCTATACTAAGCATATAGGATTGCGGTAAAGGTAACAACGAAGTTACAAGGACAGGCTATGCAGCGGTATAGGAGTATCTGAAAACAAGAACATGCTATGCTACTCTAATGCAAGCGGTGTAGATAAGAGTAAGCGATATCTGGTGATCAAGGGGGGCTTGCACTGGTTGCTCTGGCAAGAGAGAGGGTCGTCAACACCGTAGTCGAACTGCCAGCAGCGGCGTCGGTCTCGTAGTCTACGGAGAGAAGAGGGGAAGAAATAATGAATACAAGGTAAACAGATGCATATCGATGCATGACATGACAAGAAGCGATGCTAGGCGTGCCCTAACGTGGTATGAGGGGTACTGGTTAGGGGGGAAAACATCCGGGAAAGTATTCCCGGTGTCTAGGGTTTTCGGGCAGAGGAGCCGGAGGGGAAAAGTTGCAGGTTCGATAGGTTAGGGGTGTGTGGCTGACGAACGGACTGCGAATCTGAATTCGTCTCGTCGTTCTGAGTAACTTTCATGTTGAAAATATTTTAATCCGAGTTACGGATTAAAAGATATGAATTTTAAAAGATTTTAATAATTTAATTAATTATTTAATTAATTCGGAAATGTATTTATGACGTCAGCATGATGTCATCTTGACGTCGGCGATCAACGAGGTTGGTGAGTCAACCACACAGTGGGTCCGCATGTCATTCTCATTAACTAATTAACCTAATCAGATTTAATTAACAGTAGTTAATTAGGTTTAATTAGTGATTAGGTTTAATTGATCAGGTTTAATTAATTTAATCAGAGTTAATTAAGTTAATTAACTAATTAATTTTATTATTAATTATTCATTTTATAAATGTATTTTCTTTTAGTTTCTTTTCTCTTCCTTTTTTTTTATCAGGCGTTACAGGGCGGGTCGGTGGGGCCTGCTGTGATGATGTCATCCGCCACGGGAGCGGTGGCTAGCGGGCGGGCGCCTGCGTGCCGAGGCTGCGCCCGGCGAGGCGAGCCGTCGGCGACGAGGAGCCAGCCAGGCGGCGTTGGCGAGGTCGGGACGCCGAGAACAGCGAGGTCGAGGAGGCGGGGCAGTGTAACCGGCTAGGCCTGAGGGGCAAGGACACCACAGCGCGAGCCTGTGGCACAGGGGCGTGGTCTGAGGCCGTCAGTATGATGGGGCGCCGCCCGCGGAAGCAGGGCTGCAGCCGGGCTGGCAACAACCCAAGACGGAGGGCAGCGGTTGGTGGCCATGGGGCGAGGCGCCGTTGGCGAGGGGAGGAGAGGGAACGCGGCAGCGCGAAGGTGAGCGGAGGCGGAGCCGGCGGCGAACTCGGCGGCAGCGTCGTTCGGGGAGAGAGGCAGCAGAGGGGAAGAGGCGAGCTCACGAGGCGTCGTGGGGTCTAGGGGAGCGCGCGGTGGAGCTTCGGCTGGCGTCAGAGGCGAGGCGGGAAGCGATCGCCCGGCGTCGGGAGGCGTCCGGTGAGGCGGAGAGGAGGAGGGTTGACCAGCGGCAGCGCCAAGCGTAAAGCGACGAGGTGACGAGCGTCCGGACGGCGGAGAGGAGGAGGGATGGGCGCGCCATGGTTAGAGGCGGCGGGGGCCGCCAGCGATGGTATGACGACAGAGGCTCGGCCCGATCTGGATCAGGCGAGGGAGGGAGGGGATCGGGGTGGGGCGAGTGGGGGCGAGGTGGGGCTAGGGTTTCTAGCCATGGGAGGGGGGTTAAGTGGGGGCGCCGGTTGGGCGGCCAGGGGAGGGACTGGGCCGGGGTGAGGGGCAGTGGGGGGTTCGGGGGGCTTGGTGAGCCAGTGGGAGGGTTGGCCCAATTGGGCGGGGGTTCCCTCTCTCTTCTCGTTTTCCTTTTCTTTTCTTATTTTCTTCTTTTCTGTTTTAGCTTATTAAAATGCCAAAGCATTTACAAAATTTTATGCACCCACCATAATTAGGTTTGCTATTTTAGACAACCCCGAACATTTTAGTTTTAGTTTTGAAACTTTTATCTTTGCTTTTGTTTTGATTTTGTTTTAGAGCGGGTTCGAATCAACGTGAGGTTAGTCACCGTAACCGGGGTGATTACTGTTCCTTAATCA
Organism: Aegilops longissima; assembly: GCA_021605205.1. NCBI lineage: Eukaryota > Viridiplantae > Streptophyta > Magnoliopsida > Poales > Poaceae > Aegilops > Aegilops longissima. The sequence goes on from CM038678.1 coordinate 470,426,706, forward strand.
TCCGGGTGTTACAAATCTCCTCCACTACAAGAAATCTCGTCCCGAGATTTAGGAGGTAGAAGGAAAAAGTGCGGGGTATTCATCTCGAAGACGATCCTCGCGTTCCCGGTGGCTTCGTCTTCAGAGTGATTCGACCCTTTGGACTTTGAGGAACTTGATCGCCTTCGGCGTGTGCGGCGTTCAGCTTGGTCGAGAATGCGGACGGATGCTCTTTATAGGAGAGGTCTGTTGCAATTCGAGCACTTCATGGTCCACTGCCGGATTGGGTCCTTGAAGCAGCGTCGGAGTTGTGACACGTGGAACACATCGTGAACCGGAGAAAGGTTCGACGGAAGCTCCAGATTGATAAGCCACTTTTCCGCCTTTCGAGAATAGTGAAAGGGCCAATATAGCGAGGCTAGTTTGCCCTTGATCCCGCGGTGAGCACCCTTCATTGGTGTAGCGAAGATAGGCCTTTTCGCCAGTTGATAGACCATGTCCTTGTGATGACGGTCATAATTACTCTTTTACGCCTTGTGAGCGGTCTTGAGATTCTCGCGAATAATGCGGACTTGTTCTTGACATGTTGGATAATATCCGGACGAAGAGTGGGCGTTCCCGATTTCGACCAGTTCGAAGGTTCGGCACTTTCGTCCATATAATACTTCGAAGGGGCCATCTTGGACTAGCTTGATAGCTATTATTATAAGAGAACTCAGCATCTGGGAGATTCCTCCCATTTCTTGCGAAGGAAGCGACACAAGCTCGAAGCATGTCTTGAGAATTTGGTTGACAAGTTCAACTTGCCCTTGAGACTGCGGATGAAACGCGATCTTGAAAGATAAATGAGTCCCCATAGCTTCTTGAAAACTTGCCCGAATCTTGAAGTGAATAAGCTGCCACGGTCCAACGATAACCAAAGGAATACCGTGAAGTGAAACAATTCGGACATATAGAGTTGCAAGCTGGCTAGCGATGTCGTTTCTTTGACCGCGGAAAATGTGCAACTTTAGAAAGCGGTCAATGGCGACAAGAATAGCATCATTACCTTTCTGCGATTTGGGAAATCCGGTGGCGAAGTCCATTTCAACATGGTCCCATTTCCATTCGGGAATAGAGATAGGTTGCGAGTTCCAGCGGGCCTTTGATGTTACTGCTTTGATCTGACGGCAAGCGTCACACTCAACAACATAGCGAGCAATGTCTTGCTTCATATTAGACCACGAGAATCTCGGCGAATGTCTTGATACATCTTCGTCTGCCGGGTGGATACATAGAGGCGTATCATGAGCTTCTTTCATAACCTTGAGTCATATTCAGGTTTTCCTTCTTACGGCACCACTAGGCGGCCTTTAAAATACAAAGGCGCCATCATCGGCAATAGTGAAGGATGAGGATTTCCTTTTTGATGTCTTGCTTAATCTTGTAGACTTGAGTCAAATCCTGCATTGTCTTTATGGTGCCCACGAGATCGGGTTCAACAGCCGGGATATAGAGGAACCACAGGGAACAACACGGAGATTCATCTTGCGGAACTCCGGAGGAGGGGAAGTGCACGGAGGAACAATATGGAGGTTCACTTTCTGAATTCTTCAACAAGTGAGGCTGAACTTGGTGAACTGAAGGTGGTTGCATGAGACTTGCGGCTCAAGGCATCAGCCATTACATTAGCCTTGCACAGCGTATAGGAAATACCCAAATCAAAGTGCTGCAGTCTCCATCCATCTCTGCACGGAGGTTCAGGTCTGGCTGAGTAAACAGATACTTGGACTTTGGTGGTGGTGAAGATCTACGAGCGATTACCGAGAAGGTAATGTCGCCATGCTTGATGCATGAATGACAGCAGCAAGTTCGAGGTCATGAACTGGGTAGTTCTCCTCGTGAGGCATAGCTGTCGAGAGGCATAAGCAACTACTTTGCGCTCTTGCATTAGGACACCGCCTAATCCTTGACGAGAAGCGTCGCGATAAATGTGAAGTCCTTCTTAGTGTCGGGAGGAGCTAGCCTTTGGGCGAAGTCAACTTGTCCTTGAGTGCTGGAAACTTTCGACACTTATCATCCATTGGAATTTGGCGCCTTATACAGCAGGTTAGTCGAGGCTGGCAATCTTGGAGAAGTTCTCGGCGAATCGGCGGCAATAGTGGCGAGACCGAAAACTTCGACTTGTAACATTCTTGGAGGAGTCAATCGAGAATAGCTGAACTCGTTCGGGGTTGGCAACAATACCATCCTTAGAGATGACATGTCCTAGATAGGTTACTTGGAAGCCGAATTCACATTTGGAGAACTTGGCATAGAGTTGATGCTCTCGTAGCTTTTCCAAAGACAAGGCGAAGATGTTCAACATGTTCTTCTTCATTCTTGGAAAAGATCGGGATATCATCCGGATAAACCACGCATTTAACTTGTCGAGGTAATCCATGAATATATAGTTCATCAATCGAGAGAAGGTAGCTGGAGCATTGGTTAAGCCGAAGACATGACGGTGTACTCGTATGAACCATAACGAGTCACAAATGCGGTCTTGGGATATCCTCCTCACGAACACGGATCTGGTGGTAACCCAACCTCAAGTCGAGTTTGAGAACACCGGCGAACCAGCCAGTTGATCATAAAGATCATTGATCCGAGGAAGAGGATACTTATTCGAATGGTAGCTTGATTTATGGGCGGTAGTCTTGGACCAATCGGTTTGTCCCATCCTTCTTCTTGACAAAGAGAGAGGTGCTCCCAAGGTGAGCAACTTGGGCGAATGAAACCACTTTGAAGAGATTTGTCGATTTCCTCCTTTAGCTCAAGGAGTTCATGCGGCGGCATCTTGTAGGGTCGCTTGGCTATAGGAGTGGTGCACGGTTTCAAGTCGATGGCGAATTCGACAGCTCTAGCGAGGGGAATCCACAGAAGTTCTTCAGGAAAAAGCGTCACGGAAGTCGCGAGCAGCAGGAATGTTTTCAATGCCCTCGAGTGGTGCGGCGTTCAATGCATTCAATGCATAGAGCCTTGCCTCGGCATTTTGGACCGGACGAGCATTGTAGCTTACTATTTCATCGGAAGGGTGAAGCGGATGGGCGGTCTTAGTGGCACAAGCGATTGGCGCGTATGCGCTTTCAACCAATTCATTCCCGAATGAGGTCAATGCTACAAGACTTCACCGATGGGAGAGACAAGGAATTCCAGTCCTTGATTTCAGCGGGGGCGTCGTTGCAAATCATGGAGGTTCGACATTGGCCCAGCGAGGTGTGTACTAATAGTGAAGCATTCATGTCTTCACTTTTAATACCATGCATGAATGCAAAATCTTGAGACATGAATGAATGAGATGCCTGTATCAAATAAAACACATGCGGTACTGAATTTACGAAAGTGTACCCATCACGATGGCAGAGCTGGTCTTGAGCTTCGTTCGGATCAACGTGGTTGGCTGAGCTTGCCCATAAGACTTGGCGGTATTGTTGCGGGGCTGGGTGTTTCCACGGCCAGCTCTTTGGAAGGGCCACTGATTACGGTTCAGTTGCATTCTCTAGCACGGTGCCTTGGTTGTCCTTTGAAGCACAAACCATTATTGGGAGTGGGAACATGAGCTTGGGGTGGTGGAGCAGGAGCTTGGCTGCTTAGTTGTAGGTAGACGAGGTGTAGCATAGTTACGCCTTGAAGCGGATGCATTAATTGTTACATACTATTGGGAATCCATATCTTACGCCTGCGAGGACGGGCCCAAGATGAGCCCGTGTCGCAGTTCGCTGTTAGAGCTCTGGTATTCCTGCGGACCAGTTTCGACATTGATAGCTTTGTTCACCAAGGTGGCGAAATCAGCAAAGTCGTGCACTAGAAGTGCGAGCTTGATGTCGACTTGAAGACCGTCACGGAACTTCTCTGTCTGCGTGCATCGGTTGCAATGTCCTCTTGACATAGCGAGACAAGTCCAGAACTCTGTGATAAACTTCAACGATCTTGTTGCCTTGGGTGAGTTGCGGAACTCACGCTTCTTCGGTCCATGACCCTTGAGGATGAAGCGGGCACGGAAGGCAGCCCGGAAATCGGCGGTGATGAGTGTTCCAAGCTGGCGGAAATGCGCGGTGGCTGTCCCACCATTGAGCTGCGGGTCCCTTCGGAAGAAGGATGCAAAGGTGACATAGCTGGCGAGGGCTACATCAGCAGACTCCATCTCATAGGTGATGTCACGGGCGAGTCATCGACATCCGATGGCTGGGTTGAGCTGCGGTACACGCTGGGGTTGAGCGTATGAAATCCTGCGAGTTGTTCCGTTTGGGTGCTGGTTCATATTGGGGCGAGGAAGCGAGCCATCATGTTCTCCATGAGCTGGCGATTCATCTCGAGCTGTTGGACCATACCAGCCATGTACTCGGGCGGTGGTGGGAAGTTGGCACCACGACCACGACCTGCTGGCCTAACCATCCTGCTATTATATAACGAGGTAGTTCAGCATTTGAGAAATTAAGCAAGAGGCGAGGAATCATTCATGATGGAACATGCATAATGAAAGCAGCATGATGGGAACTACATAGTAGTTGGCATATCTTACAAAAGGAATCATGCATAGAGTTGATACATAGAGTCGATTACATAGACTACTACATCATAGGCGCACGCAGGCTCATGGCGAATACATCAAACACTAACAAGCAAGTCTACATCAGTCCACGCAGCATGCTGCGGAGGTAGCTGTAGCTTTGAAAGCTGGTAGTCTTGGCGGTGGATAGTCCTCCACGTCGGTGACACAGGGCCGCGGATACTCAGGTGCTGAATCCGGCGTCCGGTGGCGAAAAGGGCCAAGTCGGAGAGTAGCCTCCCGTCCGCCAACCAACACCTGAGGGCATCACGGTCTGGCTGGGTAGATCGCGAGCAGCGGCAGCTCTCCGGATCGGACAAAGGGTGCATCAGCGTCGAGCACGGTAGAGTGCTTGACGGTTGATGTACAACTTCGTGGCGAAAGAGCTTGGTTAGCTCGATCCAGCCCATCGACATGCGAACAAAGTTACGATGGTAGAAGGAGCTCTCTGGTGACGATGGAGTAGGCAGCGGTGTAGTAACCCTCCTCACCAACATCGGGCGCGATAGCAATGTGCTGAAGGGGAGGTGTCCAACTCTCGATACTCCGCACGAAGGCGTGTCGAGCGGCATAAGCAGCATCGTGGACTGCCATATCGATAGTCACTCCAACACCATGTGCGGTGTGCAGCACAAGAGTGGACTCGTACTCCGAGAGTAGAGGTGGACGATGGCGCTGCATCTGCTCTGGTTATAGTCTGGTACTCCTCATAGGCGGTGTACTCGGGGTGCCAGCGATAACCCAGATAGGTCATCATCTCGGCTAGCACATGGTGATCCCGAGGCACCAATGGCCGTCGTGTGGCGCACGACCTGCCTCGTGGGTTCCATCTGAAAACAAAGGCGTTTCAAAGGAGTCAAATGATGGTGAGAAATTGCTCAAATACAATTTCAAGAACAACTAAGGCTATATCCAACTTTGGGGTGAATGCGGTCACGGGATCCTAGTGATAGTTAGTAAAATCGTTTAACCCGAGTAGAAGAGAGTTGAGTCGAGTAAAGGTCGAGGTAAAAGATCCTAGTACCACTGATGGCGGCGTGGGCCCGTAAGGCACACAGCCAAGTTAGTAAAAGTTTTGCAATGTCTAGACTCGACTTGACCAAGGAGTGTGGAAGGGGATTCCTACAGGCGATCGGCTCGATACCAACTTGTGGCGCCCTCGATTCAATCGTACATTAATCATGCACGCAAATGTATGCGATCACGATCCGAGACTCACGGGAAGATATCACAACACAACTCTACAAATAAAATAAGTCATACAAGCATCATAATACAAGCCGGGGCCTCGAGGGCTCGAATACAAGTGCTCGATCATAGGCGAGTCGTGGAAGCAACAATATCTGAGTACGACATAAGTTAAACAAGTTTGCCTTAAGAAGGCTAGCACAAAGCTGGGATACATATCGAAGAGGCAGGACCTCCTGCAGGGATCCTCCTAGGTCACTCCACAGTCATCGTCGGCCGGGCTGCTGCGTAGTAGTAGGCACCTCCAGTAGTAGTAGTCGTCATAGGCGGTGGCGTCGGATCCTGGCTCCATCGTGCAGGTTGCGACAATCGAGTAGAGGTAGGGGAAAAGGGGAACAAGGCAACCGTGAGTACTCATCCAAAGTACTACATAAACAAGGAGCTACACTACATATGCATGGATATATGGTAAAGGCCATATCGGTGGACTGAACTGCGAGAATGCGGAATAAGAGGGGATAGCTAGTCTTAACGAAGACTACGCCACGGACACTGTCTTGCAATGTAGGTAGGAGACAATCTGAAGTCCTCCAAGTAACATCATATAGCAATAATCCTACCGGCAATCCCTGCTCATATCCACGAGCGAGGCGACCACCGTTATATCGGCACTTGGAAGGGTGTGTTTTATCAAGTATCCGGTTCTAGTTGTCATAAGCTCAAGGTACAACTCCAAGTCGTCACATTACCGAAGATCACGGCTATCCGAATAGATTAACTTCCTGCAGGGTGCACCATCTTACCCAAGACGCTTGATCCCATTTGGCGGACACACTTTCTGGGTCATGCCCGCCGCGGAAGATCAACACGTCGCAGCCCACCTAGGCACAACAGAGAGGCCAACACGCGGTCTAAACCTAAGCGCGCAGTGCAGGCCCCCATGCAGAGCACACACTGACGTTCGAGGCGGCCGGAAGCAGACCTAGCCTAACAGGCGTTCAGTCCAATCCGGCGCGCGCCGCTCCGTCGTGACGTCTGAAGTGCTTGGTGATCCCACGGCGGGATACCCATAACTACTCCCGCGTAGATGGTTAGTGCGTATAAGCTCGTAGCCAACTCAGATCAAATACCAAGACCTCGTTAAGCGTGTTAAGTAACCGTGAGCGCCGAGCAGGGCAGGCCCACCTCTCTCTAGGCGGTCTAAACCTGCCTGCCGCTCCGCCTCAAAGATCCACTCATGGGTTCTCCATCGGCCGACCCGACTTTAGTCTCCACATGTATCATGTATAAGTATATAGTATATACCGTGATCAACTCCCGAGTGATCACGGCCCGATAATATAGCACGGCAGAGCGGACAAGAAAGTAGGGCCACAGATGAAAGTACTAGCATCCTATACTAAGCATATAGGATTGCGGTAAGGTAACAACGAAGTTACAAGGACGGGCTATGCAGCGGATAGGAGTATCTGAAAAGTAACATGCTATGCTACTCTAATGCAAGCAGTGTAGATAAGAGTAGGCGATATCTGGTGATCAAGGGGGCTTGCTGGTTGCTCTGGCAAGAGAGAGGGTCATCAACACCGTGGTCGAGCTGGCAATGAGCGGCGTCGGTCTCGTAGTCTACCGGAGAGAAGAGGGGAAGAAACAATGAATACAAGGTAAGCAGATGCATATCGATGCATGACATGACAAGAAGCGATGCTAGGCGTGCCCTAACGTGGTATGAAAGTCTTGGTTGGGGAAAACATCAGGAAAGTATTCCGGTGTCTAGGATTTTTCGGGCGGAAGGCCGGAGGAAAAGTTGCAGGTTCGATAGGTTAGGGGTGTGTGGTGACGAGCGGACTGCGTATCCGAATTAGTCTCGTCGTTCGAGTAACTTTCATGTTGAAA